>CM076579.1:1294291134-1294891134 GCA_034641835.2 Pinus albicaulis
TCAAGGAATAATTAATTAAACAATAATTTAATTATTATTCCTGGTCATGTTTAACCCAAAACAAAGAAATTAATTAGATAAATCTTTATTTATCTTATTATTTTCTAGGAATAATTATTTAAATCTTATTTAAATAATATTCCTTGTTAAATATGACTAAATCACCCACAAATAATTAAATAAATCATTATTTATTCGATTATCATTCAACCACTTCCTTAAAATGATAAATAAATCATTTATTTATTTATTATTTACAAATAAAGGGATTTGACCCAAGTCAAATACTTTTTTCCTCCAACAAATATAATAAAATATTCCATAAAAGGTGGATCTAGATTTGGTTAATGTTATTTTAATCATGCACCAAGATCTAGAATGACCCAATATTTTGTTATAAATAGGAGGGTTTTTCCTACCATTCTTCACCTTTTGTTGCCTATTAGATCACTCTGGATCTAAACTCTTGGTCCGACTTTGAGCCATTATCATTGTCATATTTTCCATTATTTGCTGTGTGAGCTCCCTTTGAGTTCTATCTTTGTCTAGGTTTTCTACACCAACAGGAGAGAGAAATGCTAGATCTGAAGTGCCGAGGACTTCCAAGAACCCATCCCATTGAGGAGAATTGGAAACACCTTCTTGTTTTCCTCCCAGGTGCCCTTAATACAAAAATTCTTTCAAAAATTGTTCTTGTCTTGTCTATTGGATATATGGAGCAAACCCTTCTTTTTACTGCTTAATGTCTTTCTATGTATAGATCTGGTTTTTTGCAGCTCTTGTCTTGATCAACTAACTGCAGATCTGAAGATATTGGCAGCCATTTTTTATGTTAGGGCTATTAGTTATGCGTAGCTAAAGTGGTATTTTTTCGTACGCTTCGACAAAGGATTCATACTAACACTTATAGTTACTCTTTTTTCAGTTCTCATTCTAGCTCTTTTTGCTAACAAGTTGGCTTCTACACTCATTGCATCTCTTTGCATTTCCTCTAATTTGGAAGAGTTTCTTTCCCTTAGCTAATAAGACATTTATGGTTCAAAACCATCCGAGGATTTCACCAATGCTAAATATTGTGGTGGTTTTATATGAGTAGGTATTGCATTGTATAAACTATTAAATTGAGTGAAATAATCTTGAACACTTTCAGCTGGGGCCCTCCTAATGTTCTCATATCACTAGTACATTTGGGGGAAATTTCGACACTTGGTTCCGACACTTTTGACCAAATGTCGGAAATTTCCCCAAATTTTTTCAATCCCGCCCGAAACCGTCGCTATACCGACGTTTAGAGAAAAGTGTCGCAATACCGACACTTAGACAAAGTGTCGCAATTGCGACGTTTGGAGGAAGACGCCGCAATTGCGACACTATGCCCCAAAGTGTCGTTATTGCGACGACTGCTTCCAAACGTCGCAATTGCGACACAATGTCTAAGTGTCGCAATTGCGACGTTTGGAGGCATCCGTCGCAATAGCGACGCTTTGGCCACCGTCGGTATAACAAAACTTATATGAAATAAACGACACTTATACGCAATTGCAACACTATGCCCCAAAGCGTTGCTATTGCGACGACTACTTCCAAATGTCACAATTGCGACACAATGTCTAAGTGTCACAATTTCGACATTTGGAGGCATCTATCGCAATAGCGACGCTTTGGCCGCCGTCGGTATAACGAAACTTATATGAAATAAACGACACTTATATGCCTTTGCAAAAATGGTTGGCTTACAGAGCAGCGTGAGGAATAGTTCATGGAGGCACCTTGGTGATTGCGCATAATTTGGAGAGAAAATAGTAATAATGAGAGAGGCTCCTTTAATTGCGTCTTTGATTTGTGAAGGTATGGATTGTCCAACCTACAATTCTATGTTGTCGAGAAAGACTCACAATCCTCTGGAAACAAGGCTGTTGTGAAGATGCCTGGCGAAGAAACGGACATTGGGTTCACGATTGTTGATGAACACATCGTAGTCCGGTGAAGAATGCACCAAGGAGGGTATTCTCAGTGAATGAGGTATGTTTAAATATTAATTTCAACTACCCTATCGTCTGGCCGATTTCTAAATATATTTTAATGGCTCTGTCAAACAACCGCTTTCTAAAGCTGATGAACAGTCAATTTTGGTTTTGAAATCACAATCCCTGCACACTTAAAAACAGAGCGTTGTATTGTTTTTGAAACAGAGAAATTTAATAGTAAACGCAAGAGATTTTAATTCAGAAGAACGTGGTCCCACAGACCACAGACCAAATCAACCATCCGCGTGGAAGCAGGCGATTCGATTGCGTTATTTTTTGGCCTGTCTGCATTGTGGAATTCCGGACCTGAAACATTATAGGGCAGAATTAATTTGATTTTCACGTCACAGTTTTCATCTGTATGCAAAGCCAAAAAACAGACCCGAATTTTTATATGGCGTATTCTATGAAGTTTTTGCGTCACAAATTAGGGTGACATCAACAGGCTATTTTGGAACGCAAATTTGTGATTGAAATTAGGTATATATTTTTTGAAGTCTGGACGTATGATATAGTTTTATTAATATTTTGTTATAAGTTTTGTTTCACCGCCTGATATTTATTTAAACCATTGGCTCATATATAACATATGCGCAAATATTTCACTTTGGGAATTTGTAATGTGGGCCCCGAATACTTTAAATAGGTTTGGTTTAATAGTTTTTTGTTTTGTTATTATATGTAATAGCACGTGTTTTAAAATAGCCTGAAGGATAATGTAAAAGGAAAAAGGGCGTATTATGTTATTTTAAAACATATACATTAGATAGTTTAAAAGTTTTGAGGATTGCACAGCAAAGTGTTGTAAAAGTTTTTTGAATAGCACAGCAGTGCGTTTCATTTTTTTGAATAGAGACAGAGTGTGTTTCTGAGTGAAACAGTGAAGTCTTTGTGTGCACTGTGTCATAGCAGCAGTCACCATTTTGTAATTCCTCTGGCAGAGGAAGATTTGTAATAGTTTTTTTTTGAGTTAATGAATGGAATAGAAAATTTTCAAAGTGTTGAACTCTGTCTCTAGTGAAGAAATTTTTAATATTTTATCTGTGTTGAAGAGGGGAGTTTTATTCTCCATTTATTGTTCTAGAATTTTCAAATATTCCAACAAGGGATTGTGTGTGCGTTCTGCATAAGAAATTGAGAAAGATTTAATAAGGCCCTGTTAAAATAGCAAGTATAACCACGCTCTGTCTATTAAAGGATGGCGGAATTTTCCTACAGCTTACTCCGCGCCTGTTTGAAGTAACAAATGTTGGTTTGTTAAGTGGATGATCGATGGCGTAGCTTGATCTCTATGGACAAGGAAGAAACCATAGTTAATTGGCATTGAAACTTTAAAGCGGAACCTCGAAGAGGAGATGAAATGGAACGGCGATGCATAAACAGTAAAGGTGGTATTCGGGAATGGGTTATGGTTTTCGCGCAGGTCCACTAGTGGTAAGTTGTATTGAAATAAAAAACGTGATACCACAAAGAAAATGCCACGTGTCCCTAAGCGGATTTGCAAAACTGCGAGTTTCGCGTTATTTCTGAGCATTAACACTCAGTGAGAAAAAAAAGCGAAATTGCTCAGTGATCGTCCGATTAACACTTGGGAAGCAACGCCATATGGATTGTTGGATCCGCTCGACATTTAAGCAAGGTGCGTTTATATGAACGTGGGCCTGAGCATCCATTTATATGCCGTGATTTTAATTCATATCGAAAACATAAAGGTGGTAGGCCTATATCAATGCGTTTGCGAAGTTAGCGCCCATATGAAATATATGTGGGGCCGAGTAATATTATATAGGGTTCGGGGTTAATCACAATCGAGGCTTATGAAGTTGAATGGTATGATTAAATTTCAAGAAATGGTATATGCGTTAGGCCAATATATATATATATATATATATATATATATATATATTTGCATAGTTGAAGGCGAAAGCTTGGTGGACCATAAGTACAAGGTGAATGTCGGGTTAAATGATATATGTAGATTTACTATATATGTATGGGCTCATAACCATATAGTGAAGGTAAAGCACTCCCGCACAAGCAGTATACCTTGGGTGCATGGTTTTATAACCATTTGTGTAAAAGGGAAATGAAATTGACTATGGTTGAGACCATAGGTTGAGCCTTTGACAAGAAGCTCCCAATAATACTCAGCACTATTTCGATAAAATAAATAAATAAATAAATAGAAATAAAATAAAATAAAGATAAAATTAAAAATACAAATAAAATAAAATTTTTAATTAAAACATAAAAATAAAATAAATAAAATAGATAAATAAATAAATAAATAGAAATAAAATAAAATAAAGATTAAAATAAATAAATAGATTAAATAAATAAAAATTAAATAATATTAAATTAATAATTATTATTTTTATTAAAAATAAAATCCAATATTCCATATCGTCACAAACGAACAAAATATTCAGCTCCTTTAGTTATTACACATTTTACCCCTCATATAGCACAAAATGATTCACATCTCCTCCTTCCGGCGTTCCCTTGCACCCCCGGTGCAATTGTTTGTTTATAAGATTATATGATACATGTGAGATAAAGGTTTATTATTTATCATATATAAATAAATTTTATCAATATTGTACATTTACACTTTATGAGGTGATGTTATAAGTAAATTCATAAATATCTCTTTTTAATCCTCATTTTACTCCATGAATATGTTTGGAAATGAAATTTCAATAGATTAATTTTCTCCTAACCTATGTATCATCAATATTGTACATTTACATTCTTAATTATGAGGTGATGTTATAGGTAAATCCATGAATATCTCCTTTTAATATTCATTTTACTCCATGAATATGTTTGGAAATGAAATTTCAATGGATTAATTTTCTTTCTATTACATGTTTTACGAAGATATGGTAAGGAATTCTCTCTTGTTCTTCTTAGAAATAATTATATATAATTTTTTTTTTTCAAAATAGATTAAAAAAATTATATGAGAAAAATTATTAATTCATCAATATGTGTGTGTGTGTGTGTTGTGAGGAATAATTTCATAGTTCAAATTAATGGTTCATTATATAATCATGTGATCATCACCAATGATATATCTTAAAAAGAAACTGAAAAGCCATGTGTACAAAATCGATGTATACTCTAGAGAGTGGTTCTCATATCACTATGTAAATTGTTGTATGCTAATTCAACAAAATTATAAGATAAACTGTAATACACATCATATATGCACCATAAAAATTGGTGCAGGGTAAAACCCACCTGCCACAACTTTGTACTCGATCCAATTTTCTCTGTCAACTCTTCTAGCTGTGGGAGTTTCCTCCAAGGATCATAATACCCCCAAGGCCTATTATCACCCTAGTAATTCTCAGGTTGTGTGATGGGGATTTTTGTAGTTAAGAACACCAGGGGTAACCAAGAACTGCTTTGGGAATTCAAGATCTAGTCTTCTTGAACTCCAGAGAGGGATCTCTCCGTATGATTTAGCTTTGTTTTAGTAACAGATATTAGGCTAGCTATGATTGTGTATTTGGGTTTGATTTTAAAATATTGGTGGGAATAAAGAGATTTCAAGGTAAACCAGAAGGATCTACCAGAATATTGGGCAATGGATTCAACTCTCTAGGCAAGAAGAACTAAGAAATAAGGCTCAGAGATCCAAATGTGCTAAGGGAAAGATAGGTGACCTTCTAAGGCTATGTATAGGCTTGATTTGATGGAGTGGATGGAATCTGAGCAAAAGGGCACTTAAGAATCCTTAAGCTACAGATAAGAATATTGAAGAAGGGGATCTAACTAGGACCTAGAGCAATTAAGAATTCTATGTTCCAGTTATCAAGTAGAAAACATTAAAATGCCAACAAGTTTTGAAACATGGAGCTTATTATCACTAATCCTGTTTAATTTTTCCTTAGTTGATCATTATAGACTAGAAAAACATAATATGAATGAATGTAAACTTTAAAGAAATACACTGAAAACAAGGAAAGAAACGAGACTTATCTTGTGACCAAGAGAATCCTTAGATATGATGTATCTGATCTCTTTCCAGTCTGCTGCTTTCACTAATTGACTCACCAACTTCAATATAACCAGCAAATAAGACTATAGTTGTCTTGAGAAATTTTATTCACACTGAATACTTCGAATTGTGAAGTATTTATACAAAAAATTGTTTACAAAATATCTCAGGAATTGAGATAATGTTTTAATAAAAAATAGGAAAGAAAACTTAAAAAGAGGGACAGTTGCAAAATAGTTTGCAAGCTGTTACCTTTTTACAAGCAAAAATAGAACTGATTATTCTAATTTGAACTGATTGTTGTTGTGTTGTGTGTACTGCTAGCATTAGGTGCATCTTATCGTGGAAAATGGTTGAAGAACTTTCCTTTCCTCTAACTTTCAACGTTGATACTCTTTATTCATCTGATTTGAGCTGTTTTGCTGTGGTAATTAAAAAATAACCAACATTAACTTTATTTTCACTGATACTCTTTCACCTACTGATACACTTTAACCCTGTATTTTTACCATTTGAGGTAACAGTAAAAAATTAATTTCCAAGTGATTTTCCTGTTTTTTATCCATTAAATTCACAGCAGATCTGTGAATTCTTGCCACTTTTCTGCAGAGGGGATCTTCATAGTCTTCAATTTTCTGTAACTTTCATCTGCCTCTGTATACTTGGAAAATTTAGGCTTGATAGTGAACATATGCCTGATCTCATTATCTAAAAAGAACATATTTTCAAAATACTGAAGAAGTATTTTGCCTGTTGGTGATCCTTGAGGCAGTGGTTGTCTGGCTTGCTCTTTTGCATGATTTCTGATTTTTAGATCATAATCTTTCTGAGGAATTAACTTGTCATTCAATGCGTGAATATCAGGAAAACCTACTTCTGACAATGTTTTGTATTTGGCTAAAAATCTTGAGATGGATACATTCATGTCTTTACATCGGTCCTCTAGATTACTCATTATGTTTCTTTTGTTCAGGACCTTTTTGATTTGAAGAATGGTTTCTGTTCTATCAACAATTTTCAATTCTTCCAACTCTTCCCTATTTTTACTGTTTAAAAAAGTTATGAGTTGGATTGCTTCGGTTGGTTTATTGTCAATTTTCCTCTTAGTCTTGTCAATCTCTGCACTAGCAACTTGAAGTAACTTCCTCTGTTCATAAATTATCCGAATTGAAGGCCATTGAGAATGAATGCCTTCAATAATTTTGGTCCATAAATTATATTTTATATAGGCCACTTGATCTGTTAGATTTACTTGTGCTTGGAGAATCTTTACCTGTTCTTGTAGTCGATCGGCCCTTTACTCATGTCCTTTAGAAGTAATCAAGGCATCATTTTTGGAATTTTCTAAATTTTTAATAATGCCTTTCAAACTAAGAATCTCTTTATCTTTAATAGATATGTCCTCCATGGCTTTGATCACGGCTGCTTGGTCTTGTAGTGTGCTCATCTGTGAGGATGAAGAAGAAGAGGCCGAGATTTCCTGAGAAGTAATTGGCACTGCAGTTGCCAGTACTCCTTTCTATGCCAAGTGTTCTGCCAAAGTATATGGTATAACAGTGTTTACAGTGGGGATCACTATGGGAATGACCATTGGTTGTGCTTTTCTTAGTTCTTCATTCTCTTTCATTAGAGCTTCTGTTTGACTTTCCATTGTTTTTATTTGATCTGTCATTTGATGTACAAGCTGCTTTAATTCATCAATCTCTATTTTTTGCTGTAGAATTTCTTTTTCTTGAGAGTTTTCACTCTGAGGCAACTTCAACTGTTTTCTAAGAGCAGCTATATCCTCATTTTTCTGTTTAATTGAGACTTTTTCCCCTTCAATGTTGGCTGGGTCACCCCCTGCTTCAATCACTATATCTTCTAGTGCTTTTATTCTTAAATTATTAGCATACAGTGAGGCTTTGTCCAACTTCATTTGATTTTGGAGGTTGAGCACTTTTTTCTCAAGCCTAATTGATTTCATAGTTTTACTGACAATTTTGGAATATAGCATTTCAGTATTGCTCCTACGAAATTCAATTTGATCTAATTCATGAATGGCATCTGCATCCACTTCAAAATTTGTTTTGGAATAATCTGCCACTGATTTTGGCTCATCCACTGTAGGCTTCAAGAATGACATTACCAATTTATTGGATGAATAATCAAATGCTAAAAGAAGCCTGTCTTTGTTTCTAGGATTTTCCTTAAGAAATCTAGAATAAGCTCGATTTTTGATCTCTTCATTCTTCTCTTTAATTTGTCTGAATCTCTGACTCTGTATTGTCAGTTTTCTGAGAAGAAGGAGACAAATCAACAGTAGCCTGGTTTTCCTTCATGACTGTATCTTTTTGTTGTGTTTCAATTTTTACATTTTGAAGCTCTTTTAATGTTTCAGTGACTATTCTTGTTGCTTCATCATCTGTTTCAATATTTACAGCCTTATCCTTTTCTTCTTCTGTTAACTTGCTTCTTTTACTATAAGGAATTCTGAATTTTTTGTCCTCAATAGTCTCAGCTATGAAACTATCTCCTTCTCTGTCTCTTTTATATACATTATCAATATCTTTTCTTGTAGAAGCCACCTGTGTCTGTTCAATCTGTTTGCCTTTGCCACTGTCTACCTGTATTACCTATACTGCTTGTGAATCATCATCATATAGGGTGTTTGGCTCCCATTCAATTTTATTTACATATCTTTCAATATGGGGCTTAGGATCATGCAAGTAAACATGCAACTTACATTTTACCCTTATTGTACTCAAAATACCTTGTGGGTCATAATTCCATGTAAAACTACATGGGAACTTATACTCTTTAAGTTTTACATTTATCTCATTGGCAGCTTCTCTGTTATTCACAATGAATGGCCCAATTTGATTTTTCAGCTTAAATTGGGTCTTTTTCCTGGAAGCTATGAAGTTGATTTCATCTACATTCAATAGTTGTCTCAGATATTCTAAAGAAAATATTCTTGTAGTAACAAATCTGGGTAACTTATATGGGGCCAGGGATGAGCCATACACTCTGATTTCTGTATGATTTTTATATAAATACCAATCTCTAGTTTTGTAGCTCTCTGATAACTGCAGAATTATTCTTGTCTCATCATTGATCCTAGGGATCTCCTCTTTTTCCAAGAGATACATAGCAGGGGCTATAAATGAGTCATTGAAATCTGTAAAACTATACTCTCTGTTCCATTTCCTTAGAATAGATGACCAAAATACTACTGATAGAAATCTTCCTTCTACATCCACTTTCTGACATTCAATTGGAAACTTATATGTTTGATAATATAGGAAGAGGTGGAGTAGATAAGAGGAATATCTGAAAAATCATTCTTTTTATAATCTGGATAACTGATAATGCATACTTTCAGCAATAAATCTAGCAAAACTGAACTGAATGGATGGTGATTGACTAGGGCTTAGAGTTGACAGAAAACTTAGGATAGCCACATCAGTGAATTCATCACTGGTGTATCCTAGTATGAAGGAGAGCATTGAGACGATCTGTCTAGTCTCATCTGGGAAATCAAAGGTGTTGAAAGGGGGATTTAACTTAGGAATATCAACTTGATTTGGACAAAAAGTCTGGTATATTTTGAATCTAGTATTGAAATCCAAGTCAATATATAGTTGGGTTAAATCTTCTATTGATAGGGAAGCAGAATTGGGGTCATGATTCATTTTCAGCATGGAATTTATCGACTCTTCAGTGATGTAAAACAGGATCTCTTTTTCTTTGTTTACAATACATATTTGTTCTGGCATATAATATGCTTGTCATAATCTGATAAAGTCAGGAACATAATGAGTGAGAGGGACAATATATCTTGGCAGATTGGATTCCCAAATTGGAATATCTTTGTCACCCTTTTCCACTGATTTGCCATAGCACCAATTATAGACATCAGGCAGGTTAAATTATACATTAGGGTCTAGTATTCTATAGTCCATATCAACTAAAGGGTTGTTATTTGGAGAAATGACTAGAGGCTGGACTGGTCTGACCACTTCTGTAGAATCAGCCATGAGTGCAGGAGTTGGTTTGTCGATTTTGAAGGACTTAGGCTGAGGAATCTTTGCAGAAGACTTCTTTTGAGATTTTGGGCCTCCATTCTTGGGGGTTACCTATTTCTTGGTCATTTTTAATATGAACGAAGCAAGCTTAAATGGTTTTCTCAATTCCTTTATGAGAAACAGGGGTTTCTTGGTGAATTTCTATTGAAAATGGGGTTTTTGAGCAGGGTTTTTAGGAAATGCAAGGAATTTAAAGCTCAGAATGTGTATTTAAAATCTATTTCAACAGAAAAATGGACCAGGGTATGGAAAAAACTGCAAGAAAGGGAAATTAGGGATTCCAGGGAAATTTTGACAGAGTTTCCCCTGAAAAATGGACACTTTTTTGCAGTAACTTTGGTAATTATTTGAAATCGACAGGAATTTGAAATCTCAGAGGGCAAGTTCGAAGAAAAGTACCTGGAGAACCAGTGGAATTCGGTTGAAGACGTTGCAGAGGTGCTCAGTCTTCAATTTTTTGAAAATGGCTTCGCAGAGGAAAATGTAGTACTTTGTAATGGAAATTCAGGGCAATGGGCGTCGAAAAATGGTACTGGTAGGTTGAAAACGGCTCTGAAAAGTTTCTCAGGGTTCAAACATCATGATTTTGAGGAAAAATGGTTCTGCAATGTTTTTACAGGTTTAAAGCGAAAAGGTGAAAATTTGAATGAAAAATATAATTTTAATGTATTAAAAGATGGTATAACCATAGTTAAATGACATTAAACTCGAATTAAATGGGTGAGTTTTAGGGAATGCCTCCAGTGGTATTCGTGCGGGTAAATGGTGGTAAGTGGAAATTAGCTTTTTGAATGCGATACAACATGTTGGCGACATGTAAGCGCAGGGTGGTTTGGAAAAACCACCCATTTTGTGCAGCTTTGCCAAAACATCAAACAATTACTTGATGAGTGCGAAAATGTATTAGCGTCGTCGGATCTGGATTCAACGATTGAACGACCACGATCAAAAGGAAAGGTGTGGGGAAAAGGTAGGTTATCAAGTTCACTTTGGGCCATTGATCTTGGGAGATGAAGGATAGATCGGACGGTCAGAATTTTACGCGATGGGGAGAGATAAATGTATTAAAAACTTTCGCACAAGTGTATTACCGTAGGATCAAATGGATTCTAGGGATCGGACGGTTAAAAATGAATTCGACGGGAGAAGGTTTGGTTTAGTCATATATACAGAAATGACTTATTCTTATTGGAAAATCAAGTGTTCGGAAGGATTACCAAGGCTTTGCGTACGAATGAAAACTGTGACGCGAAAATCAAATTAATTCCGCCCTATAATGTTTTGGGTCCGGAATTCCACAATGCAGATGGGCCAAAAAATAACGCAATCGAATCGCCTGCTTCCACGTGGATGGTTATTTGGTCTGTGGTCTGTGGGACCATGTTCTTCTGAATTAAAATCTCTTGCGTTTACTATTAAATTGCTCTGTTTCCAAAACAATACAACGCTCTGTTTTTAAGTGTGCAGGGACTGTGATTTCAAAACCAAAATGGGGGTTTCTAAACCGTATCAAGGAACCCCCATTTTACCTATCGAAATCCACCAAAATGATCAGAAACCCCTCTGTTTGGTCTAAAAAGACAGTCTTTTACAAATAAGAGTTTAAGCCCCTTAGGGCTTAGATCTTTCGCCCATATGTCTGAGAGCCCGCGATCAAGTGCTAGACCCATCGCATCGACCTTCCTCTATAAAATCCACTTTTTCCTTCAGAAATTCCTCCCCGCCGATGCAATATGCCCCCTCGTCCTCCACGCCTGGTCACATACCCCTCCACATGACCATGTCCCGGGCCTAAGCTTGGCCCTCATCGCATCGCTCCATCGGCTTATCCCTTCCCCTTTTTCCTTTCCCCTCTGTCGCAATATGCCGATGCGATAAGCTCCCTCCTTCCATCAGCCCCTGGTTACCTTACCCCGCCATGTGACCATACTTCAGGCCCTATCCTAAAGCCCCCATCACATCGATGTTATCTTGTTTCCTCCCCCATTCCTTTGTTCCCCTGCCGATGCGATAAGGCCCTTCTTCCGATCGTCCGAGCATTCCTATCCATCTATCCCCATCGTCGATTCATCTCATCCAATGGCCCGCATTTACCCAAACCTTTCTCACCACTGATCGACCCCCCGACTACACGAAAAACGTTGTGACGTCACCTACCGGTCCCACATCCCACTATTCAACCGCCCCTCCAACCGTTGCATGACACCTGTCCCCCACTTCAAATTCCCACCGTGCAACTTGTTCATCGCGCCCGACCCACACCGTCAGATCTCCTCCCCCTCATCCGACGGTGTGCATCGCCTGTCGTGCAATTTCTCTATCCGGATTTAACACTCCAAAGTCACGTGATATCGGCGGTATCGCAAAGTCCATGTGGCGCATTATCATTTGATTTCACTAGATTCATCCAAAACCACTTATCGCCCGAGTCGAACGCAATAACCACTCGCAGTATTTCCAAACCCGCTCTTGCCCAATTTCATGCCAGAATCCATTTTAAAACCGATTTTTCGCTTCTCCACCATAAAATCCCTCCTCCGCCTACACCTCTCCTCTGCTCCGCCAGCCTCCCAAGCAGTTTTACCAAAACACCGCAGGGTTTTCATAACATAATTTTATTGTTATCGCAGGTTTTTATCATGGTTTCAAGAGCAGAAGCCCTATCCTCGACTCACGAAGGGACAAAGCCAAAGTCTTCCATATTGGAAGGCTAAAACATGAAGTAGAAGGCTGGAGGTTTTCGTCAGATGATTTGATCGGT
Organism: Pinus albicaulis; assembly: GCA_034641835.2. Classification (NCBI taxonomy): domain Eukaryota; kingdom Viridiplantae; phylum Streptophyta; class Pinopsida; order Pinales; family Pinaceae; genus Pinus; species Pinus albicaulis. The sequence continues at coordinate 1,294,303,996 of CM076579.1, forward strand.
GCTGTGAGAGCGCTAGTCATGACATTATACCCTCCGTCGCACCAGAAAACCACCTGCACACATCAAAGAAGAAGAACGATCAAGGTTAAGCATCAAAAGCCGAGGATTGAAGATCTAAACCTACAGTTAAAATAGGCAAGAAAAGGTAAAAGGCCGATGACAAAGCCCGAAACAGTAATAACAGTCAGCAAAAAGATAATTATGGGCCCAAGCAACAGAGGATTAAAAGGTAAAAATCAGATGAAATGTTAAAGGACAGCAAAGAAGATTAATTTAAAAAGGCAGATCAAGGCTAAAAAGGCCTTAAAACATAGTTTTATGATTAAATCAAGAATACTTAGACTTAAAGATAGCCTCGAATACATCAAAGAAGCAATTAATACACAAAAGGATATTTTATAAATTGTCAAACAGTTATTGTAAAAGGCAGAAAGGAGCCTCAAAGTCAATCCTTTCAGCTATTTTATCCTCAGGAAGTAAAGACAGATTTAAAAACATAGAGAAGTAGTTGAGAAACTTTCCTACCTTATGCCTAGCATGGTTTTTAAGGATAGGAGTGCATTTACTATGTCAATAATAACATTTTGAACCCTAGATAGTTCCACCTCCTCATTTGCAGCATAAATACTGCATTTGAACTCATTGTATGGGGGCATTTGATAACTCTTTGAAGTAATACATAGTTCTGCTGAGATTGAAGAGAAATTGATGTACTGGAACCTGTGGATGTTTTGACCTGTTTGTGGATGGAGAAAGCTCTGTCATTGGATCCCTGACCTTGGCTGTTGGTGAATTATTATAAACTGTTTAATTTTTTTCCTGTTTTCATTCTCTTTCCATCATCTCTTACTTACAGTAGAGTAAAATTTTTAGGCTAAGAAATGTCTCCTGGAAGCACCTTAGACTTTTTTACTCTTCACTCTCTTTATTTTTTCATCTGCTGAATGTTTGATTAAGTAATTTTAACTGCTTTTTTCATCCTTAAAGCTTGTTTATTTCAGAATTAATTCAATACAGTTGGCCTCAAGATGATTTATGGTTTTCCGTGCTTCTTGTTGACACTTTAAAAACTATTTCTGAAGTCTCCTTTCAAAGTACCATTGTCCAAAGTTTTCCAAAGAGGTCTATTTTGATAATGCCCTTCGTATTTGCTCAAATAATTGTTTTGAAAGTCTTTATAAATTGCAGTCCTAGATGTTTAGGAGTTCCCTCTTCTATGAATGTAGTTATCTATTTATCTTGAATGTTTTCTTATCCTTGAGAGTGAAATATTTGATGAAATAGAGCGTTCCTCGACTCTTAGATTTCATTTTGAAAGTTTGTCTTGAAATTATTATTTGCTGAACTATAGTTTCTAGAATTAATGGTTAGCCCTATCTATAGATTAATTCTTCATGTTCAAATGATGCTTTAAGTCCCTTTGTTGAAAAGTACATATAATTAAGGATTCTTAATTGCCCTTAGTTCTACTTTTCATTCTAAAACCCTTAATGTTCATTTCATTTCACCTGAAAACTTTGTTGATCTAATAGCCAAGTTATATTTTCCCTTTGATACCCCTAATTCATCTACAAACTTGTTACAAACTTCTACTTGACTCCATTGCCCAATGAATTAGAGATTTCCCTTTTCTATCTATGCTCCCTAGATCATCATGTCCCACAAAACAATTAAACAAACTCAAGCTTAATAACTAGCCTAAAATCAACCCTTTACAAGCAAACAAGTCATATCTTTGCAAACATATTGAGAGATCCCTCTCTGAGACTAGGAGGGCTAGATCCTGGAGCTCTAAAGACTGGTTTACATGTTGCCTTGTCATTTGGTTTACTAATCGGCCAAATCACAGGACCCCAACACTTTCTAATGTATCCCATATTTCTTTGGCAGTCTTGTTTTGTATTACTTTGATAAATTCTGCCTCACACAAACCACTTAAGAGAGAATTCATGGCTTTTGCATTAGCTACAAAATCTAATTTGGCATCTTTCTCTGAGTCAGACTCCTTTGGGGCATATCCCAATTCCACAGTAGCCCAAACTTCTATTCCTAGAGACATTATGTACGTCATCATTCTTATTTTCCAGAAGGCATAATTTGTACCAATGAAAAAAGGGGCTTTATTTGTTGAGCATCCTTCTAGACTAGCCATCTTGGGGACCTAGGATCTCCTTCCAGTTGTTAAACTGATACAGAAGGAACTGGCTCTGATACCAATTGTTGAACCCTTGGTTAAACTGAGAGGGGGGGTGAATCAATTTAATGCAGTCATGGTATTGTAGAACTTTATTTTACACTTATTTACATCTTCATTTTGTGATAAACTTAATATTCAATGGAACAACAATCTTAATAAGTGAGCAGCAGGTATTAAGCAGATTAAATACAGAATACCAACCCATAATCATCATGCACATAGACAACGGATATAAGTGGAAACCCATAAGGGAGAAAACGACATCTTATTATTGTTGTGATGAAAAGGCAAGCTCCAACTCCCTCTCACCACTGATTTTTTGTAGGCTCCAACCTACAGGAGGCTACTACCTCAATTCTACAAGCTACAACTTGCAAGGAACCTCCAACTCCCATCTATTTTTTGCAGGCTGCAACCTACAAGAGGCTCCTACCTCAGCCAGTTACAACTGGACATCTATCAAGCTACAACTTGATATGGAAGCACCAACTTCGTTACACTACTATGAAAACACATGTTGATTTACCTGGATATCAGCTCTGTTATATTCCTTCTTCACTGTTGTCCTCCACCCTTCATATCTGCCTTTATCCCTGGATCTTCACAGCTTCTCTGTCTGCTCCTTTTTATTCTTACTCTTTCTCACTTCTTTCTTCATTCTCTCAACACTTATGCATATGATGGTAACATTATTTATAGAGATCACCTCATAATTGTTTGCATTCCACAGGGAATTTGAAATGAACAGCTATGACTCTTTGCCTTCCCCCTTCTCATTTTCTTGTCCAACACATTCAGAATGATATAACATAATGTATATATTTGTGTATTACAGTGGGGTTTTGCTTTGCCTACGAAGACTTGCCTTTGCATCACATACAATAAAAATAATTAAATCATTTACATTTACAAATACAATAATACATTTCACTCAGCCCTTTCAGCTCTTGGTTTGCCATACATTTGTCTTTTCTGTTGTTGTCACTGTCTTTTTAGTTTTTGTTGTTATAGTCTAGCTTTGCTGCATAACTTCTCATTTTGTCCGACTTGACCCATTCTATTGTGTTTCTAATAGTGTCATCATATCTCCTTTTTCCCGAGCATGCCTCTTTTTCTCGTGCCCACAGCATTCAACCTTCACCACTCTTCTAAACATTCGATTCTGCCTTTTTCTCTGTGTCGGGTCCTTACTCGAACCTTTCTACCTGCGTTCATACTTTCGTTTTTGTTTTATGTTATAATCCTCCTTTTTCTCTCCGAAACGATTTACAAAGGAAAATCCACATACTCCCGGACTTGAAATGCTTTAGGTTTTGGCTTTGGTCATCATCGTGTTCGCTCTCTTTATCGCACTGCGGCGATTCCAGTTATCCATGTGCCTTCGTCCATTTGAATTCCTGATATGCGATATGCGATGGGTCCCACTTGACTTTATCGCTACTTTGCATCGCAACTTTTATAACTTGTGAATTATTATCCCATAAGCATCGCCGATTATGATATGCGACATGCGACGGGTCCCACTTGACTTTGTTGCTACTTCACATCGCAACTAACATGACTTCTAAGGTTGTGTGATACCTCTCCTGCTCCGATTGCGATGTGCGATCGCATCGCATTGCATCGATCATTTGCATCGCGTTGCCTCGCCACATCGCATCGCATCCATCACTCGCATTGCATAGCCTCGCCACATCGCATCACATCGCCACTATCCATTGCATCGCAACTTTACTCATCCATCCAGCGGCTATCGCATTTGCTTGCGATGTCCGATATGCAATCGGGTCCCACTTCATTCCGATGTAATCTCTGCCGTCTATCTCCTTTAATCTCATCCGTTGATCACGCCGGTCCACCACTGTTCTTTTGGGCTTTATGAAAGTGGGTCCTAGTTCATATCACTGGGGAGGCACTCCTTGGTACAGAATCATCATCGGGCTTGTGCTACCACAGTGAATGACAACCGTCAATCTACAGGCAATGCTTGATGGGCGGGTCAACTACGGAGGCACCCCCTTGGGTTAATCATCTGGTTATTTGTGCCCCCACGGTATCGTTGATCCCAGATCAACGTTTAACCGCGCTCATAAGATGCGCACAAGGTTTTAGCCTTTGCTGGTCCCACACCTTTTATGACTCTGCTCTATAATCATATAAACTTTAATATATAAAACATTTGTAAAGGTTTATCTTTCCGCCAGTCTTGCACGTATACCGATGTCGCATCTCCGATTAAATGATTGTCATCGATCTTGTTCGCAATCCGATGGTCTTCATCATATTGCAAATGTCAAAGTTTATTACTCGACTTAACATAAGTCATAAATAAAATATAACTTGCCCTTCCATACTTTGGTTTAAACGTATTTATGAGTTTACTTTGGTTAAAACCCAAGGCACCAAAATAATATTATATTCGGGTCCCACAGCATATACAGCTTACATATTCATTCGTGCAGTCCAATCTTCATCGTCCATTTAACTGCTCCAAATCTAACAAACATCACTCGATATCGCGCTCCAAATAGTACGATGGGTAAAAATTTAGAACTTACGCGAAATTAGTGGTTTTTAATTGCCACGCGTCGGCCCACGACCACTATCGCGTTCAATTTCAATAAAACCACTTACCACTCGAAGGCTACACAAAAACCATCTGTTGTTTTCTGAAACTGCCTTCACTGTTCACTGTGATGCTACTCATGGTCCCGTTGTGTCGTTGACTCCTAATTCCACATCTAATTTCTTTCGTTACACTTCCTCCGTATACTTGTTCAAACAAACCATCGATTCATTTCACTACACTATGACTTCTCCTTTACTCCATTGTTCTGCTTTCACGATATCAACCAGTCTTCAAACCCTTTCTGGAATTCATTCCATGCATGGTTTAACCTTTATATTCAATTTCTGTGGTTCTTATCCATCGTTTTCCATTACAGTAAAAACCCCAAATGGGCAGTCGCAACTCACTGATACATTAAACCCTATGTGACATCTCTGCAACAATTCCATCTGAATTTGATTTTCTCCCTTGTCTTGGTGTTGCTCCTTTGTGCTCCTTTTCCATCAATGACAATATTTCCAACAGTCTCCCCCTTTGGCATTGATGGCAATACTCCAATGCTTCCTCCAGGACTTCCTCTGCTTGCCTTTTAGAATACCCTTTCTTCTTTTGCTTAATTTTCCTCCCCCTTTGACATCAATGGAAAAGGGTTGCACTTTTCCCACTGTGGTTTCTATCTTTTCATAATAATCTGATCTTGAGGACCTGTTCCATGCAGTGCTCCAATGCTCTAGCTCTTTTGTGACAAATTATTGACTGCTCTCCCCCTAGAATGATGCTTTCTTGACTGATACAGACTATCACTAGACTTTTTTTCTAATCCCATTTCTTGTATGTAGCCCTTATTATTATTATTATTATTATTATTATTTCATCATATCAGAGAGTAACATCTACATACACTACCCTTAGCTTGTCTCTTAGATATTCGAATGGTTCTTTAGCAAGAGGTTTTGTGAATATATCTGTTGTTTGTTCCTTAGTTGGTAAATATTCCAACTTCACTAATTTCTGTGCTACTTGTTCTCTGAGGAAGTGGTACTTTATTGGGATGTGCTTTGTTTTTTAATGAAGTACAAGGTTTTTTGATATACTTATTGCACTTGTATTGTCACATTTGATAGAAACAGGTTCATCAATGCTTACCTTCATGTCTTGGAGAGTTTGTTTCATCCATATTACTTGTGTGAAACATGCAGCTGCTGCTATGTATTCTGCTTTTGTTGTAGATAGAGAGATAGAAGTTTTCTTCTTGCTTAGCCATGCCACCAGAATTTTTCCCAAATAAAATGCACCTCCACTTGTGCTTTTCCTATCATCCACACAGCTGGCCCAATCTACATTTGTGTATGTTGTCAATGTGAAGCTTTTTCCTTTTGGATACCATAGGCCATAATGTGAAGTTCCTTGTAGATATCTAAATATTCTCTTGATTGCAAGTAAATGATTTTGTTTTGGTGCTACTTGATATCTTGCCACAAGTCCTACAACCAACATAATGTCTGGTCTAGAATTAGTTAGGTATAGCAGGCTTCCTATCATGGATCTGTAAAGTTTTTGATCTACATCTGTTGATCCATCATTAGCACATAGTTTGCATCCAGTGATCAGGGGAGTTGACACAGGTTTGCAGTCTTCCATTTGAAACCTTTTCAACATTTCTCTTAAGTATTTTCCTTGTGAAATGAATATTCATATGTTCTTTTATTGAATTTTAAGTCCTAAATAGAAGGTGAGCTCTCCAATCATTTACATCTCAAACTCTAATTTCATTTCTTCAGCAAATCCTTTTGTTAACTCATCTTTGTTTCTTTCAAACATGATGTCATCTACATACACTGCTACAATTAAGAGTTCATTTTCATTAGCCTTTATGTACAAATTGCTGTCTACTCCACCTTTCTTGAACCCTTTTTTTTGTAAGTATTTGTCCAGCCTTGAATACCATGCTCGAGGAGCTTGTTTCAGACCATATAAGTATTTCTTTAATCTGCACACATAGTCATGTTTATTTATTAATGAGAATCCTTCAGGTTGTTCCATGTAGACTTCTTCCACTAGATCTCCATTCAGGAAGGCAGACTTCACATCCATTTGATATACCTTGAAATCATGATAACATGCAAAGGACAAAAACATTATGATTGCTTCCATTCTGGCTACAAGGGAAAAGGTTTCATCATAATCAAGTCCTTCAATTTGAGAGTATCCCTTGCATACAAGTCTAGCTTTATTTCTAATTACCTGACCTTGTTCATTCATCTTATTCTTGAATATCCATTTCGTGTCAATGAGATTTTTCCCAGTGGGTCTTGGAATTAATTCCCAGTTATTGTTTTTCTCAATTTGGTCTAGTTCTTCATTCATAGCATTTACCCATTTTTTATCTTTGCTGGCTTCTTCGAACTTCTTTGTCTCTATTTGAGATAGCATGGCTAGGTATATTTCTTCTGTCTGTTCAGCAAGTTGTCTTCTTGTCTCGACACCCACACTCTTGTCCCCAATGATTTGATCTTCTGGATGGTTCTTTTGAGTGTGTCTTGAAGGACCTTTTGAGTTTAATTCAGTATATTCCGTTGTCTGGCTCAATTCATCATTATCTTGGTTCTCTTATTCATGATCATCTGGAGGATTGCCGCATCTTGTGCTTCTTGTTCTGTTTGGTAGATCTTCGTCGAATATTACGTCAATTCTTTCCACAATCTTGTGTAGTCTTTTGTTGTAGCACCTGTAACCCTTACTCTTGGATGCATATCCTAAAAATATTCCTTCATTAGCTCTTGCATCAAACTTCCCCAGTTTTTCGTCATTATTTTTTATGAAAAACGTGCTTCCAAATACTCTAAAGTGCTTGATTGATGCTGGTTTACCATGCCATAATTCGTAAGGAGTCTTATCACAATTTGGTCTTAGATGAGGTTTATTGAGAATATGAATAGCTCTGTGTACTGCTTCTGCCCAATAGGTTTGGGGAATATTACTTTCTTGCATCATGGCTCTGGCGATCTATTGTACTGACCTGTTTTGTCTTTCTGCCACTCCATTCTGTTGAGGTGTACCTGCAATTTTAAACTGTTGTTTTATCCCATGTTCATTGCATAGGTTTTCAAAATCATAGTCTGTGAATTCACCTCCTCTGTCTGATCTGATGCATTTTAGCTTGCATCCTGTTTGATTTTCTACCAATGCCTTGAATATCTTGAATTTCTCAATTGCTTCAGATTTATATTTGAGAAATTCCACCCACGTCAATCTGGTAAAATCATCTATTATTAGCATGAAATAATATTCTCCACCTGGTGCATTAGTTCTTGAAGGTCCACATAGGTCCATGTGTACAAGCTGAAGTGGCCTACTTGTAGATAGTTCATCTTTGGTCTTGAAAGATGTGTGAGTTTGTTTTCTCAATTGGAAAGATTTACATATGGTATTTGAAGGCTTCTTTATTGCTGGCATATCTCTGACTGCATTCTTCTTGCTCAGAATGATGATGTGGTCAAAGTTTAGGTGTCTTAGTCTTCTATGCCATAACCATGATTCATCAAGTTTTCTTATGAGGCATGCTTCATTCTCTTCTTCCACTATATAGACATTACTTTCTATTCTAACACCTTTGATCAAGGTCTTTCCTGTGGTGCTTGATCTTACCTCAAAATCTTGGGCTCTGAAAAGGACCTCACAGCCTTTATCACACATTTGACTGACACTTAGTAGATTGGCTTTCAGCCCATTCACAAATAGTACATCTTGAGCCTTTCCTCTTCCATTATTTAGACTGACTGAGCCTTTTCCTTTGATTTTCCCTGCTTTATCATTACCGAATGTTACATTTCCATATTTCCTTTCATCAAAGGTTACAAACTTGCTTCGATCTCCAGTCATATGCTTTGAGCATCCACTGTCCATATACCATTGGATTTTCTAATGTTGAGCTATTAGAGCCAGATCACACTTATTCAACTTCTTTTTCCACTACAGGCAGCTATTTGTTTGGCACCTTTTCTGAGAAGACGGACCACATTCTTTGAGAGGACATTTGGAAGACGTGTCCAATTTTATGGAATACAAAGCATTTGATTATATTTTTAAATGTGTTATGTGTACGAGTGAACTCTCCATTGTTCATAAATCTCCTTGGGGTTTTCAACATCAGTATTTTTCCATATGTTCTGCATTCCATGGCTTTATGGCCAAACCCCTTACAACAAAAACAATACCCATGGAAACGATTAGTGTACCTTGTGAAGAGTTGTCCTCTCCATTTGTTTGCTTGAGGTAGTCTTTTCAATTTCTGCATATTTTGTTGGTTGAAATCGATTATCTTTGTCTAACAGTATGCAACAATATGTCCCATTTTGTGGCAGACAAAACAAGTGATATTTCTCATAGGAGGAAATAATCTCTTTTGATAGCTTCCGAGTTTATTCAACTCACATTCTGAATTGTAAGAGCCTTTTTCCGCTGACTGTTTCTTCATTTTGTTCTTTGTCTCTTGATGTTGTTGCTTGTTTCTGTTTGTTTCATCACACATCAAGTTCTTGTTGGATTTTTCTTCGGTAGTTCCTTTTTGAGCTGCTTCATTATCCTTTACAGCTTTTACAAAGATGATATTCTTGTTATCTTCTACCTTGGACTTACTGGTTTCTCCTTCATATCCTATCCCAACCTTTATGAGAGGAGACCTTTGAGCATTTAGAATATTTTCCAACTGTTCAGTGCTTGTCATTCGAGGAGTGTTCATTGATAATTTCCTTTGGGTGTTTTCTAGTTTCTTTCTCAGGCATACCACTTCTTCTTCCAATTTCTCTTGCTCTTGATTTTTATCTTTAATTTTCTTTAGCAGAATGTCTTCCACCTTCTTAGCTTCTTCAAGTTCTACTTTCAATTGAATGAGGTCTTCGGAATTTGGTTCTTCTTTTACATATTTGAGGAGAATATCTTTCTATTTTCTTCACTTTAGTTGAAGTCTGTCAATTTCCTCCAGGGCACTTCTTAGTTCCCCTTCAAGATCTACCTCACATTATTCCCCCTCTTCTAAAAGGAATCCTTCTGATTCTTCTTTGGCCATCAACACAAATTCAGAGGTTCCTTCTTCATTTGAGGATTCATCTGAGTTTTTAGATGCACTGCTATCTTGCTGAGCATAAAATGATCTTCTATTGAATCTCTTCCCTTTCTGCTAGTTATTTGTTTTGGTTTTCTCTGTCTCTTGAGTCTGATTTTTTGTTTTCTTAAGAGGACACTTAGATGCATAGTGCCCAACTCTTCCACATCTAAAGCATTTAAAAAGAAGTTTATCTTTATACATGGCTAAGCCTCTATCCAATCTTCTAACAAATTTGGCCTCTTCTTCATCAGAGCAGGAGCAAGTATCTTCTCTTTCCTCTTTGCTCTTCTTTGCCTTAAAGGGTTCCTCCCTCACTTTTGACTTCCTCTATGGAAGTCTCATCTCATAGGCTGTTAAGTTTCCAAGTAATTGATTCATGGTCAATTTTTCCCAATAAGTTGTTTCTTCTATGGCAGAAACCTTGGGGTTAAAACTGGATGGTAAAGATCTCAATATCTTTTGAACAATTACACATTCTCTAATGGTTTCTCCTAGAGCTTTCATGTTATTCAAAATTTCTGCAACCCTTAAGAATAAGCTGGCAACATATTCTTCTTCATTCATTTTTATATTTTCAAATTAAGCTCTATAGACTTGCAGCTTGGCAGCGTTCACCTTTTTATCTCCCTCATGGATACTTTATAATGTATCCCATATTTCTTTGGAAATATTGTTATGCATTACTTTGATAAATTCTGCCTCACACAAACCACTTAAGAGAGCATTCATGGCTTTTGCATTAGCTACAAAATCTAGTTTGGCATCTTTCTCTGAGTCAGACTCCTTTGGGGCATATCTCAATTCCATAGCAGCCCAAAATTCTATTCCTAGAGACATTATGTACGTCCTCATTCTTATTTTCTAGAAGGCATAATTTGTACGAGTGAACAAAGGGGCTTTATTTGTTGAGAATCCTTCTAGACTAGCCATCTTGGGGACCTAGGATCTCCTTCCAGTTGTTAAATTAATACAGAAGGAACTGGCTCTGATACCAATTGTTGAACCCTTAGTTAAACTGAGAGGGGAGGTGAATCAGTTCAATGCAGTCACGGTCTTGTAAAACTTTCTTTAACACTTATTTACATCTTCATTTTGTGATCAAATTAGTATTCAATGGAAAAATAATCTTAAATACATAATAAATACAGAATTAAGCAGCAAATATTAAGCAGATTAAATACAGAATATCAACCCATAATCATCATGCACATAGACAAAAAATATAAGTGGAAACCCATAAGGGGGAAAACCACATCTTATTATTTTTGTGATGCAAAGGCAAGCTCCAACTCCCTCTCACCACTGATTTTATGTAGGCTCCAACCTACAGGAGGCTACTACCTCAATTCTGCAAGATACAACTTGCAAGGAAGCTCCAACTCCCATCTATTTTCTGTAGGCTACAACCTACAAGAGGCTCCTACCTCAGCCAGCTACAATTGGACATCTATCAAGCTACAACTTGATATGGAAGCACCAACTTCCTAACACTACTATGAAAACACATGTTGATTTACCTGGATATCAGCTCTGTTATATTCCTTCTTCATTGCTGTCCTCCACCCTTCATATCGGCCTTTATCCCTGGATCTTCATAGCTTCTTTGTCTGCTCTTTTTTCTTCTTACTCTTTCTCACTTCTTTATTCATTCTCTCAACACTTATGCATATGCTGGTAACATTATTTATAGATATCACCTCATAACTGTTTTCCTTCCACAAGGAATTTGAAATGAACAGGTTTGCCTTCCCCCTTCTCATTTTCTTGTCCAGCACATTCAGAATGATATAACACAATGTATATATTTGTGTATTACAGTGGAGTTTTGATTTGCCTATGGAGACTTGCCTTTGCATCACATACAATAAAAATAATTAAATCATTTACATTTACAGATAAAATAATACATTTCACTCAGCCCTTTCAGCTCTTGGTTCGCCGTACATTTGTATTTTCTGCTTCTGTCACTGTCTTTTCAGTTTCTGCTGTTATAGTCTAGCTCTGTTGCATAACTGCTCATTTTTTCCGACTTGACCCATTCTATTGCGTTTATAACAGTGTCATCATATCTCATTTTGCCCAACCATGCCTCTTTTTATTGTTCCCATAGCGTTCAACCTTCACCACTCTTCTAAACATCCGGTTCTGGCTTTTTCTCTGTGTCGGGTCCTTACCCGAGCCTTTCTACCGGTGTTCATACTTTCCTTTTTGTTTTACGTTATAATCCTCCTTTTGCTCTCCGAAACGATTTACAAAGGAAAATCCACATACTCCCGGACTTGAAATGATTTAGGTTTCAGCTTTGGTCTTCATCGCGTCTACTCTCTTTATTGCACAGCGGTAATTCCAGTTATCCATGTGCCTTCATCCATCTGATCTCCCGATATGCGATATGCGATGGGTCCCACTTGACTTTATCGCTACTTTGCATCGCAAATTTTATAACTTGTGAATTCTTATCCCATAAGCATCGCCAATTGCGATATGCAATATGCGACGGGTCCCACTTGAATTTGCCGCTACTTCACATCGCAACTAACATGACTTCTAAGGTTGTGTGATACCTCTCCTACTCCGATTGCGATGTGCGATCGCATCGCATCCATCACTCACATCGTGTTGCCTCGCCACATCGCATCACATCCATCGTTCGCATCGCGTCGCCTCGCCACATCACATTGCATTGCCACTATCCATCACATCACAGCTTTGCTCAACCATCCAGCGGCTATCGCATTCGCTTGCGATGTACGATATGCAATGGGGTCCCACTTTATTCTGATGTAATCTTTGCCGTCTATTTCCTTTAATCTCATCCGTTGATTGCACCGGTCCACCACTGTTCTTTTGGGCTTTATGAAAGCAGGCCCCAGTTCACATCACTGTGGAGGCACTCCTTGGTGTTAGTCATTCATAATTCTGATGATATCCAAAGATGACTAAATTTCCAATCCTAGATTTTTAGAAATAATATTTCAAAGAAGCATTATGAGTTCTATAAATTTCACTTCCTTCATCATTCTGAGTCTGTTAGTTCACCAAAATCTTCATCTATGTCTCCTAAAAGGTTATCCTGTTGTTTCAAAGAAGAAATCTCATTTCAGGCTATTTATCCATGTTTTTATTAGTCCATTTCCCTCTGAAAATAGCCCATTTTCCCCTTCTCATTTTACCCTCATTATTCTTAAAACCCTTCAAACATGCCTTTTAAACTCATAAAAAATCCTCTTTTATGGTTTAAAAACCCCCATTTTTCCTATCGGAACACTAAAAAACACCTCAAAGAGCTTCATTTTAGGCCTTTTTGCTTATATTAAAATTTTAGGTTTTAAGCCCCTTTTGGCTTAGCCCCCAGCTCCTTCTCCGTCATGTGAACAAGCCCCGCAACCGAGTGCTTGAACCTTTCACTCTCAGCCCCTCTTCCCTTAGCCCCGGTTCTTCGTTCTCCCATGGAAGCGTGCTTTTTTCCTTACCCCAAGCCCCCATCGCATCAGAATTTCCATTGAAAACCCGCATTTTCTTTATAAACTTCCCACCCCAATAAAATTACCTCGATGTGATCTACACCGTAGATCCATAGGATCTGACAGCCCTCATTTAACCCGTCAATCGCCTCATCTCCGCCATTTCATTAGCCCCTTCCCTCTGCTCCTGGTCACCTTATCCCTCCACAGGACTGAGCCTCCTACCTAATCCATAACCCCCTTCTCTTTTGCTTTTATTTCCCCCCCAATGACAGATCTTGGCCATAGATCTATATGATCTGATGGTGATAATTCACCCCCGCCGTCCCTTTCCTTCCTTAGCCACATTCCTTTATTTATTTTTGTCCCCGCCTTGTCACTCCACAAATCAATCTCCGCCGTTGATTCATTTAATCCAACGGCCACCATGCCTCCCCTCCTACCCTTCATCCTCTCGCACCCTTCTATCTGTTCACCCCTACAATCAATCCTCACCTTTGATTATTCAAATCCAACGGTTCTCGTTTAAACCCGACACCCAACCCCTCCAGACCCACCACCCACTACGCAAAGCATCCACCAATATCTGCTTTCCACCTGGCTCCCACTAAAATCCTCGCCCAAGCATCTTTCCATCTGTCGCACTCTCCCGTAGCCATTGGATCTTCCCCCCAAGATCCAACGGCCTACATTTATTTTCGTGCAACTTTTTCCACTGGGGTTTAATGATCCAAAATCACGCGAGACCACTAGTTTTTCCAAAGCCACGCGTCCCCCTGTGATTGAATCGCGTGCCCTCCGGGTAAAACTACTTACTACTCTATTGCCGCGCGAAAACCGCCAGCGGTTTTCACAAAACCATTTTTCCATTCCACGCCATTATTTGATTTTTAAACCATTCCTTTCGTATTTCTGCCTCCCTCCATGCATTTTTTCCTCTGCCTCAATGCTCTTCCACCTCTGCCAGCCTCCAAAACAGTATTTTTCGACCCCGCAGGATTTTATATAATGTGTTTTGTGGTTTGTTGCAGGTTCTATGGTGGTTTTGGGGCCGAAAGCCCTCCTACAGTCCATAAAAGGATAGGACCAGAAAGTAACGACCTTCATGGTCCAAACAAAGGCAAAAATCGCGCAAAAGGGAGTTTCCAGGGTCTGTTTTCACGGTTTAACCAGTGCTCCACAAGCATTGGTTATATTATAAAACCGTCCCACTTCAATGAAAACCTCCTGTCCACAGCAAAGGGAAAATATAGTGAAACTTGAAGGATTGAAGGTTTAACCCTACATTTTAAGGTTAAAACACAGTTTAAAGGTGAATGCAGTCAGAAAAAAAAGGTTTAAAGGCCCGAAAGATGGATTATAAAGGACAAAGGAAAAATTAGGCATGAAGAGTAGTTTTATAATTAAATCAAGAAAAATTAGTCTTAAAAATAGCCTCGGATACATCAAAGGGGCAGTTATTCACTTGATAAATCAAAAGTGACACCTTTCACTTACTTTATACCTCAAAAGACAAATTGACAGTTATTACACTAAAGAAGATATAAATTGTCAGAACAATTAATGTAAAGACAGAAAAAGGCCTCAAAGTCAATATTTTCAACTATATCATCCTTAGGAAGTAAAGATAGATTTATTACACATAGAAGTAGTTGAGATACATTCCTACCTTATGCCTTGCATGGATTTTACGGATAGGAGTGCATTTACTATGTCATTAATATAATTTCGAACCCTAGATAGTTCCACCTCCTCATTTGCAGTATAAATATTGCATTTGAACTCATTGTATGTGGGGGCATTTGATAACTCTTTGAAGTAATACATAGCTCTGCTGAGATTGAAAATAAATTGATGTAATGGAACCTGTGGATGTTTGGACTTCTTTGTTGATGGAGAAAGCTCTGTCATTGGATCCCTGAGCTTGGCTGTTGGTGAAGTATTCTAAATTGTTGATGTTTTTCCTGCTTTCCATATTTTTTCATCAATTCTTTCTTGCAGTATAGTAAAAATTTTAGGCTAAGAAATGTCTCCTAGAATCACCTTAGACCTGTTTACTCTTCACTGTCTTTATGTTTTCCTCTGCTGAAGGTTTCATTAAGTAGTTTTACTGCTTTTCAACCCTTATGCTTGTTTATTTCCTAAATAGTTCAATACAGTGGCCTCAAGAATGATTTATGGTTTTCCCTGCTTGCTTGTTGCTACTTAAAAACTGTTTTTGAAGTCTTCCTTTAAAGTACCATTGTCCAAAGTCTGCCAAAGAGGTCTGTTTTGATCATACCCTTTGTACTTGCTCAAATAATTGTTTTGAAGGTCTTTATAGCTGTAATCACAGATTTTTAGGAGTTCCCTATTCTATGAATGCAGTTATTTGTGAATCTTGAATGTTTTATTATCCTTGAAAGTGAAATATTTGATGAAATAGAGCGTTCCTCGACTCTTAGATTTCATTTTGAAAGTTTTTCTTGAAATTGTTATTTATTGAAGTGTGATTTGTAGAATTCATGGTTAGCCCTGTCTATAAAATACTTCTTCATGTTAAAATGATGTCTTAAGTCCCTTTGTTGAAGAGTACATATAATTAAGGATTCTTAATTTCCCTTAGTTCTACTTTTCATTCTAAACCCTTAATGTTCATTTCATTTCACCTGAAAACTTTGTAGATCCAATAGCCAAGCTAGATTTTCCCTTTGATACCCCTAATTCATCTACAAACTTGTTACAAACTTCTACTTGAATCCATTGCCCAATGACTTAAATATTTCCCTTTTCTATCTTCACTGCCTAGATCATCATGTCCCACAAAACAAACAAACAAACTCATGCTTAATAACTAGCCTAAAATCTACCTTTTTCAAGCAAACAAGTCATATATTTGCAAACATATTGAGAGATCCCTCTTTGAGACTAGGAGGGCTAGATCCTAGAGCTCTAAAGACTGGTTTACATGTTGCCTTGTCATTTGGTTTTCCAATCAGCCAAATCACAGGACCCCAACACTTGGTACGGAATCATCATCGGGCTTGTGCTACCGCAGTGAATGACAACCGTCGATCTGCGGTCAACGCCCAATGGGCGGGTCAACTGCGAAGGCACCCCCTTGGGTTAATCATTTGGTTGTTTGTGCCCTTACGGTACCGTTGATCCCAGATCAACGTTTAACCATGCTCATAAGATGCGCACGAGGTTTTAGCCTTCGTTGCTGCCTTTGTTGGTCCCACACCTTTTATCATTCTGCTCTATAATCATATAACCTTTAATATATAAAACATTTGTAAAGGTTTATCTTTCCGCCAATCTTGCACGTATACCGATGCCGCATCTCCGATTAAACGACTTCTGTCGATCCTATTCGTAATCCGAAGGTCTTCATCATATTGCGAATGTCAAAGTTTATTACCCGACTTAACATAAGTCATAAATACAATATAACTTGCCCTTCCATACTTTGGTTTAAACGTATTTATGAGTTTACTTTGGTTAAAACCCAATGCACCAAAATAATATTATATTTGAGTCCCACAGCATATATAGCTTACATATTCATTTGTGCAGTCCAATCTCCGTCGTCCATTTAACTACTCCAGATCTGACGAACATCGCTTGATATCGCACTGCAAATAGCACGATGGGTAAAACTTTAGAAATTACGCGAAGTTAGTGGTTTTTAATTGCCACGCATCAGCCCACGACCACTATCGCGTTCAATTTCAATAAAACCACTTACCACTCGAAGGCTGCGTGAAAACCATCTGTTGTTTTCCGAAACTGCCTTCACTGTTCACTGTGATGCTACTCACGATTCCGCTGCGCCGTTGACTCCTACTTCCACATCTAATTTCTTTCGTTACACCTCCTCCGTATACTTGTTCAAACAAACCATCGATTCATTTCACTGCACTATGACTTCTCCTTTACTCCATCGTTCTTCTTTCACGATATCAACCAGTCTTCAAACCCTTTATGGCATTCTTTCCATGCATGGTTTAACCTCTATATTCAATTTATGTGTTTCTTTTCCATTGTTTTCCATTACAGTAAATACCCCAAATGGGCAGCCGCAACTCACTGATACATTAAACCCTGTGTGACATCTCTGCAACAATTCCATCTAAATTTGATCTTCTCCCTTCTCTTGGTGCTGCTCCTTTGTGCTCCTTTGCCATCAATGACAATATTACCAACATTTTGTTGGTTGTAAGCATGAATTATGACAATGATTATGTATGGCTTTCATCATATTTTGTTTTGTAAATGAATGAACAATGTATTTATGACCTACTAGATGATAATGCAACTAATTATGTAAGGAAACAATGCTTCTTAGTGATTCTCAGTTAAGTATGAGACCCTTATGCCCATAGCTTCTATTTAGACCTACAGATTACATATTTGTGACATTTTTGATGAAATTCCTGTCATGGCTAGTAAGGGTCCAGTCAAGTCCTTGTTCAAGTGTTTTCATTTACATCGTTATTTCACTATTATATTTCAGTTCTTAAAGTGTCATGGAATTATGGGCAGTGACCTGAGATCTGGGCCTGAAAAAGTGGCACAAAAATCGGGGTCGCAGGCTCAAAACTACTGGGAAAAGTCCCCAGTCACATGCATTCCATGTTGTGTGTGCAACTAGAGGTTTACAGTCGCACTCTTTCCCATGTCAAACGTGCGACTGGGGGGTTGATTCTTGAAAAGATCAGTTTGATATAAGAGCTAGCCTTCTGAAGGGTTTTCATGGCTCCTGGGTGTCCTGTAGTAGGTGTATAAGGTCTGTGTAGTTTTGTGGTGATGGTTCCACTTCCTTAAGGTGACTTGGGAGGTTGAATCAAATCATAGTAGCCTCTCATCACATGTTTACCCTGGTTGGCAGGTTACTTGGGTAGATATGGGAGGAGGGTGTTACAGAGTGGTATCAGAGCATGGTTCACCCCTTGGACTAGATGGGCAGTGTGTTTTGGTCATGAATTCATGTTGGTTTCGCACGTGTTACTCATCCTTGTGGTAAATATGCATATGTATGGTGTTATTCATGGTTGTAGTGATGTTTCCATGCGAAAGCGAGGGTTTCATCATGGAATGTGTCTTCATAAGTGTATGATTAGTTAAATGTTGTTTATGCTTGCATGTTGACAGTATACATTGATATGGTTGTTGTTGTCATGCATGAGGTCATGGTATGTGTAGTTGATATGGTCATGCATTGATGACTGGACTCCAGCTAGAATGATGTTTATGTGTTGATACACTCATTTTTTATATGTCTATATGTTGTTATGATTACGTCTATACATGTATTACGTTGTTTTGGTTGATCTTGCAGATGATATATCCTCCCCAAATTATGCTAAGGTAGATTGGTTTATTGTGATATGGTTTAGATGACATAGTATGCCTTGTAGGAAGAAATCAAAGATAACTAACAAGATGGTAGACTACAAAGATTCTCCCTATGAGTCAGATGAGCAGCGTGGTGTTGGGAACTCTTCTGACTTGGAAGGTACACTAAGAATTTTGAAGGAATAAATAAGGAGTTGTAAGGTGGACAATGAAAAAATCATACGTGCACAAGAGAAATGTTAGGTCCCTATATTACTAGTATAGTCCCTTATTATCGTTAGTGTAACCCCCTTATTGTTATTATTGTACCCTTGTAACCCCCATTTTATTATTATTTTGTCCTTAAATTATTAATGTTAGGTCGGCTAGGATTACATTGTGGCCCACTAGGATTACATTATGGCCCCATGGACTCCTATATATAGAAAGGAGGTTTTGTAAATTGGATCATCCAAGAATTGTTCATTTATGTAATGTATTGGAGGTTGCCCCCTCGAAGTGGCATATTTCTAAGGCGTTCATATCTCTTTTCTTCTATTTTTGGAGCTGATTACACAACATTTGGTATCAGAGCTTTGGATTCTAGGGTTTCGCTGCTCCAAACAGGTCATCGTGGAATTTTCGCTATAAATTTTTTTCTACGAAGTTTCAGAAGCTGAAATGTTTAGGGTGCGAAGATGAAATCCTGAGGAAGATTGTCTAAAAATTTCAGAGCTTGGTTCGCAACATTTTTGGAGATATGATCTGTGGAAGTTAGGTCTTTTTTCAGGCTCCTAAACAGGTCATCGTGGAATTTGCGCTATAACTTTTTTTCTACGAAGATTAAGAATCTGAAATTCGTATGGTGCGAAGCTGAAATCTTGAGGAAATTTTTCAAAAAATTTCAGAGCTTGGTTCGCAATATTTTTGGAGATATGATCTGTGGAAGGTAGTGCTTTTTCAGGCTCCTGAATTTCATCTCAAAGAGGTGATCGTGGGAAAAGCTCAATAACTCTCTCTCTGGGCATCGGATTGGAGTGCCGTAAAAATTGGTTGCAAGAACACGGAATTTATTTTCTTTTCTATCAATTTTAGAGACAAAGGACGAAACAGTGACACGTGGCAAGTCGTACAAGTTTTCTCTACTGAACCAATCCATAATTAGGTCATTGTGGGAGATTGGACACAACTTTGTCTTGGATAATCCAAATCAGGTCAGACCTGTGGAATTCGAAAGATAATTCAGAGGGCTACGTCGGTACCGAAATTCAGATATTGAAGTGCTTCAATCACAAAGATAATCCAATTTCAATATCGAGCTCCTCATAAGAAAGAAAAAGGTGTGTATTGTTTTTTCCGAATTGCATAAGTCTTGTTTGAAGAATCAATTTGAATTGATTCCAAGGGCATATTGTAGAATAGATATCAATATTGGGTTCTAAAATATGCCGCGTAAAAATAATTCAACACCCATTAAGCCTTCAGAAGGGTCTACTATGACTCATGAAGATGAAGAATTGCAACATGATCTATCAAAATTACAAGAGCAAGTGCAACAAATTTCACTCTCGCAAAGAGCAACAAAAACGAAATGGAAGTTTTGAAGAAAGTCATGGAAGAGAAGATGGATGGTTTGAAGAAAGGCGTGGAAGCTAAGATGGATGGCATGGAAGCTGGCATCGAAGCTAAGATGGATGACATGAAAGACAACAAGAAAAACATGAAGAATGATCTAAAAGAAGACATCGAAGGTTTGACCAAGTTGATAAAAGAAATTTTTCCTAATGGTGAAAAGATAGTAGAAGAACCTCATGATGAGAACAAAATAAATGTTAATCGCGATTTCATAAACTCTAATGTTGGCGGAAAGAACCACCATATTCCAAAAATGGATATGAGGAAGTTTGATGGGAAGGATCTTGTAACATGGATACTACAGATGGAGCAATATTTTGATCTCCATAATGTGAAAAACACACAAACGGTATGCATTGCAACTTTACATTTAGAACAAAATACATTTGTATGGTATCGATGGCTTTGCTCTAGTAAAAAAATTGTCACTTGGTCAATTTTTACGGAGGAAATGATAGCACATTATGAGGATACAAAGAGCAACACCTTCTTTAGCCAATTGATAAATCTCAAACAAAAGGGTTTAGTGGGGGAGCACATTGAGGACTTCCAAAAATTGAATATAAGGGTAACTGATATTCTAGAGGAACACGGGATTGATCTCTTCATAGGCACTTTAAAGGATAACATCCAACATGAAGTTCGCGTTTTGGAACCTGATTCATTAGAGAAGGCATTCAGGTTGGCAAGAAAAGTTGAATGTAAAATTATGGCGACAAGGAAGCCTACCACTCAATTCTATAAAGAAGGAAGTGTTGCTACGCCTAGATTTCCACAACGTACAAGGTTGACACCACAAAAATTGGAAGAAAAAAGAGCAAAAGGGCTTTGCTACAGTTGTGATAGAAAATACACTAAAGGTCATAAGTGTGCTGAGAAGAAATTATTTTACATAGATTGTGAAGAGGAAGAAAAAAATGAACAAGAAGAGGATATACACCAAGAACCAGCCCTAGAAGAGGAAGAAATGAATCTGACCATATCGTGTAATGCACTGGCAGGAATTACCACTCCTCAAACTCTTACGATAGAAGGACATATCAAGAAGAAAAAGGTAATAGTGTTGATTGATTCAGGTAGCACCCATAATTTTATTCATTGTAAGGTAGCCAAGAAATTAAATTGTTTCCTATACCCAGCACCAGAATGTCAAGTGATGGTTGCAAATGGAGGAACTATAAATTGCTCTGGAAAATGCCATAATATCGAGCTAACCATGGGGGAATATGTATTGACTAGTCCAATGCTTTCCATTCCTATGGGAGGTGCTGATGTTGTACTAGGAGTACAATGGTTACAATCTTTGGGGACGGTAGCTTTTAATTTTCAAGAACTTTTCTTGAATTTTTTTTTCAGAAGGAAAGGAAGTCGAATTACGGGGCATTGAAGGGAAGCCGGGAAGGATAATAAGCTCTAATTTCATGACAAAGCTTCTAAAGAAAGAACAACGAGGCGTAATTGCACAATTATGCTCACTAGAAGTTACGACATCAAAATCATCTATTTCTGCAGATCTCCAACAAGTCTTGGACAATCATTCCAAGGTGTTTGAAACTCCCAAAGGACTCCCACCTATTCGTGATCATGATCATGCTATTCATTTTATTCCAGGAAGTGTTCCTCCAAACATCGGGCCTTATAGATATCCTTACTTCCAAAAGAGCGAAATTGAACGTATGATTGCAGAAATGTTAGAGGCGGGTATAATTCAACCTAGTCAAAGTTCTTTCTCTGCTCCTGTAGTTTTGGTACACAAGAAGGATGGATCATGGCGAATGTCTCCGGATTATAGGGAGCTCAATAAGCTCACCATTAAAGACAAATTTCCCATTCCTGTGATTGATGAATTATTGGATGAATTACATGGAGCAATTTATTTTACCAAGTTGGATCTTCATTCAGGATATCATCAAATTAGAATGAAGACTGAAGATATTCCGAAAACAACATTTCAAACTCATGAGGGTCATTATGAATTTTTGGTCATGCCCTTTGGCCTTACCAATGCACCTTCTACATTTCAAGGGTTGATGAATTCCATTTTCAAACCCTTCCTTAGAAAAATTTTGCTAGTATTTTTTGATGATATACTAATCTACAGCAGGTCTTGGAAGGATCATGTTGAACATGTTGACAGGGTGCTCAAACTATTGCAGGAGAAACAATTATATGCGAAAAAATCCAAATGTTTCTTTGGAGTACAAGAGGTGGAATATCTGGGTCATATTGTATCTCACGAGGGTGTTAAAGTAGACCCTAACAAAATTAAAGCCATTAAGGAATGGAAAGTCCCCACAACCATAAATAAGTTGCGAGGATTTCTCGGGTTAACAGGGTATTATCGCAAGTTTGTTAAGAAATATGGGAGAATAGCAGCACCTCTAACAACATTATTGAAGAAAGATGCATTTTCATGGACTCCTGAAGCAACTAAGGCCTTTGAACATCTTAAAGAGGAAATGTGCCTAGCACCGGTCTTAGTTACGCCAGACTTCACAAAAACCTTTATTGTGGAATGTGATGCCTCAGGAAATGGAATTGGTGCTGTTTTAATTCAGGAAGGAAGACCCATTGCTTTTGAAAGTCGTCCAATCAAAGGAAAGTATTTACAGAAAACTATTTATGATAAGGAAATGTTAGCAATACTACATGCACTAAATAAATGGCGAGCTTACCTATTGGGAAGACACTTCAAGGTAAAAGCTGATCATGATAGTCTTAAACACTTTTTGGAACAAAGACTATCTTCAGAAGAGCAGCAAAAATGGGTCACAAAGATGTTGGGTTATGACTTTGAAATAATCTACAGAAAAGGAAAGCTTAATGTTGTTGCGGATGCACTCTCAAGAAAGAATGAAGAGGTGGAAGCATTGCTTTGTGCCATTTCTATTATCCAACCAGATTGGATAACCAAAGCAAGAGATGAATGGAAGAAGGACAAAGATGTGTGGACACTCATTCAAAAGTTGCAGCAAGATCCTAGTACATCTGATACATTTAGTTGGAAAAATGATTCCTTATGGTACAAAGATCGCTTATATCTTTGTAATAATTCCCAACTAAAACAAAATATTCTTCTGGGATTGCACACTTCTCCTTGAGGAGGACACTCAAGATTTTTAAAAACTTACCACAGGGTGAAGAAAGAATTTTTTTGGAATGGCCTTAAATCTTATATTCAAAATTTTGTGGCGGAATTTTTGGTTTGCCAGCAGAATAAAGTGGAAAAAATTAAGACCCCGGGACTTCTACAACCTTTATCCATTCCAAGTCAACATTGGGAGGAGATTTCAATGGATTTTATCACAGGTTTACCTAAGTCCGAAGGAAAGAGTGTCATCATGGTGGTAGTTGATAGACTTACCAAGTATGCACACTTTTGTGCATTATCCCATCCATTTAAAGAAAGTACGGTTGCTACTACATTTATGGACAGAATTCAAAAGCTACATGGAAGCCCAAGGGTTATTGTGAGCGACAGAGATCCCATTTTTACTGGAAATTTTGGACGGAGTTATTTTCTTGTTTGGGTACTCAATTAGCTCATAGCTCATCTTATCATCCTCAATCTGATGGTCAAACTGAGATAGTAAATAAATGTTTGGAAGGATATCTTCGTTGTTTTGTATCTGATAAACAAACACAATGGGTCGAGTGGTTACCTCTTGCTGAATGGTGGTATAACACTTCCTTCCATACTGCAGCAAAAATGACCCCATTTATGGCACTTTATGGATATCATCCAACATCCATCACATCATCTTTAAGGGAAAATTCGAAGGTTCAAGCAGTGGAAGATCACATCGAGCATCAGCAAGAAGTTCTCCAACTCTTAAAGGATAACCTGAATTTGGCACAAAATCGAATGAAACAACAGACAGATCAACATCGCAATGAGAGAAGTTTTTATGTAGGAGATTGGGTATTTTTACTCCTACAACCATACAAACAAATGTCCCTCAAGCAAGAAAAGAAGGGTGTTGGAAATTTGATACAGAGTGTTGTCCTTGATGGAAACCCACTTGATGAAGATGATGGAAACCTACTTAATGAAGTTGTTCCTGATGCTTGATGAGTTTATTAATGATGTAAATCTAATGTTCTACAAGTAGCTCAGAAGTACCAGAGAAAGAAATATCAGTAAGGGCCCGAATATTGTTGAACAAGATGTGTCACAAATCATACGCAGGTTTGTTTAGGGGAAGTCGCGTATGCACGCGGAAAAGATCGTTCCAAGTCGCGTATGCCCAATTGCGCTCTAAATTTGTAAAACCAGGGGAATTACCATGGTATTGACCCATTGTATTGAGCGCTGGATTATCTATTTGATCTCATCCAGGAATACCATCGAAAGTGATGTGGTTTTGGCTCATGGTATTGACAAAGGCTAAATCTATATAAGGAGAAGAAAATCATTGTGCAAGGTGTGTGAAAGATGTCTGGGTTTTAATGAATACTTCACTCTGAAGTATATTTGCATGGTTGAAATCAGTTCTTAATTGATAGATCTGAATATATGATGCACCTATGAACATGATGAAGATTCAAGATCTCTAGATCTATAAATGAGAATCTCAAGGATGATCTGAAAAGAAGTAAAGAAGACCTGGCGCAAATCTGTTAAAGAAATTGAAGAAATCTGGGTAAGTTCATAGATCTGATATGTTCTGCAAAGCGTATCTTTTATAAATATATACGCAGGTTCATTTCACGAAAAGCACATGTATACACGGATCCTATTCAAGAAAAGCGCGTATGGGCAATTAGGGTTTCTCTAAAAGGTGCACAGATGTATACGCGGGTTCGCCTCATTGAAAGCGCATGTATACGCGGGTCTGGTTAAATAAAAGTGCGTATGGTATCTGAACTAATGGTTGCTCAAGGTTGAATGTGTTTCAGCATATCAATTCTGAAGTCTGGGTTATCTCTGATATTCTGGTTACAGTGATCTCACTATTCTGTATGAAGCATTGGGCAAGTATGATTGTTGATAAGTGAAGGTTTGTGTTGAAGCTTTTGATCCAGTTTGAAAATTGATGAAACGTGGTCTGCTTGTTGATGGTGCGGGGGTGAAGCCTTCGATCCCGGGTCGTACCCCTTCAATTAGAGCTAGTAAACGGAAGCGGTTGTAACCGGGAGAGGGGCATTTGGGCCTTGGTCTGCGGGGGTCGTAGCTCCCTTCCAGGAGAGGGTACATTAAACGAGAGAAGGTTGTAGCCTTCTGCAGGTGGGTGCCTGCGTGCTGGTATGAGTCTGCGCCAGTACATGTTGTAAGAAGTTTTCTTAATAATAAAGATTGAAGACTGAGACGACGGCAGCGGTGGTTTTCTCCCGAATTGGGTTTCCACCTAAAATCCTGGTGTTCATGTGTGTTGCTTATGTGTGATGATTATTTTGTTCTTTCTGCACCTGTTTATTGTTTTTTAAACATCTGATGATTGAATAATGCAATGATCTAAGTCAAGAAATAAATGCATAATTAGATCACTGGATATACGCGAGTTTTGTAAACGATATCCGCGTATATACGCTAGTTGGCTTCGGGAAAGTAGTGTATGGGTTTTAGAAAGGAAAAAGAAAAAGTTTTATTGTCTGCACTAAATATTGATTCACCCCCCCCCCCCCCTCTCAGTATTTTTCCCAACAATCGGTATCAGAGCAGGTCCTTCTGAAAATTCTTAGCAGCTAGAAGGAAGATCAAGCAAGATCAGCAATCAAGATGGAACAGCATCTATCAAGCCTCCAGTCTTTAATGGAAGCAATTTAATCTTCTGGAAAACAAGGATGAGGTCCTTTCTTCAGTCTATAGGAACAGATGTATGGGCCATTGTTGTACAAGGATATCAATATCCAGCTACAATACCAACAGATCCGAATGAAAAGAAGAATTATGAATCAAATGCAAAGGCGGTCAATGCTATAACAGGAAGTTTGACTGAATCTGAAGTTGTCAAAGTCATGCAGCTAAATACAACAAAGGAAATGTGGGACAAAATCATTCTAAGTTATGAAGGTGATGCAAAGGTAAAAAGTGCAAAACTCCAAACTCTCAGAATTGGATATGAAAATTTGAAGATGCATAGTGATGAAAGTATTGCTAGTTTCTTTTTACGTATTGATGATGTTGTAAATCGTATGAAAAATCTGGGAGAAACAATAACTGAATCTACTTTGGTTGAGAAAATTTTAAGATCACTAACAGCAAAATTTGAGTCAAAAGTTTCTGCTCTTGAAGAAAAACATGATTTTCAAAATCTTACTATGGTACAACTTCATGGCATACTAACCGCATATGAAATGAGAAGAGGAGGACCATCTGAAGTCAAAGAGGTTGTATTTAGAGCTTCTACAAAAGGGAAAGAAGTACAAGAAACAGAAGGATCAAGATATATCTCAGAAGAAGATGAGGCAAATTTTGTAAAGAAACTCCAACTTGGCACAGGACAATTCAGAGGTAAGATTCCTTTCAAATGTTTTGAGTGTGGAAGAATTGGTCATTATGTTGCTAAGTGTCCTCATAAATAAACACCTGCAAAAGGGAAGGAAGTAGCAAGAAGGAATAAGAATCGGTTTAACACTAGAAAAAGTTACTATATTCATGAAGATAGTGATGGGCAATCTGATAGTGAAGAAGAATGTGAAGAAGATCTTAGACTTCTCATGGCATTTGAATCTAGAGAAGAAAAGGATATTTTTGTGGATGCTCTAGAGGACAATGACTTTCTTGAAGAAAACAATCAACTCAAAATACGCTTAAAAGAAAGTAAAATACTCTTAGAAGAAAGGAAAATAACCATAGAGACTCTTGAAAAGCAGGTTGAAGAAGCAAAGAAACACATTGAGAAATTAGAATGTGAAGTGGTAAGTCTAAGAAAAGATTCTGAGAAAGTAAAGACTCTGAATCTTAGATTTGCTAAAGGATCTGAAACCTTAGATGAGATTATCAAGGTACAACGTTCTCCTCTTATAAAAACAGGTCTTGGATATACCAGAGAATCCTCTCAAGCTTCAGCACCAAATTATCTAAAAGCAGTTACAGCTGGTTTACAAAATTTTTCCACTCAGCAAGGGAATAAAGATTCATTGCAGGTAAAGCATGATCATCTCAACTCAAAGAACACTAACAGGAATATCTCTCAAAGAAACACCAATCAACAGGTAAATCCAAGTAGAATATTTCATGATCGCAGAAATTTCTTCTTTAATGGACAATGTTTCTCATGTCACAATTTTGGTCATAAAGTTGTTCAATGTGTTGCATATAAAACTATCATGACTAGAGAATCAAGAAAGAAAAGGATTGAATTTGAGAAGAATACCTATAAAAAATTTTCTCCTCTTCTAAATGAAGTTGAATGTTCTTACTGCAATAACTTTGGGCATGAATAATCTGAATGCAGGAGCAAAGTTCAGTCAAAAGAGCATTTTCCTTCAAGATCCAAAGTATGGAAAAAGAAGGAATTACAGGTTGAAAATTGTGGCATAGCATTATTCGCAGAAGGTGAAGAAAATCAATGGTACATTGATAGTGGTTGCTCAAGACACATGACAGGTGAAAAACACAAACTTCTTGCATATAGTGCTCTAGAAAAGGAAAAGAAAGTTACTTTTGGAAATGATAATCGTGTTGTAATTAAAGGAAAGGGGTCTGTGTTTCTAAAGGAAAAGGTGAAGGCTAATGATGTCATGTATGTGGATGGCTTAAGGCATAACTTGCTAAGTGTGAGTCAAATGTGTGATCAAGGAACTGAAGTTGTCTTTAGTTCAATAGAATGTGTGGTTCGTGATCTTGATACAGGCAAAACAATTATAAAAGGGAAAAGAACTCCAAGCAACCTGTATGTATTGAAGAACTGCAAAGAACAATGTTACTTGAGTCAATCTTCCGAAAATTGGCTATGTCATAGAAGGTTGGGGCATCTAAGCTTCTCTCAAATCAGAAAATCAAGCAGACTGAATGCTGTTCGTGGTCTTCCCAATATTTCTCTACCTGAAAGTATCATATGCAAATCCTGCCAATTCGGCAAGCAGACCAGAGTGCAATTTAATGCCAATGAAGGATCATCAAGTAGACCTCTTGAACTCATTCATACTGACATATGTGGACCTATGAGGAAAAATTCACCCCGTGGTGAACAATACTATATCTTATTTATTGATGACTTCTCTAGAATGTGTTGGATTGGGTTGCTGAAGCACAAAGATGAAGCATTTTAGAAATTTCAGATCTTCAAGGCTCTGGTTGAAAATGAAGTAGATCTAAAACTCAAATTTCTTAGATCTGATCGAGGAGGAGAATATACTTCAAATGAATTCCTTGAATTTTGTGAACAACATGGCATAAAAAGACAAATTTCTGTAGCTGGAACTCCACAACAAAATGGCGTAGCAGAAAGAATGAATAGAACCATTCAACAAATGGCTAGAGCTATGCTTGATGATTCTGGAACACCTGACACATTTTGGGGAGAAGCAGCACATACAGCAGTAAACATTCTCAACAAGGCACATGTTCGGGTAAATAGTGACAAAACTCCATATGAACTCTGGTATGGTAATTCTCCCTCTGTGAAGAATTTTAGAGTTTTTGGAAGTAAATTCTTTATCAAAAATAATGATGAAAAACTTGGCAAGTTCGAATGTAGAGCAGATGAAGGAATACTTCTTGGTGACTCCTCTACGAGTCGAGCATATAAATGTTACAATAAAAGACTTTGGAAGATTGTTGAATGTATTGATGTTGTTATTGATGAGTCTCCTATAGCCCCAAAGGAAGAAAAACAGATAACAAATGAAGATGATGGTGACTTATGTCCTTCTACATCAAATAGCAATGATATAGACAGTGAACCCAATGAAGAACCTGAAGATGATTTATCTGAAAAGGCTCCATCCAGATATGTTCAAAAAAATCATCCAGAATCTCAAATTTTGGGAGATAAGGGATCAGGTGTACAAACAAGAAGGACTCTTGTGGGATCTTCTAGCTATCTGGCATTTCTATCCACTATTGAACCACACAATGTCAATCAAGCTAGAAAAGATGAATGTTGGGTTCAAGCCATGAATGAAGAGCTTGATCAAATTGAAAAGAATCACACTTGGGAATTGGTACCAAGACCACATGATAAAAATGTCATTGGAACTAAATGGATATTCAAGAACAAGTTAAATGAGAATGGGGATGTTATAAGAAAAAAAGCTAGACTGGTTTGCAAGGGGTATACTCAACAAGAAGGTATAGACTTTGAAGAAACTTTTGCTCCTGTAGCTAGACTTGAAGCCATAAGAATGTTTCTTGCTTTTTCAAGTTTTCAACAAATCAAAGTTTATCAAATGGATGTCAAATCTACATTCCTCAATGGTGATCTAGAAGAAGAAGTTTATATAGAACAACCAGAAGGATTCATTTTGGGAAATGATGAAAATCTTGTTTGTAGACTTAAAAAGGCTCTATATGGTCTCAAACAAGCTCCAAGGGCATGGTATTATCGTCTTGACAATTATCTTCATCAACAAGGATTTTCAAAGGGGACTGCTGATAGCAACTTATACACAAAAACTGAAAATGATAAACTATTGATTGTGGTTGTATATGTTGATGATATCATTTTTGGAAGTAATGAAGAGTCTATGAGTCAGAAATTTTCTTCTGATATGCAGCAAGAATTTGAAATGTCTTTACTTGGGGAACTAACATTATTTCTTGGCTTGCAAGTGCAACAAGCAACAGATGGCATATTCTTATCACAAGAAAAATATCTTAAGAAAATTCTGAAGAAGTATGGCATGGAAGAATGCAAACCTGTAAGTACACCAATGATAACCGGATGCAATCTCAGTTCTCATGATGATTCTCCCACGGTGAATCAACCAGAATACAGATCGATGATAGGAAGTCTACTTTATCTCACTGGGACTAGACCAGACATTATGCATGCAGTTGGGATTGTTGGACGATTCCAAGCTAATCCAAAAGAGTCTCACCTTCAGGCTGTCAAAAGAATATTCAAATATCTACAAGGAACTCAAGACTTTTGACTATGGTATCCAAAGAATGCTGATATTAATCTTCATGCTTACACGGATGCAGATTGGGCTGGAAATGTTGATGATCGGAAAAGCACTAGTGGTGGTGCATTTTATATGGGGCCCCGGTTGGTATCTTGGTTCAGCAAGAAGCAAAATTCTATTGCCTTATCTACAGCAGAAGCAGAATATGTGGCTGCCGCGTCTTGTTGCACTCAACTCCTTTGGATGATGCAAACCTTACAAGATTTTCAAATCAAATGTACACCTCCTATTTCCATTATGTGTGATAATACAAGTGCCATCAGTATCTCAAAAAATCTTGTTATGCATTCGAAGACCAAACACATTCCCATCAAGTATCACTTCTTACGTAAACAAGTGCTTGAACAAAAGGTGAAGCTGGAGTATGTTCCCTCCAAAGAACAAGTTGCTGATATATTTACCAAACCTCTGCCCAGGGAAGCATTCGAATATCTCAGACAGAAGCTGGGTGTTTTCTCTACCTCTCAGAAGAGCATATCTGATTAAATTCAGAAGATTAAATTGGATACGCTGGTTTCCTGAAAGATAGTCGCGTATATACGCGAGTTTATACACAGAAAGCCGCGTATGGTTGGTTGCTGACAAATTTTGTTTAGGGTCATCATTTTTCAGCATAGCTGCAGTGCTGTTTGGTATCTCTGATGTTGTTTGGTATATCTGGTGATGCTTCAGCTCTCATAGTTCTATTTCACTCTTTGATATTTGATGAAGATGCCTTGATGTTTTGTTGTTGAAAGTGTTCAGGATGCACAAACTAAAGGGGAGATGAAGGAGTAAACTAATGTACAGGCTCAGGGGGAGCATTAGCCTTGCTGAGTATTATGCATTGTTGTCATTATTATTCTGAAATATGATCTCTTTATTCCTTTTGGTTTTGGTTATAAAAAGTCATATTTGTAATTTGATGTAAAGGTCATGTTGAGACCTATGATGTAAAATTGTAATATTCAGTCATGTAAGGACTTGGTCAATTTTGTAAATCCACTTGGTTGGATACTTGAGTCACATATATAAATCCACTTGGTTGGATCTTTGATGTAAGTATGAGTCCTTGGTGATAGGAAGGTCATAGAGTCATGTACTTCATTGAAAAATATGTTTGAACATTCAGCATGGACTCAGGGGGAGTTGGTAACCTTGTGGTGGTTTTGATCCGCCCTTTTCCCTTGATGTCAAAGGGGGAGAGTGACATGGTGTTTGAATAAGGGAAGAATATCATTATGCTTAATGTATCTATCTGTTGTGATAATCAAACACCATCGTGGTTGCCATCAAGTCCAAAGGGGGAGATTGTTGGCAATATGATACAGAGTGTTGTCCTTGATGGCAAGCCACTTGATGAAGATGATGGCAACCTACTTAATGAAGTTGTTCTTGATTCTTGATGAGTTTATTAATGATGTAAATCTAATGTTCTACAAGTAAGGGCCCGAATATTGTTGAACAAGGTGTGTCACAAAGCATACGCGGGTTTGTTTAGGGGAAGTCGCGTATGCACGAGGAAAAGATCGTTTCAAGTCGCGTATGCCCAATTGCGCTCTAAATTTGTAAAACCAGGGGAATTACCATGGTATTGACCCATTGTATTGAGCGCTGGATTGTCTATTTGATCCCGTCCAGGAATACCATCAGAAGTGATGTGGTTTTGGCTCATGGTATTGACAAAGGCTAAATCTATATAAGGAGAAGAAAATCATTGTGCAAAGAGGGTGAAAGATGTCTGGGTTTTAATGAATACTTCACTCTGAAGTATATCTGCATGGTTTAAATCTGTTCTTAATTGATAGATCTGAATATATGATGCACCTATGAACATGATGAAGATTCAAGATCTCTAGATCTATAAATGAGAATCTCAAGGATGATCTGAAAAGAAGTAAAAAAGACCTGGCGCAAATCTGTTAAAGAAATTGAAGAAATCTGGGTAAGTTCATAGATCTGATCTGTTCTACAAAGCGTATCTTTTATAAATAAATACGCAGGTTCATTTCACGAAAAGCGCGTGTATACGCAGATCCTATTCAAGAAAAGCGCGTATGGGCAGTTAGGGTTTCTCTAAAAAGTGCACAGATGTATACGCGGGTTAGCCTCATTGAAAGCGCGTGTATATGCGGGTCTGGTTAAATAAAAGCGCGTATGGTATCTAAACTAATGGTTGCTCAAGGTTGAATGTGTTTCTGCATATCAATTCTGAAGTCTGGGTTATCTCTGATATTCTGGTTACAGTGATCTCACTGTTCTGTATGAAGCATTGGGAAAGTATGATTGTTGATAAGTGAAGGGTTGTGTTGAAGCTTTTGATCCAGTTTGAAAATTGATGAAACGAGGTCTGCAGTGGTGCTGAGGGTCGAAGCCTTCAGTCAGGGGGTCATAGCTCCCTTCCAGGTAAGGCTGGTAAACGAGAGCAGGGGGTTGTAGCTCCCTTCCAGGAGAGGCTGGTAAACGAGTGAAGTGGGTCGTAGCTCCCTTCCAGGAGAGGTTGGCAAACGAGAGAAGGTTTTAGCCTTCTGCAGGTGGGTGCCTACATACTGGTATGAGTCTGCACCAGTACATCATTGTAAGAAGTTTTCTTAATAATAAATATTGAAGACTGAGACGACGACAGCGGTGGTTTTCTCCCGAATTGGGTTTCCACCTAAAATCCTGGTGTTCATGTATGTTGTTTATGTGTGATGATTATTCTATTATTTCTGCACCTGCTTACTATTTTCTAAACATCTGATGATTGAATAATGCAATGATCTAAGTCAAGAAATAAATGCATAATTAGATCACTGGACGGATATACGCGAGTTTTGTAAAGGATATCCGCGTATATACGCTAGTTGGCTTCGAAAAAGTAGTATGGGTTTTTAGAAAGGAAAAGAAAGTTTATCTGTCGCAATAAATACCGATTCACCCCCCCCCTCTCTCGCATTTTCCCAACAAAGGATAATAAATTATTGCCAAAATACTATGGTCTTTACAAGGTGTTGCAAAAGATTGGCACTATGGCATACAAATTGGAGCTTCCTGCTTCTTTGCGAGTACATCCAGTTTTCCATGTTTCATGCTTAAAGAAGGTTATAGGTGAAAATATTCCTGTTCAAACAATATTTCCAGAACTTGATGAGGAAGGAAAAATCATATTGGAACCTGAAGTGGTCATGGAAACAAGAACTCGACAGCTACGGAATCGATCAATTTCAGAGTATCTCATCAAGTGGAAGAACTTAGCCACTGAAGATTTTACATGGGAGAATGAGAATTTTATGCAAAAGCACCCAGAGCTACTCAAGCATTGAGGACAACACTTTTTTGAAGGAGAGGGGCATGTTAGGTCCCTATATTACTAGTATAGTCCCTTATTGTTGTTAGTGTAACCCCCTTATTGTTATTATTGTACCCTTGTAAACCCCATTTTATTATTATTGTGCCCTTAAATTATTAATGTTAGGTCAGCTAGGATTACATTGTGGCCCACTAGGATTACATTATGGCCCCATGGACTCCTATATATAGAAAGGAGGTTTTGTAAATTGGATCATCCAAGAATTGTTCATTTATGTAATGTATTAGAGGTTGCCCCCTCGAAGTGGCTTATTTCTAAGGCGTTGATATCTCTTTTCTTCTATTTTTGGAGCTGGTTACACAACAAGAAATAAGCAGATATTAGTGCGGTACTCCTTCATAACTTGTCAAAATTGCAGCAACAGGGGTCACTTCGGATTAGCTATGGGAAGGAGGAAAAAACTAATGGGTCATATGGTAGTATGTCTCATGGTGGTCACGGGTCAGATCGAGATGACAGATTGAGAGATGGAAGGTTTTTGGATACTCCAGATAGGAGAGGTGATGAACACATGTACTACTCTAGTTTTGGTTCTAATAGGCATTATGATCGTCATCGCTATCATCCTTACATGAGGAGTGATAGAGGATACCTTTTGGATGATTTTAAAAAAGCAAATACACCTACTTTTTATGGATATTTGAAGAAGCAAGAAGATGCAGAGGCTTGGATACTTGGGATGAAGAAATTCTTTGAGTTGCATAATTACACAGGTTATATGAAGTCTAGAGTATCTATCTTCAACTTGAAAGGTAATGAAAATATCTAATTGGAAGATGTGAAGTGGGTCAGAGACATCAGGACAAAGGACTTGACTTAGCATGAGTTCAAAAGGATTTTCAGGAAGAATTACTTGTCAGAAAGGTATTACGACAGTAAGGCCAAAGAATTCTATGAGCTAAAGATGGGATCAACGACAGATGAAGAGTACATGACTAAGTTTTTGGAGCTATTGAGTTATATACCGTATCTTAAATATGAAAAAGCTAAAGTTCAAATGTTTTTTAGTGCTTTTCTATTAGAAATTAGAGATCAGATTGAGTATGATGAGCCTTGGTCACTTGAGGAAGTTATTGGGAAATTGAAGCATTTTTATTAGCAGTCGAAGTGTAAGAATGAATCTCAGCAAGTATGGAAAGGGAAAGATAAAGGTAAAGGTAAATGGAAGAAAAAAAGAAAAAGGTTGCAGAATGTAAAAGTGAAAGAAAATATTGCACCACAAAAGAAGTTCATTGCAGCTAGACAAGGACATGGATCATAGCAGCAACATAGAGATGATGGTACTGGGTGGTTGGAGTGTTGGACATGCGGTAAGGAGCATCTCAAGAGAGATAGTTTACAGAATGAAGGTGGTGGGCTTCATATATATAGTGCACATGAAGCGTAGACTATTGTGGATGTTGGTTAGAACATTCCTTGTATATATATAGCATTGGATAATAGGTAGGCAGATCACCAGGCATCTATCACTGAAATGGACGGTAAGCTTTGTGATCAAGTTATTTATATTTTGATTGACCCTGGATCTAATTATAGTTATCTTAGTCTTGACTTGGTGGATAATTTTGGTTTGAATAAACAAGTCCATGCAAAATCTTGGTTAGTGCAATTGGCCATAGGTACCAAGAAGTGAGTTCATCATTGGGTAAGAGCTTGTTCATTTGAACTAAATGGTATGCCTACATTAGCACATTTTAATGTATTTCCATTGGGATTGTATAGTATTCTTTTGGGTATGGAATAGTTATATCTTCACAAGACTAAAGTGGATTGTTATGACAAAGCCATTGAGTGCCTGGATGAAAATGGGGAGCAGCAAATCTTACAAGGTAAGAAGAAAGCAACATCAATGATAATGGTTGCAGCTATGCATGCCAAGCGTAGTCACAGGAAATGGTGTGTTATTTGCAATGCACATTTATAGTGACAAAGGTAAGGAAGTTGAGGATGAAAATGTTTTCAGAAGGTATTCAATTATACAAAAATTTCAAGATGTATTTCCTATATATATTTCAGAGTTTCCACCTCACAAGGAAGTAGAAATTTCTATTGAGTTGGTACCAGGGGCAGCGCCGACATCTAAGGCACCTTATAGGATGAGGACACCAAAGTTCATATAATTGAAGCTGCAGTTGAAGGAAATATTGGACAAGGGATACATTAGGCCAATTTTATCACTTTTTGGTGCACCAGTATTTTTTGTGAAGAAGAAATATGGTACTCTCGGGTTATGCATTGATTACATATAGTTGAAAAAAGTGACCATAAATAACAATTATTCATTGTCGAGGATTGGTGACTTGTTCGATTAGTTGAAGGGAGCAACAATGTTCTTGAAGATTAATCCAAGATCTAGATATCATCAAGTATGCATTAAAGAATAAGACATCTACAAGAAAACTTTCTGGACCAGTTACATACATTATGAGTTTGTTGTAGTTCCATTTGGTTTGAATAATGCTCCATCTACTTTTATGTGTTTGATGATTAGTGTGTTGCATCCTTACCTGGACAAGTTTGTTATTGTGTTCATTAATGATATATTGATATATTCTAAAAATGAAAAAGAACATGTCGAACATTTAGAAGAAATATTGATATTGTTAAGAGAGCATCAGTTGTATGCTAAGCTCAGCAAGTGTAGTTTATTTCAGAAAAAAGGTACACTGTTTGGGACATGTTGTCTCCAAGGAAGGCATAACAGTGAATCCAGAAAAGATAATGGCTATCACAGAGTGGGAAACTCCTAGGAATGTGGATTGGGTAAGATCATTTATGGGGTTAGAAAGTTATTATAGGAGTTTCATTAGGAAATTCTCACAGATTTCTTATCATATCATATCTTTGCAAAGGAAAGGTAAGAAGTTTGAATGGAAAGAGGAATTTGCAGCCAGTTTTGAGGAATTGAAGCAGTTGTTGACACATGCTCCAATGTTAAATATCATAGATCCGGAAAAAGAGTTTGTGATATGCACAGATGCTTGCAAGAGAGGACCTGATGGAGTCCTTATGCAAGAAGGACAAATCATATATTATGAGTCACAGAAACTAGATGAGCACGAGAAACACTACCCCACACATGATCTTGAGTTGGCAGCATTCATACATGCTTTGAATATGTGAAGCCACTATCTTCATGGTAGGATTTTTGTAATGATGAGCGATCACAATGGGTTAAGGTACTTGTTTCACCAGCCGAATCTCAGTGCCAGGAAATCTAGATGGTTGGCCACGACCAGTGAGTTCGACTTCGAGATCAGGTATATCAGAGGTAAAGATAATAGGGTTGCATATGCTCTTAGTAGGTAGATATAGGTGAATCATATAGGAGCCATGATTTCCTATGGGACAAATATACCGGATAGGATCTTGCAGGCAGTTCAGCAGGATTTAGGTATATGGAGCTTAGGCATAGATTGCAACATAGTATAGGTATAGGTAGTGCTACTGGTATAGGTGCAAGAACACAGGATGTGGATTATTGTCTTACAACAGATGGATTGGTCAAATTTAAAGATAGGATATATGTGCCAGAAAATAGTGAGCTCAAAAAGGTGATCTTGAGGGAGTTTCATGTGAAACCATATTCAAGTCACCCAACTTATCAAAAAAATTGACTGCAGTAAATAATTTTTATTATTGGCCAAATTTGAGGAAGGATGTGGCAGAGTTTGTAGTTAGATGCTTGGATTGTCAATAGCTGAAAGCAGAGTGTAAGCATTCAGGTGGACTAATACAATCGATTATTATTATAGAGTGAGAATGTGAGGTCATTTCCATGGATTTCATCACAGGATTTCCCAGGACATCCAAACAACATGATTCCATCATGGTTATTGTGGACATGTTGACAAAGTTTGCGCACTTCATTCCAGTGAAGACTATGTATTCAACTAGTGATGTGGCATAGGTCTTCATAAGAGATGTGGTCAAATTGCATGGTGTTCCAAATAAGATCATGTTAGACATGGATGCAAAATTCACTTCCAAGTTTTGGAAGGAGTTATTTGCAGGATTAGGTACATAGTTTGCCTTCAACACAACTTATCAGCCATGGATAGATGGATAGACAAAGAGGGTCAATGGGATATTGGAGGACATGTTGAGGATGTATGTGATGCATTAATAGAGAAAGTGGGAAGATTATCTTCCACTGGTAGAGTTCGCTTACGAAAATGGGTATCAATAATATTTGAGGATGAGTTTGTTTGAGGCATTGTATGGGAGGAGTTGCAATAGGGTATTGATTGGACCAGATATGTTAGCAGAAATGGAACAAGAAATTAAGGTAATCAAGAAGAATATAAAGGAAACATGGGATAGGAAGAAGAGTTATGCAGATCGGAACATGTTATTTAAGGAGTTTAAGGCTGGGGAACATGTGTACTTGCACATCAAACCCAAGAAAAGCTCCTTGCATATTGGATCATGTGCCAAGCTGGAACCTTGGTTTTTTGGACCTTTCAAGATTATTGAGAGGATTGGGCCAGTATCCTATTGACTTACACTACCTCCGCAATGAAAGTACATGATGTTTTCCATGTATCATTGCTTAAGAAGTATGTTAAAGATGTTTATCATGTGATTGAATGGTCTGTATTGCAGGTGGATCTAGAAGGAGAATTCCAGTCGGAACCTCAGTGTATATTACAAAAAAATATGCTCATGCTCTGGAACTAATAATCAAGCATGTTAAAGTGCAATGGAAGCACTTTATGCCCGATGAAGTTACATGGGAGATGGAAAATCAGATGCGGGCTATGTATCCTTCATTTTTTGTCGGTTGAGGCAAAGCAGTTTTGGTATATATTTGGCAGATGTTTTGGTGTGATGTTTTGGTATATGTACATATGTATATGTATGTATATATCTACATGAGCTATGTTATAAATCTCCAATAAGCGGCATGGGTGTCATGTCATTATAGTTGTCATGTTGTTATGAGTATCATGTAAATACTGCAGGGTGATCATTGTAAATACTGCATCAAGCTATGTTATAAAGATCCATGGGCATTATGTTTAATTTTCAGTGGGTTTGCTAAGGTATATATGTTGTTGAACACTAAGGACAATGTCCCCCAAGGGGGAGGGTTTTGTAATATCCCTGGTGAAAATTCCATGTAATAAAATTTAATAAAGGAAAAATAATAACCACAGTTATGGGACACTTATTTCAAGCTTAATGTTGGGAAAAACATCCTAGTTTGGGTGTTCATTTTGGTTATTATGGCTAAGGAAATTGGAAAAGGAAATGGCTAAGGAATTTGGAAAGGAAAAGTGGCATTCATTGGCATTTATTTATGAAAATAATGGAAATTAGGAGAAAATGAAGGTGAAAGGTCACGGGTTTCATGTGAGGAGGAAAATGAAGGAAAATAATGGAAAATGAAGAAAATATAGGCTTAATTGATAAAAATGATTTTGAGGTTCAGTTGGTACCTTTTGTCAATTCAGTTTTGGAGCTCTCTCTCTATTCTCTCTCTCTATCACTCTTGGACACTTAGAGTTTTCTTGGACGATGTCAATATTGGATCAAGAAAGGAAAAGTAGGCAAAGAGGAAGAAAATATCAAGCAAGGAAGAGAAGGATCAAGCAACTACAATGGGTTTACTTGCAGGTATTGATTTTCATGTGTGATTTCCTTGCTAGATTTGGAATGCATGGTGTTGCATGTGTGTTATTGGTTCTCTTTCTGTCATTGGCATGGGTTTTTCCACGTGTGATAGTGTTTTACAGCCCAGTATTTCCATTTCCATATAGCCATGGTGTGATGGGGTTCTCATGTTTTCGACGAGTTGTATTTTCGAATGGATTGGAAGCTGCGTGAGGTGGATCTCTGAATGAAATAACACATGGCCTAGTAACCCCTAAATCCGACTATGGATTGCGGTAAATCTAGATAATGTGTTTCCTCGGTGAGCCTAGGAATCCTCGACCGATGAATAGAGGGATATACAGTAAATCCTAGAGGTGGGTGCTCTCCATAAGGCCTAGGAATCCTGGGATGGGATATATGGTAAAGACTGAGAGTGGAGTTTCGGTTATGGCCTAGTGATCCCTGGATCATACTGTGGATTGCGGTAAATACTAGAGACTAGGAGGCAGGAAAATTCCTCGCGATGTAGGTGGAGAAATAAGATGGCATCCATGCTTGTTTTGGCCTATAGATCTAGTGTAGATCATGGTAAAGCCTATTATTACATGTTTATTGTTTTGGCCTAGTGATCTGTGTAGATTACATTAAATCCTGGTTTCTATTGATGAGGATGAGGTAGTTTAGCCTTCAGAAACCCTAGTTGGTTCTTTCAGTTTGAATCCCACATTCATGCTTGGAATATGGAACAGGGGTGATTGGATGAAGAGATATTTGTCTCAGCCAATCTATGGTCGGGTGGAACGTGGTAGTACTATACCAGGTTGGTTTTTTCATTCCTTAATGAGAAATTCTTTCCTTGGTATCTTATGTGTAAATGTATTGGTTTATATGTGGATTCTATGGATGATGTATCCTTGATATGTTTTTTGTTATTATTTTGGTTGTAAGCATGTATTTGTTTAGGCAATTTAATGTCTTAAATTGCTTACATAAATTATCAACCGAGGCTTGTAAACTGATGAAGTGTGGTACACTATATGTGCTTAGTTAACCTTCTTCTTACTTCATTGTATGTATTTTTATATTTTTTTGGGGGTTTTGTTTCCTTATCTCTAAATATTAACCTAAGAAATAAATACTGTGAAAGGAATCCACTGAATCTAGTGAAGTTCAAATGTGTAAAGCTAACTTTGAAAGAAGGAAGAAAAGGAAGTGTTCTTAAATTAAACTAACTTGCATAAAAATGAATAAAAAAATATTGACTACTTAGAATCTAATTTGAAAACAGAGTGTCTATTCTAATGACTTCTAATTTAACATTAGTCCTATTCCATGGAAATGAATCTTATAACTGAAATTTGAAATTGCAATGCTACTCTAGATGGAAGTAGATTTAAAGGAAAACGACTAATGTATGTTCAATCACTCCAACATTCAATATGGAAGTTTGATAGAATCACCCTCTTTAAATGATGTACAAGCATACTTCAATTTTGAAAATTTAAGTCTAGGAAAGCAATTAAAGCATGTAAAGGAAAACAACTGACGTACGTTCAATCGCTCCAGCATCCAATATGGAAATATGATAAAATCACCCTCTTGAGATGATGTATAAGCAATCGATTATACTTTAGTCTTTAAATCTACGAAATCAATTAAAGCATGCAAAGGGAAAGCTCAATAATTTCATAGGTTATACATTCGAGCACCCAATTGTGAAGTATGATAAGTCACCTTCTTGGCCCGATCTTTAAGAACACCCAATTATACAATTGACTAAGGATTTTAATCTAGAAAAAAATGTGAAATCATGTAAAATAAAAGCTCAATGATTGCATAGGTTAGATATTCAAGCACCCAATTATGAAGTATGACAAGTCACCTTCTTGGCCTGATCTTTAGGAACACCTAATTATACAATTGACTGAAGATTTTGATCTAGGAAATTAAATACCATAACATGAAAGGAAGCTAAACAACTTTGAGCTCTATTGCCCCAAACTTAATCCAGTTGGAAAATATATGAATCTACCTTCTTGAGATGCTTTAGGAAAGCAAAGATTACACAGTCATTCTATCATTGATGCTAAGAAAACCTTCATGAATTAATTCTATGATATTGATTTAAAATTTGCAACACAATATTAATCTACTCAGGAAATTCAAAAAACAGAGTAAAGAATTAAACTAAAACAATTAACGAAAAACCTCCTCCTGTGCAGGGGCCCTCTACAATAGATTCGTTTGATATCCTAGCTAACTATATACGCATTAAGCAAATACTGGAACCATGAACGTGATCCTTGTGTTATGAAAAGAACAGAGTTTAAAACAATACACAGAATTTTCATAAATTTCAATTGTCATTCGGTTTCTGCATAACCGGTATTTAAATATAAAAAAACATAAATGTAATGAGCTAATTACGCCTACAGATGGCTATCTTAACCGAAACATATAATTTGATTTTGACTAGTTAACTCTTGATTTGCTACGTCAAATCAAATCAAGATTTCTTCGTCGCCTTATGTCCTTCGACCGGACTTTGACCATGATCTCAGGCATCCTTTTCTGTTTATTTAGATCAAGTAGATAGGACAAAACCCATGTGTGAATCATTCTAGAGATGCCCATGTGCCTCGTTGATGCAGGGGCATTAGGCTCAAGACAATATTTGTATATAAACAAACACAAGGGGGGTCTCATGTTTTAATTTCCTATGTGATTATTCTTATTTGAGTAATTTTTAGTTAAATATGGGGAGGATTGTAACTACCCTCGAATGATTAGTGGGCATTTGAAGAGTTAGTCAGTTTCAGTTTATTTAAGATTTAGTCTAAAAATAGGAATTTGGGAATTCACAGAGTTTTGTTGGGCTGTTAGAGGAGTTGAGTCGATTCAATGCTATTATTGTATAAAAATAAGCCTAGAAGGCATTAATAGCCAACCTGCATAGAGCTGCATAGATTTAGGGAGTCGGAGAGGCAGAGTAAGGAGAGAAGGAGGCCATCAGATTGAAGATCTGGCCGATTAGAAGTTTGTAAGCAATTTCAAGATCACTTATGGAAGAAATTGTTTAGTACTACCTGTGCATTTGTTGATTAGTTCCTTTGTGAAAATGCCCTGAATCTCCATGTATGAGTAGGACGTTGTAATCTGGGTTAAGAGTCTACCTGTATATTCTGTGATGTGAGCATATGAGGAATGCGTTGATTCCATTCAAGAAATAATTGTGTGGGCAATGCCCCGAATGAATCTCTGTGTAAGGGTTTAGTTGTAATCCTGTATATGATAGGGGTCGAATCTCATTCGAGCTCTGGCCAGAATCAAGAAAGGTTTTGTATTTGATTTCTTTTCTATTTATGAAGGGACTTATTCTGAATTATGTGTATGATGAATTTCTATGTCCAGGATTGAAATGGTGAATCTGTGTGAACCATATATGTATTCCTTGATTGAATAACTGTGTGAAGAATGTTGGGTTCGATGAATAAGTATGCGATAAACTTTACAATAGATAAGGCTCTACATGTGAAGGGAGGATCGATATTTAATATCAATTTGTGGTTTAATTCTGCATAGAATTATGCATTTAGCTTTGTGTGAAGAGGTTCTAATTGTATGAGACTGCCATTCCAGTATTTGTGTGAATTGTAAGGATCGTTAGGTTCGATTTGCACAAATCAACACCCGTCCATTTCTTAAGACTGTAATATAGAGAACCGAAGTGTTAACCCCTCCATTGAGGACGCAACGAGCTAACCTTTGATGGTAAAAATATTCGAGTCTATGTTAAACTCTGTGCGAAGGATCGGATCTTTGAATTGTAAAGGCGAAGCAGAGTTATACAAGTAAAGGGGATCTGTGGCAATGAAGGAATGGTGGAACCTTGTGTGAAGGAGTGGAATCGTGTGACGAACAGTAACCGCGGTTTCATCCCAAAATACCAGCAGTATCGTGTTGTTGAAAAGTGGTAAGATAAATCGCTAAAAAAAACACGATGTATGTCTTTGCTTGACACATGGAGAAAGGTGGTTTCCAATTACCACTCATGTCGCGTTTTTTTAGGCGTTAAGATCCAAAGGGGAAAAAACGCGAAAAATCATGAGGATTGTTGGATCATCAGAGCTGATGCGACAAGCCAACAACCATTGGATGCGAAGGGTGCATTAAAGCTAGGGCCAAGTTGATTTATCGCGTAATTGTTTGGTTATCAACCATGCGAGGGTATATCCTAAACCAGATTTCTGATGCATGCCAGAAGAAATGAAATATGATGAACTACAAAGGAAAAACAAAGACAAAGATAGAAAAACATAACCGCTGCTTTAAATCAGGATCCAAAGAAAAGTGCTTGTCATATTAAAGAGAAACACCAGTCATGTACAACATTACCAACAGCTTGATATTTAGTTTGAAAACATCTTCCTTAGCCTATATTA
The DNA here is from genome assembly GCA_034641835.2 of Pinus albicaulis. Taxonomy (NCBI): domain Eukaryota; kingdom Viridiplantae; phylum Streptophyta; class Pinopsida; order Pinales; family Pinaceae; genus Pinus; species Pinus albicaulis. The sequence continues at coordinate 1,294,347,729 of CM076579.1, forward strand.
CAACTTACACAGAGAACTATGTCTCAAGAGAAACAGCTTACAATTCACAGATATCCAATCAACCCCCCTTTTCAATGTTTTCTCATGATTTTTTTATATCAGAAAGAGAGGTTGAGGAGGTAGATGAAACACTAAGTGAAACATTAAACAGAGTAGGAGTAGTGGGTCGAAACCCATTCTGTTTTAATGTCTATGCATCAACTTCTGTACTCTTTGGGTGAAAGAGTGGTCTTTGACAGGCTGAAATTTACTCTAGGTATGTCTTTGATGTATCCTCGGCTACAGTACTTGTGGTACTCTGGTGAATTAAAAGGTAGAAAAATGATTCTGGGGTCTGCCATACTGTGTAACCAATGCTTCTAGTAGCACCAGGACTGTTGTCAGGGTAGAGATCTCCTCTGGAACACGGTATAGAATGAAAACAGTATGGGCACTTCGTCCTTTCATGGGGAAGAATCATTCTGCAAATGGTGATGCTGGTATCTCGTTTTCTGAGCCCTAGCCTTCAACCTACGTCTCCGTCCTTTAATGTGGGATCAGGTGTCGAATGTGCAATTAGCAGGCCAGAATCCCTCTAATCCGTCTTTTCTGTGTTTTGGAATCACAGTGTGCTGTGATTATGGAGGCAGAGCGAAAATTTCCACTCTGCAAACCCTGCAAAAATGAAATAAACCAATTACGAAATCAGGGGTGGTGGAAGACATGTGGTAGGCCTGGAGGACAGGTGGCACACAGTGGGAACAGAGGCTGGGCGGAAGAATGAACATGGGCCATCTGATCAGTTGGGATGGCGATGATCAACAATGAAGTTTGAACAGTGGAAAAACTTCAAAAGTCGAGATAAATACAAAGGAAACGGAAAATGCGATGAAAAATATATGGCGTGGACTTTCGGCAGGGGGACTCGGTCAAAGGCGGGGAAGACTCAATCTAGACCGTCGGATCTCACGAGGAGATCGACGGTCGTGATCACATCACACGGCGATCGCTTGCGGGCTAGGGGTCTTGTTTGCTTCGTTTATCCCCCGAGCATCTTTTGGGCGCGATCACCGTCCGATAGCCAACCTCAGATCGGACGGCGTACGTGCATATCGTGCCGGGCCTGCAGTCGATTTTTAACATGCGATGAGAGCGGGTTTTCAAAACATCTTGAGGACACGCGTCGGCCGGTGATATTGATCGCTACCGAATGAGAAATACAACCTTCCTTTCAAAAGCGGTGCGATGAAAACTGCCGGTTTTGGACGGGACGCGACCGTGGGGACCACCAGGGCAGATGATTTGCGGGCTGTCGATCTGTAGATCAAATCGATGGTTGATATGTGATCAGAGGGGTAAATGGGGGAGAGCGTGTGCGATAAGACTTGCGAAGACCGTCGGATCTGTATAGATTGACGGCGGGTATTGCACCCGACCATTGATCCGATAAGCGCGCTACGGGCTAGTGCCTGGTTAAGCGCCTGAGTCATGTGGGGAAATGATTTAAGGGGGCTGGCCGAAGGGGCTAAGCCTGATATATGAAGAATATGGGTTTTTTGGCCTGTTCTCAATGCAATTTGAGGCCGAAAAGGGATAACGGTAGAGGGGAAAAGGGGTTATTTGGCCGAAAAAAGGGTATTTGTGAGGCTTAGGAGGGATTTGGGATAATTTAGAGGAATTAAGGGAGGGAAAAGGAGAGGAAAAAAGAGGCTAGGAGAGGATGAAATAAGGAGAAAAGGCCTTTGGGTATTCTTCTTCACAACATAGAGGCTTATTGACTTATGAAACAGTAGTGTGGGTTTATTAAAGGATAAAGGGCATAAAAAGACTTCAAGGATGGTGTGTTTTTAGGAAAGATGCACTCCGTCAAGGCTCAAAAACTCTGTAGCCCCCTGTTTTCTTGTCAAAAAATTATAGTGGGCTAATAGTGGCTCCACATGGGGATGGCTTCTTCCTGAAGGAGTCAAGAATTCAGAGAATGATCTTTGGTGTAGGCCAGATGCCTGCTGCTTGTACCATCCATTTTCTTTCTTGGACCAACTGAGACAAATCATGAAGACATCATATCAGCAGTAAAATTCTCCCAAATAACTACCTACCTAGACTATAGTCCCATCATTTTTTCTTCAGGGTGCATTTGGACTAGCAGACCCTTTACATCATCAATTTTTTACAAACAGGAAAATAAACCTATTCTATTTCTACCCTTATTGCTACATGAGACCAGATTACACTGTCGGCCTCATATGTTTCTATACCTAATCTAATATCTGCTGGGATTAAACTGTCCAGCAGATTTCTTCTCTACATTCTACAACATAAATTTAAAACAGTCAAACTAGGATTATACAGTCTAGTTTGTTGTGGGTCCATGGCATAAAGACAGTTGCACATGGACCGAAATTACAGAACTTTGAAAACAAAATCTTGAAGGCTTGAAATCCAAAACTTTGAAGCATCCTTCTTTTCTTTGTGACTCAAGTTTTGAGCTTGTTAGAGTCACTTTCTTCTTCATTTCAGCTCTAGTTTTGGGCTTGTTAGAGTTGATTCTTCACTTCTTTTGGCTCAGGTTTTGATCATGTTAGAGCCAATATTTGCACTTCGGAGGTTCATGTTTTGAGCATGTCTGAACCTCTCTTCTCTCTTTTTTGAAACATTTTCTCTTTTTATTGAAAACATAACACAACAATGGTATTTACAATGGAAATGGAAACTGGAAATTGGAAAGCAGCAATAGTAATGTTTGAGCATCCTGCCATTGACAGGACCCCCAAACAAATCTATACCATCCAGCTCTTGCAGAAAAAAGGCATTTGGACCAACAGTGGCTTGGATGATGTATGGACCCTGCCACAAACTGTCAAATTTGTCGTGCTTTCCTTTGTCTTCTCTCCTCGAATCCCACTTCAGAACTTTATCTCTGATTTTGAAGTCTGAAGCCTTGGTTCTCTTGTCAAACAACTTATTTATATTTTCCTGGACCTTCAGGGCTCTGTCATAGACCTCTTACCTTGTTTGCTGGAGATGAATTTTTTGGTTTATCTTCCTCACCATGTTGTCCTCTTCTGTCTAAATCTCTTGGACAAGTTTAATCACTGGTACCCCAAGGCTGGTAGGAAAAACTGCCTCTGTTCCATAGACAAGCTGATATGGTGACATGCCAATGGATTTCTTTATTGTAAGCCTGTCAGCCCACAAAGCATGCACTAACTTGTTATGCCATGACTTTTTTTTCTCTTCCAGCAGCTTTTTGATGATGGTAATCAAGCTCTTGTTCGATGATTCAGCTAACCCATTACCTTGTGGGTAATAAGAAGTTGAATGGCCAAGCGCTATATGATACTTGTGACAAAAATCAACCATTTTCTTGGATCCAAAAGCAGTAGCATTATCAGTGATTATTTTTCTTGGACAGCCAAACCGAGAGAGGATGTGATCTTCTAGGAACTTAATGATAACAGAATCTATGGCTTTCCTAGAAGGTATGGCCTCTATCCACTTAGTGAAGTAGTCTGTGGATGTAAGGATCCACTTGTGTTGTGCAAAATAAACAGGGTGTATTTCCCCTATGAAATCTAGGCCCCATTGCATAAAGGGACCTTCAACCATGATGGGTTGTAAAGGTAGAGGGAGGAGCTTTCCTTTGCCTTTGAAAATCTGGCATTTATGGCAGGCAATTATCATCTTATGGATGTCATTGAAAAGTGTAGGCCAATAATAGCTAGCTCTGAGTATTTTGTTAGTAGTGGCTTTCCAGTTCAGGTGGCCTCCACACTCTCCTGCATGGAACTCCTGTTTAATCCTTTCTGCTTTAGTTTCAGGCAAACATTTAAGCAATAGGCCATTTGTATTTTTCCAGTATAAACTTTCATTCAGTATGCAATAGTTTTTGGCTTTTAGCTTTAGGAATCTGGCTTTAGATTTTGATAGTTTAGGAGGGGCATTGAGGTTTGTGAGCACATATAGGATGTCAGAATACCAAGGAGAGTTTTGAAATTTCTCCTCAACAGTAGGGTCAGGCAATCCTTCCTGCTCATCCAAGGCATCTACCATGTTTATGTCAAGGGCTTGTAGATTTGATTCAGCCATTAGTTGAGCTAAGCCCTGACCTTTGATCAGTTTTGTGGGTTTTATTTCCAGGTCATACTCTAAAATCACGGCAATCCATTTGCCCCTCTTCCCATCCGGGTCTTGGGACATAATGTCTTTCACCACTATGTTTGGGACGTAGGCTATGGTGTGGGAATGCAGTATGTACACCCTCAAGTCTTTCAAGGCCTTAACCAAGGCGTAGGCCTGTTTCTCCATTATGTTGTATTTCAAGGGTGCATCATGTTATTGCCTAAATCTACCTCAGGCTGAAAGAAGGTAGAGTTCAGGGTAACATCAAACCACGCTCAGTCTGGTAGCTAGCCCTACCAGATCAGGAGAGGGCTCTCTCCGGGTCAATCTCAGCAAAAATAATCGAAGGGGCTTGAGATGACTTGAAACAAAGGATAATTTTAGGCTAGGTATATAATTAAAGGAGTTTGATTTTGATTTTGGGGCTTTTGTTGGAAACAAAGGGAAAGGCAGCTTTGGGTTCGGGGATGAGGCCTAGTTTTTGCAGAGTTCTGAATGGGGCAAGGAAGGCAATTGTTTTGATGCTTTGGATTGAATGAATGGATAGTTCAGACCGGTGAGGAGCTGAAGAGGGCAAGAGGCTTTCAAGAATCCTCTTCAAACAGATGAAAACATGGAAAATTAAACAAAGCCTCAAGGCAGAGCAAAGCAATCTAATGAATTCCACCTTTATAACTCATTTGTTTAATTTAAGAATAAAGGAGAAGGGAAATTATACACATAAACATCAATGAACTTACAATCACATAGAGAAACACACCATCAAAACACAGAGCCACCTGGATCCCAAAGAGTGCTGCAAACCCTGGTCTATTCCTTTGCCAAAATTGCAGAGATGAAATGTACAATGAAGTGCCAAGCAATCCCAAGTGTCCAACCCTGAAAATGACTGAAGAACTACATGATATAGACAAGCCTAACTCATCCCCATGCCTCTAGGGGTCGATCTCATCATTCTAGGAGCTGTTTCAACCATATCTAAACTAAGAACTGGAAAATAGGCAATGAAACAACTTGTCTCTATATGATAGGAAACTGATTCATTCACTTACATTTCACTTTTTGGTGAATGAATCTACTAGAATGAGTAAAAATGTGCCAAAATTACATCAAAGTCATGAAATTACATCAATTTACATCAAGAGTTACATGAAAAAGTCAAACTAGCCAAAACTAGGCGAAATTCTAAGCTGTTGAGTGAAAAATATGCCAAATTTCCCTATGCGTCGCGCCTGAAATCTCTATGCATAGCACAGGTTTGAGGCTGATTTTGAGGGCCTTCCTGAAGTCCAAATTGAGCACAGGATAGCTTGTTGGAAAGCTCTGCCTGTATAATTTCCAACCCAAGTGGAAGTTTTGAATTTGGTTTCCATTTTCCCCTCCAAAAATCCAATCTCCCAACACTGCTTCCTGTGTCTGCAAAAAGTGGCAGAAAGGCCATTTTTAGGGTGTTTTTGACCCTTTAGGAAACCAAAAACTTGTCAAAATCCTTAGGTAATCCATAGGCATGCATAACTTTTGATGAAAAATCTAGAAATGAAAATTTTTCTTCCAGAAGAGCTGCCAATTATAAGCGCACGCCAAGTGGCGCTACGCGTCGGGCAGGAAAATCTGTGTTTAGGCCCAAAAATTCAAAATTGACAAAATTTTTCCCAAATTTCTTGAAATTTGGGCTGAATGTCCACCATCAAGCACTATGCTGGGCCAAAGAAGCTTCGACCAAAATTTGGAGTCTATCATGCCTTTTACGACGCTTTAGTGCCCTCCTTAGCCTTGCCTTCAAGATTTTGATCCTCGCTTTGCAAACATGATTTCGTGCCCAATAATGGTTCTTCATGTGCCTGAGCATGTTCTTTTCCTTTTTTTCCTTCTCCAAAAGCTTCTCAAGATGTATATTGACCCTCTCAAGCCAAGTCTCTCTATCAGCCTCAATCTCCCACTCAATGGGTGTCATCTCGGTTTGACTTCTTTGGGCATCTTGCCGATTCTCACGGATGTTTTGCAACTCCATGATTGTTTGTTGATCATCCAACTATTTTTTCCACTGCTCCAGGTAGTTTATGATCCATTGAGCTCTCTGCAACTTGACGGTGAAATTGTCAATCTTCGCCTTCTGCTCCTGAATGATCTCTCTCAACTTTGAGCTTGGAGAGCTCAAATCCTCATCAATCAATATGAAATCAGTATCCTATCATCCTGAAGGGCCCTCATCCTGCATAGGCCTCTTACCTTTGTCCTGTACCTGTACCTGTGATGCTGATGACGGCAACGAGACCCCTTCCACCCCAGGTGGAAACAGTACTCGTCAGGCTGTTGCAAATAATACTCTGGTGCCTCTCTGATAAGTAACAAACACTGGCATACTGATAGGCTCTGTCTCGTGACCTTCAGGCTGATGTGAAGGTTCACCTGGCTCATGAACAACCTCCGGAGGAACCTATGGTGCTGTGAAGAAATCACGAGAAATGAAATCCTCCCATGAAATGCCCTGCAATCCAAGCTGATTTACAACCACGATCTTGATGAGTGCATAGTGATAAATACTGTTGTACTGCTGCTCGGAAGTTTTCTTCTGCACAAGAGTGGTCATTATCTCGATGTTCCAGCACATGAAATAAGGTATGTTCATCATCCTCACTCTCGTGAAATGCATCAATAACCTAATGTGGTAGGCATAGAGGCGTGAGAACCGGCCCTCACAACTAAAGTATCTGATAATAAGTTTCATCAAAGGCGCATAGGATTCCTTTAGGAACCAGAATGGGAACACCCTGCTGAGTTATCTCACATAGCTAGGCCTGATGTATGGTTCATAATGCACTCTGTCCACCTGCTGTCTTTTGTTCCACTGTTCACCCACATTCGGTATTCCTGTTGCTTGAGAAATGGTTTCCGGTGTCAAAGTGAAATTTACACCAGCAAGAGTTACCTGACCATCATGTAAATGCAATACAAACAAATGAGCCAACTCATGATGATGATGAATCCTAGCAATCATCTCACAACACTGATAGCATGACTGCTCTCGAAAACATGCCATGGCAAGTGGGCAAGCCTGCAATTGAGTCAATGAGGTGGGCTCTTCTCTCACATGTTTGCCACCTTTACTAGGCCTTCTCGGTGCATGTAGCTCAGTGGTAGAATCAATATCTCTGTCATATGATGTGTCAGTGTCTGTCTCCATGGTGTTTCAAGGTCTATGTTTGGCTTGTATGAGATGAAAATGAGAATTTGGTGTTTTGTTTTAATTTCCAAATGTGTGTCAAAGGGGAGGGACTATAGGAGATATAGGACAGTGGGAACAATGGGGTTTAATCAAATGATAACTTTCCCTTTGAAAAATTGACAAACTTAGGGACAAGGGACAGCCACTGAATTTTTGGGATTCTTGGGGTTTGGGAACTTTTATAAGTGAAATGGGAAAGGGAGAGTGATAGGAAAGGAAAGGACTTAGGGATAGGGATAATGGGAATGAGTGACTTGGGATATAAGGGAATAGGGGAGGACTGTAATGATAATATCAACAGTGAGAGGGAGGAATAACCAAGAGGGGAAAGAAGTATTTGGCACCAAAATTACTTTTAAAACACCAATTTTAAAACCCTAAGGGAAAAATTTTTAACAAGGCGATAGGGTTTATGGTTTTGACATTCAAACTCTCATATTCCCTCTTTCAAACAACACCAAACACTAATTTATGGCAATTTCAAGATGACTTGAACTTACTTGGAGCAGAGGAGACAATTTCGTTTTGAAATTTGAAAGAGATGGCAACAAATTGTTTTTCGGGCCAATGCGCCGCGTGCACAACCCAGTGCGCCGCGCTCTCTGTCTGCGCCGCGACCGTTCTAATTTGCATGGAGGTGAGCGGCCCTATGCACCACGTTTGGCTTATGCACCGCGCCCAACGCCCAATGCGCCGCGACACTAAACTTCACCACAGTTTCGGCTTTCACACACTATTTCGCCCTCCACAATTTTTCTTTGGCTCTTTGATGCCTTTAGCGTGAAAATGAAGTTTGGCATTTGGAAAGATCTTATATATATCAAAAAAATTGATTTTTCATTTGGCAAACCCACTTTCTAATGTTTGAACTTTGACACTTTTCAAATGAACTCTGTTTTTGTTTCCTTTGATTTTTGAGCTGAATGATGAATTTCTTTTCTGTCTTTGCAGGGATAGCTGGCATGGGATCTTGGCAAAGGTGACCAGGGCTACGCCTAAAGAACTTTACAACTGAAAAAAACTTTGAAAATTACATTGCATTTATTACAAAAGGATAAAATAGACAATTTTTCTTCAAAACAGAGTTTTGAAGAAAAGTCATTATCAAGCATTATGACGATGAAATTTTTGCGATGAAAACTTATTTCGAACCTCCCTCATGTGCCTGCTAACATTATTAGCCATTCTGAAGACTAAATTAACGAAACCCTAGACCTAATGAGACTAAAACCCTAAAATGACTCTTTGTTGACCAAGAGACCAAACATGACTGTAAATGATTGTGAATGATTTCGATGAACAGACACGGACCAGCAAGTACATGACATGAGGGATATGAGTGACAAGACCCTTACGTCAGATGATGCATGCTCCTAATGGAATGCAGCTGATTGAACTGAATGAGACACCTAAAATGAAATGAAACAAGAAAAAATTGATCTCTGACGGAGGGATGAAGATACCGACTCTAACATTGGCTCCAATGGGGATGGTAGCTCCTTGGAGGTGCCAAGAACTACAAATTTCTGGGAGATTAGGCAATGCCTTCGTCCATTGGGCTATGGAGTCCATAACTTCGAAAAATGAACACAAGACTCTTGACTCAATTTATTGACTGAAACTTGACTCAAACCGACTCAATTTTGAAACCAAAATGACTGAAAAACCTGACTCGACAAACTAAAACCCAAGCTCAAATCAACCTTCAGAGTTATAGCCTTCACCTCGGGCCCCAAACTGAAGAAAATATCACAACACACACTTGCAATGAAACTGAAATAAATGGTATGTACAGTGACAATGTAAACAGCAGAAAACATTTCAGAAATGATACCGCTTGAGCAGCCGACCATTGACCGGCCCTCCTGGACAATCTTCCCCGTTCATCTCTTTCAAAAGAAAAGCATTCTCACCCTGGTATGCAGCAATTTTAAAGGGTCCTTTCCAGAGATTTTAGAACTTACCGTGCTTACCCTTTTCCTCGTTTCTTGCATCCCATTTCAACACCACTTCTTCCAATTGAAATTTGTCCGCCTTGGCTTTTCTGTCATATATTTTCTTAATTCTCTCTTGCAGCTTGAATGTGTTTTGGAAAACTTATTCTCTCCTCTGCTGCAAATGGATCATTTGATTTATTCTTCTTTGCATATGATCATCTTCACTGCCAGCTTCCTGTAGGAGTTTGACCACTGGAACTGCGAGAGAGGTAGGAAACACCATTTCAACTCCATATACTAACTCAAAAGGGGACATACCAATGGATTTCTTGTGACTCACTCGATCTGCCCAAAGTGCATTAACCAACTTCTTATGCCAACTTTTCTTGTTTATTTCCAGCAATTTTTTTATGATGTTGACCAAAGATTTGTTCGAAGACTCCGCCAATCCATTGCCTTGCGGATGATAAGCGGTTGAGTGTCCCAAAATGATATGATACTTATCACAGAACTCAATCATTCTTTTTGATTTGAAAGCTGCTGAGTTATCAGTGATTAACTTATTCGGGCAACCAAAACGAGACAAAATATTATTCTCAAGGAATGAAATTATTACCAAATTTGTAGCTTGCCTAGTGGGAATTGCTTCAATCCATTTCATGAAATAATCTGTCGTTGTGAGGATCCACCTATGCTGAGCTGAAGAAGCGAGATGGATCTCGCCAATGAAATCCAAACCCCATTGCTGAAAAGGAGCACTTACCTCAATGGGCTTAAGCGGCAAAGGCTGCAATTTCTGCCTCCCTTCAAAAATCTGACATTCATGACAGCTTTTGACAGTCTTATACACATCAGCAAAAAGTGTCAGCCAATAATATCCTGCTCCCATAATCTTGTTTGCCATTGTTTTCCAAAAAATGTGACCCCCGCAATCTCCTTTATGAAAATCCTCCATAACCTGCTTTGATTCTTCTTCAACCAAACAATTCAGTAAAACACCACCGGGATCTTTCCAATAGAGTGAATTATTCAAAATACAAACTTAGCAGCCTTCAATTTCAGAGTTCTACTTTTGTTTCTAGCCATGTCGGGCGGTGGTGACAAATTTTGAAGCACATATACAATATCTGAATACCAAGGAGAAAGAACGAAGATTTCTGATACCTGAACTGATGAACTTTCCTCATTTTCCTCAAACATAGCAGTAATGAGATTAATGTCCAAGGCATGCAAATTCGACTCAGCCATTAGCTTAGCCATCCCTTGTCCTTTGATAAGATTTGTAGGCTTTATCTCCACATCATACTCCAACAAGGAAACAATCAATTTGCCCTGTCTCCCTTCTGGATCTGTTTGCACTAAAACATCCATTACAGCAGCGTTAGGAACATAAGCAAGAATATGAGAATGCAGAATATATACCCAAAAATATTTCAATGCTTTCAATAAAGAAAGAGCTTTCTTTTCAATGATGTTATACTTTAAGGCTGCATCTCTTATGGTTAGGTTGAAAAAAGAAATTGGTTTTTCATGCTCATCTCTCTTCTGCATCAATACTGCTGCCATAGTATGCTCCGAAGCAAATGAAAACAAAATAAAATCCTGAGTATAATCCGGGCTGATCAAAACCGGAGCTGAAGAAAGAACCAATTTTACTAAATTGAAATACTTTACCGCCTCCTCGGTCCACTTTACTACGATATCTTTCTTAAGCATGTTTGTAATCTCCCTTAGATGTTCGACAATATTAGGCACAAAGCGGCGTAAGAAATTCATCTTACCATTGAAGGATTGGACCTCCTTTTTGTTCCGGGGAAGATCAATTTGTTGAATAGCTTCTACTCGAGCTGGGTCAATGCGAATACCATCTTTTGATATTATGTGACCAAGAAGTTTGCCCTCATCCATGGCAAACAAATATTTCTTCGGATTGAGTGACACACCATACTTTCTACATTGCTAAAAAACAATCTTCAAATGGTAAAGGTGCTCTTCATCAGAATTAGAAAAGACTGTCAAATCATCAAGATACACAACTAGGAAAACATCCTTCTCATTTGCAAATGCCATATCCATTGCTCGCTGAAATGTCGCACCAGCATTCTTCAAACCGAAAGGCATTTTAGCGTAATGGAAAGTTCCCCACGGAGTGGTGAACGCTGTTCTGTCTCTATCATCCTCATGGACCAGAATTTGGTTATACCCAGAATAACCATCGAGTAGCGACATACGAGATGCTCCAACTACTCGCTGAAGTATGTGATCCATTTTGGGCAATGGATAATTATCTTTCAAAGAAACCTTATTCATATTCCTAAAATCAACGCACAAACGAATCTCACCTGTTTTCTTGCGAACGGGCACCAAATTGGAAATCCAATCTGAAAATCTCATAGGAACAATGATACCAGCCTTGTATAATCAATTCACTTCCTTCTCAATTGAGGGCAGCAACTTCGGATTTATCCTTCTCAACTTCTGCCTGAAGGGCTTTTGATTTGGCTTAATAGGAATGGTGTGCTGAATTAAATTTGTATCATACATCTTCAAATCTGAATATTCCCAAGCAAATACATCAGCAAAAGAAGACAACAAACTAACATATTTTTCTTTTACCTCCGGTGGAAATGCTTTGGAAAATTTCACCATCTTTGGATTCTCAGCTGATCCAATGTTCACATCTTCAACTCCCTTTTCAGTTGGCCGCAAGGTTGGTTTTTTAGCTACGTCATCTTGATCGAGGAGCTCCTCTAAAGGTATTAAGCCTTTAGGAATGACATTATCCTTCAGCTGCAAAACTTCCATCTGATTTACTTGCACATTAGCCTCACCATCATCATGCTCCATATCAATTGAAGTGTCTTTGAATTTACCTTTGTTTTGCAGAAATTCATCAATCTCATCATCATTTTGGAATACTTGCCAATACCTTTGATTGTCCGGGACAGTCAGACGATGCTTCACATGAATTTCAAATTTGTTACTTGAGTTCATTGGAATCTTCAAATTACTTGCCGCCTTTGCAATCGCATCTGCAATACCATTCTGAATATGAGGGACACAAGTCAAAGTATAGTCTGAAAACAATTTCAAGATATCAAGAACAACATTTCAGTAAGCCCGCATTCGAGGATGCTTAGCTTGGTATTCACCTTTCACTTGCTTAATTACCAACTCGGAGTCACCATACACTGCAATCCTCTTAGCATTCGGCTTTCTAAGAATTTTCAGACCAGCAATCAAAGCTTCGTATTCTGCCTCATTATTCGAACAATCAAAATCTAATTTATAAGAACATACCCTTACATTACTCGGTACCTTGTTTGGGGCGGAAAAAGGGTTGTGTACCCAAATGCCAATTCCAGCACCATCACTCCCTATTGCACCATCAAAATCCATGGTCCACAAACCATCTTCATCTTCTTCCAAGTGCTGAAATTCTGTTTGCTCTGTTATTTCTGCTTGTTGTCCATCAAATTTTTGCTGTTGTCGGAAGGATGATTGCTCAACGGAACTTTCAAGTTCTTGTCTCTCTTTCTTCAAAACCTCTCTAAAATTTTCTGTGATCTCCGGAATTTCTTCTGCTTCAACTAACTAACTATTTACATCATTGAAACCATCTGAATACAAAACAAAAGACTCTAAATCTATATGTACATAATTAATTGGATGATTTACCGGTTTCTCCTTGCTGGTGATCATATACTTCATCTTTTGCTCCCGATATAATCTTCTCATCTAACCAAACACAGGAATGGTAGCATAGGAGAAATCAAGCTGCAATGTTCCCTTCAATTTTGCTCCCCAAGATCTGGAAAGAAGCATGCCAAATCTAGGAGGAATATCTTCCACAACCACATCCATCAAAACATTCTTAGTTGGAATCTGATCTAAACTAACCACCAAATATTTGATAAGCCCAATGCATCTTACTCTGCTAGAATCGAAAGAATAAAGATCATGATACTTCCTAGTGATGTCCAATCCCAATTTCTCCATGATTGCTCTCGGCATGAGATTATGAGATGCTCCAGAATCAAACATGGCATTATGTAACACAAAATCATGCAATCTAAGGCTGATATAAAAAGGAGGCACATCACTATCTGGAGACTCACCATCCAATGGTGGTCCAAATATCAACTCTGGTTGATCATCTTCCACATTCACCATATCAGACATTGGATCAAAATTTAGAATTTTAGACACCTGACCCTTATAACTGTTGTTCTTCATCAATTCAGTCAAAGGAATGGAAACTTTTAATTTAGCAATTTCACTCTCTAAGTTAAAGACTGAAGTTTTTTCTACCTCTTTGACTGGAACATCCTTCTTTTCAGCTTTCTCCCTCGATAAAATTGGTTGATTAAATCTTTCATTTGTTGATGGGGATTTGCTAGTAGTGGGATCAACTATCTCTTTTCCCTTCTTTTGTGCAACGGGTGAATCATTCTTTGGTGCTAAAACTTCCTTTCTCTTTTGGATTGGATTGATAGGCACATCTCTGTTTCTAAGTGAATATTGACGCTGCTGGGTGGACAGAGCATTCATATAACCTCTCTGATACTCATCCAACTCTTCTTCAAGAGCTGTCTCATTTGCCAATATGAAATCCTCGTTTTTTTGTACAGCTGAACTTTCTGCATACTCCTCATCTTCAGTGATAAAGGTTGGCAAATCATCAGGTGTAAAGAAGTGATTCTCTTCCCCTATTACATTATCTTCATCATCTGATTCCGGACCAACAAAATTTTGCTGTAAAGGTGTCTTTACCTGCTGTTGTACTGCTGGTGGTTCTTTTGCTCGCTGCTCTCGTTGTTTGATCCTGAATTGTGGTTGATGCTGGCCACGGAAGTTAGGATTTCTGATCTGCGGTTTAGGCTTATCAAGTGTCAATATTTCAATCATATTTTCCACCTTGCAAAGTACTTGATCTGAAGTAGAAGCCTCTTCATTTATTGAGACTTTTTTTTCAGCTCTCAATCTAGCTCTCTTGTCATTCAAATTAGCTTCAACACTCACTACAATTTTCTACATGTCCTCCAAGGTGGCAGGATCTCTTTCTCGTAATTGATAGGCCATGTCCGGATCAAAACCATCTAGAAACTTAAGCAAAGCCGACCTCCTAGATGGCCTTAAATCATCGGGAATTGCATTTTAAACCACATTAAATCTAATACAATAATCTTGGACAGACTCACCAACGTTCCGCTTGATCTTGGTATATTCAGAAGTGATCTGAAGAGGATATTTCTTTACTTCCCACCGATCCAAAAATTGTCTCTGAAGCTCAGCCAACGTAGCAATGCTCCTAGGCTGCAAAGCTTTGAACCATTTTCTCACTTCACCTCCAAAATTTTGCACAAATAATCTCATGGTCACATTTTCTGCATCAATTTCATGAAGGTCAAAGAAATTTGCACATGCTGCTGAGCAGGAACACTTTGAGGAGTACCATCAAACAATGGAATCTTACTTTGATAATCAGCGAGCATTTCATCTAATTTTTGAGGCAACACGAGAGGTGAAAATCGGGAAGCCATTGCTCTTGGTGGATTTACAATCGGATTCAGAAATATGGGAGGAGTCGGAGAAGTTGATGTATGAGGTGTGGATGGAGGTGAAAATACTGTAGATTGTTGATCAGAAATAGATCGTTGCACGGGAATGGTAGGAATGAAAGGAGGCTTGGTATGAACTTGTGAATCGGAAGTAACTGCTGATGGCCCAAGAGTTTCGGATGCAGACTCTATAAACTTAGGAATATTTGTTGCCACAATGGAATTTTGAATATTCAAGATGTAACTGTCAATGGATCTATTAGCTTATTCAATTTCAAGATACTTGATAAACTCAGGATTTATGACTGTAGAACCAATATCACTTTCAGACTTTGTCTCAAACAATGACAACTCAAATTTTTCGTCAAATTCAAGATCTTCAAGGTATTCAAACACAGCGGGACATGAATGATATTTGAACAGAGGAATCACAGGACTTTCTCGACGAAGAATTCTTGAAATCAGATTGGGATTTTCATACACTGGAGGTGGATCGGGATCCGGATTTTCTCTAGTATATATTCTGGAAGCCAGTGCGTTGAATTATTTTCAAAAATCAAAGGGACTAAACCAACTTGTTCAAACTATCAAATTCTAGACTCATCACCCAAAAGTCCAGAACGATCTGATGTACTGGGGAAATTTGCAAGTCAAGTGTCACGTTTACAAACTAGACCCGAGATTAACTGAAGCAGCGTTTATCTACTTTCACTAATGCAAAGCAAGAGTGTTTCGAAGGCTACCTGGCATAACTTCAGGCTCCGTCTGTAGCTTATAAAACAAAAAAAAATAACAAGCAAACCATTTTTTCCCCAGTATGGTCGCCACTATGTTACCCTAAACTCTGCCTTCTTTCGGCCTAAGGTAGATTTAGGTAATAACACATCCCTCAGAGCCTTGCTGAAGAATGCAATAGGTTGTTCCATTCCCTCTGGATTTTTCTGCAGCAAAATTGCAGTCACTGTATGCTCGGAGGCAAACGAAAATATCAGGAAATATTTTGAGAAATATGGGCTGATTAGGACAGGCGCCTGGGTGAGTGCAAGTTAAACCGATTCAAAATATTTTTTAGCCTCAACAGTCCACTTAACCCCTACACCTTTTTTCAGCATATTAGTCATATTCCTGAGGTGCTCAACTAAGTTGGGAATAAACCTCATTAAGAAGTTAATTTTCCCAATGAAGGACTGTAACTCTTTAATGTTTCTAGGGTGTGTGAATTGTAGTATTCCCTCAACTCTTTGTGGGTCTATCCTAATTCCTTTCTCAGATATAATGTGGCCGAGAAGCTTACCTTATTGCAGCCCAAATACAGTCTTTTTAGGATTCAATGACAGACTGAACCTTCTACATTTTTCAAACACTCTTCTCAGATGTTTTAGGTGCTCCTCATCAGTCTTGGAACATACTGTTATGTCATCTAGATAGATGACAATGAAGTTCCCAATTTCATCTGAAAAAGCGATGTCCATCGCTCGTTGGAAGGTTGCACCAGCGTTCATCAGTCCGAAAGGCATTTTCATGTACATAAAAGTGCCCCATGGAGTGGTAAAAGTTGTCTTTAGTTGGTCTTCTGGGAGTACTAACACTTGGTTATAGCCTGAAAAACAATCTAACAGGGAGATTCATCTTGAGCCAACTACCCTCTACAGGATATGTTCCATCTTTGGTAAGTGGTAATTTTTCTTAAGTGAGGCTCTGTTAAGGCTCCTAAAATCTATGCACAACCTGATCTCACCTGTTTTCTTTCTCACAGCTACAAGGTTTGAGACCCAATTAGAGAACCTCACAGGAACTATTATTCCTGCTTCGTACATCTTCTTTATTTCCTTTTCTACTACAGGCAATTGTTTTGGATTTATCCTGCGAAGTTTTTGTTTGAAGGGTTTATGATTTTCTTTCAAAGGTATTTTGTGTTGTATGATGTCTGTGTCATAGGCCTTCAAGTCCTCTTAGCCCCAGGAAAACACATCAATGAACTCTTTGAACAGGTCAATATATTTCTTTTTCATGTTTGCGGGTAAAGACTTAGCCAACTTAATCATCTTAGGCTTGTCTTCAGTGCCTATATTGCATTCCTCAACGTCAGAGTCTGAGTGTTCTATGGTGGGCCTTTTCGCTACATCATCGAAATCGAAAAGATCCTCTAAAGGTGCCAAACCTCATGGTATGTTATTATCTTTTGCCTGTAGCACCTTTATTTCCTCATTATCTTCGTTTTTACATTCTTCGGTTCGATTTCCAATCTGTTCATTAAAAGCGTTATTTCTATGTTACAGGGTGGTTCTTCCTCGTCTGAGGGTTCTTCACTTAGGCAGCTATCATTGGACTTAGAGTCTGACTCAGAAAATTCAAACTTGTTCCTGCCTATCAGGAAATCCTCAATCTGCTTATCTCCTTCAAAAACCTACCAATATTTCTCATTATCAAGTACTGCAGGTCTGAACTTCGTCTGAATGATGATTTGTTGATCGCTGGGAGGCTTGTGATATGAACTAGCTATACAGGCTAATCCATTTGAAATTACATTATGACTCCTAGGAATAAACACTAATTCATATTCCACAAAGGTCTTCAATAAATCCATAGCATCATTCATGTACGCTCTCAGCCTAGGGTGTTTCACTGTGTATTCACCATTCACTTGTTTGATGATTAACTCAGAGTCTCCTTGAACAGCTATCCTACGGGCTCCTAACTTATTCAACAGATTCAAGCCTAGGATGAGAGCCTCATACTCCATGATGTTGTTTGTACATTTGAAGTTTAGATTGAAGGCATGACTCTCTGCATAGTCACTCTCTGTGTTATGTACCCACAATCCTGCTCCTGCAGTTTTTCTAGTACAAGACCCATCGAAATTCATTTCCCACAAAGGTTCTTGCTCGGGTTTATCGTTGATTTCTTTACCAGCGTTAGTTTCATGGTTATGTTGCAATGGAGGGTATGTTTCGAGGTGGGGAGGGTTTTTCCCTTCATGATGCGAATGGAGTTCAGAGAGCTGACTATTTATTTGTTTGCATTGTGTTTCTTGTTTCCTTGGAGTTTCATTTTCAGTGCACTATCTACAGGTTTCAGCCTCATTTTCTTCTAAGTCTAGAGCGGCCATTATGTTTAAATCTATGGGCTCTTCCCTATTGTTCGTATCTCTGCTTTCTAGCTCTGGCTCTTCTAAGGATTCATCATTGCAAAGGATAAAGGAGTCTAGATCTATCTGTACAGAGTACAAAGGAGAATTTTCAAGCTTTTTAGGGCTGCTGACTGGGAATTTCATTTGTGCCTCTCTATACAGTCTCCTAAGCTGGCTAAAGACAGGGATTGTGGCATATGCCCCATCCATCTACATTGTACCTTGCAGCTTGGCTCCCCATGACCTTGATAGCAACATGCCATACTTAGGCGGCACATCTGCCACTACCACATCCATAACCATACATTTGGCTGGAATCTGGGTTAAGTTCACACATAGGTCCTTGATCAGGCCAAGACACTTTACCCTGCTAGAGTCAAATGAATATAAATCTTTATAAGGGCGAGTTATCTCTAGGCCTAACTTTTCCATAACTACCTTAGGCATTAAGTTGTGTGATTCCCTAGAGTCATGCATTGCGTTGTGAAGGATCTTGTCATGGATATTGAGACTGATATAAAAAGGAGGTACTACCCCTTCTTGAAACTTCCCCTCTATCTTCGGACCAAACAGAAGGGTTGGTTGATCAACACTCAGATTGACAATGTCACTATTTTCCCCTATATTTAAAGATTTCGAAATTTTGCCTTTATATACATCCTGAGTGACCAGCTCAGAGAGTGGGACAGAAATTTTAATTTTTGCAATTTCATTCTCCAAACTGAAGGGGGATTGAGTATTTTTAATGTTCAACTCTATCTTGTTAGCCATTACCTTAGTGGCAGGCTCAGTGTGCTGATTCTCACTATGTACAGGATTAGGAACTGTTTTATCAGGAACACTAGCTGCAGTGCTAGTGCTGCTAGTTGGTTGAGCTTGTTTATCAGTGTTTTGGTTGTCTTTTTCTTTGTTCTTCCCAGAACTCTCAGCTATTGATTTGTTACTTTCAGCAGTTACTTTGGAATTTTTCTCAGGCCTTCTCTTAATGGTAATCTCAGAAGCTTTGGGTTTGGAATTGTCTAAGCTCCTTTTTCTCCTAAGTTCATATTGTTCTCTGACCTGCATGATGGAATTTTCAAATCCAAGTCTGTAATCCTCAGATTCTAATCTTTCCTCATCCCAATATGAGGGTGAGGTTTGATCTTCTTCTGTGGAACAGTTGTGGATTAAGGTGTCTGTCTCAAACATATTTATCGTTTTTTCCTCAGACTCTTCTATAATCCCCTCACTTTCATCAAGGAAGTTCTCTTGAAATGGGGGTATGACTTGTTGGTCTGAGTCTCTTTGTCTGTTGGGAGCGGTATTATTTCTCCTAAAGTTCTGGTTCTGGCTATGGTTTCTGTTCTGATTACTTACTGTGACAACCATTTTTTCCATAATTTGTTGTAGCTTTTCCACGTTTTTAGATAGACAGTCATAATTGGGGTCAGACGTGGAAGCTATAGTGTCATCTCTATATTTTACCCTTTTCTCAGCCCTCATTCTTGCTTTCTTCTCAATCAGTTTAGCCTCAACACTCACTGCTCCTTTTTGCATGTCTTCCAATGTGTTGTAATCTATATCCCTAAGCTGGTAGGCCATGTCAGCATCAAAGCCTTTGGGATATTTCACTAGAGCCATACCTTGGGGAGGTTTCATGTGTGGGGGAAGAGCGTTGTAAACGATTTTGAACCTGGTAGAATAGTCATGGACACTCTCTCCTACGTTTCCCTTCAGGTTCTTGTACTCTGCTAAGATTTGGAGAGGGTTGGCCTTAACTTCCCATTTATTTATGAAGGTCTGATATAAGGAGGGTAAATCTTGGAGGTTATTAGGAGGTAGGCCCTTAAACCATTTCTTCACATCACCTCCGAAGATCTGGGCAAAGATTCTCATTTTGACTGTATCATCATCTATCTCCATGTAGTCAAAATAATCTTCCATCCTGTCTACATGGTGTTGAGCTGTGGTAGACTCTTTTGCAGTGAAGTGTGGGATATTTGATTGGTAAGCATTGGGTAAGGGTACTAGAGGCTGGGGTAACATCAGAGGTGCATACCAGGCTTCCATGATGATGTTATGAGGAGGTAAGGGGTTGGCTTGAGTATCTGGTGTATGGATGACAGGGATACTAGGACCAGCAGAAGTCTGTTGAGCTGATTTAGGATGACTGAGTCCCAAGTTTTGAATGAAGTGAATATCAGGAGGTGTAGATGGAGGGGTCTCTCTGTCCCTAATGTGTTTACTACTTTGGGGTGGTGAACTAGGAAGCTCAAGGTTTGGTTGGTCTAGAACACTGAATGACCTAGTTCTCGGTAGACTGCTTGGTAGGTCTAGGTCAAAATGAACGCCTGAAAGAGCTGTGAAGTCTTCTGGTGTAGAGTTAGCTCTATGGATGTGCCTGGGAATAGTTGGTCTTTTAGGTGTAGGAGATTTCCTGAGAATTCTCTCGGGGTTGTCAACTATTCCAGGTGGGTTTGGGTCGGGATAAGCTCTTGTATGAATGGCTCTTGAAGCCAGAATGTTGTCTTTGAATCAAGCAGCTTAATCCTACTTGCTACTTCTATTAGGGCTGATGTTGTTGTGGATTCTGGTCTCCTAGTGGAGTCTTATGTGAACCAAGATAATCAGTAGGCCTACTGATCACCAGTGGAGTCTTCTAATCATTTAGGTGCTGTGGAGTCGCCAGGTGTAGGATCTAAGATTTTACTATCCACCGCAGTGATTTACTGCCAAACCTAGGCTGTTTGGTCTCTTTCCCTGGTGGAGCCGCCATTATGTTGGGGTTCCCATGTTTTGGCAAGTTTGGAAATACCAAAAGATGAGACAACATCAGAACCACTTTCAGACCTCAGGATCTAGCCCTCCTAGGTCCAAAGAGGTATCTCTCTATATATGCAAAGGTTTTATGTCCTTTAAGCTCTGTGTTAAGATATTAGGCTAGTTATAGGCACAGGTTTGTTTGATTGATTGTTTGTTTGGTTGTTGGGAATCGGAAAGGAAGGGTTCAATGTGAGGCAACGATGTACAAAGAGGATTCTAGGCAAAGGAGGGATGATTTCAAAGAACACTCGAGACCATTGGAAAATGGAGTTAGGAAAGGGTTTACTTTCTATTCAATATGCAGGCTTTCAGTTGGGCTAGTCATCTAAAGCATTGAATCTTAAAGATGATAGTGTGGCATGAAATGGCAAGAAGGAAGGTGAAAGGCAAGGAAACCTCCAAGATAACCACTTAGGAGTCAGGTCCAGGGACAGGACATGCCATCAGACACCTGTGACCCACCTCCTAAAGGTAAACTCTTCAGACAAGGAAACATAAAAGATTTAAGCACAAAGGTGAAACCTTGAGATCAGAGAGAGACTTTGAACTCTCAATTCTTTGGTATCCAGCTTAAGGGAACTTAGAAAGGTTTAATTAATTGAAGAGGGCCCCAGTGAGACAGAGGCAGAATTCTAAATTCCTGGTATCCCAATTCATTCAATTAAAGCCTAACAAGAACATCTAAGAACAGATTCATCAATTCATACATCAGCTAGCAGTAAATATTAGCCACTACACTGGTTAAATTAACTTGAATCAGTGCTTGGATAACACATATAGCAGAAAAAATTAAAGGCAGGGAGAGCATAAGCTTAGGGTACCATGCAAGGGTATATCCTAAACCATATTTCTGATGTGTGCTAGAAGAAATGAAATATGATGAAATACAAAGGAAAAACAAAGACAAAGATAGAAAAACATCACCGCTGCTTTAAATCAGGATCCAAAGAAAAGTGCTTGTCATATTAAAGAGAAACACCAATAATGTACAACATTACCAACATCTTGATATTCAGTCTGAAAACATCTTCCTCAGCCTATCTTACAACTTACACAGAGAACTATGTCTCAAGAGAAACAGCTTACAATTCACGGATATCCGATCAACCCCCCTTTTCAATGTTTTCTCATGAGTTTTTTATATCAGAAAGAGAGGTTGAGGAAGTAGATGAAACACTAAGTGAAAAATTAAACAAATTAGGAGCAGTCAGTGGAAACCCATTCTGTTTTAATCTCTATGCATCAACTTCTGTACTCTTTGGGTGAAAGAGTGGTCTTTTACAGGCTGAAATTTACTCCAGGTATGTCTTTGATGTATCCTCGGTTGCAGTACTGTGGTACTCTAGTGAATTAAAAGGTAGAACAATGATTCTGGGGTCTGCCATACTATGTAACCAATGCTTATGGTAGCACCAGGACTGTTGTCAGGGCAGAGATCTCCTCTGGAACATGGTATAGAATGAAAACAGTATGGGCACTTCGTCCTTTCATGGGGAAGAATCATTCTGCAAATGGTTATGCTGGTATCTCATTTTCTGAGCCCTAGCCTTCAACCTGCGTCTCCGTCCTTTAATGTGGGATCAGGTGCCAAATGTGCGATTAGCAGGCCAGAATCCCTCTAATCTGTCTTTGTTGTGTTTTGGAATCACAGTGTGCTGTGATTATGGAGGCAGAGCGAAAATTTCCACTCTGCAAACCCTACAAAAATGAAATAAACCAATTACGAAATCAGGGGTGGCGGAAGACACGTGGTAGGCCTGGAGGACAGGTGGTACACAGTGGGAATGGAGGTTGGGCGGAAGAATGAACATGGGCCGTCCGATCAGCTGGGATGGCGATGATCAACGATGAAGTTTGAACAGTGGAAAAACTTCGGAATTCGAGAGAAATACAAAGGAAATGGAAAATGCGATGAAAAATATATGGCATGGACTTTCGGTAGGGGGACTCGGTCAAAGGCAGGGAAGACTCAATCTGGACCGTCGGATCTCAGGAGGAGATCAATGGCGGTGATTGCGTCGAAGGATGATCGCTTGCGGGCCAGTGGTCTTGTTTGCTTCGTTTATCCCCCGAGCATCTTTAGGGCGCGATCACCGTCGGATGGCCAGCCTCAGATCGGATGGCGTACGTGCATATCGCGCCGAGCCCACAGCCGATTTTTAATGCGCAATGAGAGCGGGTTTTCAAAACAGCTTGAGGACACGCGTCGGCTGGTGACGTTGATCGCTGGCGAACAAGAAATACAACCTTCCTTTCAAAAGCGGTGCGATGAAAACTGCCGGTTTTGGATGGGACGCGACTGCGGGGACAGTCGGGGTAGATGATTTGTGGGCCGTCGATCTGCAGATTAGATTGACGGTTTCTATGCGATCGGCGGGGTGAACGAGGGAGAGCGAGTGCGATAAGACTTGCGAAGACCGTCGGAACTGTATAGATCGACGGCGGGTATTGCACCCGACCATTGATCCGATAAGCATGCCATGGGCTAGCGCCTGGTTAAGCACCTGAGTCATGTGGGGAAATGATTTAAGGGGGCTGGCCGAAGGGGCTAAGCCTGATATATGAAGAATATGGGTTTTTTGGCCTGTTCTCAATGCAATTTGAGGCCGAAAAGGGATAACGGTAGAGGGGAAAAGGGGTTATTTGGCCAAACAAAGGGTATTTGTGAGGCTTAGGAGGGATTTTGGATAATTTAGAGGAATTAAGGGAGGGAAAAGGAGAGGAAAAAAGAGGCTAGGAGAGGATGAAATAAGGAGAAAAGGCCTTTGGGTATTCTTCTTCACAACAGAGAGGCTTATTGACTTATGAAACAGTAGTGTGGGTTTATTAAAGGATAAAGGGCATAAAAATACTTCAATGATGGTGTGTTTTCAGGGGAAATGCACTCCTTGAAGGCTCAAAAACTCTGTAGCCCCCTGTTTGCTTGTCAAAAAATTATAGGGGGCTAACACAGAGGAATGAAGACAGGGAAGATTTTCTGAGTCTCAGAAAAGAATTTGAATTGCAGGAAGGAGAATTGGTGACTGGATCATCAATTAAGACCATTGATTCTTGTGATTTAAAATTTGACAATCCGGCTGTGTTGACAGGGACTGTAGAAGACAATCCATCACTTGGAGTTGTCTTGAAGATGAAGGGAGGTGAGACATCTGTGTCTCCTGTAAAGGAAATTGTTATTTCTGCGGATGACAAGGAATATTTGGCTTGTCTAAATAGCCAAGAGAAGACTGTAAGGAAAACTTTTGGGGCTGCTATAGAAATAGAGGATCAGAGTTTTACTCTGATAGAAGATGAGAATGCGGTACTTGAAGAGCTTGAAGTGATTCAAGAAGAAGGAAGGAAATTGTTGAAACTTTCCAAGGCAGAAGAAGAAGAACATGCTGAATTCAAATTACATCATGTTGATGATGTGAGACAAGTGCAAAATGAAGGGCTGAATTGTTTGCAGAAAACATTCAGAGAAGAGAATAAATTAGCAGAACAACAGCTTGGAGTGTTGCTGGAGGAAATGTTGGAGAAACAAACTGAAATGTTTCAAGAAGAGGAAGAAGAGGAACAAAGATTTCATAATTTTGATGTTTGTTTTATGACTGCATGTACTGAAGGAAGGACTAAGGGATGTTTAGTACAGAAGAAGAAAAGAGGTGATGATAGTGACTGGAAATTTAAATACCAGTCAAGAGAATTGCTGAAGTTAGAGGATGGAGAAATTGTCATGAATGAAAATCAGGAAGAGTTTTACTGTTGCAGAGAACAAGAGGGTATGGATGATTGGGTGGCCGCAAGCAGCAGTAAGAATAAAGTAAGTGTAAAAGTTCAGCAAGTAAGAATGCAGCAAGAAGAAGAAAATTTGAGAGTTCGGCACTCAAGAGGAAGCAGTATCCAGCAGTTAGAAGACATATTGGATGAAGAAATTGCATTGATAAGAACGCCGATGGTGAAAATTTCTGAGAGAAAGATAGCAGTAAGGAAGCAAAGGAGTAGTAGCAGCAAAAGAAAGACAGTCACAGACTATGAAAGCATAACAAGTGGAAGGATGTAGCATAAAATATGGAAGCTTGGAGAAGTACAAAAGAAGAATGTTGCAGCAGATGACTAGCTACATAACAAGGTGTGGGATCCAGAAAGACAAGGATGAAAGCACATGATCAGAAGATCATGAATCATTTTAACCTGGGGAGTCTGATGCAGGGGCATTAGGCTCAAGACAATCTTTGTATATAAACAAAAATAAGGGGGGTCTCATGTTTTAATTTCCTATGTGATTATTCTTATTTGAGTAATTTTTAGTTAAATATGAGGAGGATTGTAACTGCCCTCGAATGATTAGTGGGCATCTGAAGAGTTATTCAGTTTCAGTTTATTTAAGATTTAGTCTAAAAATAGGAACTTGGGAATTCACAGAGTTTTGTTGGGTTGTTAGAGGAGTTGAGTCGATTCAATGCTATTATTGTATAAAAATAAGCCTAGAAGGCACTAATAGCAAACCTGCATAGATCTGCATAGAGTTAGGGAGTCGGAGAGGCAGAGTAAGGAGAGAAAGAGGCCATCAGATTGAAGATCTGGCCGATTAGAAGTTTGTAAGTAATTTCAAGATCACTTATGGAAGAAATAGTTGAGTACTAGCTGTGCATTTGTTGATTAATTCCTATGTGAAAATGCCCTGAATCTCCATGTATGAGTAGGACGTTGTAATCTGGGTTAAGAGTCTACCTGTATACTCTATGATGTGAGCATATGAGGAATGCGTTGATTCCATTCAAGAAATAATTGTTTGGGCAACGCCTCGAATGAATCTCTGTGTAAGGGTTTAGTTGTAATCCTGTATATGATAGGGGTCGAATCTCATTCAAGCTCTGGCCAGAATCAAGAAAGGTTTTGTATTTGATTTCTTGTTTATTTATGAAGGGACTTATTCTAAATTATGTGTATGATGAAGTTATGCATCCAGGATTGAAATGGTGAATCTGTGTGAACCATGTGTGTATTCCTTGATTGAATGAATGTGTCAAGAATGTTGGGTTCGATGAATAAGTATGCGATAAACTTTACAATAGATAAGGCTCTACATGTGAAGGGAGGATCGACATTTAATATCGATTTGTGGTTTAATTCTGCATAGAATTCTGCATTTAGCTCTGTGTGAAGAGGTTCTGATTGTATGAGACTGCCATTCCGGTATTTGTGTGAATTGTAAGGATTGTTGGGTTCGGTTTACACAAATAGACACCCATCCCTTTCTTAAGACCGTAATACAGAGAACCAAAGTGTTAACCCCTCCATTGAGGATGCAACGAGCTAACCTTTGATGGTAAAAATATTTGAGTCTATGTTAGACTCTGTGCGAAGGAGTGGATCTTCAAATTGTAAAGGCGAAGCGGAGTTATACAAGTAAAGGCGATCTATGGCAATGAAGGAATCGTGGAACCTTGTGTGAAGGAGTGGAACTGTGTGACGAATAGTAACCACGGTTTCATCCCACAATACCATCAGTATCGCGTTGTTGAAAAGTGGTAAGAGAAATCGCTAAAAAAAATGCGATGTATGTCTTTGCTTGACACGTGGAAAAAGGTGGTTTCCAATTACCAATCACGTCGTGTTTTTTTTAGGCGTTAAGATCCGGAGGGAAAAAAAATGTGAAAACTCATGAGGATCGTTGGATCATCAGAGCTGATGCGACAAGCCAACAACCGTTGGATGTGAAGGGTGCATTACCGCTAGGGCCAAGTTTATTTATCGCGTAATTGTTTGGTTATCAACCATGTTTAAATAAATGTTAATATGGTTGCGAAGTTTCGGTTTAATATATGTTGCATGGTTCAATTTACAATACAGAGCGTTAATATTATGGGTTGGTGTTGGTCCTTTATTAAGGTCGGACGGATATTTATATGCCTTGGTATCTAATTAACCAGGTTCGAATGTTCAATTAAACGATATCACGATAAGCCTTGGGTTTAACTGTAAAGTCTGGGTTTATAATAAGGTTTTCTTCCGCATAGAATGTGAGGGCTTTATGGCATGGTTTCCGCATCATAAATCTGGGTTGTGTGAGTAAGTTTATAACATAAGAGATTTTTGAATTAATATCTCAAATCACAGATTTGAGATATTAAAGCTTCCAGATGACTTGTTTAAATTGCCAGCTCAGTAAAAAGAATGTTGTGAGTTTGCCAGATTGTGGAATTGATCAGGGAATGAATCCTGAATGCATTTTATACACAGCTTGAGGTTGAAATTTTGAGTAAACAGGGACTGTGGGTTAAACCCGGCATCATGATTTGGCCATTTAATAAAAGCAATTTGTCATTACTTGTTTCTCTATTTTCTCCTTGGAACTTGTCAAACCATGAAAGTTGCTGCGAAACCAAAAATTAGCTACATAATAGGCTGTGTTCTGTAGCCAAATTACAAAAATATATTCAAATAGAAATAACGTCATAATATAACATAGAAATCATTTAAATGCATTCACTGAGATAAAACATGACATTTATTGTTGATTGGAGTGTATGGAATTATGAGAAAGTAAGGAGAAAGTGTTGAGAAGGATGTAAGAGAAAGGAAAATTCTGAGGTTCAACATACCCCCACTAAGAAGTCATTGCATGTCCTCATGCAATTTACCAAAAATGTGAACTTTCCTCTCCTACTGCATCTGTGCAGACACACATGCTAATACATCTATTTTTCTCCTTTTGTTTTTCTTTGAAGTGATTTCCATCCTAGGCTTTCTCATAAGGAGCTTGTATTTGAGATTGATGACTACCTTGTTTAGTGATTTTTTCTTTCTTTTTAACTTCCTTTTCTTTTTGTATAACAGTCCTAAGTGCAGGATGGTATTATCACTAATTACTTTCTCCAATTTGTTTTGTTGCTTCAAAGCTTCATTCTCCTATTTAATATGCCTATTCAATATCTCTAGTTCATAGATTTCATGTTTAAGAGTATCAACTAGAGGTTCTCATGGATTGATAGGAGGTTCTGGATTGATAGAATGTTCTGGATTCATTGATGCATTTATCTTCTACAGTGACTCTATGTAATCATATATTTCTTGTTGCACTGGGTCTATGCCTGGAGATATCCTGTTGGGAATACCTTCAAAATTATGTATAGGAGAATTTCCAGGGCCGTGTAGAGGAGAAATATTGATAGGAGATGGTATTGGAGGTTCTTCCTCTAAGCTTACAAACTCTGTCTCTTGTGGTGGTGTTTTCTTCATCGAACCTCATAGTCTGGAGCTCCTTCTGAGCTGCAGAGGATTTACCTTTTCTTCACTGGTAACATTGCTCGTATTTTCTGTTTTACCTCTTGTCTTGAATTTATTTTCTTCTTGTTCTTCATCAGTTCTACCAAAGTGAGTTTCTCATCAATTTGTTGAAGTGGAGATGCAGGTTTGTCCTTAATGCTTGTGTCAATATTCTTCCTTCTTCTTTTTCTAGTATTTCTTCTTTAGGCGGCTCTGGTACTTCTTGGAAATGGTTTCTGATAAGAAAATTCTCCCAGGAATCTCTTATACTTTTCAAATGAAATTTAAGAATAACTTTTACCAACCCATGATGGTGCATAGTGTTATCTATATATTTAATCCTCTTCTGCACGTTTGTAGACATTATTTTTAAGCTATTCAGTAAGAAGAAGGGAAGATTTATTTCACCATCATCTAAGAAATTCAAAAACAATAGAATATGATACACATACATGCAACCAAACCTGCCTTCACAGGTGATAATTTTTTGCATAATTAAAAGCATGTTCCTCCATTTATTTTTAAGTGTTGAGCGAGGAATAGCATTTTTGAAAATAGAAATACTCATACTTGGGTTTTTGAGGATAACTTTCCATGAGTCATTGTGAAATTATTTGTTTTTGAACCACTTTTTTCCAACCCTTGGGAGCTTTGTGGCTTCAGCTATGAATTCCTCATTTATTGAGAACTTGATGTCTCCTATTTCAACTTTTGTCCCATCAAAATATCTTGCAAAAGACTTAGTGATCTCTTTGTGGAAGGCATCACATTTTTCTATAAACTTGAGCCATTTAGCCTTTTGCAACATCTCCCTGATCTGAGGATATCCCTCCATATATTTTGTTCCCACTAGTTCTGATCTGACTATCAAACCCATGCCTTTTGTTGTGAAGAGTCTAGCCTTTAGAATTTCCCTTCTCTATTATGAAGTGAATTGGATTACGGATCTGATGAAGGACTTCAAGGGTATGTAGGAATCAAAAAGTGAGATGGGTTGGTGTTTTGAAGAAACGTAGATGGATATGTTACGTCAACAGGTCATGATCGTTAGTCATAAATGAGGGAGTCTATCGTGGACCGTTATGAAACATAATGCAGATGATGTGGCCGATTTATGACATGATAGGAGTCCCAATCAAATAAAATGATGATATGTTAAGGTATCATATGATCATCTATGTTATACATGCTAATGTTTTGACCTTATTATTAAAACATTTTTTTGCAATTTTACCTTTAGAACTAACCTTTCATTTTCATTTCTTTGGTGTTGATTCTTCAGGTACCTTTTAGCATGGTGGTCCTCAAATTTAGTCCTTCAATTTCATGTATTCATCATTTTTTAGTAGGTTTTACAAATGTTTCATAGCTGCAAAATGGATTGTACTCGTAGAAATGGAATGTGGTTGCAGAATGTGGAATCAGCTGCAGAATGGAATGTCAACTACAGAAGAGAATATGACTGTGGAATGGAACGGAATATGACTTTGGAATTGAATGTAGATGAAAAATGGAATATTAGCTAAAAAATAGAATATAAATGAAGCATTGAATGTAGTTTTGTACTACTTCTTATTGTAGAAAAAAAAACGGAACAAAGATTTTTGGGATTTTTAGAACTAGAATGGAAAATATAAGATGTCAGAACTTATGATTTTCATCCTATATTTTCTGTATGAGGGTGCCAATCATTGATTGGTGTTCATACTTATACAATTTTTTATTTTTATTTTTAGATAGGAAAAATAAAAGCTAAGTTAGGGAAGAAGAAGGATTCTTCTTCACTAACTTCATATCAGTATTATCTTGGAAAATCTTGATAAACTCTTCTCTTGAAATTGGCTTATGATATACTTTCAATCGATGTCCATTCACAAGAAGAGGTACCTTTTCTTCATCAATTTTCATTATCCTGACTACTCCATTTTCAATGACTTTTCCAATCTCATAAGGCCCAAGCCAATGATTCTGAAAAATTTCTTGAAAATATTTGAACTTTGAATCGAACAAAAGTGCCCAATCCCCTGCTTGAAATTTTTTCTCTTTGATATATTTATCATGCCATTTGGACCTTTGTTGCTGGACTATATTGCTTATTTTAACTGCATCTTGCCTGATTTCATCAAACTCATTAAGTTGCTCAAATCTTTGCTTTTGTGCTTCTAAAAAATCAAGTCCCAATTGGACGGCCATATTGAAAGTTTGAATCTGAAATTATATAGGTAATAAGAATTGCTTCCCATAAACAATTTCATAGGGAGTATGTCTTGTTGTATTCCTCCATGTGGTTGTAGGCCCATAAGGCTTCAGGAAGCCTTTCTTCCCAATCTCTTCTGTGTAGATGTACAGTCTTAGTGATAATTCCTTTAATCACTTTATTAGTAGACTCTACTTGACCATTTTCTTGTGGATGATAAAGAGTGGATTTTTTGTGCTTGATCTTGTAGGTTTCCACAAGTTTTTCCACCAACTTAGATGTAAAATGGGATCCCTGATCTGTCACAATTTCTCTTGGAACACCAAAACGAGTGAAGATATCCTCAAAAATAAATTTAACTATAGAATGTTCATTAGCTAAAGGAAGTGCTTTAGCTTCTACCTATTTAGTGACATAATTAGTACATACCAGAATATATTTCTTTTGATTATATGGTGGGTTGATTGGTCCAACAGAATCCAAGGCAAATTTTTCAAATGGTTCGATGAGTACCTGAGGTTGTAATGGAATTTCATCTAAAGGAACATGTTTCCCCATTCTTTGACAGTTGTCACACCTTTTGACATATTCCTTGATATCCTTGAAGATGGATGGCCAATAATATCCTAAATGAAGGATTTTATAGGTTGTCCTCTTATCAGCAAATTTTCCACCACAGGGTTCATCATGAAATGCTTTAAGAATCTCAAGCATGTCATCTTCTCGAACACACCTTCTGATAACGAGATCTAGACAGGGTTTATGCATTTCATCATTAATCCATGAGTAATTTTCACTTATTTGAATCATTCTTCTTTTCTCTCTAGGAAACAAGTGTGAAGGTAACTTTCCTATGACTAAGTAATTAGCAATATCTACAAACCAAGGGATTTTAGTAGTTATTTCAAAAATATATTCATCGGGAAACTTATCCTCAATTAGAGTATCATTTTTTAATTTTTTAATTCTAGACAAGAAATCAACAACTGTATTTTTTTTTCCAGGTCGGTCTAGAATGGTGATATTGAATTCTTGCAGGCGTAACAACCATCTTGTGACTCTGCCATTAGTAACAGATTTATTCATTAAGTATCTAATTGCAGAGTGATCTGTATGAACAAAGGTTTCATAGCCTGTAATATAATGTCTGAATTTTTTGATAGCATGAACAACAGTTAAGAATTCATTTTCAGTTACAGTGTAATTTACCTCAGTGCGAGTCAAATTCTTGCTTGTGTAATAGATGGCATAGGGGATCAAATATTTTTGTCCTAATACCGCTCCTAGAGCTATATCTGAAGCATATGTCGAAATATGAAAAGGTAGTTTCCAATTTTGACCTCTTAAGATGGGTGCTTCAGAAATTTTTGTTTTTAAAGTTTCAAATGCCAATTGGCAATCGGGATTACAGCTGAATTCACAATCTTTGGTAAGTAACTTGAAGAGTGGGGATGTTATTTTAGTGAAATTTTCTATAAATCTTCTATAATACCCTGTGAATCCTAGAAAACTTCTAACATCCCTTTGACAACTTGGAATTGATAATTTGGAGATGACTTCAACTTTAGATGTGTCAACTTTAATTCTATCTCCTAAAATGTGATGTCCTAAAACAATCTCTTCAGTAAACATCATAAATCATTTTTCATGACTTAGTGAAATATTTTCTTATTTACATATTTTAAGAACCTTTTCCAAATTCTCTAAAGCTTCTTCAAATGAATTCCCATAAACTGTAAATCATCCATATATACTTCTACACAATCATGTATTAGATCAGAAAAAATTCCTAGTAATGCCCTTTGGAATGTTGCAGGTGCATTGCAAAAACCAAAAGGAAGTACTTAGTAGGCATAATTTCCCCATGGAGAGGTAAATGTGGTTTTATCTTGGTCTTTATGTGCTACCTGAATTTGGTTGTAAGCACTAAAACCATCCAAAAATGAGAAATACTTCTTACCTGCTAATGTATCCAATACTTGTTATATAAAAGGTAAAGGAAAATGATCTTTTAAGGTGGCTTTATTCAACTCTCGATATTCAATGCATACCCTCCACTTACCATTATTTTTGGGTACAATAACTAAAGGGGAAACCCACTGACTGTCTGAAATTAGGTAAATGAAGTTTACATTCAGCAATTTTTTCAATTCTTCTTTCACAATTTCCCTAAGATTTGGAGTCATCCTTCTTTGAGGTTGTCTGATAGATTTACAATTTTCCTCAATGTAGATGTGATGTACAAAAGTCTTAGGACTAATTCCTTTCATGTCAGTGTATTCCCATGCATATGCAGAAGAATGTTGTTGTAATGTTTTGATTAACTTTTCCTGCTGTAATATTTCCAAATTTTTGTTTATGTTCAAAGTTTTCCTTGGAAATATTTAAACTGTAGAGCTACCAAATTCTTCCATAGAGTATAGAGACATCTGTCTGGATAACAAATATTCAATATTGCATTATTCTTGAAATTTATCATGTTCATATTCTTAAGATGTTTCAAAATTTTCTATTGAATTTAGGATTAGATTATCTTCACTAATGCTTGAAATAGTAAAGAGAGGTTGTATATCATTGTCATCATCAATCCATTCTTCATCTTCTAACTCTGTGATTGTTTTTGCTGGAGGATATAGAGTGATTTTCTTTGTTGATTTACCATCATAGATTTACATATCACCATATCTATAGCTAATAAAAGCATCAATTGTAGCCAACCAAGGTCTTCCTAATATTAGTGGATGTCCTCCTAGACTGTTCTTAGGAGTTAAGATCATAAAATCGACAGGATACTCCCAAGAGTCTAAGGATACTAAAATATCTTCTAACACACCATCTGGCTTGATTACAGATCTGTCTTCTAATTACAGTAATGTAGGTGTATACAGAAGGTTAGGAAGTTTGAGATGTTCCATAGTTTGTTTGCTCATGATGTTTATAGTTGCTCCTAAATCAATAAATGTATTTGGAATTTCAACACCGTTGCTATGTGTTTTTACAACTGGACTTCCTGGATCTAAATATTTTTGTATGGAAAATTTTCCCATCATTATATCTGTAATTTTTCCTACCAATTGAATTCTTTTTATTTCTTTTGTTTTTCTTACTGGTTTCTTCATGCTCAACTCTTTTATTTTTTTTACTAGAATTGGAATCTCTTTAATGGTCTGTAACAAAGGAATTTTGATACAGACATTTTTCAATTCATCTAGGAAATCATAATTGGGAAACATAATATGCTTTTCTATCCCTTTATCAACTTGTAATCTTTCAGGAAAATGAGGGTTAGAAGTAGATATTAATGGTTGCTCTATGATAGGATTTGAGTTTACTGTTTCTTTTTCTTTTTCTTTTTGAGAATTCTGGTTTTGAAGAGATGTTCCTTCCTCAAAACTTTTATTTGGCTGTAGAGAATCTTCCTCAAAATTATCTTGTTCTTGAATAACTACAAAAGGCTTTTTCTTTTCTAGTATCCTACCAGATCTAAGTTGGACATCATTAAGATCTAGTGGAGTAATCATGTAGGCTTGAAATTGTTGTCCTTCTATCATGTAAGTATTCTACATTTTTTTCTTATTGGGGTTTGGCAATGTTTGGGCATGTAGTTGATTTGGTATTTGTGGAAATGGTAATGAAAGCTGTGGTTTTTGGTTTTGGAGTTCGGGTTGTTGATTTTGTTGAGGAATTTGTTGAGGAGGATAGTTTGGATAGGATGGAGGATATTGGTAGTATTGAGAATATCTACCATAGGTATTTTTCATTCCTTGTGCCCAAGATTGAGATTGAGGCCAAGCTTCTTGCCAAGAATTCCAATTATTTGGTGGGGGCTCAGTATACATTTGATTGTTAAAGCCTTGAGTTTGTGGCCCCTGCCATGGTCTTCTAGATACAAAGCAAATAGATTCTATTGGATTTGAATTTTCTTCTTCTTGAAAAACATATTTAAGGCCTGGAATTGAAGGGAAACTCTTAGTTTCATGATTTTCTGAACAAATCATACAAGTCTCTATGACCTTTTCATCAAGAGGACATTCTCTTAAAGCATGCTTCTTTTTACATTTAGGACAGAAAATAGCTAAAGCATCAGTCTCGAATTTCTTCTTTTTTTGTAATTTAAGGGTGTCTATCTATTCACTAAGACTCCCTAAGATATCTATTTTAAATTCATAAATCATATTTCCAATTTCTGCTCTACTTATTGTTCTAGTTGCAGATCTATTCACTCTAGTAAGAGAAGGATCTCTTGGATTTTTCCCAGTTTTTGCTTTTCCCCTTGAGAGATGAATACATAATTCAGTAATATCACTTATGGGAGTTGAGAGATATCTCCCTTCCCCGTCATCTTGAGAATATCTATCCACTCATCTCTAATGGATTTTAATAAAATATCTTTTAAAGTATCTTGATCTAAATTATCCATTTTAGCTCTTTTTATGTTATACTTGAATCTTTCAATTAAATCCTCCAAATTCTCATCCTCTCTTTGCATCATTTTGAATACTTCATCCTTATGATTAATGGGTATGAAATAATCCAAATATATTTCTAAAAATGCTTTCTTCATGTCATTCCATGTCCTAATATATTGTGTGACTAAACCCATGAACCATTTTAAAGCTGCCCCTTTCAATGTTGAAGGAAATAGCTTAATTTTTTGAGAGTCTTGTAAATAATCATAAGATCTACACAAGACTTCAAAATCAAACAAAAAGGTTTTAGGATCCTCACTTTTTAATCCATGAAAATTTGGATGGATAGAAGGTGATATATTTTTCATTGGAGCATTTGTTTCCTCATCAATTATAGGAAATCCAAAAGAATTATCAATTTCCCTATTTCTTATGTTTTCTTCACCTCCCCCTCCTCTTCCTCTACCTTGTCCTCCACCTATTCCTCCTCCAAACAGTCCATTTAGAACTTCTCCTTTTCCTTCTCCTCTTCCTGCCATGGTAGATTCCTCAGAGCTAATATAAGGTTCTACTTGTAAGGTTAATTTCTCTCCCTCTGGTTCTTCTATCAATGGGATATTGAAGAAAGTTTCTTCTTATTCTTCTCCACTAGGAATTTCTAACTCTTCAGCTAAAATTTGTTCCCCTAGAGAGGTGAAAAAGGTTACTCCTTATGTTGGAGATCTAGGATCTTCTTCC
The DNA here is from genome assembly GCA_034641835.2 of Pinus albicaulis. NCBI lineage: Eukaryota > Viridiplantae > Streptophyta > Pinopsida > Pinales > Pinaceae > Pinus > Pinus albicaulis. The sequence goes on from CM076579.1 coordinate 1,294,383,081, forward strand.
TCTAAGACTGCCTCAGTGGATGAAGTAGGAGATCCTCCTAATTGGATTTTTGACCTTAAGACTTCAGGAAGTCTATGTCCATTGAAGTATGGAATATGAGTTTGAGATGGTGGTGTATCACAACGTGGTCTAGGTGAAGTGAGTGGTGTTGTTGGAATTAAACTTTTTCCTCTAGCTATGAATCTACCCCTAGAATCTCTTTCTCTACGCATATCATTTTTTTAGATGTAATAAATGAGGTTACCTAATTACACTTCCTCGGCAATGGCGCCAAAATTTTTAGGCAATTTAATGTCTTAAATTGCTAACATAAATTATCAACTAATGTTTGTAAACTGATGAAGTGCAGTGCACTATATGTTCTTAGTTAACCTTATTCTTACTTTGTTGTATGTATTTTTATATTGTTTTGGGGGTTTTGTTTCCTTATGTCTAAATTTTAACCAAAGAAATAAATACTATGAAAGGAATCAACTAAATCTAGTGAAGTTTAAATGTGTAAAGCTACTTTGAAAGAAGGAAGAAAAGGAAGTGTTCTTAAATTAAACTAATTTGCATAAAAATGAATAAAAAACTATTGACTAGTTAGAATCTGATCTGAAAACAAAGTGTCTATTCTAATTACTTCTAATTTAACATTAGTCCTATTCCATGGATATGAATCTTATAACTGAAATTTGAAATTGCAATGCTACTCAAGATGGAAGCAGGTTTAAAGGAAAATAACTAATGTATGTTCAATCACTCCAGCATTCAATATGGAAGTATGATAGAATCAGCCTCTTGAAATGATGTACAAGCAACCGATTATACTTTAGGTTTGAAAATTTAAGTGTAGTAAAGAAATTAAAGCATGTAAAGGAAAACAAATAAGGTACGTTCAACCACTCCAGCATCCAATATGGAAGTATGATAAAATCACCCTCTTGAGATGATGTACAAGCAACCGATTATACTTAGTCTTTAAATCTAGGAAAGCAATTAAAGCATGCAAAGGGAAAACTCAATAATTGCATAGGTTAGACATTCTAGCACCCAATCGTGAAGTATGACAAGTCACCTTCTTGGCATGATCTTTAGGAACACCCAATTATACAATTAACTAAGGATTTTAATCTAGAAAATAATGTAAACGCATGTAAAATCAAAGCTCAATGATTGCATAGGTTACACATTAGAGCAGCCAATTTTGAAGTATTACAAGTCACCTTCTTGGCCTGATCTTTAGGAACACCCAATTATACAATTGACTGAGGATTTTGATCTAGGAAAGTAAATAACAGAACATGAAAGGAAGCTAAACAACTGTGAGCTCTATTGCCTCAAACTTAATCCAATTGGAAAATAGATGAATCTACCTTCTTGAGATTTTTTAGGAGAGAAAATATTACACAGTCATTCTATCCTTGATGCTAAGAAAACCTTCATGAATTAATTTTATGATACTGACGTAAAAGCTGCAACACAATATTAATCTACTCAGGAAATTGACAAAACAGAGTAAAGAATTAAACTAAAACAATTAACAAAACCCCTCCTCTTGTGGAGGGGCCCTATACAACAGATTCAGTTGAGATCCTAGCTAACTATATATGCATTAAGCAGATACCGGAACCATGAACGCGATCCTTGTATTATGAAAAGAACTGAGTTTAAAACAATACACAGTGTTTTCATAAATTTCAACTATTGTTCGGTTTCTGCATAACTGGTATTTAAATAAAACAAAAAATAACTGTAATGAGCTGGATTTTGATTGGTTAACTCTTGATTTTCTACGTCAGAGCAAATCAAGAGTTCTTCTCTCTCGCCTTACATCCTTTGACCAGACTTTGACCATGATCTCAGGCATCCTTTTCTGCCAATTTTGATCAAGTAGATAAGACGATATCCATGTGCGAATCATTCTGGAGATGATCATGTGGCTTGTTTCTCTATTTTCTCCTTGGAACCTGTTAAACCATGAAAGTCATTGTGGAACCAAAGATTAGTTGCAGAATAGGCTGATTTCTATAGCCAAATTACAAAAATCCATTCAAATAGCAATAACATCATAATATAACATAGAAATCATTTAAATGCATTCCCTGAGATAAAACATGACATGTATCATTGATTGGAGTGTATGCATTTATGAGAAAGTAAGGAAAAAGTGTTGAGAAGGATGTAAGAGAAAGGACAATTATGAGGTTCAACAGTATTATGACAGTGATGATGTATGTATCTCATCACGTTTTGATTTGTAAATGAATGAAAAATGTATCTATGACCTAATAGATGATAATGTAGCTAATGATGTAAGGGAACAATGTTTCTTAGTGATTCTTAGATAAGTATGAGACCCTTATGCTCAGATATGTTATTTAGACCTGTAAATTACATTTTGTGACATGTTTGACAAAACTCCTGTCATGGCTAGTAGGGGTCCAGTCAATTCCTTGTTCACAGGTTTGAATTTAAATCGCTATTATGTTGTTATATTTCAATTCTAAAAGTGTCATGGAATTTTGGGTAGTGACCTGGGATCTGGGACTGAAAATGTGGCATGGAAATCATGGTCGTAGGCTCAGAACTACTAGGAAAATTCCCAAGTCACATGCATGTCATGTTGTGCATGCGACTGGAGGTTTCCAGTCACACTCTTTCCCATATCAAGCATGTGACTGGGGGTTTGATTCTTGAAAGGTAAGTTTGATGTAGGGGCTAGCCTTCTGGAAGGTTTTCATGGCTCCTAGGTGTCTTGTAGCAGGTGTATAAGGTTTATGTAGTTGTGTGGTCATGGTTCCACTTCCTTAAGGTGACCTGGGAGGTTGAATCTGATCATAGTAGCCTCTCATCACATGTTTACCCTGATTGAATGGTTACTTGGGTACATATCAGAGGAGGGTGTTACATAGGCGATCCAAGACTTATACATTGATGTTTCAAATTTTTTTCCATCATCTGAGCCCTTACAAATATTCTACAGGAATCTTATAATTACTTGGAGACCCATAAGGTTATTGGTGTGCCCCCACACCCACTTGGAGCACCACATGTTTATTGTTTGGAGAACAAGGGTCCATGATCAGAAGTTCATAAATTTTGCTCAAAATTAAAAATTACGGGATTGGGTTGAAAACAAGATGGTTTTGTATATCTCAGCTTCCTGATTCTGGTGTTGTGAACGGTTCGAAAAACCGATGTCGTATGAGGGAGATATCACGTTCTGATCGAAATGCCAAACAGGTAAAATTTGTGACAGTTTGACCAGGTTTGACTGGGATGCACAGTCAGCAGGGTGGAGGTATAGTCAGTAAAAGAGGAATATTCCTTTCCTTAGAACTAATCATGGTTTGACATGTGTCACACTGCTATTCGTTGAATGGGTTTCGGAGGACCAATTAAAGGGTGCCACGTGGCTAGCCCTGAGGCTACCACGTGTCCCCTAAATGGTGTGTTAAAATTTTTGAGGGTCTGCAGGAATCGAACTCTGGACCTCTGGAAGAACACGTGCACGTCTAACCACCTGAGCCATAAGATGAATCTTAACCATAAGATTTTCTAGGTTCTATTAATTTTTATTGTAATGGAGTATGGGGGTTGGGGACCGCTGGCGGTCCATACCCGCCAGCTGTCCCCGCATTGGTGGTCATATGTTAACATAAAACTCTATGGTCAACTAACCTCTAACCCAAAATCTCGCTAGCATATCCACGTAGTTTGTCACATGGGGTTCTAAAACGTTATCTTCGCGTGGTCTCTGCTAACCTCATCATTTAAACCAGAGTTCAACCTTATCACCACAATTAATGTTGTAGGTTCTGCTAACCATTGTGTTAGCCGCGGGGTTTAGGGTTCGCATGTGGTCATGCCAACCACCGACATTTATTGCCGTAGTTTATCCCAGTGTTCAGGTTGGCGAGTGTGCCCAAAGTGGCGTTAATTATATTTAACTCCAGATAAGTGGAGTTCTACACTTTTAGTGGAGTTTTTGTAGGCGTAACTGGGCAAAAGAGTAGGAGACTCAATTTTCGCCCATTCTGAGTGAATGAAGAGTCATTTCTGACTAATTTGAGCATTCTAGAGCCATTGGTGTAGAGAAAACAACCATTAGAGCACTATAAGTACATGTATTTGCAAAATTTTGAGCATAATGAAAGATGGACTTGCCATTGGGAGCTGGACTAGCAGATGTAGCCCAGGAGGGGTGAACTGCTTCATCATGCCTGCTGTGTAAATTATATGTGGTGACTTATTTGTATGTTTTACACCATTTTTCAGTGTTATTTAAGCTTCTAATTCACCTAAAATAATCTACAATTCATGGTTAAAATCCTCAATCCTTAAGCAAACTAATGAGACAAGTATGCACATTTTTATAAACTGAAAAGACACTTAGCACAACAAAACTAATACATCCATTTCAGATCATATTGGTATCAGAGCTAGTGTTTTATTCTCTAGTGTTTTTTAGTGCAAAGAATTTTTTAACTTTTTGCAAGTTTTATATGCTTACAAGGCTTAAGATTAAGAGAGGAGAAGGCAAATTGGTGGAAGCAGAAGGGTCTAAAAAAGATCCAAAGAAAAGGAGAAAAATATTACCACAATCTACGCCACCTATTTCACCTCCTAAAGAAGCAGAATCTACATTAAGCATGCCTCAAGAGGAAGGAGAAATCCATGAAGAATTTGATTCCAAGGAGGAAGAAAGAGTGTTCAGGAAAGAATTTCTTGACATGACTGAGATGGTTAGAATCCTTTATCAAGAAAGGAATGAGAGACTGGAATGAGAAGGATCTAAAATTCACAAGAAAGTACAAGGATCTTCAGGAGGTCACAATGATGAATATAAGTCAAAGAAGGGAAATGGAGGAAACGGAGGCAACGGAGAGCCATCATCCTCACCCTCATCATCATCATCCTCTACTTCTACTTCAGTACATCAGCCACACAAGTCAAAGAACATTGGTAAAAGTCATTTTTTAAAACTTGATGTTAAGTTTGAATTGCCAATGTTTAATGGTGAAGTCAATGCAGAAAATCTTGGTAATTGGATTAGGCAATTGGAGGTCTATTTGAGAATCCAGACCCTTCAAGATGATGATACCAAAATCCAATTAGCTTCATTGAGAATGGAAGGTGAAACACTTGTTTGGTGGGAAGCCAAGAAAAAAGAGGAGATCAAGAAGCATGGTAATATTATTCTATCATGGTCATATTTCATTACTACTATAAAACAACAGTTTTATCCATTAGCTCATATGCAGAAAGCCATAATGAACTGGCAGAACTTTAGGCAATTGAAGGGACAAAATGTGCAAGAATACACCCAAGAATTTAGGAGAAGAGCTCTCTTATTAGGGGTGTATTTGCAGAGCCAAGATACTTTTCTCAAGTACATAGGAGACTTACATAGCTACCTTAAACATGCTATTCTCATGTTTAACCCCACCAGTCTAGTTGAAGTATGTGTTCAAGCCGCACATCTAGAAGCTAGAGGGAAGAACATTTCTGAAGAGGGTAGAATGAAACATTTTAAGGGTAAATCCAAAGAGAATACCTAAAAAGGTAAATAATGCATCTGTTAAGAAAAGGGGAGAAAAAGTGGTTTGTAAAAATTGTTCAAAACAAGGCCATGATGAAACTCATTGTTGGAAATTACATCCTAAAATGAGGTCAAAGAAACCCAATAACAAAGGGAAACATAAAACTGCGGCTACAACTCAACATGATTTAGGAGATGATTCAAGGGAAAATAAATTGAAATTAAACCCAGTACTAGTACATCAAATTGTCACATACATGCTCCAAACGAAGAAAAAAGAATAGAACTATTTCATGTGAGGGTCATATCCAAATTGACACATTGTTTGACAATGGGTCACAAGAAAACTTAATCTTTGAAGACTTGGTCAAGAAACTTAACCTTGATACCATACCACATCCAAAACCATATCCATTGGGTTGGATTTGTAAGGATGCAAATCTACATGTTTCAAAGAAATGCATATTGTGGTTTGCAATCATTGAAAAAATTGTTGACACAGTTGAAATAGATGTGGTTCTGCTTGACATAACAGGTATTGTGTTGGGTAGTCCTCACTTTTATGAAAATAAAGTGATCTTCCATCGCCACGAGAACAATTATCATTTATTAAAAGATGGAAAGGAGTTCATTGTTAGAACATGTCGCAAGAAGACAAACATTACTATGGTAAATGCTGGACAGGTAAAGAGGCCGGTAAATTCAAGTAAGAATTTTGTTCTTCTTATGATTAAGCCTAAAGCTGATGTTAATCATGAATAATTTGAGGAATGTGATCCTAATTTGAAATCAGATTTATATGATGTAGTTAATGCACATCATGAGATGTTTCAGGAGCCAACAGGATTGCCTCCAAAAAGAGAGATTCAACATGAGATTCAGTTGCAGCAAGATTGTCCTCTTCCAAGCATCGATATGTATCACATGTTGATAATGGAGAATGCTGAAATAAAGAGGAAAATCAAAGAGATTTTGGACAAAGGAATCATAAGGCCTAGCACTTCGCCATGCGGTTCACTCATAGTCTTGATACCAAAGAAAGATGGGACTTGGCGCATGTGTGTAGATTTTCGAGCCTTGAACAAGATTAAGGTAAAGAATTGTTACCCACTCCCAAGATTAGATGATTTGCTTGATCAGTGGAAAGAAGAAAATATTTTCACTAAGTTATATTTACGAAGTGGATATCATCAAGTAAGAAATGCAGAAAGTGATATATGGAAAACTGCATTCAAAACCAAACAAGGACTCTTTGAGTGGCTAGTTATGCCATTTGGTTTTTGTAATGCACCGGAAACTTTCATGCGTGTTATGGATAGTGTTTTGAGTCCATTCCTTGATGACTTTGTTATTGTCTACTTAGATGACATATTTATTTTCAGCAAAACAAGAGAATATCATGTCTTTCATGTGAATAGAGTGCTTAATATTTTGAAGAAAGAGAAATTGTTTCTTAAGATGTCAAAGTGTGAGTTTGGAAAGACTTCTTTGGTCTTTTTGGGACATATTGTAGTAGGAGGAGAGTTGAGAATTGATCCTTATAAAGTGGAACCATTGTGAATTGGCCCACACCCAAAACAGTAACCGAGGTAAGAAGTTTCTTAGGTGCATCTCAATATTGGAGAAATTTTATTGCTAACTTTTCTTATATCGCAGCTCCTATGCATGAAATGACAAGTGTAAAGAAAGGTTTTCAATGGGGAGGAAAAAAAAACAAGATTTCGAAGATTTAAAAGACAATATTAGTTCAGCTCCAATCCTTGAATTAACAAATTTGAGACAGCCATTCGATATTCAAAACGATGCTAGTGATTATGCCATGGGTGCAGTTCTTTTGCAGCATGGTAATCCTCTCGCTTTTCATTCTGAAATTTTTAATGGTGTCGTGACTAATTATCCTACATATGAAAAAGAACTATATGCGTTGGTACAAAGTGTCAAGAAGTGGAAACACTACTACTTGATGGGTAAAATACTATTGTGCATACCGATCACCAACCACTACAATACTTGCATTCGCAAACAAAATTGCAGCAATCAAGACATTTCAGGTGGATGGGATTTCTTCAATAGTTTCACTTGGTTATAAGGTACATGAAAGGTATTTTCAATAAAGTTGTTGATATGCTTTCAAGACCAATCATTAGTTCATCTACTTTAATCAAAAATGATTTTGTTGTACATGAGAGTTACATAGAATAATATGCACATGACATTGATTTTCAAGATGTGTATGCTAGTTTGAGTGAAGGGAATCAAGTTGAAGAAAAATATTATCACATGCATAAAAATTTGTTGTTTCATTTGGGCAAGCTGTGTATTCCACAAGGAGAGAGGCTAAGTGTCATGAGAGAAGCTCATTCATCTCTTCTTTTTGGACACTTTGGGGTAAGAAAAATTGTGGCGCGTCTAAAGAGGTATTGCTATTGGCCTCGCATGATAGATAGTGTGTTATGTTTTATAAGAGGTTGTTCTATGTGTGCAACAAGTAAGCCTAGTAATAGGAAGCTTGGGTTTTACACGCCACTACCTGTACTATCAAGGCCATGGGAGAGTGTCTCCATGGACTTTGTTGGAGGTCTACCTATGTCAAGAAAGAAGCACGATTATCTTTATGTAGTTGTGGATAGATTCAGTAAAATGTGTATACTTATGCCATGTAATAAAACCATTACTGCTGAACTTTATTTCCAACATGTTTGGGTTCTTTTTGGATTGCCAACTTGTATTTTTAGTGACATGGATTCCAGATTCATTGGAAACTTTTGGTCAAATCTATGGAGAATGATGGACACAAAGTTGAAAAAGAGTACCTCTTTTCATCCACAAACAGATGGAAAAACCAAGGTGGTGAACATAACCTTTATGCATCTATTGAGAGAATATTGCAGCAAACATCCTAAGTTGTGGGATGAACAATTGCATTACATTTAGCACACTTACAACCAGGCAAAGCACTCTTCAACTCAAACATCACCTTTTGAAGTATGCTTTGGGTATTTTCCAAAATCGCCATTAGACTTCATCTTTGTGAAGGATATTGCAATTGATGGCCATAGTGACATTGAGAAGGCTCAAAAGTTCATTGAGAAAATTCAGATTATACATCAACAAGTTGAAGAAAAACTTGAGAAAAGTCAAAGAAAATACAAATAGAGACATGACAAACATCGAGTTGATCACAAGTTTCAAGAGGGAGATGAGGTATGGTTGCACATTAGAAAAGAAATGATGCAAGGGGAAGGTAGAAATCTCAAACCCATTCGCTATGGTCCATTCAAGACCATAAAACAAGTTGGCAATAATGCATTCCAACTTGACTTGCCTTCTTATATGAAAATTTATTCAATTGTTAATGTTGAAAAATTATGTTTGTATGAGCCACCCTTGATCGATGATCAAGGAAGTGATGTTCAGCTACCTTCTATTGAAGATTTCTCGCCATAATTTTTGGATGAGCTCAAAGAAGATACAATTCTTGACAGGAGGATAAGAGCATCCAAGAGGGGAAGTGTTGACTACCTTCGAGTTGGGCTCAAAGGCACTAAACCAAGCAAGGAAAAATGGATGGAGGTTGGAAAGGTGAGGGAGTTGTACCCTCATCTACTGAACATGTAATCAAGTCTTTTGGTGTCCAAAAGCTTCACAATGGGGAGGAGTGATCAAGAGTTCATAATTTTTTCTCAAAATTAAAAGTTATAGGATTGGGTTGTAACTAGGATGGTTTCATATATCCCGTCTTCCTGATTTTGGCGCCGTGAACGGTTCAAAAAATCGATGTCATATGAGGGAGATATCGCATTTTGATCAAAATGCCAAACAAGTAAAATTTGCAACAGTTTGACCAGGTTTGACTAGGATGCACAGTCAGCATGTGGAGGTACAATCAACAAAAGGGGAATATTTTGAGGAATATTCTTTTCCTCAGAACCAATCATGGGTTGACATGTGTCACACTGCTATTTGTTGAATGGGTTTTGCAGGACCAATTAAAGGGTGCCACGTGGCTAGCCCTGAGGCTGCCACGTGTCCCCTAAATGGTGTGTCAAAATTTTTGAGGGTCCGCAGGAATTGAACCCTAGGCCTCCGATATAACATTCGCACGTCTAACCACCCAAGCCACATGATGAATCTTAACCATAGGAGTTTTCAAGTTCTATGTAGGTTTTATTGTAATGGAGTATGGGGGTTGGGGACTGTCGGCGGTCCCAACCCGTTAGTGGTCCCCACATTGGTGGTCATATGTTAACATAAAACTCTGCGATCAGCTAACCTCCAACCCACAATCCCGCCAACATATTCGCGTAGGTTGTCACATGGGGTTCTAAAAAGTTATCTCCATGCTGTCTCCACTAACCTCATTATTCAAACCGAAGTTCAACCTTATCACCACAGTTAATGACGTGGGTTCTGCTAACTGTTGTGTTAGCCACAGGGTTTGGGGTTGGCATGTGGCCACCCAAACCACCGAAATTTATTGCCACAGTTTATCCCGGCGGCCAGGTTAGTGGGCGCACCCAAAGTGGCGGTAATTTACTAATTTAACTCCATAGAAGTGGAGTTATCCACTTTTAGTGGATTTTTTGTAGGTGTAATTGGGAAAAAGAGGAGGAGACTCAATTTTCGCCCATTCTGAGTGAATGAAGAGTCATTTTTGACTAATTGGAGAATTCTGGAGCCATTGGTGCAGATAAAACAACCATTAAAGCACTGTAACTACATGTATTTGAAAAATTTTGAGCATAATGAAAATGGACATGCCATTGGGAGTTGGACCAACAGATGTAGTCCAGGAGGGGTGAACTGCTTCATCATGCCTATTGTGTAAATTATATGTGGTGACTTATTTATTTTTTTTAAACCATTGTTCAGTGTTATTTAAGCTTGTTTTATGCTTCTAATTCACCTAAAATAATCTACAGTTCATAGTTAAAATCCTCAATCCTTAAGCAAACTAATGAGACAAGTATGCACATGTTTATAAACTGAAAAGACACTTAGCACAACAAAACTAACATAGTCATTTCATATCAGGCCACCCCCTTGTCCATCACTTTTGAGGGTCCTATTCATTATTATGGCACTAATGGACCTCATCAAGCCTCTTGGAGCGCCCTACAACATGCATTGTTTATCATTTGACCTGTTGAGAGGCTTATTATTTTATTTATGAGCTAGTTTGGTGGGATTGTCACCAAAAGTTAGTTACTTTCCACATTATTTTATTCTAGGGGCTAATGTAGGCCCAATTAGGTAATTTAAACTCCTAATAAGTGTATAAATAGGAGTGACAAGAATTAATTTTGTATCATCACTTGATTTGTATCATTCTCTCTCTTGAGAACTTCACATTTCCTTCTTGGAGGACGAATTGGACCATGGATGAATTTTGATGTTTGGATTGAATTTTATTATCTTGGAGCTTCTTTATTGCCAAGTATATTGATGGTTGGATATATTCTCTTACATGTAAGTACGATATTGATGCTATTTTCTTTTTCTTTTCTACATATATTGATCATGAGACTTTCAGTATTTTAGGGCTAACTGTTGTGTGCATTTACTGCTTCATTGTGGAATTATGTTTCTATATAGCATATATCTATGTATGGGCCATGTTTTCTGAACAAAATGTACTAGAGATTGAATTTATCTTGGCAAGACATCTTCAATTATAAACGAAGTATAAATGCTTTAAGTTCACTTACTCTTTTGCCCTAACATTGGATGAAGTTGCCCTTAGAGCCTCCTTGAGCTAGAAATAACATCCTTCTTCATAATTATCCTTGACTCCATATCCCCAAAAGGAATTAGGCATTGATCCATCATAAGGTGGTCACATTAAGACCTATTTTTACCTTTTTCCTCTAGACTCTTTTAGGTCTGGCCACACTGAGCCACTTGGGGCATCATTTTCCCAACAAAGAAGCCTCATAAAAATCGTGATCTCATAGCCCCTAATGCGCTAGTGTTTCCTCAAGGTATCCTCCAAATTTTAAGAAATTCCGATGGTGGGATTGCGAGATATCCCAAGCCCTAGCTCTGAGATCAAACTTTGCCTCGTTGTTCCCTAGGCTAGCACCTCATAGGATCAATTTCACACCCTCAAGTGAAAATTCTTGTATTTATCATTTCCCCTTCCTTGTTTAGGTTAATATTATCATCTTTTGCTAAACTCCCTCCACTTAACCTAAGTTGGGTCCACTTGGGCCCCGTGTGGTTCCATTACTTATCAAAGACAATTCATCAAGGACAACTCGGGAATCCAAGTTTTGCAAGGATTTTTTGGATTGGGAAAATCCTCATCAAGTCATATTCCATTAACCTAGCCCTTAAATCCTCACCTCCTTCTCCTAGAAAACCTTTTACCTTGCTTAAAGAGAAAGAAAGATCCTTTATTCATCTTATTTTAGGTAAAGGATTATCAAGGTCACTTTGCATCTATTTGTTGATCCATCCTTCATAAGTGAATTCCTATATACCGGGTCTCCTCCCATCGGTGAAAGACTATAAAGAGTAGGGAGCCTTAACTGAGGTGAGAGTGGGTTAAGTCTCCATCGTTGAACTTTATCTAGCAGTTTCGCCTTTCGGAGTCCCTTTTTGGTCCCTTGCTAGTTTGGGTGGTAACCAGACTTATCATTGGTGGCTATATTTATTATATTTAGTGATAGCTTTGGTTATTTTTTGTTATGAAAGAGTCTATCTTTGGTTTCTTTGATTGAACAATTAGTTGTAGAGGGATAATTGAATTTATCATAGGTCAAAATCCAACTTGTTCCATATTATGTTTTGATTTTATGAGAGAAGATGTGATGGTTAGTACTCTTATTGTTAAATATAACCTTTTAATGTATATATAAATATGTATTATGAATAATAAAATTGTGGTACTATAATTTTGTGTATGCATTTTATTTTTCTCTTTTTAATTTAGATGTATGCATTTCTTATCTTTAACAATTTGAACTTAGTTTTCTTTCCTTATCCATACTTCTTTTAATATATATATATATATATATATATATATATATATATATATATATATATATATATATATATATATATATATATATATATATATATATATATATATATATATATATATATATATATATATATATATATATATATATATATATATATATATATATAGCTCGGATGGGGTGACTATCAAGGGAGGGGGGATATGTTACCACCACCCCACCTGGCTAATGGGCCAAGGGTGTGGCAACCCTGACCGAGAGATTAACAGAACATGTGTGTGGGAATTATTACACGCCAGCTCTAATGGTAAGACCATGTAATTATTTGGGAATAAAAATCATTGAGGTTCGTGTGAAGGGAGAGTGACGAAGGTTAAAAACCATTCAAGAACATTAATGGACATGTGAAGAGAAGAAGGATGTATGGGATGGCAGTTAGGCCTTGGCACAAAAATGTAATGGAGGAGTGAAATGGTGCAAAGGTATTCTGAAGTAGGTGTGGGATTGTGCATGGGTGGATAGAGTCATGACGTCTAAGGTTTAACTAACTCTGTAAGGAATTATTTCCTAGGCTAGAATTCAGGGTGCTTGGATTATTTAGGTAAAAGGTAACATTGCTTTCCATTCTTGTATTAGTAACTTACTATTAACTCAGTTCAATGGTGGAAGTATTGGTGGGGAATTGGGTATAGTATGTTATCAAAAGTATACTTATCTTAGGTTCTGGTTAGATCATATGGTTTTTTCCTTCCCTATCCTAAGGAATTTGAGGAATAAATGTTGGGATCTATTCATGTTCAATGAGGTTGATTTTAATAGAGAAAGTGAGAAGATTGCAAGGTTTCCTCTATCGGGACAAGACTCAACTCTTTCTTGCTAATATTATCTATTTATTAGTGGGGGGAGTTTGGTTCCAGTCCTAGGTTTGTAATCCTGGAATCAGAGGCTATGGGTTACACAAGAGTTTGGAGTTGAGCTCTTTCATATAACCTAGGAGTGCTACTAAAGAGATTTTATGGTTGAAGAGGAGTGCATGGTCATCCATTAGTTGGTGAAGGGTGTGGCTTTGGGTGTAGAAGAAGAAAATTTTTGTTGGGGCCTTCCTTAGCTTAGGGCTACTAAAACTAGGTTGATTTTATTCTAATATTGAGAATTCAATGCTTAGCCGCAAGTTGATGTTTCAATCTAGGACAAGCAAACACTCAACATCTCAATATCGATTAGTCTTGGACTCTATTGTGAGCAAGGTATATTTCTAGGGAAACTTTGGCTTGTTTATTATTTTTTAAGGTAGATAAATTGTAAGGTGAAGTTGGTTGTGTGTCTAGGAATCTGGTGGAAGAAAAGAGGTAGGAATTGGGGGAATTTTGTTTCCCCCCATCCATGGCAGTCAGTTGTTTTATTCATAAAAGTGATCAACCCTTGGGCAGATTACCTGGGGGTGTTTATGCATTTATTTTATTTTTGTTGTTATTATAGGGCTTTTATTTCTATGGCTACATATTCTAAGCAGTGGGCTCAAAGTGTATCTCTGATGATTGAGATAGTCATCATGTGTCAATGATCCGGGTAAATTTTTGCTACCCTTTTAACTAATACCTTTTTCTTCGTCTGATGTGTTAAAATTGCATTTTATCAGAGCATTAATGAACACATATGCAGATATAATAAAGAGGAAAACATGTCAACAATAACACAACAAAAATGCAAGTAGTTTAATAACAGAGTTCGTCCAGTGTGGACTATATCTCTGGGCCTCAGTGTCTCGATGGTGTTGGCCACTTAATTTGGTGCTGGAAAATGTGATGATGTACATGGACGTTTTTTACTTGTCATACAAGGAAAAGGGCCCTCAACATGAGTGGAAAATCCTCTCCATGAGACGTTCCGCTACAAGGAAATCTCACTCATGCAGACCTCTTATTAGCATGACAACTTCGCACATGTGACAAAGAGTATCTCGCCATCAAGGCAGCAAAGGGACATCACAACATAAATCACCATCACTAATAAATACATACCACATAAATATTCTGCATCATACATCAAGAAGGAATCGACAACAACAAATAAACATAAAGATTCTGCATCATACATCAAGCAGGAATTGACATGACATAAAGCATCCTAAAAAAATAATCAATGAAGTACATGGCAAAAAAAATTCATATACCTCAACTCTAATGTTGGCTGAAGAATAGGTTTCTCAATTGCTAGATTTGAATGCACCATCAGAAACGTGGCGTTGAATGGCAAGAAATCAACTATCCACATGCTGAAATCCGACATCGTCGTCGCATTCTGGAAAATGGCCAAAAAATTGAGACTTCTATTGCAGAAACTGACACTGCCATCAGTATTGCATCACTGAGAGGTGTAAGATCCATATAAAATTTGTCCAATTTGGACACTAGGAAAAATTTTCCCCTCTGAAAATGAGGCTCAATCATGGTTCCACTGCCTCTCCACACTGGCTCATGGTTCTGCCTGCAATTAAATAATCCATGTCTCAAATTTCATGCTCCTCCTCTGCCTAGGTGCACTGAATAACTAGGTTAAAATGATAAATTTGGGTGGAGTTACCCAAGGGAGCCATTTGGCGCAGTGGTAAAATATGGAGGTTCGTTGGAGGGAGGTCGGGGGTTCAAATCTCATCCCATCTCAACATAGCATGTCATAGTTTTAAATGGGCACGTTTTTTTGTGTAAATATATTGTGGTGCTGCTTGCTCGAGGGCCGGGCTAATGGAGCAAGGTGTTAGACTTCACAGTGATCATTCATTTCTTGCTATGTTGTAACGTATATGTTATATATATATATATATATATATATATATATATATATATATATATATATATGGTATGGTGGGGTGGCGTGGGCCCAGTCCACCAGAGGTGGCCCACCCACCCACGTTATAGTTTAAAGGTGCCACATGGATCAGGTCCGACGGGGTCATTGCCGCCAGCCCTTTTAAATATAACGTTTTTTTTTGTGTTGGTTGGGGTAGGGGCGGGGATCACTACCTGCCCCTTTTTTTATATTTTTTAATTTAAACAAACCCCCCAATTTTTTAATTTCGGTTTTTAGGCTGAAGGGGACAAATTAAATGTCCCAAAATTTTTCCCGGAATCTGGCCGGAGTTGGCTGGAATCATGCCATAAAAATCCTACAAAATTGCATCCTCCTTAACCTGCCATGTCACCTAGTTAACCCTAGAACTTTGACCAAATCTAACTTTCACATACAAACTCAGTTTGATGAACTATTCACATCATTGCGATCAGGATGACGATATAATCAACTTGAAACTGAGTTTTCCACATTCCCGCAACTTTGATTTTTGAGCTTTTATAAGCCCTCTTTGTCCTGTGTTTGTCTCTGGAGCCACCTGCATCATTCCTCCCCACTGAGGAGATTTTGGTCCTCCAAAAGCATCAACAATAATCTACAACTGCTATGTACAACGTCTACACCACAAGTGTCCTGAAAAATTTCACCCTTCCTTCTCCTTTACCTTTGTCCTTCTAAGCCACAAGCGATGAACCAACACCTACATCCTATGCAAACCAGTAGTAAAATCTCTTGCAAATTACATGCTCAAATATGACAACCTATGACCCAATCATTTCCATACTTTCCATGAGTTTATAACACATACTCAGTGGTCAAGCTTACATCGAAATGGAATCAATAATACCCCAGCTATTAATACAAGGGCAAAGACATCATTGTCGCATTGAAAGTGATGGAAAAACACATCATCACTTTTACAAAATAAATGCAACACAAGATTTACAAAACATGGCCATTCCACATTACCACATCTAGGAAAACCATATTTTTCCTAATAAAGCGGACCACCATGAATGTGGTGGATTCATTTGTCGACCAATTGTTCCAACAGGTTCATGCACCGACACTTCTTCCTTAAGGTGTTGCTCTGGATGGAGCCTCGAACCCGTGGATTTTTTATGACTAATTTGGTTGTAGTGGTTGTAAAAGGTTTTCTTCCTCCAGACCTGCTTAACTAGTTTCTTTCCCTGTTGTGGAGAAGGCTTTCCACGCTTCATCCCCCTTTGTGTTGTCATTATTTTCCAACACTCAACAATGACATGGCTATGTAAACCAAAAAAACAACAAGTTTTCTTATGCCATGATTTATGTTCATGATTACCAACATGCTTATAATCAAAATGAAATTGCGAATATCGAGACTTATTATACCTTTCCTGGTGATCTCTGTTGTGATCATGGTGATGAGAGCTTGTCTCAGCTCTTCTATTGCGACATGCACTTCCATGGGATGATGGTGAAGTGTTTCCATCATTCTTTTCCCCTGACGAGTTCAAAAATGTATGTTTTCCTTTGATGTCATTATGGAAATGAGAGCTTTCCTCAATCCTCTCTCTGCAATATGTGTTGTCATATGATGATGGGGAAGTGTTCCCATTATTATTTTTCTTCAACGGTTTCATCAATGCCATGGGAGCTTCTGACACCTTTGAGAATTCTCCTTCAGTGTGTCCCAAAACTGCATGCACAACCTCCAATGGCTGAGTTATGCCTTGGCCATGAATGCCAAGTCCTCCTCCTTTGTACTCCATCATGGTAAGGAGTCTCATGCCAGTTCCTGTAATGGGGATGTCCACATTTCCAACAGAAATAATAGCATGTGAAGATGAAACTGAAGAATGATCACAATTTTTTACCTCAAATGTTGATTTTGAAATGGGTGAAGAGGGCTTCTCTCAGCCTTCGTTGTGCTTCACTTCCTCCAAGGCCTCTGTCATGGCTTGTAGCTGAATCTACAATCGTTGCTTCTCCTCCTTCTCTTCTTGTAGAAGTGTATTTAATGAATCATGATCTGTTTGAAGACTTCCGTCGTTGTGCATAAATTATTCCAATGCCTTTGTTGTGGCTTTCAATTGAAGCTGAAATCATTTCTTGTCCTCCTTCTCCTCTTGTAGAAGTATTTTCAACTCAGCGTTATCTGCTACTGGTTTCTCATAATATTCATACAATGTGTCCACCCTTTCGGACATCATAATCATGGCCTCATACATGTATTTGACATCCTCCATTTTTGCACATTCAATGGTTCATGCTTGCGGTTCACATCAGCAAGAAGATTGCTCTGATACCACTTGATCCAAGTAAATTTTTGCTACCCTTTTAACCAAAACCTTTTGCTTCGTCTGATGTTTTAGAATTACAGTTTATCAAAGCATTAATGGACACATATGTAGATATAATCAAGAGCAAAACATGTCAACAATCACACAACAAAAATACAAGGCGTTTAATAACAGAGTTCGTCTAGTGTGGACTACGTCTCTGGGCCTCAGTTTCTCGAAGGTGTTGGCCACTTCATTTGGTGCTAGAAAATGTGATGATGTACATGGGCGTTATTGAATTTTCATACAAGGAAAAGGGCCCTCAACATGAGTGGAAAATCCTCTCCACGAGACGTTCCGCTACAAGGAACTCTCACTCATACAGACCTCCTATCAGCATGACAACTTCACACATGTGACAAAGAGTATCGCACCATCAAGGCAACAAATGGATCTCACAAAATAAATAACCATCCATGATAAATACATACCACATCAAATCCACATAAATATTTGGCATCATACATCAAGTAGGAATCGACAACAACAAATAAACATAAATATTCAGCATCATACATCAAGCAGGAATCGACATGACATAAAGCGTCCTAACACAAAATCAATGAAGTACATGGACACAACACTTCATATACCTCAACTCTAATGTTGGCTGAATAATAGACTTCTCAACCACTGGATCTAAATGCACCATAAAAAATGTGGCGTCTAATGGCAAGAAATCGACTATCCCCATGCTGAAATATGACACCATCATCCCATTATGGAAAATGGAAAAAAAATGAGACTTCTGTTGCAGAAACTGACACCACCATTAGAATCGTATTGCCGAGAGGTGTAAGATCCATATAAAATTTGTCCAATTTGGACACTGGGTAAATTTGGCCCCTCTGAAAATGAGGCGCAATCATGGTTCTGCTGCCTCTACACACTAGCTCATGGTTCCGCCTACAATTAAATAATCCATGTCTCTAATTCTGCGCTCCTCCTCTACCTGGGTGCACTGAATAACTGGGTTTAAATAATAAAATTTGGGTGGAGTTACCCAAGGGAGTCAGTTGACGCAGTGGTAAAATATGGAGGTTCGTTGGAGGGAGCTCGAGGGATCAAATCCTGCCCCCTCTCAACATAGCATGTCATAGTTTTAAATGGGCATGTTGTTTTTTTGTGTAAATATATTGTGGTGTCGCCCACTTGGGGGCCGGCCACGTGGTCCAGGCGAGTTCAACCCCCACCAGCATCGTTCTGCCTTCGTTGCAAATGGTAACGGTATGTTATATATGGTATGGTGGGGTGGCGTGGGTCGGGTCCACCGGAGGTGGCCCGCCCACCCATGTTACAGTTTAATGGTGCCACATGGAGTGGGTCTGATGGGGTCATGGTCGCCGACCCTTTTAATTATAACATATTTTGTTATGTTGGTTGGGGTAGGGGCAGGTATCATGACCCACCCCATTTTTTATATTTTTTAATTTAAACAAACCCCCCAATTTTTGAAATTCGGTTTTTAGGCCGAAGGGGACAAATTAAATGTCCCACAATTTCACCTAGAATCTAGCCAGAGTTGGTCAGAATCCGGCCACCAGAATCCTGTGAAATTGTGTTGTCCTTAACGTGTCATGTCACCAAGTCAACCCTAGAACTTTAACCAACTCTAACTTTCACATACGCACTCGGTTTGATGAACCGTTTGCACCATTGTGATTAGAATGACGAGATATTCAAATTGAAACCAAGTTTGCCACATTCCTTCCAATTTGATTTTTGAGCTTTTATAAGCCCTCTTTGTCCTGTGTGTGTCTTTGGAGCCATCTGGATCAGTCAAAGGGCCGGACAGCAAGCTCAATGGGGGCACACTCACACGCACCATCGGAATGAGTATTTTTTCTCTCAATATCAGGAGCTTGCCCTTGGCCATATTTAGGAAGAGATTGCTTAGGCTGAGGGGGAAGCCTGCAATCAGAGAAACTACTTTTCTGATACTGAGGTTCAAATAGAGTGGCCAGTTTGGATCTCAGATATTAGACATATGTGAGTCAAATTCAATCAATATATGGAGGTAGTGGATTTATATTAGCAAATGAAGCTCCTATTGGGAAGGATTATTTTGGACAAGCATGAGTCACACAGAGATACTCTTCATTCCATCAAGTACCTACATAAGAACCTGAGGGAACTATATTGGCAGATGTAAAGAATTAAGAAGCATCTTGATATCCCACCGGATTCAGGCAATTCTCCAAAGGACCCTATAGCACCCATACCAGTGGCAGACTCGAATTCTGAACCCTCAACTTGATTATGTCTTAATAATGGGTTATGTTTTCTTATTTCCAACTTTCTTGGTTCTAGCTTATTTTGGATAACATGTTTGTTATAGTTTGTTCCAGGTAGTTTATTTTATTACATATTTCTTTTTTTGGATTTTAACTGTGTTAAGTAAGTCATTCATCTATGACCATTTCCATGAGAGGTATTCGTAACTCACTAATTTATCATGATTTTTGAATATTCCACTTAACACTCATTGCATCGAGTGATGCTCACAGGGGTGAAGAAGTGAGATTGAAACTAATGAAGCATCACATAACGTCTTCACCTTAAGGAAAATTTATTTTAGTTTTTATTTATCCCTCTTCTCCTAAAGGAAATTTTATTATTGGGTATGGTCTTGTCTCCCTAGTGAGATACCATCTAACATTTTGTACTTTATGTTGTAATCCTATGCTTATGAAGTAATAGAATTCACTCATTCATATATATATATATATATATATATATATATATATATATATATTGTGTATTATCTTTTTCTCTTTTTTATGTAGATGTATGTATTTATCATATTTAAAAATTTGAATTTAGAGTTTTTTTCCCTTTCTCGATACTTCATAATTATTTAAATTAAAATGGATATATACTAGATTTTTTATGACAAAATCCATTTTTTCAAATTTCATATCTTTTGATGAACAATTTTCCTCTCCAAATAACTTGTTCACTCAAAAATTTTCAAATATGATAAGGAACACCATTAAACAAGGATCAAGAAGTTTTTTTTTTATATGAGAGATATCTTCCAAATGATAATTGCAAACAGGTAAAGAAGTGAAAAAAATTTCACTTTCAACTAACCTGTTATCACCAATAAAATTTATTGCCATTTATTTATTTGATTAGGAAAGTCATTTAGCATAGGTTTCATTGTCTTGTCAAATTAATTCATGAAATTGATGAAAGTTTGTGAATTGGTCATAATCCTAAGTTTGAAGAGTCCCACTTGTCATGTCATCATGGTCAACTACGGACTCACCTAACCAGTCAGTAGCAAATCTGCCAGAATTATAATGGAAAGCATTACGAAATCATGTTTTTCTGCACCAATAAAGGAAAGGGTGAGGTGTTGAGTCTTTAGAGGTTAGAGTTCATTCTAAGTTCATGTGATCAGTTAGAAGAGTCATGCAACATGTGTAATCATAAGTGGGCATTCATCATTTCACCTAACCTCTCTCATTTGTCTTTATCCCTCTCATATTCGAAATTTACCTTTTAAATTCACCTTTGAAAGTTGTTGTCTGTCATATTTCCATATTACCTTTGAGTGTAGCTATTGTATCATCTTCATAAAAGTCCATATTATTTGCAAGCACCTTGTTGTTCGAAATTATTCTTTGCAGGTGTCATACTATCAAATAGGTCAGCGTCGTGTTAAGAGATATGGCCATGCAGAAGAAGACTAATAAAAGGGGCTCAGTTGTCAGGTATGAGCCCCTGGATCTAAAATTTCTCAATGAGGATCCTAGCTTTGCAGAAGCCTTCACTAGTGTTGGGTGCATGAGGTTCTGCCAGAAATTACAAGGTTTTCATGCCCAGGTTTCAAAGGACTTTGTAGTGAATTTCGTGGGCACTACATCAAAGGTGGGTGTGCTGAGTTTTGTGGTGTCTCTTGAAAAAATTTCCCAAACTATAGAGATTCCAAGGATGGGAGAAGAGTGGTTTAAATCCACTACGTTCAAATTACAGAACTGTGATGAATTCATGAAACCTAAACACATTGGAGTGGATATGACATCTGGGATCCCAAGGAACTTCCTTAAAGATAACTACTCCAAACTACTACTTGTAATTCAAAAATAATTCACATGTGAAGGGAGGTTCCATATGATTTATTAGTATCATTTTAGACTCTTGCTACATTTCACTGGTAAGCAACCTCTAGACCTTCCATTTTTCTTATTTAGAAGCCTAGGCAAGATTTCAGACAAAGTTCAAGATAGTAGTGAAACTTCAATTTTTCATTATGGATTGATCAAGCTACTGGTTTTGGAGGAGTTGAAAAGGTTGAACAGAGACTAGGCCACATTCCTATTTCTTAGTGGTTATGAAGTAGATGCATTAAAACCCAAGAAGACACCTAAATAAAAAGCCACTCCTTCAAGCAAGTGTGATAAACCTATAGCTGAAACAAAGGGTGTAAATGAAGAGGAAATGGAGCCCATTGTAGAGCCCATGAATGTTGAAATAGATCATGCACAGGAAACATAAGTTCCACAACCCACACTTACAAATAGAAATTCCAAGCCCATTAAAAACAATGGAAGAATAACTAGGAGCCAAACACTGGGGAAAGGAAACCTTGAAGACATTCTTCAAGCCATAGACATAGAATAAGCTTCAGTGGTCAAAGTTGTGGATATCAAAGGAAGCAAGAAGGAAAGGAACGCCTAGCTGCCAAAAAAATTGATTTCTCAAGTGAAGATGTTGGTTTTGTATTCCATTAGGGGAATTTTGAGGTCTAAAAATGGGCCTCCTAAGGAAATTATTAAATAATAGTGGAAATAATAAAATAAGATTTGATTACATCATCAAAATTTAGAGGGAAAAAATAAAAAAACTATTTTTTCAACTCATATTTTCAACTTATCTCCCCATGGGTCTACCCAAATTTTGAGCAGAAACACTCTTTTGGATGTAGAATTTGATTCCTTATCCAAGGAGTACCCATGTTGCATACTTTCAATGGACCCTACTACACGAAAAATGAGAAATACATGAAAAAACATGATTAAAATAACGTTTTTCATGTATTTCTCATTTTTAGTGTAACAGGGTCCATCAAAAGTATGCAACATGGGTACTCCTTGGATTAGGAATTAAATTTTTCATCCAACGAATACTCCTGCTCGAAATTTGAGTAAAAACTTATGGAGATAAATTGAAAATACGAGTTGAAAAAGTAGTTCTATTATTTTATTATATTTTAATATTTTTACTTTTTTACTCCAAAAATGGTGAACCATCTCCCATGGTTGACACCATCAGCTTGAATTCTATTGGTTCTTATAAATTTTATTTTGGTTGTACATTTTTCGTAGGAGGCCCATTTTAGACCTCAAAATTCCCCTAATGCAAACCAAGAAAACCACTTACCAAATTGGAGCTTGCCATAGGTGTCATGGCTAGCAAAAATATTGAAGTGACAGACAAAGGCAAACAACCTGTGGCAGAAGACATCATTGACTTATCTCCAGCAAAGGAAGAAATCATTAAATAGAGGAAAGGTAAAGAGAAAGTCATGGAAAAATCTGAAGTGCAACTTTTGAATGAGCAGTTGAGAGAAGCCAGGGTGGAAGTTATTGAAACAAAGTTGGAATTGGAGGAAGCCAAACTATAAAGTAAAATGGTGGAAGAGTTCAAAGAAAGGTAGATGAGAAAATAAATCACTATGATGAGGCTTTCACCAATGCAAATAAATTGTTGAAGGGGACCTTTCCTCTACGCAGGGTAATGAAACATACAAGAAAGAGGAATATTTTGTTGCAGGTAAAGAGAAAGAAATTTAAAATTCAAGTGAAAGAACTAGAAGAGAATATGGAGATGATACAATCAGAGCTCAAGAGAAAAGGTTTAAAAATAAGAGTCATAGATGAACCTGTGGAAAATGAAGCCTCTGCTTCCAAGGATGAAGTCTCTAAGGTTTGAAAGAGGGATGGAAGCACTTTTTAGGCTTTGGTCATTAATTGTTTAAGGCAGTGGGAAAGAAGAGCAGGTACACCAACACACAGTGCTGAACAAACAAAATCAGAAACAACCAAGACAACAAAATAATGGGGGGAAACAAAGGCAGAACATGCCAAGAATAAAAGCACAAAAATAAAATACTGAAATTTTTTCACAAGGTACAAGCATGGCTGAACATAAATAATAAAAAGAAGAACAAGCAAACCAGTGTTGAGTACCAAAGCCAAGAGACACACACACACCCAAATATAAATAAGAGAGAGAAGAAAGAAAAAATACAATGTATTTGCCCTCCCTGCATGACCTTTCTCAATGTAAAGATGAATTTTTAAAGTTTTTTTTTGTAATAAATAGGTTGTAGCGTCCTATTATGTTTCTAAGTCCTAAAATTAGTAGTTTTCAGTTTTATCTCCATGTAATTTTCTTATGGTTAGATTAGGTTTCATCAAAAAGACTCGAAGGTCCAACCTTGTTGGCAGACCTAATGTAAATATGCCTAAGCCTATTAATAGGTATATTATTGAAGGAGATAGGGTTTATTGATGTTTATTATAGACCTACTATTGTAAAAAAAAATCATCGGTAATATATAGTGGCAGCTTGCTTCTCTTCACCTGGGATTCATTGATGTTCTCATGAGTATTTGTCTTATGTATTTTGCAATTTTATCTTCAGTATTCTGATGTTTGATTACTTAAAATTCATGTATTACATGCTCTAACATCCTTCAAACGCTTAGACTGTTGTGAATGTTACCTTTTCATCAGAACATCTATATGCCTCTGCTTCCATAAGAGAAGCTCACATGTCATTGAGTTCTTTACACTGACTCCATATGCCCAGTGGTAGTGATTTATCCACATCTTTCACCTGCATAAAAACACACTTAAAACACTATTTCAGAGCTAGTCATCTGTTGAAATTCATTTGCATAAAATCATCTTTATCTTTGAGAGAGCCCTCCCAGGCTGGAAAGGCCAAGGTCCAGCTAAAAGTAGGTTTGAAATAATTATTCTAGGTTGACTATTGAAGGAGCCCATCGGCCTCAATTTAGTGATAAAATAACCAATTACCACCATTGATTATGCAAAAATCCATTTTTTGTAAGTTAAAAATTTTTTTCCCTTAGAAAATCATAACATCAATACACATCAATCATCTATCCATATTTTTCAAAGATCACTGAAGACGGTCTCAATCTGTGTTGAGGGAAATCAAATATGTTGACCTCCTTCTTAGAATAAGTCATACCAATACAAAATTAACTAAATTTCAAACATCCTAGCAATTAAAATACTACAAAGGAGGATATTTATGAATAACGTCAAAAATTAGGAATCTGAAGAGGTTACATGGGCGGGGATCTTTTGCACTGGAACCGAGAGGAGTTGGGGACTTGAGCTCACATTGGATATCACTCTTAAGTTGAGTTAGCCAAGCATCCAGAATTTCCAAACATGCACATTGATACTTATGAGCCTGCTTTATATCATTTAAATTTGTTAAATATTGTAGTGTTTCTCTTGTTTTTCCTTTAATACTCTACCAAGAAGAGTTTTAAGTTTTCATTTAAGTGTAATTGACATGATATACTACTTATGTCTTCCCCTCGTGTGTCTAGGGTCAAAAACCCAATATGTGACATCCTCTATAATGTATGAATCATAAAAAACTAGGCACTTGTCAAAAAATCAAGTCTCTAAATGCCTAATATCTACTCGGATCTCAGGAGGTATTGCAAGAAAGTAATTTTAGCAGCTTCATGTGCTTGGTATTGGGATCTGTATCTCTGTGGAGGGCCATGTCCACCCTCGCCCCCATGACCACCCCACCCACCTTTGTGGTTGTGCATGCATTGCTGAGGTTAGATATTTGTGTTGAAAAAAGATCAAGGAAACAAAACCAAAGTAGAAGAACCAATGAGGAAAATGAAAACGACATGCTAAATTTGAGGTTTGTACAAGAGGTAGATGGGAGCAGGTTTAAGAACAAAAACATGGGTGACAACAGAAACATAAATATATATAAATATAACCAGCCAAGCATTCAATATATGAAATTCAAGGCTCCCTCTTGCCCTCTAGAAATAAAAAATATATACCAACCACTCCAAGAAAATCCATCAATAAATCTATCAAGAAATAGGCAAAATTGAGGCAATGAGCACATATAATACCACTAGAGATAATGTGATGCTTAGCGCAAGGGATGGGTTGAGGCAAACTGTAGGTGTTGTTACTACCAGAGTGAATGGAAATCGTCACCATCCTAGTTGACCCATGAGAAAAACCTATTTACCTCCCCGCACTTGAGGTTTTGATTCTAGATGCTTCGATGGGGTTCCACTTCCAGAAACCCACACTTACCATTATCCAAATGCATACCATTGTACCCACAATGTCCCAACTATATTTCGACTAAGAGGAAACTAGGTAAGAGTTGAGAAACAAAATTGTATCTATTGGGGTGAGGCTTCTACACAATATTTCCATGATGATATTCCCATTCTGCCACTCCATCTATTTTGAAGAGAGGTCTGAAACAGTACTAATAATCATTCATTTCCACCGCTCAATGCACAATACCAGGGCAAGAATAGAAATAACTTGAATCATCTTCATTTGTAGTGATCACCTACACATGCATGTGGGGGCAAGGCCACACCACCCCCTAATTAAATGCACCTTGAGGTGGTCGGCTCACCCCCCAATTCCTTGCTCCTCTATATCTCCCAACCCCATCGGGGAGCCAAAAACCAATTTTTAAAATTACACTTTACGTATGATATATTTTTTTAAATATTGACTTAATCCAATTGATTATGACCAAAAACCATTTTTTTAATTTGAAATTATAAATGACGTCTTATTTAATTCCCCCCGCCCTCTCCCCCCCACCCCCCCCCCATATTTAATAAAAATATAAAAATAATTAGAAAATTTCAATAATATAATGAATTGTTATGAATATTAAGAAAATTATTGAATTGAAATTTGTCTTTTATTAAATAATTTGATAAAAGAATATATAAAAATTTAGATATTATCATTATTGTTGATTTTTACTCAAATTTTTTTGAACACTTAAGTTAGACTAATATCTTATTTTTTTTAATAGTTAAAGTATTTACATAATCAAGTTAGCCCCAAGGGTTCATATTAATTGGTCGACTCCATGTCGTTAAAGCACCTTTGCTATTGAGAGGCTATGATTTCAGTTCTCTTGACATTCTTGGGGTCGTGCTCTATAATTGAGGTGAAAAGAAGTGATCCCTTCAGGTGGATCTGCCTAGTACAAATATTCCATGGACGTAGCAATCACTCATCATTGGGGTCCATGAACCACATGAAAAAAAATTGCAGATTCAAATTTCGACTATGTCATGAATTATCTTTCTTAAAATTCACATTTATTTGTCTTATAAATTATTTTATTAAAATTTATGTTTATATTTATTATGTATTTTGATGATTATTATTATTATTATTATTATTAAGTTAATTTTGCTTTTGAAAATATCAAATGATTACATTCCAAATGCTAATTTTATTATTTCTATCTTGCCACCTTTGAAACTTGATCTCAATAGGACAAACTAGTTTTTTTGTGCTAGCTTCCTCATGGGTATAAAAGAAAAGTGCTTAAGGATTCTGTCAAATAGCAAGTTTATGAGAGGTTTTATGTGTCAAATTTGTGTGTCTTTTATGAGAAATTCATGAATTAAATTAGTTTCAAAAACACATAAACAACAAAAGAAATGCAGGAAATAATCACCACACAACACACATTACACAGCAGTGATGAAGGAGTTCACCCCTCCTGGACTACGTCTCCTTGGACCAGCTTTAATGGCTTGTCTCCTTTGATTATTTGTTCAAATTTTTGATTAAAGTCATTTTCTAAGCTCTGATGGCTCTCAAATCTACTCCAATGGCTATTGGACACCCCTAATACCCTTATTTTGGTTCTGAGTGAGTCGAATTCTGACTCTCTGGGAAAAAGTTATGCCTCTTTGAATAATCCCCACAAACTGCTCTGCTAAACTAGATAACTGCATATAAAACTGGCAGTTTCACCTAAAATGGAGCAAATCAACTAATCCGTGATTAGTGCTAACTGGGGATTAAGTGTTAGTTAAGCGCGCTTAAAGCACTAACTGCGAATTTAATACTAATCCCCATTTAAATTTCAGATTATTGCATTTAAACATGATTAAGGGTTAATAATCGGGGTTAGGGTCTTTAAACTTCGCATTAATGTCGGAGCTCCCACCGTGGTCATAGCACAATGGTCCTATGGATCGGGGTCGGCCCCTCTTTTCCCCACCATTACAATGTTTTAAACTTAAATATATGTGGCTGCCATTATATAATAAGACTTAACTTGTAACGGAATTAGTATGGCTTGGAGTTGGTAGTAGGGAGGTCGCAAGGTTGAACCCCAACGCCTCCATAAAAAATTTGACCAACAATTTACAATATATTTCGACCTTGGGGGGCACGTGGTGACCTCCGGGCTTGCCACGTGTCATGACCCCATTGGTCCAACCCATCACCATTAAACCAACCCGATGTTGACACTTTTCAAGAATTCACTGGTCCACTTGGGGGAATGTTCTTTTTGCTGATTGGGTTGTACAGATGCCTAGTCAGCATCCTTGTCACAAAATTTCCCTGTTTAGCCAAATGATCATAACACTCTAACTTTCTCATACCAACTCTGTTTTGAGCGAAATGAAGCGCGGAAGAATCAGAAAGATGAGACCTATCCGTAAATTTAGGTTCCACTCCATTCCGATAACTTTGAATTTTTAGCAATTTTTTGCCCCCATTTCAGTTTCTAATCACTCCTTCCCACTGAAAGGCTTTTGGACCCACAAAATTTGGTTATCTGATGAGATTTTAATCCTCTTCACCTTTCCAAGTTTTATCGACTTGATTCTACTTGGAAAATCTTCATGACAACCACTTTGGTTCCTTGACATGCCTACTCTTGCAAATGGCTTGGTACTTCAACCAATGTCCTCCTTTCGGTGCTGACCCTTGTTGGTTGCTTGCTGACTAATGAAAAACATATCGTTGTAACAAAGCAATCTCTCTATGATTGGAAATCTTGATTGATGACCTTCCCACTGAGAATCTTGTTCCTCCTTTGCATAAACATGCATTTGATGCAAGATTCTCCTTGGAAACTCTTTTCCAATTTAAGCCAATCTTAGTGAACTACAGCAATGAATTCAAATATCAGTAATCAGTAGAAATGAAATTACTATTATTTTACCTCCACGGTACCAAATTCCACCTCTGGAAGAATGTCTTCACCATCTCTTTCGCTTCTTGGTTTCATGCATCTTATGGTCTACAAAAGGGTTGTTGTTTTTGTTGCAATCTTTTGTCATCTTGTCCCTCTTTCCGCTTCTTGATTCCATTATCCTTCAGTATTGACATGCTGCTCATGCCATGATTTTAAAATGAAGGTTAATCATGAGCCTCTCGCTCAAGAGTGGACCTTCCAAAATCCTGATACATCTTGTCACAAGCAAAACCATTAACTTGAAACACATCGTGCAAGAAACACAACTTGACGACCTCTTCCTTTTTCTCCTTCAAATCAAAAAATTTCACATCCTATGAAAATCACCATGCATTCTTACATCTTGGTGTACAAATCCATCGACCAAACACAAGTGGAAAAAATGTGTGTCTTCAAACCATTGACTCTTAAGTCAAACAAAAGCATGTACAACACTTGATGATTCTTTTCGCAAAACAACAAGAATTTCACATCTTATGAAACAATTCATCAACATCTTCCTTTTATCCTTGGAGATTAAATCAACTCTTCCAAGTCGATAATACATACATGTAACAGTCAATCGACCAACACAAGTCTATCACTCGTGCATGTGAAAATGATCAACACTCTCAAGTTGACAACATAAATGTTAACAAAGAAATCAACCAACACATGCCAATCGCTCATGCATGTTCAAGCACAATGAAACTATAAAAAATTTCATTGTTCTCACACACAAATCATGCATGTATACAATGCTCAACTCTCTCGCAAGTACAATCACAAGTACAAGAATCCCATTGGTATGTACAAGTACTTAAAGAATTGAAATGATCAAATTTGCTGCAACAAAGTGAGTCAACATACTCCACTTTAAAACACCTTCCTGGCGTAAACATGCAATATGCATTCTAGAGAAAAATAAATGCATTCACATGAAAATTGCAACTACAAATTTCCATCTTTGTTGCATCTAAGTGAGTCAACATAACTCTACTTTTCCAACATCTTGCTTCGTGCAATATGCAACATAATTTCAAGAGAAAATAAATGCATTTAGATAACAAGGAAATGCATCAATAAGGCAATATTTGCATAAATTATCAAAAGAAATGCAAGGCCTTAGTTGGTTAAGAAATATAACCATCTCTTTTCAAACCACTTTAATGGCACTTCTTTCAACTGCACTTCATCATTGTATCATCCTGACCCACATCAACTATCGAATCCTCTTTTCCATTCTTGTCAAAATATCTCTCCACCTTCTTCAAATTTCATGGATGACTTGTTGGATACAAAGTCCAATAATTATCTAAAATATGACCCTGCTTATGGCAATGAGTGCAAAATAATTGCATCTTCTTTTCAACATGGTTTGAATTGTCCATTGGACCTTTGGCTTTGTGTCTCCTTTTTTTTGATAGTTTCCTGTGTATGGCTATGTTCTTCCAACAACTCGAAACAATATGGTCATTCAAACCAAAAAAGGAACATGTAAATTTTCTCCAAATCTTATGTGAGGATTTTCCATGTTTATCATAATTAAAAGAAACTTGATTAAAGGAATATTTATACCTTGCACATTCACCTTTGTTGCCTTCTTGAGGAGGTTAATTTAATTAGGTAATGGCTCTCTTCGGAATACCAACAATGGATTCAATGGCTTTAGATATTTCAAAATCCTCTTGCTTGTCATTTCCATTAGTTGCATGCTTATAAGCATCTTCCTGCAAAGAGGGTGTAAAAATTTTGCATTCCTCGTGAACACAAACTTCACAAGCTTGAGGTAATGACCATGTAATGAAATTCTTTCTTGGAACACCTTCATGTGCCTCCTTGGCTTTGGAGCATTCTCCATCTTCTTTTTGTCCATAAATACTACTTGCATGGCTAAAATAAATCTCTTCAACAGTGGGTGTAAACGTGTTGTATTCTCCATGAACACAATCTTGAGGTAGTGAATATGTAATGGAAGCCTTTCTTGAAACAT
Source organism: Pinus albicaulis (assembly GCA_034641835.2). Lineage (NCBI taxonomy): Eukaryota > Viridiplantae > Streptophyta > Pinopsida > Pinales > Pinaceae > Pinus > Pinus albicaulis. The sequence continues at coordinate 1,294,414,029 of CM076579.1, forward strand.
TTCCAAAGGTCTCCATAGTTTTTGAGTGATCTACATCATATTTTTCACCAAAACCTATACCCATTTACCTAGACCTTCCCTCAACAATAATAGGGTCTATTATTCCTTGTGCATTTTTGCCTAAACCTTTGCCTTCTTGGCCATTTTTTTTAACAATTTGGACCCTATTCCTCTAGTGTGTCTTTCAAAAACACCAAAACATTCATCTTGAGAGGAATTTGAAGATAAACTGGATTTTCATACCTCATTTTCATGCACATACTTGGCTAGGGTTTCCTTGGCTTCATGGAGTTGAATCTCCATCTCATGCATCTTTGCTAGGGTTTCATTTGCAATATGGAGTCAAGTCTCCATCTCATGCATATTTTCTAGGGTTTCATTTGAAATATGGAGCTTAGTCTCCATCTCATGCATATTTTCAGGAAGCTCTTGCTTATCCTCCTTCATGGCCATCAACTGCTCCTGAAGCCTACTGCTCTCCTTCCTATCTTCAACCATCTCTTGCACCATATCTCTCATGATGAAGAGCTTCTGCAAAATATCTTCATCAAAGAGTCTTGCTACGGAAGATTGAATAGAAATAGTGATGGATGAAGTTGTCATCTTCACACTTGTAATGCATAAAAAAAATCTTCTTTTTTGTGATTTGAGAGTTGGTTCCTCAATCTTTACCTTCTCCTCTCTTCAGCTTACACACATAAACTTGCACACAGTTAAGTTATCCTTGAAAAAATACAAAACCAATAGCTAATTTTCTAAATAACCTTGGAAAACCCTGAGATAAACTTGGGATAAAATGGGCTAAAATGTGCTATGATACCAACTTAATCTGAATAGGACAAACTAGTTTTGTTGTGCTACCTTCCTCATTAGTATAAAATAAAAATGCTTAAGGATTGTGTCAAATAGCAAGTTTATGAGAGGGTTTATGTGTCAAATTTATGTGTCTTTTATGAGCAATTCATGATGCAAATTAGCTTTAAAAACACGTAACAAAAAAATAAATTGTAGGAAATAATAACCACACAAAACACATTACACAGCAGTGATGAAGGAGTTTACCCCTCCTGGGCTACGTCTCCTTGGACCAGCTTCAATGGCTTGGCCCCTTTGATTATTTGATCAAAAATTTTAGTACAATAATTTTCTGAGATCTGACGACTCTCAAAACTACTCCAATGGCTCTGGGACACCCCCAATACCCTTTTTTTGGTTCTGGCTGAGTCAAATTATGACTCTCTAGGAAAAAATCAGAATGGGTAGTCGTTAGAATCCACAGTGATTGAGAAAGGAAACTAGATGTATACTCTAAAAATAAGATATTAACAAACCAGATGGGAAATCATGAGAAACAAGGAACAAAATCATGAAATGTAAGTTTCCTAAGCATTATGAAGACAATGAGATGTTTAGCTTGATGGGTTGTTCCTCAACCTTGCATGGTAGCGAAATGGGACAGTTGCGTGGTTCCAAGCCATCAAATCTTCGATGTGAAAAAAATGGGGTCTTGATTTTTTAGAAGAATTCATATTCTTCTATGTAAATAAATTATATTTTCCAAGTTGTATATTTTATGATCTTTAGAAATAGATGATTCATTGTTTTAGAAAAGTTATGGATAGGTGAGATTTTTTCCATAAGGCAAAAGAAAAAATACCTTGAAAAACCTGAGATATTCTAGGGATAGATTGAGTGACTTTAGAATTTAGAAAAATATGTTTATGGAGTGATTTTAGGATTTATTAAAAGTTGATTTATGGAGTGCTTTTAGGATGTAGAAAATAAAATGCATTTCTTAATTCTACTTATTGTAAGCCTACATGCAATAAGAAATAATGGCAAAATGCATGTAGAATCATGCCAAGATAGAGGAATGAGTGTTTTTGAATATTTATATGTACAAATTTGTTGAATGAAAGTAAATGAAAGCATATTTATGCTCATGATTGTCTCTTTGTATGAATGAATGAAGAATTCGAGCATCTTTGTGTAATTTGGAATTAAGTGAGAAGAAAAAGTTTGTGCATGTGTATTTGTTTTACAAGGCATATAAGAGAAATCTATGTATAAGAAAACTGGGAATGAATTCAAGTCAAAGAATTCGAGGAATGATTTCTATATGATTAAATATTGTAATGCAAGTATCAGATCTTGTTAATGAATACCTCTGAAAATGAATTTTCCCGCATCAGTGGTGATCCCATCTCAATCTTGACAAGCCTTCCTTCCACATCCAACATGAGATCCTTGAGCTCATCTAGTTTATGCATGAAGTTGACCTAAGTTTGTCTCTTTTCTAAAAGAATCTTTCATAACAGCAATTTCGCATGTAACGACAGGTCCACTGTATGAATATAATTCTTTTGATTACCTTCGAGTTCCTATGTCAAGAAACCAAGATGTTATGCCCACCATGACCTCCAAGTCCAAGGTGACTTGTCTTTCCTGTTGTATTTCTTCCTCTATGAGTCAAATTTATCTTGGATATTTGAAAGGGTGCATTAATGTTAGCTACAGGTTGAGGACACGACACATAGTCTTTCTCTAGAACCTCTTGAAGCACTACGACTTACACCTATGCACTTGCATTGAGATCGCTTGTGGATCATCGTCGCTAGAGGCAATGAGACTTCATTGAGATCCAGATGGAGTTGGGTGGAAAGTTGCAAGAGCATGTTATGGAACAATTTAAGCATAATATCATGCCAAGCAAGTTGCAATAGTGATAAGCTCTGAGAAAGACCCTCTCCATCTAAAAAAGTCACTAGGGGAGGAATGAAAGCTAGCGGGGCAAGAAAGGGCACCCACACTTGGGTAACCAAATGATAATCGAAAATCATGGTGGACAGAGGGAGCATTAGGAGCAGGCATCGAAGGAACAACAAGAATGCCAACAAGTTATCTAGGAGAAGGAGCATGGTGGAACATATAAGCCTTGTTCAAGAGTTGAAACATAAGACATGTCAGGGGGTTTTTGTCACCCTCCTTGGGAGGTGAGGTCCCATTCATGCGTCATGATATGGTGGCATGCGCCCATGATGGGATTTCAAGGCCAATATTCATTATTGTGGTAATAACACCCTCATCGAAGCATATCTTTTGATAATTAAAAAAATAAATTATTGTCAAGTTTCATTATTATAAATTAAAATTTTAAATTAAATTAAAAGTTTAAATTATCAAATCATAAGCCATGTTTTTTTGTCTAACTAATAGACAAAATGGCCTTTTTTCCTTGCATTTTAACTTTTCCAAAATTAGATAGAGATTTTTAAGAATCATAAATTTAAAATATTTAGTTTGCAAATTTCAAGTGCTTTGGGTTTTTTTAGATTGTTAAATCTATTTATATATTCAAAAACAGATTTTAAACAAATATGAAATCACAATCTTGCCCCAAATTATATAGCCAGATTATGGAGGAAATGGCTATTTTGTGTATTAGTTAGACCATGCCTATGATTAATATCTAAATATACAATTCATTATACAAATTTGAAAGAAAATTAAATAAATAATTATTAAGTTTCAATTTAGATTGATATTTAGATTAACTATCACAACCATATGAATTAAACGGTTGGTAAACTTCAATAGATACCAATTCATCATAAGCATCAAAACATTTCATGATACGTCTCACATAATAATAATAATAATAATAATAATAATAATAATAATAATAATTTTATTTTGAATTATTATTATTAATTACAAAATGAAGGAATATATAAATTATTAAACATATTTAACAATATTATTAAAAATTCACGTCCACTTTATCAAGGATATTCTTCACTTGTAAATAATTTTTTTCTTGGTAAATACCATGGCTTATCAATATCACATGCCCAAAAAAATCATAAGTCATTTCATATGACCTTTTTTTAATATATTAATTTAATTAAAAGAATAGAAAATAAATAATTACTTTTTAGATAAATTTCAACCTTTGATATGTGGCTATTACTAAGAATATTGTAAAATATTTAGTGGAGATTAAATCTCTACCATCCACCTAATAATTATTGATAACTAAATTAAAATTATGGAAGTATATTGAAAAATAGATACCCCTATCATCATAATGATTATATGTGTGTGTGTGTGTGTTACCATGGTGAATCAATAACTAGTTGGACTAATCTACACAAAGCCCAAGATCAAATCTAACTGCCTTCACTATAATACCAAGAGTATATCTAAGGTTGTCATTATAACACCAAGATTATATCCAAGAGCTATGTTGCCACTATAACACCATTATAGTGCCTTCACTATAACACCAAGTGTATATCTAAGGTTGCCACTATAACACCAAGATTATATTCAAGAGCTACGTTGCCACTATAATGCTATTATAACACCGAGAGTATATCCAACAGTCTGATTGCAAATATAACACCAAGAGTATATCCAACAGTCTGATTGCAAATATAACACCAAGAGTATATCCAATAGCACAACTGACACTATAACACTGAGAGTATATCAAAACCCTACTGCCACTGTAACACCAAGTGTATATCCAACAACCTGACTACCACTATAACACCAAGAGTTTATCCAATAGCCGTATTGACACTATAACATCAGGAGTATATACAATAGCCTTATTGTTGTCATTATAACACCAAGAGTATATCCAACATCATTGAAGCCACTATAACACCAAGAGTATATCCAACAACCCTTGAGTGCCACTTTAACACCAACAGCCAACAACCCGCAAGCTAGATAGTGCCACTTTAACACCAAGAGCCAACAACACCTAAGCTATAACACCAAGAGTATATCCAACATCATTGATGTCACTATAGCACCAAGAGTATATCCAACAACCCTCGACTGCCACTTTAACACCAAGAGACAACAACCCTTAAGCTATATATACAAAGAATTTATGACTTAGCAACTCCAAGGGGGACCAGGGTGGGGGACCTGTTGGCTCCCTGTGATTTGCAATATTGGCAAGAAAAAACACTACAAGGGCCGCATCAAAATCACTTTGGAATCCTAGGACCTAGCCTTCTTGGATTCAGAGAGGGATCTCTTTATTTATAAGTGTTTTCAAATGATATATCTTTATGCTCTTTGTTTATGATATTAGGCTAGTTATGAAGTTATAAGGACTTGTTTGTTTTGGTTGAATTAATTGGTAGATTGACAGATCTGTGGTTTGACTGATTCAAGGGATGTTTCAGCTGAATAGATAGACTATGAGAAAACATTAATCCATTGGGAAATGGATTCATAAAAGGATTTAATTGTTCATCAACTCTACAAGGGTTTTCATAGGGCAAGCTAACTATATCAAGTGGATATCTTAGATTAGAGTGTGATATGAAACAATAATAAGTTGTGAAGGCAGCAAAGCTATAGTCATTTAAGAATCTTCTAGCTCTACTTAGACAAGAAAAGCCTTTTAAGGTAATTGTTTGAGGCAAACCAAAGGACAAGGCGCACCATAGACTTCTTTGGTCAGACTTTAATGAGAAAACCTTTAAGACAACAATCCAGCAATCCTTAGACTACTTTCAGACAAAAGAAAACATTTAAGATAACAGCGAGAGAAGCTAAAGATCCAAATGAAGCCGATATTCTTTAACTCAACACTCAAAATAGACTTCCCTGGTTTAGACTCTACTAAGCATTCTTCAAAGAAAGGCCTTAAAAAAAATATCTCAAGTTGGAGCAAAGGACAGGTCTCACCATAGACTTCATTGGCCTTGACTCTATTAAATAATTTCTAAGACAACGAGCTAGATGGAACTGGAGGGAAATTAAGAATCCTCCAATAAAAACTTGCAGAAGAAAACATAAAGATAAAAAAAGCAGACAGAAATAGGGTGCCAAGACAGCAAATCCTACTCTAAAACTTTTGTTATTTTATCAGAGAAATATGGACACAATGGAAAACATAAGAAAAACAATGACAGATGAGGAAAACTTCACCATTAACATAGCTCAAGGATCCTGTGAACGTGCTTGTATTATTGCTGATCAAACCAATTACAATACTCTAGGTACAATAGCTCTCTGCAACTCAAAGCTTTCTCAAATCCAGCCTAGAAATCCTCAACTAGATTAGTAGTAGAAATCAGTCAAATAACCACCAATTAACCAACACTAAAAATGAAACTCATATGCAGTATTTATCTGCAAAATGAGGAGGTGGTGCTAAGCTAGGTTTTGGAATGTCACTTATTACAAAGTTAATGGTTATTGACCTTTGAGACCATGCAAGGCCCAAGGCAAAAATATCTGAAGGTGTTTCTCTGAAATAATAACTCCTAACCTAAGTTTTGAGTTAAATTCTGTAAAATGTTTGACTTTAAGGCTTTCTGCAATAACTTTACAATAATTTCTGGTAGATGAAAAATATCTCTGACTGTTTGTAATAACTGTTTAATGTTTTATTGAAATAAAACATGCTGTAGGTGGCAAAAATATCTCCTAAAGAAGTAACTATTGTAGGTTTTAGTCATTCGAATGTGTTTCTGGGCTAATTTGCCTCTGTTTTATCTTTAAACTCTGTATTAGTCCTTTAAACATTGATTTATCCTTTATCTGTCTGTTTCACTATCTTTTCTCTTTATTCTGCCTTTATTTCTGTTTTTGTGGCTAATCTTCATGATTTGTCTCTGACCTGTGTTTAGCCTTTTAATCCTTTTGATCTTCATTCCTTCATCACAGTCCTTTAACTGTATTTCTTCTTGTTGTATCTTTGTTTGTCTACGCAGGTATGCATTTCTTCTGTGCTGGAGGGTAAAGTAACCATCGATGATCATGTTTCATCGATGATTAAAATTTTAAAAATAGGGCCTCTAGTCCTTCTTAATTTGAATTAATACTCTGGATCGTCACCCAAAGCTTCATCCATTTTTTCTAAACCATCGAAATGCATTTACTTGCATTTCCGTCATTAAACCTGCACATAAAAACAAACTATTTTCTTAAAACCATGCAGGGAGGGTTTACTGCATTTTTAGGGGTTTTTGGATTGTCGAAGGGCAAAAATGGTGAATTGGGGTCTTGGTTCCATAGGCGAACCAGCAGGAAGTTTGAATTGTGGTGGGGGTATTTGAATTATGGCGTGGAGGGATAAGTGGTTTTCGAAAAACCGGGAGCAGTTTTCGCACAGCGGAGGAGGCGGTAACGGTTTTCGGGACGGGAGTGAGATATGGTTCAACGCGCGACACGTGGCAGGGAAAAACTGCCCATTTCACAATGTTTGAAAACATTAACTCGGGCATTATTTTATTTGCGATACAGAGTGTGGGTCGTCAGATCTCGAGGGCGAAGATCGACGGTGATCGTGCGATGTGGAGCGATGGGTAGGCAGAAAGGGAGGGCCTAGGTGGATAGATGACGAAGTATTGTTGGAGCGCGGGTTTTGATGAAAGAGCTGGGCCCAAAGTTTTTACAAATCAACGAATGCGCTAGATTTATAAGGTTTATGAAGGGTTTTTATAACAAAATGGCGGAGGGTTAAAATATTTATAGCGAGGGCTTATGTGATAGGCAGGGTTAGGGTCATGTGAGTGCTAGGGAGCGAGGGCTTTTAAGTGAGGGGGCTAAAAAAGGGATGGGTTTTAATAAAATAAAAGAATTGGGTCTTTATATAAAAACAGAGTTTTTATCATAAAAGGGTGGGTCCCGATAGATTAAATAATACAACTAAAACCATGTAAAAGAGAGTCTTTTACATTGTTTTGGAAAAATAGAGGGAAGGGATAAAGAAAAGGGGTTTTGAAGGGAAAAAATGGGTTTTTAGAGGGGGAATGAATGAATGAATGTGGGGTAAGGAGGAGGGAGAGTGAGAATGGGAAAGATAGCCCAGAATGAGTTCTTTTTTTAGAGCAACAAGGTAAACTTTTGAAGGTAGATATGAAAAATAGTGAAAATGATTTACTTAGGATAATTGAAGGCAATGAAATTTCTAAAGATAGTTGATGGGCAGATAATTCTATCTTTAGGTGCTTGTATAACATCCACAGTCACCTAGTGAATTTTGTAAAATATAGGAGGATAACAAGACCTACTCCTTAAGCCTTATCCCGAGGGGTCAAAGACGCCTCCCATATTATATAGTAAAATTATATTTAGAAAAATGATAATAGAGAAATGAAAAAAAAAAAAACATATATATATCGATATATATATATATATATATCTATTTTAAATAAAGTAATTTTATTTTTATTTAGAAATGATGTAATGTTCAAATATTTTTTCCATAGTCACAGGTGTCAATTTCAGAATAAGTTTTTTACAATTTTAACTTAATCATCAACAATTATTAGGTGGATGGTAGAGATCTAACCTCCATGGAATATGGATGAATATTCATAGTAGTATTCACAAGGGTTAAGATTTATTTCCAAGCTAGTTATGCTCTTTTAATTAATTTATCTCAAATCAATTAACTAAAAATATGACATATCAATACATTTCATATTGGGCATGTGATATTGACAAGCCATGATATTGGCCCGTGATATTGTAAGAAGAGCTATTTACAAGTTATGAATTTCCATAGTAAAATAGAGGTGAATCTCCATAGTTAAGAATATTGTTGCATGTTTTTTAAAATGTATATATGTAACTCATATATATATATATTAAAATAAAATTATAATTTAGTTAACTTTTATGACTTTTATAATATGAGAAATGTGAGATATATAATGGGGCAAGTGTTTTGATGATGCTTATCCACATTTATCAACAATTTAATTTATATGGGTATGTATTTGTATCATTAAAAATTAAGATTAGTAGCTCCCTAAATATTAAATAAATATATATAAGATATAGTTGGGTGGATAAACATGTCTATTTTGAAATATGCTTCCAAATTTTATTTTAATTATCAATAATTATTAAGTGGAAGGTAGGGATTTAACCTCCATGAAATATTTTAAAATATTCTAAGTAGTATTCTCAAATCAAAGATTTTTTTTTTTTTCTAAATTGTGCTAATTCTATTTATGTAAACATTATAGTACAAAACTGCCTCAGTTCAGCTGTGATAGCCTGAAACTGGGCTTGAAGGTCAAGCTTAATCCCGATAATGAACTGCCCATATAGGGAAACCAGCTCTAAAAAGATAGTCTCACCGCCCTTGTATAGGGAAACTGGTGGAATAGTTATGACAATTGTTATGAAAAAACAACAGAAAGATAACACTATCGATAACAAAAACCAGTATGCTGTTGTGGATAACAAAAGACCAGTAACTCTATCAAATTAAACTAGATCAGAGACCATACTGCACCATGTCATAGCAGAGTCAATTGGAGTTGATGGGAGAGGGTTGTTCCTCCTCAATTGGGCATCTGAAGTCATCCTCGGGATCTTCAGCATTAGCATCCGCGTGTTGAGCTCCTGCGCCTGGAACAGCATCCGCGTTCACCTGCATAGAGAAGAGGCCCAGGGAGGGCGTTGCTCTGACGGGTGGTTCGCTCGTATTAGCACGAGGCGTTGCAGCAGAGGTGGACCGAGGGTCGACGGAGGCGGGATAGGGATCAAGAGAAGCAGGAGTGGAATCATGCCAAGGAGGAGAGCGAAGTGTGGCATCCTCGCGCAGGGTAATTGTGATATAAGCTGTAATGGAGGGGCGATTGAAAGCACTATCAAAATGCAGCTCCGCTCTCTGCGTGGTCTGACGAATGAAGTGGCTACCAGAGGGCTGAGGGCCAGAAGAGGCAAAGTGACGAGTAGCTTCATGAGGAGGGGAGGCGGGTGGAGGGCCATGGGCAGAACCAGAGGGACAATCAGGGAATTGCCTACTGGAGGAGGGGCGATCACCCACAGAGCCTCCGCGAGTGCCTCCTCGACTGCAATTCATGCGATGTCTGAGTCTAGGCATGGCGGCTTCGATCTCGTGAACCTCGTGAACCTGGAGAAGCGCCGGAGCAACGAACGAGCCAGAAGGAAGCTGAGGAACGATGAACGCTGGGCAGAAGGCGCTGTGAGAGAAATGCGCACCAGGAATAGTCTCAATGCAACTGTAGAGCGAGCAGCATCGGCCTGTATGTGTGCGAGCACTGGGCTCAGCACAGTGCATAGGGCAAGCACCGCCCAGGGGAGCCAAACAACCGCGCGAGGAGTCGAAGAGCTCTGCGAAAATTGAATTGGCGTCCATAATGAAATTACCAGGCAGACCAGGGAGGTTGAAGCGCCGTCGCGGGAGTGAATTAACTGTGCGGTCAGGCGGAGTGAATGCAAACATAATGGCACCGTGGAGGGCCATGTGACCATCACACGCCATGCGCCTTGGGAAATGGCTGGGGCCGGTTGTCCCATCGGGCCTAACAACCATCCGCATCCGGAAATTCTCAAATCAAAGATTGAGATTTATCTCCTTATGTTTTTTTTGCCATTTTAATTAAATTGATTGATTAAAAAAATGTCATATGAAATGAGTTATGGTTTTTTGGGTATGTGGTATATATAAGTCATGGTATTGGCCCATGTATTGTAACAAAGTTTATCTACAGATTAATAATTTATGTGATAAAGTGGGGTGAATCTCCATGATTAAGAATCATGTTACATATTTTTTAAATGTATATATATATTAATTATTTTTATCATTCATAATAATAATAATTATAATTATAATTTGGCTAGTTTTTGTTTTTGTTTTTTCTTCTAATTTTAATTTTTATAATAATGTAAGATGTATTACAAAGTAAGTGTTTTAATACTTATTATAGATCAATGTATATTAATCTTCACCAACCATTTAACTTATATACTTACATTAATATATAATTATGTAAATGTAAATATAATATTAGAATACTCATTTATAGAAGAGTAATTGTATCACTCATTCTTTAGTAACTTTCCATACAAGAGATTTTGAATTAATGGTGTGAGAAGAGTGTTAAGACTAATTTGTATTAAAGGTTGGGATTATAAAATTGATAGATATAAAAGTTGAGCAAAACATTTTTGACTTTTTCTCTTTAAAAATATATTTCAATTTAAATTTTCTTTTGATATTATTTCAACATTTTCACTGTTTATGGTTTGGTTTTGTTTTGTTTTTTTCTCTTTCTTTGTATATACATATGTGGACTCTCTCTCACACAAACACATATATATTATATAATTGTAGTCTATTTTTTTTATGTTTTATTTTTTTAGGGATTTATTCATATGTGAACTCTCTCTCACACAAACACACACATATATATGTAGTTGTAGTGTAATTTTTTTATATTTTATTTATTGTTGGATTGATTTTACTTGAAATTTTAGTAATAATTTTTGGATATCACAAATTATCCTTTTTAAAGTTTTTCAAATTGTGCATTCAAAATTGCATTTTAAATAATAAAAACATCATAATCTTACCATGAAAAGTATCATAAAATTACAAACAAAAATTAAAATATAATATAATATATAAATATAACTCTTTGCTACACATATTTAAAAGGACACACCTAATAACAAAAAAACAAATAAATATATTATAACATATATAAAATAATAAATATATGTAATACAATGTACATATAGATATGTGTAATACACTAACATATATATATATATATATATATACATATATATATATATATATATACATACATATATATATACATATATATATACATATATATATATATATATATATATATAACATTTTTTTCTCTTTAATTATTTATATATATTTATAGGCTAGAGATATCGAAGTGCCATGACGACTTTCCTATAACAGGGGCATGAATATTTTGTGTCTCCTGCCATGTTTCATCATTAGTGAATGCTAAGTCCGAGCCTTATGTGGTTATCGTAGTTTAGGTGCTTGGTGGGTCATACTTGGACAACCGGTTATGATAGGAATCATCTATACAACACTATTGGAGTGTGTTTGGTACACATATGTACGAAATCACACCAACTTAAGGGGTGTGTTCTACCCACTTAAGTTATTGGTAACATGCAGAAAAAGAAGTGGAGTCAAGCAAGTTAGTGGAACAAGCTAGAACCAATAAGTGCACTAGATAGAGAAATGACATGCATATATAAACTAAAAACTAAAACAAATAAACACGAGCTCTGAAAAGAGTCAAACGACAACAATAATACGAATGGTGGCTCTAGGCCCCTCTTAATGAGCGTTGATAGTAATAAGAGTGAAATGTTGCCCTCTTTCCAAAGGCCCCCTAGACAATGGGTTCTATGTCCGGATGCAAGGATGTTTTTATCCCAAGCTTGCCTCAGCGAAGTCTCCCTCTCTCTCTACTGTGTTGGACTAAACTTGTTGGATGGTCAACAATTGAGTCCCCTCTATCTTCAACTCTAGCTCACACGTTGCTAGTATTTCTTGGGCAATTCTGGCTAGCATAACAATGTGTTCACCAATTCTTCATCTCATGGTGGTCTTATATAGGAGATTTCAAATCCTCTCTTCCCTCTCTTGGTACATTGTGGATGGTGACCCAAGAGAGGGGTATGATTCCTTTGTGTGCGCCAAATATTCCATTGTGTGATCACTTAGAGTCTAAGGAGGCGTTGGTGGTTGTCCTTAGGCGGCTTCAAGTAAGGGGTCATCTGTCCTTTGCTTTGTGTGGTCCTGGATAGTGACATTTCGCCACTCCCATGATTGCACGCATATCAGGAAAAAAGGCGCGCGAAAGGCGCTCTTCACTAAGGATTATGCACGCAAAGAGCATTTAGGACTTGTTCAAATTTGATTTTCCTCAGACCTTAGAGATTTTTAAATACTTTCAATATTCTGTAATGTCTTCCAGCCCTGTAAATCTTTTTTCTTGACATTAATCAATGTCGTCTTCTGTTGTATGATTTTCCAGTGTTAACAGTTTCCCCCTAATGTGTGAGGTCTAGGAAGCACTGTATAGCCGAAATACATTATAGTTTATTTTCTGTATCATGCGTAGAGAGAGAGAGAGACCTGCGTGAAGCTTGAAATTGAAAACACCCTGCACCGGTTCCAAGAATGACCATGTCCTAAGGGATCCCTATAAGAAAATACAATTTACAATACATATGCAAATTTTCTACGAGGTGGGCATGTCCCATGCTCGTGATGTTGTGGCTAGTTAAACAAATCTATTTGACAGATACTTGTTCTGTCTATGTCACTAATATGGTAGTGATGTTGGCGGTTGTTGATGACGACTGCTGACACCCTTAGGGGCAATTATTCTTTGAAAATAGGTGGAATATGGTACCCATATGCGTAAACTTGGTATGGCATATAGATACGCCTTGCACGCATAGGTGTTGGATGGGACCTTCCCATGTAAGAATTTTCAATAGAGACGCTTATGTAGGCACGAGTCTTTGACGGATTTGATCAAAGTGCAATGGTTGTAAGCTACGATACCATCTTGACATGAAAAATTTTGTTGTATTCGAATTTCAAGAGGATCAATGACATCTGTGGACAATGATGTCTCCCATGGTGCCCCTTGTATGGAGAGGGGTGATCCAAGGTACCGCTTCCTTTATGGAAAATAGGTGTCATAGTCAACAAAAAGGAATACTCAACCGAACGAGGGGTCACCAATATGAGGGATCGGGGACCTAGATGTGATGGGTTTAACATAAGCATGTTGGCGAGGGGTGACTGAAAACTGATGATGGGGATTCAGTGGCCCAAGGTCGGAGTATACTAAGCAGCTTGGCGGTAGTCATAGTTTATTTCTAGTGGGGAAATCCCTAGAGTCGGTAGAACTTCCAGGGTGGGTATACACTAGCTATGAATGTCAAGGTGGCTTGTGCGTGGGGGTATAATACTCCGACCAAGGGTGTTCAGGGACTGTTTCCATGGGATAAAAGATGAAATGGGAGGGTGAAGGATGTAGTGCACCATTCGGGGTCTTTGTACACTTACCAAAAGAATAAAATAATGGGGTTTGGTTTGTACAAAACATAGAGACAGGTACCCCAAAACATGAAAGTGTTCGCTCGCTTATGTTGTGAGGAAGGTGTTTTTCTAAGGGTGGGGGTACCACTAGTTGGTCTCATGTGCGGGGTTGATGAAGCAGATGAGAAAGTATCGCAAATGGGATTGTGCTAGTGGAGGTATGGTGGGCCAAATGCGAGGCATGTTGGTGCGCTTTTGATCTGCTTGTACAACCTGGTCATCTGGGAAGGGGGTTTTAGCTTGTATGGTAAAATTGACCTTATGCATGGTGAATGGATGGGCATGAGGTGCTTCTCGGACTGAAGTGGTGTGGCCATGGCGTCACTTTTGTTGTGATATATGGTCTACTGTGGGTGACGAGCGCCATGGAGGGGAGGTTCTACCGACCAACAAGGATGTTTATCATGTGCAGGGTGAGGTGATGATAAACATGGTTGGGTGTGAGGACCCTATGGTTTATTTATGATGGAGAAATGATGTCAGGATATGCAGAGTTTTTTAGGACTCTATCATGCTGGGGGTAGAATGATACCTGCTCTGGAACTTTCTATGGATGGAGTTGTGAATGGTTTGCGAGCTTCTCCTGCAAAAACAACTACCTCAAGTGAAAGCATCTTCTTAATAAAAATTTTACTGAAAATCATGAGCTTTAAAAAAGAAGATGAGAGAGGGCATACCTACCGGCGCTGAAAATTTATTTTTTCGGGAGTGCGGATGTGTGGCATCGCCTTTGTTCATCATGGAGTGTTGATTATGGTGCAACTTAAGATTCGGAGAACGAACCTTTTGATCTCTCGTTATGGTCCTCTGAATTTTTTGAAAAGGGCGATATATAAGTGGATATGGCCCTAATTCAATTGATTTGTACTTGCTGAGTTTTTGAGAGGTCGGAGGATTCTGCGAAGCATTTCTTGCCGTTGCGGTCAGCCTAAGCACCAGGGATTAGCGAGATCATGCCCAGGGAACCTCCATGATGTCCTGCACTTTAATTTTTGTAGTTTGATGGTGCCGGGGTCTGTACAAATTGGGTTTGTACGGATTCTAGGTGTTTTTTGCCCTAGATTGTGCAGGCGATCAGGGCAAAGGCACGCCCCCTGTGCGCTTTTTAGGGGGATAAGTGCGCTATCGTGCTCAGTTCTCATTTTTATTGCGCATGTGCGAAACACAGGTGCGCAAAGCCGAGGCAAAAAATATTTTGGATTTTTTGCCTATTTTTGTGTTTTCCTGTACTGATTGGTACCTGTTGTGATGACACGTTATTGTGGAGGGAGCAGGATTGGCTCGAGCTCCAGAATGCTTTGGCTGCTGATGCTGGGGCGCGCCGTCAGCTAGCACTATGGGGGCTCCTGAAGTTCGTGGAGAACGAGCTTCTTTGGTCACAGGACTGACTGCTACGCTACTTGATCCAACATTGGCGCAGGAGGCGCAACATGTTTGTGTTGCGGGGGATGCACCTAGTCATCCGTCCTAAGACAGATGTGTACTTTGTGATCGAGTTACTGCCTCAGGGTGAGGCGCTAAGATATCCACTCCCTTCTAGGAGAGTGGACTTGGAGATATTTCGGAGACACCACTGTGGTGGGGCGCCTCTTACTGAGGGGTGCCTCAGCATTGCATCCATGACAAATCTGGCAGAGCGATGTGCTCTGGCAGTGATTGTGAGACTGGGAGGGTTGGTTGCTTCGCATCGGGCATCAGGCCCGCAGGTTGGAGTACTGTTTCGGTTGAGGTCTGGGAATTTTTCGACTTCACCCGTTTTCGCTTTGACGGGATGGTGGTGCAACTCAACAAGGTCCATCGTGGATCTAATTCATTTGCATATGCCAGTATCTTGTGCAACATTATGTATGAGAGGGTAGTGCTGTTGAGGCTAGTAGTGGCGGTGCCTCCTGGGGGGGCATGGGAGCCTCGTATGAGGAGGTGGGCTCCGATGATGCCGCGAGGCGGTGGGGGCATGGTGGAGCGTTATTGGAACGCCACGACAGAGGCCTGACTCGAGTCCAGCCCATAGATGTTTCTACCATACCCATATGCGGGGATGGACTTCTGGGGGGGTCCAGACATGGGTCTCCCTTTTGGTTATGCTTAGGGGCCTACAGGTATGTTGTGTATGTTTTCTGCATTTATTTGAGTATACGTGTACTTATGTGTTTTTCTAGTGACACTGACATCATTTTGGTTACTCTTGCAGATGTTGGCAAGGTGGGTCGCCCTATGGCTCGGTTGGTCGGCCACGATCCTCTATGACGACCTAGGGGTGATCAAGGAGGAGGTGCTAGCCCTTCAGGAGAGGGAAACAGCTCGGCTGCTGCGGAGGCTACAGCTGAGTGGGCTAGTGCTAATGCAGTAGTAGCACGTGTGGATACGATGGATGCTCGTATCGAGGAGCTGATTGCTCGGGTGTCAGCTCTTGAGGATGCCTGGGGTCGAGTGGACCGCTTGACCTAGGGGGTGCCTGCTAAAGGATTTATGGATGACTTTGAGGAGGTCTGGTTAGAGACCGTGATGGCCCATGAGAGGGAGTATCAGCCCGTTCTACGTTGGGTGGCAATCTCGGTTGCGACGACAGCTGTAGTGGTGGCATCAGGAGCGTTTGTGGATCTAGGTGCCCCTCCTGAGGGGGCACCACCCTAGAGTATACTTGTACATAGGGAAAGCACCCATTATGAGGATGCTTCCCTTATTTTTGACGACTTTTGTATCTTTGGGCTGGCACTTGGGCCAGCGACACTATTTTTTGTACTCAGACATACACATTGTGATATATATATAGATATATGAGAGATATTTTTTGCGGCTCTACATGATGTGTCACCTGTTTCAGTTTATGTATGATGTTATTTTGACGGATATCTATATTTTTGGTTGTTTATGTATGATGGTTTATTCAAGATGCATTCCAGTTTAGGATATTGTTGGCTATGCGATCAGCTATTTGGTTTTGACTCCTTGGCACATGTGTAAATGTGATATAGTCAAATTGTCTGCTTAATATTTTTGCACGCAAATATTTTCTAAACAGATGTGTATCTCTAGTCTCAAGTGTTTGGTTTAACTAAGACACTACTAACTGGGAATCGAGGTAGATGTGCATATGGCGTATACCCTGATGGAGGGAATCGCACATAAGTTCAATGACGACGTCATATTCTGCCTAATTTTTTGTTGTTGAACCGATGCACACACCGTTTAAGCAGAGTGGCGATCGGTCAGGGTGGTATATGACCCAGGCAGTTGCGGCTAAACTTTGAGACCATCTTGGTGCTCCGTCAGAAAATCTGAAATAGGATTCAGGTTGGTGATCCATGATGGCATTTTGAGCGCTTTTTAAATGAGTCTTTTGGTTTAAAAAATTGAGTGGTTGGGGTTGTGTACGTTCACTCTAGGGAAGGGCCATTTTGGCCCTTATGGGTATAATTTCTTGAGATAAAGGCCATTGACGGGGTTGCTGAGGCATGTCCCGTCCAGTTTTGTCAAGATGTATGCCCCCTGTTGAAGGAAATGTTTGATGATGTAGGGTCCTTTCCACAAGGTTTCGAACTTTCCTAGCCCTACGGCTTCTTTTGCGACATCATAGCGGAGGACTAATTCTCCCTCAATGAATGAGCGAGGGGTGATGTGGCAGTCTAATGATGATTTTACCCTTTTCTTGTGGGCCTCGTTGTGTTGCAGCGACTGTCGTCGACTTTTGTCGACAAGCTCTAGCTGTACTAGGCGTTGTTCTAGAGGCTGGGTATCATCAAGGGGTTCGATCACGGTGTGTAAATTTGGGATATCGTGTTCTATGGGAATCACAGCCTCGACCCCATATACTAAGTGGAAGGGAGTGAAACCAGTGGACGTCTTTACCATTGTGCGGTATGCCCACAGGGCAGAAAAGAGCATATGGTGCCAGTTGGTTTTATGGTGATTCACCATGCGTTGTAACATAGTTTTGAGTACTTTGTTAATAGATTCTACCTATCCATTAGACTGGGGGTAGTATGGTGAAGCGAATTCATGGGTGAATCCGATGTGGCAAGACAGCTCCTCAAAAACTTCATTCTCGAAGTGTTTCCCATGGTCGGAGACTAACTCTTTGGGGACGCCGAATCAGGCGATCAGGTGGTTAAATAGAAATCGAGCGGCGGTTTATGCTGTGTTGTTGTATGTAGGCATGGCCTTAGCCCACTTGGTGAAATAGTCGATAGCCACAATGATGTATTTATGGTTGCTCGATGAGGCGGGGTTGCAAGTCATGAAGTCAATCCGCCATTTACAAAAGGGACCGACGACGATGAATGGATGCAGAGGAGCGAGAGGTGCTCTTGCTTTATGGGAGAAGCGTTAGCATTGTTCGCATATTTTGACTGTTGTAATGCAGTCGCGAAACAAGGAGGGCCAAAAATATCCTGCCCGTAGGACTTTTTGGGCGGTGGCCATGCATGATAGGTGGCCTCCGCAAGCGCCTCCATGGAATTCATTAAGGGCTTGTTCCACTTGGTCATGGGTGAGGCACCGCCGTAAAATGGTCTCGATGCCTCGTCGATATAAGAAATCTCCCATGAGGAGATATCGGGGGGCCTGTTGGCATATGCACTGACGGTCGTCTTAGGTGAGATGAGGTCTAAAATTTTGGGTTCGCAAGAACAGGATAATATCAATGTACCAAGGGTCTTCGGTTGCTATGAAGAAGAGGTGTTCATCGGGTAGCGAATCGTTCACTGGTGATCCCTTGGTATCTCCCAGGAGATCCGTAATGAACTCTACTAGGGCAAGCGCCTTTTTTATTTTGGGGGAGCGAAACTGTAAGTCATATTCTTGTAGAATGACTATCCAGTATGCATACTTATGGTTTATTAGGTGACGCGTGAGCAGGTATTTAATGGGGTTAATATCTGTATGACCATAGTGGTTCTTAAGATGATGTAGTGGCGAAATTTTTGGACTGCATAAATTAATGCTAGTGCAGTATTTTCTTCAAGCTCATATCTTAATGCTGGACCCGATAAGGTTTTGCTGACATAGTAGATTATGTGATCCTTCCTATCTGGGCCTTCCTGGACCAACACTCTGGCTAATGTGGACTTGGAAGATGATAGATATAGGATATAATATTTGTCATAGTCTGGGGGATTGATGAGGGGCATTGAAGATAATGTTTCTTTCAGTGCATTGAACACTTTCTGGGCATAATCATCCCATTTAAATGGGATGTCCTGGCAAAGGAGGCACAAGAACCCTTGGGCACAGGTGGCATAATATGGGACAAAGCGTCTCAGAAAATTGGCCTTCCCCTATGGGCTTTGAATTTGCCTGAGGGTTCAAGGTGGTGGAACCTCTTTGATGGCTTGGACCTTGAGGGGGTCAACACAAATGCCTTGTTGGGACACGATAAAACCTAAGAGTCTTCCTGTGCTAACGCAAAAGACACACTTGAGGGGGTTCAAGCGTAGGTTGTACTGACAGCATCGTTGGAATACCAATCGCATATCCTAGAGGTGGTCTGAGCGCTCCTTAGAGCGTACGTTCAAGTTGTCCAAGTAAGCAAGGATAAGGTGTGCCAAGTCATGAAATATGTAATTCATGGCCCTTTGGAAGGTGGCTCCAATGTTTTTTAGGCCAAATGGCATTACCTTGTATGCGAATGTGCCCCAGGGGGTGGTGAATGCAGTTTTGTACCAATCCGTATCATGGATTTGGATTTGATTGTACCCGGATAACCCATCCATGAAGGATAGAGCCTCATGACCTACATAAGAATCGATGAATTGGTCAATGAATGGAGTGGGATAATTTTCTTTAGGACAACCTTTGTTCAAATCCCAAAAATCGGTGCAAACGCGTATAGTGCCCTGTTTTTTCATGACGGGAATAGGGTTGGAAACCCAAGATGTATAGGCGATGGGGTAGATAAACCTGGCTTTGTGAAGCTTGTTGATTTCTCGCTTTATTGCTTCTGCCTTAGATGGGTGTAGTTGACATTGTTTCTGGCACATTGGAGGTACGTCAGGTCAAGTGTCAATATGGTGCTCTACGATAGTAGGACTAAGCCCAGGCATTTCTAAGTAGTCCCACGTGAAGATATCTCTATACTCTTGTAGCAATTGGGTATAAGAGGTTATTTATTCTGGAAATAAAGCTGCCCCCAGTGAGATTTCTTCGACCTTTGCAGGATTTTGAGATATGTTCACCTTGATGGTAGGTGAGATGTTTGACATATTTCCTTCCTCGAACGCATCGGGCGCTAGGATGGGGTTTTTGAACCAATCAACCTTCCCTGATGGAACAAAATATTTTGATGCGATCGCGTAGATCTCTTGTTCATTTGTCTTGTTAGGACTGAACATTTGCTTGGGGAGAAAAAGCGAATGGTGATGCATTGCATCCCATGGATGATCTAGCTCTGTCATAGCCTCTAGGATATCTTCATCTGAATGAAACAAGGACCCAAAGGGGGATTGTTCCTGAGTAGGGTTATGTCGAATGGGGTTAATCCATACGGAGCTATTTGAGAGACACGAGAAGGATTCCATCGTGGATGTGGTGGTACCAGATGCAGTCGACAGAGTACAGATAGATTGGGTCTGCACTGTCGTAGGAACAACTACTCTCGTAGTTCCAGCTGACTCGACACCTATGATAGATGAGCAGACAGCTCGAGTCATAGTCCCGATACACGATGATATGAATCGTATATGATGTGTCATGTTTTCAGCATTTGGTGGGGGATGAATCTCCTTGATTGGTTGCCTTTCAGTTGACAAGAATGGGATGGATCTGTCTATCACATCCTCTTGGGTTGTCGAACTATTCATGGATTCCGAGTCCATGCCATCTTCTCGAGAGAGGAGGAATATGGTTGATCGCATACAGGCTAGAGCTGCGTGGAATCTCGGTATGTAGTGACAACGACGTATTGGGTGGTTTTCACCGCATATATGACTTGAATATGGGACGTCCATGTCGGTGCAATATACTATATGGAATGGTTACCATCATTGGAACATTTCCAAAGATGGGTAGTCGATGATGAAATGATCAAGTTCATCGCAAAGTATGCACCTTTCGATTAGGGGAGGGGGTCGGCGGGGAGCCTTTCCAGTGATCGCCGCTCTTCCTGTAAGTACAGGATGATATGGGGTTCATCCCCGACAGGTTAGGTGGGGGGATCCTCTTGATAGGACCACTCGATGGCATGTAGGGCATCCCTATATCGCGGGATCTCTGGGAAATGATGGGTATAATTCCCGTAGTTGCTACAGAGAGCGCATGCGTGATTGGTACGCAATGCTTTGCCTTTACCTTTGGTGGTAGGTTCCTTTTTACGGGAACACAGCGTCGCAATGTCTGTCTTAGATCCAAGGAGTGGTTTTAATTCATCCAGCTCTGGACAGATATGGGTAGGGTGACCTATTACATCGCATATGGCGCAGACTAGTGATTTCCGTTGAATGGCGAGGGTCGCCATCTTCTTTCCTCTTTTCTCAATTTTCTTAGTCATAATCACCGGTTTTGCAATGGGAATTTCCTTTGCAGGGGTGGTTTCGACTATTTCTTGGATGAGTGGGGCCTCCTCGGGACTAAGGGGCTTCAATCCAGTGGCAGTAACATGGGTGGCTCTTATTCCTGCAAGGGGAGGCTATGGCAGACATGGCGTACATATACCTTTGCCCAAGGAGTATATTGTAGTCCAAGTGAGCATCCAAGACTTCAATGTCTATGTGGACTGTCTTTTCGGCTAAGCAGACTGGGACGTTTTGGTAGAGGCCGACGGGGGTCGAAGGACAACTGTCATATGCTCTAAGCATGATGAATGAGGGTTTTAGTTTGGGAGAACCTAACTTCTGCCAAAAATTTTTGGACATGATGCACGTGGATGCACCCTCATCAATGACACATTGGTGAAATGTGATATTCTGGACCGACACTAGTGTCTGGAAGGCGACCATGGAAGGAAGCCTAGGGGTGGCTTTGTCTAAGTCAAAATCCATTAGGCATGTATCAGTAGGGTCGATAGCGCCTAACGCGGAAATTAGGGCTTTTTGTTGTTTTGGGCATGACTGCAATACTTCCAAATCTGACATAGCAGTGGGAGATTGTGCTAAATCGTCCACGATGCTATAATGATGGGCCTCTTTGGAGTAGTTTCATGCTTTCCTATTAGTTTCCTTATCCATTTTCAGCAATGGTTCTATAGGCATATTTGAAATGGTCAAAGGTGTAGTTGGTGCACTGGTACTTGCCCCTGACGTATTGATGTCTGGTGGGGTGTCGTAATTTTGATTCTATGTTTGGAAAAACATCTCTTTGCCAGTCATGTATATTTCGTGGTTGCTTTTCCTGGGATCGTCTGTATTTTGCTGCTGAGTGCTTACTGTCCCTTGATGGGGGAAAGGTTCTTGCATCACAGCTGGTTGCTGGGAAGTTCCTCCTTGTCCTCAGTTACTCTGTAGCTTCTTCAACTCAGGGATATTGGGACAATGGTGAGTATAGTGGTCGTACTCACCACATATTGAACAGGAATGGTTTGTTCAAAGAGGTGGCCTTTTTCTCTGTCGTTGGGCATTGCTTGGCTCCTGGTTCTGATTCCGGTTGGAGTTGCCTCCAGCCAGGGATCGTGGTGGGCACTGCTGGTTGCTGCCCCCTGTCCAGGGTTCCCTTTTGGCTTGTTTTTGGATTTTTTCTTCATCATGTTAGGAGGGTAGTTATCCTGTTTTTATTGGTGTGGTTGGTTTTGGGACGGCTGCACAAATTTCACCTGTGCATTGGTTTGCATAGGTGGGTCATGTTCTAGGGACTAAGCATAACGCGGTCTCTGTTTTGCACCTGGCTATTGGAGGGGAGCTCTTCCATCAGTTTTTCTTTCTGCGTACTGATTCCCCTGAGATGGAGGATAAGGTCTTCCCTGGTGATACGCTGGCGCCCTATTGGTCAAATTTTGCTGAGGCATATGATGACTTTGAAAACCAAGTTGAGGCACGTTCTGGGTAGAACTGTATGTGTAATCGGGGTTTTGACTGTTGCTGCCTAGGTAACCTTGGGTCAGTGACCCGATTAGTCTGCCTGCAGAGTTCGACGCGCCTGGAAATTCTTGATAAGTTTGCAGGAATTGGGCCTTAGGCGGGATGTTATAAATGTATCCTGACTGCGTATAAATCATCTCAAGCTGTTGGGATTTTTTTTATTGCGTCCTCTTCGGATATGGGCTTCTGTTGTGCCACATCCTTTGAAATCTCTGTCGTAAGAGTTTTCAAGAACAAATCTAAGAGAACTCGATCATTGAGTTTAGCTTTACATAAACTGTGACATCGCTTCCATTCATGGAGACGGTCCGAGATATGGACGGTTGGGGTTTGTCTAAAATGAGTCAGTAATTCCATTCCAGAATCATGGTGAATGGGTAACTAAAAATATGTTAGGAATGCGGTAGCAAGGGTGCTAAAGGTTCCATGTGAAGCAGAGGGTTTCTCCATGTACCACTTTGCGACTACTCCTGTAAAAGTGCATTGAAATAATCTCAATCGAATAGTGTCATCAATGATACTGTTTGATGAGCACCACAGGTGAAAGGTCATGACATGATTACCTGGGTCTTCTACTTGCTTGCCTTCGAATTTTGGAATATCCAAAGGGAGCTTCATGGGCATGGGAGGCCATGTAGGATCATGTGTGATGGGTTCATTCGTAAGCTTGGTTAAATCGATTAGATTCAACGCAACTAAGAAAGGTGACTGAGAGGTTGACGCCATTGCAATGTGCGAAAACACAAAGTTTTGGTTAGGAAGAGGGTTAGTTTGCGACATACCCTGCTGTGTATTCGACTGGCTTCCCGAATGGGACACACTCCTCTGCCCCCTGGGGGTCGTGGGAGGAGTGGTGTGTGGTGTGGAATTGGGAGACTGACCAGGGTTCCCAACTACAGCTTCTCCAATAAAATATGAACCAATAATGGTGGCAGCATTCCATCTTTGATGCCTGAATGGCGAAAAACCTAAAACCTCTCCTAGTAATGGGGGGAGGTCCAAAAGATGCCTAGATCAATGAGGTCCCGTTGGGTCTGTCCTGGTGTCGACTAGGTTTGGTTTTTGGAAAAATTTGAGAGGATAGATTCTATGATCAAAGAAAAATTATGGTCACATACATAAAACAAAGCAAAAATAAAATAAAATTTCCCTTTAAATTAATCTATGTGGTCAAGCAATAAAAAAAGTGGTTTTTGTTTGTTTGCATATGATACTCAAAATCCTAGAAGACCTATTCATCTTCACACACTCAAATGTAACTGGGCCTAGAGAATATTTCTTGCGAGTGCTGGCACAATGTCCCGTAAGAGCTAGCGACGCCCCCAGTCAGCCGAAGAAAATCCACCAAGGTAAGGGTAGAGGATCTGGCGCTTGCCTGCACCGTCACCAATAGGGAAAAGGATGCCCTAGTTTTTGGAAACTAAGAAACACCATCCCATGTGAGCATTCGAGTCTTGGTCTTCTTGGTATTTAGCTAACAGTACCAAGTATCAGCCAAGTCAGGTAGCCCTGATTGATACTGCACGCACTGTGCCTAAGCCTAACCCCCTCTGAAACGGGTCTCTACCGCGCTCGGGTTTTATTTACAATGGGCTGATAGGTGGATTTGAAGCTCCCTAGACAGAAAAATTCTATGTTTCAAGATGAAGTATGATCAAGGCATCTTATTATATGCCTACCCCCTTGATCCTAACTTAAGCTATAAATTCTTTTGTGGCCCCTGTGGGGAGAATTTAGTGAGTTTGGTTAAGTTAGTTTTAGGTGTCTTTGCTTCGCTTAGTGGGTGAGTGTGTGTGAGCACAAAGTGGACAAGCACATATTTTGAACGTGTGGATATTCAATGATCCTTTACAAAATCCCCTATTTAAACTATGTTGTATTGTTCCTGGCTCACAAGAAAAACATGTGCGGATAATGGGCCGCTTTCTATTTTTCCTAGTTAATCTATGTGACCAACTATAGGAAGATGGAGAATTGTGAATAGGGAGCACTCATATTCTTATCTAGGATCACTGGAGGGTGCAAAGGTAGCAGAGATTACTTGCTCTTCTATAAACAATTCAATCCCAGTCCCAAAATTCCTAGTGCAAAAATTGAATTAAACTAAAATTCTTACATTAGAAAAAAGAAAACTAGCTATGCATGCGTGGTCTTGGGCCACTTACTTTGGCTAGCTATCTAGGTGTGTAAGTACCAAAATTTGCAAAACATAAATTTTTTTTTTTTCGGAATGCAAGTTATTTTTCCCCCCTACTTAAACTATGTGTGAACTTTGAAAAAATCAACTTGAAGTAAAACTAACACGAAGCCTACAACAAGCAGCTAAGAGTGAGATTTAACAAGCTGCGGGGTACCAGAACCAGTGCTGGCAGGTGTATTAGGGGTTGTCAAGCAGTTTACAAGCAGGAAAAGACATAAATAAGGGAGAAATTTCTCATTCTGTATTTTGCGTGCAAAAGGCTGAAACAGGCACGTTGTCTGCATGCAGGTCAGCTCTGAATGCATGCCCTGCATGTCTGTGAGAAGAAAACGAGCACAAATTCCTGCAAGAATTTTTTTTGGAGCTGTTCTGCTTCAGTCTATCACTTGGGATGAACTAGGGATTGCAAGAGAAATCAGGGGAAATTCATCTCCACTCCACAACACAGACAAAGGTCTCTGCCAAAAAGGCACAACCACATAAACTTGGTAATAAACGTTAGTAGAGTCGCCAATCCTGTTGGAGTGTGTTTGGTGCACGTATGTACGAAATCACACCAACTTAAGGGGTGTGGTCTACCCACATAAGTTATTGGTAACAGGTAGAAAAACAAGTGGAGTCAAGAAAGTTAGTGGAACAAGCTAGAATCAATAAGCATACTAGATAGAGAAATAACATGCATATATAAACTAAAAACTAAAACAAATAAAATCGAGCTCTGAAAAGAGTCAAACGAAAAAAATACTACGAACGGTGGCTCTAGGCCCCTCTTATTGAGCGCTGGTAGTAATAAGAGTGAAACGTTACCCTCTTACCCAAAGGCCCCTAGACAATGGGTTCTAGGTCCCGATGCAAGGATGTTTTTAGCCCAAGCTTGCCTCAGTGTAGTCTCCCTCTCTCTCTACTATGTTGGACTGAACTTGTTGGATGGCCAACAATTGAGTCCCCTCTATCTTCAGCTCTGGCTCACACACTTCTGGTATTGCTTGGGCAATTCTGGCTAGCCTAACAATGTTTTCACCAATTCTTCATCTCATGGTGGTCTTATATAGGAGATTTCAAATCCTCCCTTCCCTCTCTTGGTACATTGTGGATGGTGACCCAAGAGAGGGGTATGATTCCTTTGTGTGCTCCAAATATTCCATTGTGTGCTCACTTAGTGTCTAAGGAGGCGTTGGTGGTTGTCCTTAGGCAGTTTCAAGTAAGGGGTCACTTTTCCTTTGCTTTGTGTGGTCCTGGATAGTGACATTTCGCCACTCCTAGGATTGCGCGCATATCGGGCAAAAAGGCGCATGAAAGGCGCTCTTCACGAAGGATTATGCGTGCAAAGAGCATTTAGGACTTGTTCAAATTTGATTTTCCTCAGACCTTAGATATTTTTAAATACTTTCTAGATTCGGTAATTTCTTCCAGCCTTGTAAATCCTTTTGTTTGACATTAATCAATGTTGTCTTATTTTGTATGATTTTCCAGTGTTAACAAACACTATATCACTATGTTGGTATTTTTTGTTCGAGCGTTGTCTATGGGTGGAGGACTAGGGGGTTCTATTTTATGAAGATCATTTTATATTTCTCACCTCCCTTGTTCTGAGTATGTGGATGAAGGATTACAAATATTGCAAGTTTGAAAGAGTTTATGGTTGCAAGATGACATAGGGGAAATGACAACATGTGCCTCTACATGGTTTTGAATAATCTTCTATAATACGGTCCTTCAAAATTGTGATTTTTTTTGGGTTTTGATGGAATGGTAGTTTAGGTACTTTGTGGGTGGTGGTGGCTTTCAATGTCTATGCTCTTGTTGTGATATGAATAAAATTTCTAGCTTTGAACTGATGCAACTGGTGGGTCTTTTCATGTGTGCCATTTACGTCCTTTTACTTATTATGGATGCTTTTCGGATCCCACGGTATACGGATTGATGTATGTGGCCTCTGAACATGAATAACTCTAACATAGTAGAGAAGGACTCATGTGGTGTTGCAGTGTCTTCTAAGACATATCTCTGGAAGCATACGAAGCAATTTTCAATCATTTTTCAAAAGGCCCTTCAAAGATATTAGTTTTCGGTGTTGCTATAGGTGGTGGAGGTGCTTGGGTTGTTGGTGTTGTTGGTGTTGTTGAATACATTCTCAGACTCACTTCTTGGGGCGGTGCTGGTTGACTATATCGTTGCATTGGTGCATTCTCCAGACGTTATTTGTGGGGTGGCGGACTCGGGATTCTATTTTCTAGCGATCTTTTTTTCTTTCCCGCCTCCCTTGTTCCAGTAGGTATTGATGCATTTTGGCTTGAAATTTGTTTATCTCCTTGAGGTCTGGACATATATTCCTTCGGGATCTCCCTTTTGGAATGACGACATTTGACTCTAGTCCTCTTTTGAGATTGGTTTGATATTACATTTCTTTTTTGACACTTTCTTCTATTGTGACGTGCTACTTTATGTCTCCTTATTTATTTCCAATTTGGGATTTTTCCCTCTTCCTACCATTTGGCCTCTTTTTTCCGTCCTTTTCCACCTACCCTCTTTTATGATGCATTTTGGCCTCCTTTCGATCTGCCTCATTTTCCCTAATTGGTTTTCTCGGGCGTATTTTTTCTAGATTTGGTAGGTGAACTCATCTGTTTTTGTTTCCCACCCCCTTTCTATTTTTTTGCTACCTTTAATTATCCATGATAGGGTTTGGTGGTGTTATTAATTGCTCCCCATATGTCTTGGGGTGGGGGGATGGATATACTGGAGGTTGATGTGTCAGTACAAGATTCTTTCATTAAGGCCATGATGGATGCTGAGTTGGCTTACTCGAGGGAGGGTCCCTCCTCCGATCGGATGACATGTCGTATTTGCATGCACAACACTTGTCTATTGCACCTGGTCCATTTTTACATCATAATGATTCCTGCTCCTCTGATCGGCTACCAGATTCTCACTGACAACCCCCTTTCGTTGATCACGCAGAAATTCCAACAAACTCTCCACTATCCCAAAACTGCTTATTTTTTGTCATGACATGTTATGAGATCATGTTGTGAACCTACAGAAGAGGGATTTGGTTGGATGTTGGTTCTTCATTGATATATCAGAGTTCAACATGTAGGATTGGGTTTAATCCGTATAGAATCCCATACGTGGTTATGATCCTAAGGTGAGTTTACTGTTGAATTCATGGTTCTATATCCATTTTTTACACCAAGACGATGCAAAGTGTATTCTTAAATATCCATGGGTTCGTGGCAATGTTTTATTATCCTACACCAATGGTACATTGGTTTTTAATCCTCTTATTGATACACGGAGAAATAATATGGTCTGGCTTAAATTACCAGGATTACCTTTGGAGTTCTGGACACGTCGAGCCCTGGAGGACATCAGAAATGCAGTTGGTCATTTTATCTATTTAGATCCTAGATTATTGGGAGCTTGGGACAAGTGGGTGGCTTGGATTCTAGCAGAGATTGACTACAAAAGCAGTCTTATGGAGCCTAGTGACCTTGAATGGGGACCTATTAAACTCCATCAGTGTCTGGACTATTGAGGCATACATTTTCATTGCCTTTACTGTCATCACACTGGACATTACTAGAGATATGTCCTCAATGTTTGCATGTTGGTCAAGTGGGGAGACGTGGTCGGGGTGGTCGACATGGACTGATGTTTCCATAGCTCTATCCTGGTGAGGCACTGCTTCATTGAATCCTCAAATTTCTTCTTTTGTTTCTAATGTACCATCCACTTCTATTGTTTCTCCTTCTTCTTCTCCCCTGTCCTCTCTTGCACACTTGAATCTTAATATTCAGGTTGCTGCCCCCATTCACGATGGATTGTCTTTTTTACCCTCAGATTAATTTTTGCATGAATTTGGACATGCTCCTGAGACTTCTCTGCAGGATATTCCCCCTGTTGTTTCATATCCTGATTCTGTCATGAAGTCGCCCCTCCCTTCTATGGAGCCTGTTCATATCCCCTCTGATGACGATACTCATATCCCTCCACTTCTCGCCTTGGATTCCCTCCCTCGTCTACTGGTTCAACCTCATTCTTTTTCGCTCATGGATGATCACCCCCACGAATCCTCGCCCCACAATTCAGTTGAGACTGATCTAAAATTATTGTTGACTAACCCAATCATGGATCTCACTAAACTTACCATCCACAAGGTTATGGTTTCTTTGTTTATTCCTTACATCAGTCCCGATTCTTCTCTGAATATCACGGTTCACCGTAAAAGGGGGCAGGGTAGTAGTCACTTCCGAGGTCGCCCCTTTGCTAAAATTTTATATTTTAGAGTGTTTATAACCTCAGATATGTACCTTTTTTTTCCTCCTCTGATTCTCAGGTGCTTAGAGCGGATGTGCCCATTTCAGGGCTTCCCTCATGAAAATCCTCTCCCTTAATCTCTATGGCTTGTGGGATGCCACTAAAAAAACCAAGGACAAGGCCATTGACTACTTCTTTTCCATTCCCCCCCATTGGCATGTCACTGCGGTGGATTACTCTGGCTTATCGGGCGGTTTGGTGGCCATCTGGGATCCCATATGGGCTAATTTTATAGCTTCTAAATGCTTTGCAAGTATTCTCTTATTGGGACATGTGCATGGGTACTTTGCCCACATTCACCTTCTCAATTTTTATGCGCCTTGCAGAGATCAGGTGACCTTCTAGGATCGTATGAATGATTGTGGTTTATTGAGCTTGGGAGACCTCATTATTGTTGGTGATTTCAATGCAACATTGTCCAGGGCAGAGGTTTGGGGGTCTCATGGCAGACCAGGCCCTTTGGTGTACCATCTTGTTGTTCTTCTTGCATGTTATCACTTGTATGATATCCCTCCCTCTCCCCTAACTCACACTTGGAATAATAACAGGTAGGGTGTGGATTATATTGGCAAGAGATTGGAACATTTTCTGGTCCATGAAAAACTTATGGAATATCTTGGACACTTTCGCTCGTGGGTGATCCAGTCATATATTAATGATCACAACCCTATTGTTTTATAATGGAATCTAGAGAAATATCGATTGGGGATACCTTTCAAATTCAATTGGGCTTGGTTAGATGATGCGGATTTCAAAAATATTATGAAATCCATCTAGGGATCTATACAAAGAGAACCTAGTATTTATGCTATGGAATATATCTCGAAGAAACTTCATACTCTAAAAAGTCATATTAGGACATGGGAACGACATAAAAAGGCTCAAATATATAGAGATATTTATGAGCCTATTAAAGATATTGAAAAAATTAGAATGTGTCTTGATACATCTTCCCCATCCTCCTCATATTTAGCCAGGCTCAAGAAGCTTGAAATGAAGAAGAGGAATATTTTAAAATTTTAGGAGACTACATGGCGCCTGAAGATTAGGGTCTTTTGGGTGAAGAAAGGTGATCAAAACACCCGTTTATTTCACCATTATGAAAATCATAGGATAAATAAAAATACCATATGGGATATTCAAAAAAAGGGCGAGGACTATGTATATACCACCCTGGAGATACAACAGGGGGTGACCAATTACTTTGAGAAGTTCCTTTCCACTCGAGAAGGAGTTTTGATTGAAGGTCTCTTATGGGGGATTGATGAGTACCCTTGTATGTTCTCTAATGCTGATAATGAGAAAATTTTGCGTCCCGTAACATGGGAGGAGATCCTGAGAATCTTGAAATATTTCTCGAAAGATAAGTGTCTGGGCCCGATGGTTGGACTATTGAATTATTCCTCCATTTTTATGACCGATGAGCCAAAATCTCCTTGACATAGTGGAAGAATCCCGGGTCATTGGACATATCTTTGGATCTATCAATGTGACTTTTATTTCCCTCATTCCGAAGTCCTCTCATCTTTCTTCTTTCCAAGAATTTTGCTCCATATCCCTCTGTAATATCACGTATAAGCTAATTTCTAAAATTATAGCAGGGTGCATTAAATATTATCTCTCAACACATATTTCCCGTGAACAATTTGGATTTATGTCTGATCAATTGATTCACGACACCATCGCTATGGCACACGAGTGCTTACATTTTGTTCAGACGAATAAGATGGATGTTGTCATTTTAAATTTAGACTTACATAAAGCCTATGATTCTTTGTATTGGGTGTTTCTTCGCCTTATTATTATCAAGGTGGGATTAGCTACCTGTATTACAAAATGGATTATGGCCTGTGTCTCCTCGAGCAATTTCGTTGTTCTTATTAATGGCTTTCCTTCACTATTCTTCTAAGCTGGCAAAGGTCTTAGACAAGGGTGCTCACTTTCTCCTTTTCTCTTTATTTTGGTTATGGATGGAGTTAGTATTAAGCTAAAGAATGTTGGAGGCACAGGCTCTTTCATGGATATCAAAGTGGATGACAGTGTGAATGTTACTCATCTTTTCTTTTTTGACGATGCCCTGGCCTTCATAATGACTTCACGTACACAATGGAAAGCACTACATGCCTGCATAAATAGGTTTGGAGGGGCTTCAGGCCTGAATGCTAATGGTGATAAGTCTTTTATTTTATTTTCCAATGAGGAAACACCTGAGATTATACATATTACACAACTATTTGGCGTCGAGACAGGGAAGGTAGCAGATGGCTTGACCTATCTGGGTTTTCACCTGAAACCGAACCACTACATGTTCATATACTGGACTTGAATTCTAGATAAGTTTTAGAATAGATTGGACAAATGGACACAAATATCACTCTCATTGGGTGTAATATATACTTTGATCCAATCAGTCCTACAACAAATCTCGGTATATTGGTCCCATTTATTTTCTCTCCCCATTATTATTTTGAAGAAAATATGATCCATTATCACACATTTCCTCTGAATAGGAAGTAGAGTGTAGTTTAAATTCCATCTGGTCGGGTGGGGAAAGATAGCCAAACTGAAGGAACTCGAAGGTTGGGGGTCTACTAAACAAAAATATTTTTGGATGCGAACTATTAATAAAATATCTATGAAGGGAAATATTTGATCGTGGGATATGGCATAATGTAACCAAACATAAGTATTTGAAGGAGAGAGACTTCATAGAATGGTTCAAAAAAGGTGACATTGACATTTTAAAGGGCTCCTACATATGGCAGAGTTAAAAAAAATAAAAGGATGGTTTCTCAATCTTATGAGGTGGTACTTTGGTATCGATACCAATATTGTTATTAGCGTTGACTACATAACATGGACTGGACCATCCATTACTCTTCCAGACGAACTTATTTTCGTTCTTCACTCAAACTACTCTTGTATTGTTGAGACAATAATTTGAATCTATCACCTTTCAATATATTTACACGGAGGATAATCTAGAGGCATACCACCTCTCCAAACTCAGCCTCTAGGCCCTTGTTGGTTATATCCACTTTTGTTTTACTGAAGATGGCGTGGTGTGGGAAGAAAGCAATATTTCCATCTGCTAAAGATATTGGCTATAGATCCTTTTTGGTGTGGATGTGGACTACAAACAATATTATGATATATGTACATTATAAAAAATCAAAGTTTTTTTCTTCTGGAAAAAAAATATTCTCTATCTTTTTATATATATGTATTTTGAGGAAAGAAAGAAATCAATCTCCCTTTCAACTCCAAGGTTAGAATGAAGCTATGAATAATCAAACTTTGTAGAGAGATTGTTGGTAGAGTGAGGTTAAGATTAATCAACCTCAACACTAAGGCAAGAGAAATGTTGGTATAGCCCACAATATAAACTCAAGCTCAACATAATTACTCTATTCCAGCTCATAGTATAGACTCACCCAAAACATAGTTACTATATTCCAAAGCTACAACATGTCAAACTGAGACTTGAATTTGGTTAGGAAAGATCACAATGATTGTTCTCTCTCTCTATATATATAAGATATCAAAGTAAATTATATTTTGGGTGGACATTACAATATTTAATTTTCGTTGTATTATAAATGTGCCCAATAAAAAATTCAACATTAATCCCAGAGGCTCATTTGGGCAGAGACATTCATACACTCCAGTATGAGGGTCATGTGTGATTCCGTAAGTGCTCAACATAGATTTGACAGATGGCTATTTTAAAATAAAAATATAATATTATTTAAATAAAAAAAATGTTTGTTATAGTAAAAAAAAACATGAATAAACATGTTTGGTGTGTAAGAGATGTGGTATAAACATTTTTCTCTCACTCAAATAAAATATTTTGATAGCCATGTGAAGTAACTTAATTTTATATTAACTTTAGAGAGAGATAAAGTAACTAAAAGTAAAAAAATCCTATATTTTCACTTTTGACTATGAATGAGATGTATAATTCTTACACTTTTAAAAAATACTTCAAAACACTTATATAAATTGTTTGAATATAAACTAATTTATTTCCATATCAATTCCATCTATATATGTATATAGAAAGTAAAACATGACAAAATTATGTTATGTTGACCATAATTGGAAATAAAAAAATAATTAGTTCCTAATAAATAATGAGGTTGTCTTTAATGCTGCTTTTTGGAGTTCCCAGTGGATTTTGTGGCCCAAATCCGGTTGAAAAATTTGAGGTGAAATCTTGATTACTAGTTTTTTTTACTGCATATATGGATCCAACACCCTGAGAAACACCTAAGGCACTTCAATTGTGCAGAGTTTACCCATCAAAATTGTGATTTCAATGAATTCCTACAAGATTTTAGAGAAATTAAATCAAATTGTTTTTCCAAAATTCACATTAAAGACAACTCTATAAAATAAAAATAAAAATGACACCTATAATTAATATAAAACTAACCTAGGTCCATCTTAACTTCAGATTCACCAAGAGGGATCAAATCTCTTTTTCACTTTAAAAGAGGTTTGCACCTCAATAGATGCTTGGTAGATCCGGAGTTAAGATGGATCTAGAGTGGTTTAATTATTAATAATTGATAATTATAATTATAATTTTATTTTTATGTCACCTAGTCAAAATGTTTTAATTAATAATTATAATTATTTATTTTATTTAATTGTATTTTATTTTTATTTTTATTGTCATGTAATTTGATCAAGTCAAAATGTTTACATAACATAACTTACAACTTCTCTTCCATATTGGACTGGAGAGGGCCTCTCCACTCAATTAACATTTGGTATTTAAAAAATATTACTAAAAAAATCAATGCGGGTCATAGATAAAATATTCAAATGTCCATGTTAAATTAAATAAATAATTTAATATCGTGTATAAGATTATTATCCAATTTTAAGGTGGGCCAAGCAAGACACCAAATTGGTGTATGAGATCTTTGTGGGACAAGGGACCCACCTCCGCGCAACAACTGCTAAGTCTACCAAGACATACATACCCCTCTGGTTTTGAACCTATAACCTCTTAAGAGGAAACACATGCTCTTAACCATTATGCATTCAAAAATACAATTTAAACCATGAAAAATTATATATATATATATATATATTTTAAGCATGGATCTATCATCCCCCAAATCCGGGGACCAAATCCCGTAAGTTGCAAACATATTCCAAGACCTCAAAAGATTTGATCCGTCTTGGAGCTTGCTAGATCCTTGAATAAGATGGATATATATTGGTTCTATATTCCAAATTTATGAGGGAAATGTGTAATTACTTCTATATTGAGTCTTCACTTTGGACAAAAAACATTATTGATTATTTATAAACAATTAAACATAAATGAGATGTGTAATTAAGTAAAAAAAATATTTCACTCTCAATTATAAATAAAATATTTCAATGTCCATATTCAATGCCATAATTTTATATCAACATCATATGGTGATAAAGTAACTGAAAGTAAAAGAATCTTATATTTTCACTTTTTAGTCTTAGGAAAAATATTTCACTCTCAATTATAAATAAAAAATTTCAATGTCCATATTCAATGCCATAATTTTATATCAACATCATATAGTGATAAAGTAACTGAAAGTAAAAGAACTTATATTTTCACTTTTTAATCTTAGGAATATGTATAATTATTTGATATCCATATTAACTAACATATTTCAGTATAAACTTTGTAAAAAGTAAAAAAATACAAACGTATCAATTATAAATAAAATATTTCAATTTCAAGTGTGTATATATTATATAAAGCAATTGAAAATAAAAATTTTCTTATTGTTAAAAGATTTTAGTTGCTCAAAGTGAAGTATAAGTATATTTCAAGTGGAGTATATATATATAGAAAGAAAGAAATAACCATTACAGATTCATTTTAACCTTTGATTTATTAAGTACAAAGAGGGATCAAATCTCGTGAGGTGCAAACTTTTCTTCAAGTTTTGTGATTTAAAAGAGGTGGTTTGCACCTAGAGAGATTTGATCGCTTGATGGCTTTGTGGTTAAGATGAATTTACCTTGGAATATATGTTTTTTAAATTGGTTTTTATGTCCCATAAACAAGGAAACACCAATTTGGTGGGTCCCTTATCCTATAAACAAAGGAGTCTCATACACCAATTTGATGCCTAACTTAACCGTGACCTTAAAATTAGATGATAATAATAATAATAAAATAAATTACACAATTTATTTCAAAAAATCTAAAACAACATAATTACCAAATATAAAAACTTACATACTAAATATGAACTTTTAAACACATACCTAGGTTATTATATTTTTACATTTAAATAAAAATAACAATAAATTTATAACAAGAATATTACCTGCACATAAAATTAGGGTTCACCTTTAGACCCAAGGATGGAAGCCAATTAAAGATGGCCCTCTACATATCTTAGGTTATTATATTTCTATATTTAATGAAAAATAACAATAAATTTATCACAATAATATCACCTGCACATAAAATTAGGGTTCACCTTTAGACCTAAGGATGGAAGCCAATTAAAGATCGCCCTCGCTTATGGAGAGGTAAAATTGGAAAAATGGTACTTTTATTTCGCGAATATTCACTTATAAAACTAATTTTGTAAGATTGCAGTCCTCTAAAAAGATTTCAATCATACCAAAATTGCTGCCCAGTAGGTAAATGATCGTGGGTGAGGCCAAAATTTGAAACTGTACCATCACACGTGACATCTTTCTGAAAATTTGAAAAATATTTTAGAAAATGGGGGTGGGCAGGAGGGATTGAACTGGACGTCGATCTAGCCACCCTAATAAAGATTGCCATTAATGCTCAGGAGGGAAGGGAGAAGTTCAAGAATAGGGTCGTTAATTGCTAGGTTTTACAAAAAAGAAAAATAATAATATTAATAGAAAAGAGCGGGTAGATGGGGAAGGTTATAGAAAAATATTTAATAATTGAAAAAAAAGAGAAAAAAGCGGGGGTGAGTGGTGGAGGTGTTTATAATGATGAATAGGGGAATAAGAGCGACAGAAGAATCGAGGACGAGGAGGAAGAAGAGGCTGTGGAGGATTCGAATAGCCGATTGCCTGGCTTGTCTTTGTCTGCCTCAGGGCATTAACGGCTTTATTCTTGGTTCTGCCATTGTTTATTTATTTCAAAGATCTTGAAAAGCTAGGCCTCGGCTGGCCTGGATTGGGATTGGGACTGTTGAATGGATTAGAGGCGAAGGAAGGAAGGAAGGAAGGAAGGGAGGGTATTGGAAAATAAAGAAGAGGAGCTAGAGATCGCAGGTTCGAATCCAAGATGGAGAAAGCGAAGGTTCAGGAAACAGAGGGCGAGGGAGAGGGCGTGGATGTTTTTAAAGAAGAACATCTGAGAGGGATATACAGGCTGAAGAGAGGGAAGGGGTTCATTGAAATGATGTGTGGGTGCACCAGCGCCAAGTACGGAGACGCGGTGGGGACGCTGAGAATTAGCGAGGAGGGCGTGTTCGAGATCGCTTGCGAGTGCAGCCCCGGCGGGTGCGAGGAGGGCACGCTAACGCCGCCGGCTTTCGAGAAGCACGCGGGGAACCGTTCCAAGAAGTGGAAGAACAACATCTGGGTGATACGGGAGAACCGCAAGGTGCCGCTGTGCAAGACGGGGTTGCTGGCCTACCACAACCCGGGGCCCGCCGCCCGGAAGGGCCGAGCGGCGCGCCGGGCGGCGCACCGGGACGAGTTCGTGCGCTGCTCTGTCTGCGGAAAGGAGCGCCGCTTCAAGCGCCGCGACCGGGACGAGTGCCGCGTCTACCACGACGCCGCGCGGAACCCGAATTGGTCCTGCAAGGACTTCCCCTACGAGGTCATGGACTGCCAATTGGAGGAGGAGCGCGCCGCCTCTCGAAAGGCCCACCGCGGCTGTCCCAAAGCCACGGCCTGCGAGGGCTGCTACTGCTGCGTCTGCCTCGGATGCGACGTCTGCCTCTTCCCTGACTGCAATTGCCGCACCTGCGTCGATTTCTTCACGTCAAATGCTAAAGTCTGATGAAACCCTCGAAAAAACAAGAGAAACAAAGAACAGAATGTAGCCGTGTATTGGCATTAACGTTTATATTTTTTCAGCGGGGGCTTGGTTTTTGGTTTTTATATTAGGGCTTCTATTTTTGGTTTTGTTGTGGGAATCGATCTCTCGACCTCTGTTCTTCTTCTTTTTCTTTTTAATATTAAAGAAATACCGCCCGCTCCGCTTCGCTTCTGGTTCTCTCTGTTTTTGTGTTCTTGTTTAATTATAATTTCTGGCAATTCTTGAATGCAAATCTTTCTTTCATTTTGCTAAAGCTCAGATGACAGAGATTTACGGTTCCTGTTTGACCTTCCCCAACTGCCGGAGCTTTCTTACAGTTGGAGATAACCGTGCCGATTAATGTGAGCAACAGATAATAAATAATGCACATAACCGTGCTAATTTTATGACGTACTTTTGTTGTCATGCCGTGGGCGAGAATCGAACTGCCGACATGGTCTTTGGATGTACTAGGTAGACTTTACTGTGAACCTGTATTTTCTTGAATTATAGACAAACTTGATTTTATTCACTTGCCAATGCGAATATTGTTTCTTTCGACAGTACGCATTTATTTTGGGATTTTTATTCTGATAATATGAACCGACTTTATAAGGAAATCGCATTTCAAAAATTTAAGACAGGAAGCTCTGTCCACGCACGGCAAATCCAGCTAATAATTCCATTTTCAGAGTTCACAGTCCTTTTTCATCACAAAATAACAATAATAATTTGTTTTTACATTATTGATGCAGTATTTTCTTCCTTATGCGGCCTTTTGGAAATGCATTTTTTATCTTTAATGTTCAATGAAGGATGATGTCTTCTATCACAGGATAGCATTAAATGTCTTGATGGGTTTGTTTTATTTATGTTTATGGTGATGTCTCTTAGTACTGCCCAACATTAAATGTTAAAGTTGTGTTCCAACAGATGCTTTAAGATTTTATTTTGCGGTTTCTGGACTTTGGATGAGATATATATGATATATACACATGTTGTAATACATATGGGCCTAGATATTTTGCCATGCCAGTGCTAAAGCTTTTGGATGATTAATGAATGAATATGTATATATAAAAAGCGTTTGAAGCTCTGTTTGCACAGATAATGGAACTATGAATTTCATAGCAATATATATATAGATAAAGTGGTTGAAGCTCTGGAATTATGAACTTCATAACAACATATATATTAGATAATGGAACCTGGAATTATGAAAGTCATAGCAACATAAATATTGATAAAGCGGTTGAAGACCTGTCTACACAGATATTGGAACTATGAACTTCATGTTTGTGGCTCACATCCCCTTTCCATTATCAAATTTAGATTAACCATTTTTAGATTTTATTTATTAATTTAGGATTTTCTCTTTTGGTTTTGTGGGCCCTCTGGAAAATGTTAGAAAATGTTGGTAATTTGCCCTTATTAATTTAAAGGGTGATGTCTCCTATTATTACAGCATCATAATAATATTATTATGGAAAATGTTAGAAAATGTTGGTAATTTGCCCTTATTAATTTAAAGGGTGATGTCTCCTATTATTACAGCATCATAATAATATTATTATAGTAAATGTTAGAGGTGGTGTTTTGCATAATAATATTATTATATTATATATAATAATAAATATTAAATGTGGTCTTTCTAAATCATGGTTGAAAGACATTATATAATTCATGATGTACATA
Organism: Pinus albicaulis; assembly: GCA_034641835.2. NCBI lineage: Eukaryota > Viridiplantae > Streptophyta > Pinopsida > Pinales > Pinaceae > Pinus > Pinus albicaulis. Next base: position 1,294,453,190 of record CM076579.1, read on the forward strand.
ATTTATTTTTTATTGGTCTTTCTAAATCATGGTTGAAAGACTATATAATTCATGATGTATGTAATTATATATATATATATTAAAATATTAATTTAATTTAAAATATTTGGAATTTTAAAATTTTAAAATATATTATTATTATTATTATTTAGTTGGAATCCATTACATAACAAATTTATTTATTCCTTTTATAAAATAAATTTATTAATATTTGTAATTTTTTTTATTATATTAAAAATATAATTTTAATATAATTTTTTGTGAATGATATTAATTATATTAATTTATATTTATAAGTTTTATTAATTAAAATTTTTTAATATATAAAAAATATATAAATTTTAAAATATAAAGAATATTCTTTTAGACATATATATATATTTGACTAGTAGCATTAAGAAAAAAATGAATATGGTTAGGATTAGAATTAATTCTCACTGAGTTTGGAAGTGAAACTGGTCAAATTCTCATGTGAAACTGGTCAAATTCTCATTAGTTTGGAAGTGAAAATTCTCACGAGTTTCATGAGTTATGGAAGTGAAACTGGGCAAATTCTCATGAGTTTGGAAGTGAAAATTCTCAGAGTTTCATGAGTTTCTAAGTGAAACTAGGAGCGGGAAAATTCTCATAAGTTTTGAAGTAAAACCAGTTGGTGGTCTACTCCCAAAACTCCATGGGATCATCAGTGTTGAAGTGAAACAAGTAGGTGGCTCAAAACTCCATGGGATGATCAGCGCAACTAGATGATCAACCCAACTATAGTGAACTTGGAACCTTTCTTTCCCTTTGAAGAGTCACAAATAAGAATTTGAAGAATCAGCCCAACTATAGTGATCTTGGAGTTCTTTTTTCCCTTATAAAAATCACAAATAAGATTTTGAAGAATCCCAATTAGATTTTTTAAGGAAGAATCACAAATAAGTTTTTAAAAATTAGATTTTTAGTTTTTTTTTTTAAAATCAAATGATATCATCAACATCATCACCAAAATATAATAAAAATTAATAATTTAAATTATTTTAAAAATATTTAAATTTATATCTTTAATTTCTTAGGCTATTGGATGATTAATGATTCTTTGTGGAATATATATAATTTAGATAAAAGTACTTTCATTTTCTCGATAAATAAATAGCGGCAGGTAGATAGTTAGTTAATAAATTAATTAATTAAATAATTTTTTTATACCAAATGGGTTAATAAATTATTAAGTAATCAAAATGGGTAATAGAGAGGGGAAAAGATTTTAGTTTAAAATATAAATAATTACTTAATTAATTGTTAAGAAAATCAATAAATTAATTAATTAAAATAAAAATAAACTAAAGGACCTAAGAAGGAATTAGGGAGGGGCAAATTTTTAATAACTAAATAAATAAGTGAATTAAATAAATTAATTTAAAATTTTTAAGAAGGGTTTATAAATAAATATAATAGGTAATAAAATATAATAATAAGAGAAGGGTAAATTTTTTGCTTAATAAAACTAAATAAATAATTTATTTAATTATTTGATCAAATAAATTAGTAAATATAAAATAATAAATAATCAAAAAATTCAATAAAAACAATAAAAAAGCAAAGAAATCTAAAAAGAGACTAGGGAGAGGTAAAAATTTATTAAAAATTTGTTTACAACCCATATATAATATATGGTAAATCTTTGCCTACAAAAATACCAAACTAACTATTATCCAGGTTTCAGAGTTCAAAGCCTTTGAGAAAATTTTTATATTATATTATTTTGATAATTTTATTTAATTTTACATTATTTTAAATTAACGGTAGCTTCCCTACAACAATAAGGGCCAAAGGTGGTGTTTTTGTATTTTAATATTATTATTTATTCTCTAAGATGATTCATGATTATAATACATACGTTGTGATAAGAAATATATAGATAATAGTTGTTGGGAGAAATTGATTGAGGGGATGGAGATTCCCTCTGAATTCGATTTGTCACATAAAGTGGTATGCATGCATGATTTAGAAGGATATGATTCCTTGGGATCCGTGGTGATATTTTACACGAGCTCTCATCATGGTGTTGTATATTTATTTGCATGGTAGACAAAAGATGATTCCTGTAAACGTACACCATGAAATTTGCATTCCCTTTATTATTATTCAATGTTTACACTTTCAATCAACGGTGAATGGCTTTTTGTATTGCCATGGAATGATTGCGATTCTTAACCAAATAGAGATATCATCAACTAGAAACGAAGGTGTGTTTGCTTATAAATTTGACTCTATTTGTATGATGAAAGTTCGAAATATGCCAATAGTACATTGTTATTATTTGAGTTAAATAGTACAATTTTATTATTTGTACTAGGGATTTTTTTTGTTAAAAGTTTTCTGAAATGCTTTTGAATTTTTGTATTAATTATGGGTACAAATTTGAATTTGTGATGGAAGCAGTTTATAATTAAACTCACTGATGGTATTTATTTTTATTTTTATTTTTATTTTAATAATTCAGACTTAAATGTAATTGAATTTGTTTAGTTTTAAATGTAATTGAATTGGTTTAGTTTTTATATAGATGATAAAAGTAATCTATAATTATTGAAACTATTTTGAACACAGTAATTCACGATGTTTGAACAATTGTAATTAATTTTTTTTTTGTTTTTTTTGTTTTTTGTTTTTTTTAATTTCAACTAAAATTATATAAATAATCAAGTAAACATCTTGAATTTATACTCTTTTATTTATATATATTTATAAAAGTTCCAACAAAAAATATATAAATAATTGAGTAAACATTTTAATCTCATTTATATTTTCATACTATACTATAGTTTTATATAATCAACTATATACTTGAATACACTTAATGTATTATTTATTTTAAAAGTTTCAACCAAAGTTATATAAATAGTCAAGTAGATATTTATACTAATTATATTTTTATAATTATCTTTATCTTTTTCTTTAAAGTTTCAATAAAAGGTAAATAAATAATTAAATAAACATCTTAAACTTATACACATTCATATTTTTATAAAATAATAGTTATATATTAAACTATACATTTTACCTAAATAAATTATTTAGATGGTAGCTATAAATAATAAGCACTTTCAAAGCATAACTATAAATTGTCAAATTTTAACCATAATATTTTCTTAGGGTTGTAACTTCCTAAAAGTACACTTATTTTCATAACTCATTGGTTAACCCAAACGCAGTTAGACTTTTAATGTATTGTTATTGATTCAAATCATATTTAAAATAATGTAACTTTTAGGAGGCCTTATTTTCCCTTGCGTGAGCTTTGATGTGACTAGTGACTTTGTCAACTTGCCATCTTTCTTAAAGTTTTTGCTTACTTGATGTTGCCTTTTACCTTTACATGGCTTGTGTTTATCATATATGTGGGTTATGATTTGGATCACGGTCTTTCTTGGAAAAGGAGTTGGTGCACCTTGGATTCAATGTTGAAAAATGTTAGAAATGGGAGCCATTATTTTAAGGGTTTTTTTAAGTGTATTATGTTGTTTTCTTATATAAAGAAAATATAAATATAAATATATTAAAATACTTTTTTTAATGAAAATATAAATATAAATATATTAAAAATAAATATTTTTAATGAAATAATAGCTAAAATATTGCATTGGTAATGGTGATGTTATTTGAAAAGAAATGTATCTATAATGGTAGTAGTTATTTGAAAACGAATATATTTATTATATTTACAAAAAAGCCACAATTTTTTTTTAGTATCATTTTTATGTATTTAAAAAAAATGTTGAAAGTGTGGATGAACAACCATGTAAATATTGTATGAACTTAGTTGCATTGAGTGTAGATGAACAATCACGTAAATATTGTATGAACTTAGTTGCAAACATTGTGTAAGGTTCATTTTTTTTAGTAGTGAAACGATGAGAATTTGGGAAGAATGGTCACTATTGTGGAAAAAGACTGGGCTATATGCACAAAACTTGTATAATCTTCTTTAGACTATATAGGAACTAGAATGACGCCATGAAGGTTTGTAGGATAAGGGATGTGAATACTTGCACTACATTCAATTTGAGAAACTCTATAGGATAAGGTCTGAGAAATATTGTACTACATTTCATAGTACAAAAAAGAGCTATAGAGCTTTGCATATATTTGGATCTTGAATTGTGCTCCAATCCCTAATTCCAAGGAGTAGTGCATTGCTATGATATCAATGATCCATATCTCATACACTAAGATTCAAAAGCACATGATGAAGAGAGGAGGTGATTAAACCTACGCCTCAAAATTCACAAAAATAACATTAATAATGTCCATTCATATCAACCAAAAAATAAGAAAGAGAGTTATTCCTAATTTTAGCATCTCTCTTACTTTATCCCTAAATCTCTCATTATGGTTATTTATATAGGTGACATGAATAATTTATATAGGTGATTTGGGCTAATGCAACTTTGATTAAGTTTGTATTTTTACATTTAATACAAAATATCCTTATGACTTGGGCATTTAAATCTTGGAGAATGACTCTATTAAAGTTTGGATTAACCATATGTAGCCAAACTCATGAGAGCAATTTTTAAGCATTAAGGCATCATGGACATTTACTCATTTATGTGACTCAATAGTTGTTCCAAAATCAATTAGGCCACTTTTTATCTTCAAGTTTCAAAATAGACATAGATAGGCAAGCTAACAATGGTACATTTTGAAAGTTCAAAGATCTTGAATCTAAACTCATTTCTATAATTCATCTGTCGATTTAGATGCAATCAGACCTCTTTATCTTAAAGTTTCAAAGATACAACCATAAATAGCCAAGTAAAAATGGTACTTTCTTAGGATTAATACATATTGAACCTACAATCATTTCTATAACTCATTGATTGTCAGAAATGTATTTATACAATCTTAAAGTTTCAACACATAACCAAAATAATATTCATGAAAAGCAAAATCTTTTTGATAGGTCCTCTACAACCCCAATTTGTTATGCCAAATAAATTTGTACTATCTAAAGAATTTGTGAGAAAAAATTGCTCCACTTCCAAAAGTTAAGTACATTATCCTATGCTTTTTTCATAGGGAAATGACTCCTCTCCACTATACATAAGGAGTTTATCACAATATAACATACCTTATTTTGAATTTATACCAATTGTTTACAATAAGAGAAGGACATCCATCTTTGATTTTAAATAACAGGATCTTTGTTAGAAAATGAATTATTTTCCTCTTTTAACATGACAAATAGCAATTTCGCCATGAGGGGTGAAGAGAGATGGGATAATAAACAAGGATGGTATGTGCACTTCCACCTCACTTAATGAGTAGCGAAAGCATGCCACCATCGCTCGTTTTCATGAATCAACGTGTTAATAGCATTAACAATCTCCCCTCTCCCGTTATAATGGCATTTCAACTCATACTTTGCTCCACTGTGCGGATTTGTATCATGGTTTTTGCTCCATTGGTGCATATTAATCATCATGATGAAATTGGCTCTCTCAAGATTATGGTTATTAGTATGGCTTGGACACGGTTTTGTTTGGTGTTATTTTTAGCAGAGAGGAGCTCCATAGTTCAGTATAAGGTATATGTATAAAAGTAATGTGAGAAATGTAATGTAAACATTTGAAGTATAAGAGTATAAGACACATGTGTAGATATAATGTGAGAAATGTAAGGTAAGGAATATAATGTAAGTAACATTTGAAATGCAGAAGTAAATTTAAGAACACAAAAAAAAGGTATGGTAAATAAATAAAAATATAAATAAACCGAAAATATGATAAATAAAAAATAAAACTTCTTTTTATACTTACTCAAGTATGGTAAATAAATAAAAATAAAAATAAATTAGAGGTATAGTAAATAAATAAAAATATAAATAAATTAGAGGTATGGTAAATAATAAAATCTCTTTTTATATTTACTCCATAAACTTTTTTTTATTATATATCATTTTTGGGATTCCATCTATAACCATTTCCATGAGAGGTAGTGGTAACTTAACACTCATTGCATTGGGTGATGCTCACAGGGGTGAAGAAGTGAGTCAGTTACTACTACCTCTCATTTATTTAGGTGAAGCCTATGGGCCAAATACCATGGAAAAAATTATTATTAATACCATGGGCTAAATACTATGGACCAAATACCATATTTATAAAAGAGGTATACAGAGGTATGGTAAATACATAAAAATATATCAAATATGATTAGAAACCAACATCTAAGTATGTACCAAACCTATAGGCCAAATACCATGGTAAATAAAAGAGGTATGGTAAATAAATATAAATATAAATAAATGAGAAGTATGGTATAAAAATATATATATATATATATATATTAATATTATAAATTTAAAAAAATTGGATCCAGAGGTTTGTATTTGAGTACACTACATGCATTGACTATCTCAGGTAAACACATAAATGTAAATGTAAGCTTAAAAGTAATGTTTAACATTTAGTTTTTAAAATTTAATCTAATTAATCCCCTAGTGAAAAATCACTTCTCTCCCTAAATATATAAATTTAACACAAATAAAGTGTCTAACTGTATTTGTGAGGAAACATCTCTGTGACAATGCTAAGAGTGAAATAATATTTGTCAGAAAGGATTTCGGGAGTTGTGTACAGTGGAAAATAATATTTGTGGGAAAGGATTTCACAGTACCAACTGTGATTGCTTTTTAGGTTTGATTTCGTTTGCACATGCATTTTATTTTTTCTACATTTTTGTTTTTATCTTTTCATCTACCTCCACTCCTTTTCTGCCTTGGGCCAAACACCACCAAATTAGAATGATTTAATTTCCGCCTTGATCCAAACACCACCAAATTAGAATGATTTAATTTTCGCCTTGGGCCAAACACCACCAAATTAGTGAAACCTTGCCCCGGCTCTGAAACAAAGTGACTTCAAGAATCTATTTCTAAATGTGTAAAAAGCCAACCTAGATCCATCTTAACTCCCAATTTATCAAGCCCCTAGAGGGATCAAATCTTTCGAGGTGCAAACATTTCCTCAAGTTTTTCACTCAAAAAACATGTTTGCACCTCTAGAAATTTGATCCCTCTCAGGGCTTGATAGATATGGAGTTAAGATGGATCTAGGCTGGTTTAGTTTTGGTTATCTCCTTATGTTTGAATAGAATAAGGGGTGAGAATAAGGGGTGAAAGCATGAAGTTGTGAGTTCTATCAAGCCATTTTTAAGCTCTCCATCGAGCTCCTTAGTGCTAAAAAAGAAACTCCATCGAGCATTAAAAGTAACTCTCGATCAAGCTCATGTGTAACCTCAGGTTAGGAGCTCAATTGAGCTTTAAGTCTTGATCTAGCCTTAAAGCTAGAAATTTTATAATTTATGTAAATATCAATAATGACATGCAAGACTTTAAAATTGTAAATATTTGATAGTTAAAAAAACACCAAATTTAATTACTAATTACATTTGAATAAGTAATTAAAAATGGTGTGGATTAATTTCTCATTACATTTCTTGAGTTTTGGTATATACATTTGAAAAAAAATTCTATACCACTTGCAATTGAAATTGTAATATTCTTATATTTATAATTAGATAACTTAAAAATTAGTTTTTAATATGATTTCAGTTTTCAATGTTATAATTTAAATAATAAATTTATTGTAAATATAATTTAAATAATAATTTGATTAAAAATAAGAAAATTTATCAGATTTCAATAAATATTATAATTTTTTATATGAATAGTGTAACTCAAAAATGTGAATTTGAAGCTCTTGGAAATGTATATTTTATAAAATTCACTAAAGAGTTAATAAACGATGAGCCACCATTCCCTGGGTCATAATCCACTTGTTTAGGGAAAGAAATGTGTGCAGAGTAATAATTAACGTAGTTGTAGTTGTTGTAAGTTATAATTAAGATGTCTGATCATTAGGAGGAGGAGCGATGATTCTGGGCGGGAGTCAGGTTTTTTTGAACGGCGATGGGCGCGCCTCTGTATTCGACGATCAGTCCAGGGAACTGTCTGACTTTGTGTAGGAGAGGCACGCTACTACTCTCCCTGTTTGGTCCAGGTCCGGAGGGCAGTCAGGCTTACATTTACAAGACGTGGTGGAGCCCCCGATTCTCTCGGATGGAAGGCTGTCACCCTTGGTTTTCAATGGAGGGCTTGATGGGAGGGTGGGAGGCTATATGCCTGTTATTAACAGCTCAGACTTGAATAAGATTCAAGCTCTGAAGGGGAAAGATCTCTACCAGCATTTGAACGTGGGGAAAGATCACTACTAGCATTTGAACGTGGATATGGGTGACTTACCGGGTGCCTTTTCCACAGATTTCGGCATCGAACAGGATCCCTCTGTGCTCGTGTCCAGTAGAGTGGATGGTCTAGGGGAGAAGGAGAGCGTGAGAGCTTCCCATAGTCCTATAAGTTGGGAAGAACAGAGTGGCGTTTTTGTTTCTGATGCAACTAAAGGGACTGGCCCAAACTTTGGTAAAGTGGCTGAAGTGTCGAAGCAAAGGGGTAGAACAAAGAAATGGATCAAGATTAAAAATGCTGAGTATAACTATGTCTTGGGTGAAGACATTGGATGGGAACAGGTTTCAGTTATGGCCAGTAGAACACTGGTTGGCAAGGCTGTGGGGAGGCATTTTCCCTGAAAACTGTAGTTGCCTGGGCTGATACGCATTGGAAAAACGTTTTTGGTTATGTGCCTGAGGTGGTGTCCCTTTCAAAGGGGTGGTTCGTTTTCAATTTCTTGTGCTCTGAACATCTCTAGTGGGTGACACATCGGTGTTGGTCTATAGATCATTCTCCCCTGCTCTTAAAACCTTGGCATGCGCTCTTTGATGCCAACAGGGAAAGGGTGGATTCAGTCCCATTGTGGGTTCGTTTACCTGGTCTGCCTCTTCATTACTGGACAGAGGAGCACCTATGTGGTATTGGTAATACTATTGGGGTCTTCTTAGAGGCAGACCTATCCTTCTTTAAGACTAATCTCAGGCGGGTAGCTAGAATTCTTGTGATGATTAACATTAGAGAGGGCCTTGCAGAATTTATGAATCTCCGGTGGGGGCACTATGATATTAAGCAGCTCCTCGACTATGAGAAGGTTCCTTTTCGTTGTCGACGGTGCCATGTTTACGGACATCCTGCATATGAATGTGGTTCTCCTTCTCGATTTGCCAAAATCCGGGGGTCTGATCCACATGTGGAGGCACCTCAGGTGAAGGGGGCTGGCTCCGGTCCTCACAATTCACAATCAGCTCCTTGTTCAGCTTTCTCAAGTGCTGTACAGTCTTATTCTGATGTCTTTGGTTCTTGTATGCCGCCTGTTGTAGATCTCCAGGGGCTGAGTGAGATTTCTGGTCCTTCTTCTGGGCAGGAGGCTGTCTTTCAGAATGCTGGGTGTGGAGCGCTTGATGTTGTGTAGGTTCATAGTCGACATTTTGGAGCAGATTTTCATCTAAAGGAAGATGTTATGTTGAACGAAGTATTCTCAGTGTTGAACCGTTCATTTATGGGCTCTTTCCCTTTCTCTCCTGTCTTTAATTTCTCTTTAAATATGATTCAGTCTACAGTCTCAACTACAGTCTCAGGTTGGAAGGATGTTGGCGGTAAGGTTACTTGTGCTGTTCCTTATATCTCTTCTCAGCCTGTTTCTCTGGCTGCTCTCCAAGAGAAGGCTTCTGTTTCCGTTTTCGACCCAGGTGATAAGCTGTTGGACTCGGTGGTTACTACAGCCCCTTTGGTCACTGGATATAATCTGAGATCTAGTGCCAAAAAAGGTGCTGGTGGGCTTGGGAAGGGAAAATCCCCTTCTGCTCGGGGCAGGGGCAGGATCTCTTTTTTGGCAAAAGCTCAAGATCGAGCTATGTTGGATGTTCATGATGGGAGGCAGATTTCGATTGACAGGGCGCTTAGAGCAAGCCTTTCCCTGAAGCCGGGTGTTTAATGAAGATATTGTCTTTTAATTGCAGGGGTTTGGCAGGTCCCCAAAAGAAAGCTGCTTTTCGGAGAATTATCTTCTTGGATTGTCCTGATATCATTCTGCTACAAGAGACTTTAGGTGCTGGGTCGGTGGTTAAAGCTAGATTGGAAGGTTGGCTGCCTGGCTGGACATTTGAGTCTTTGGATGCTAGAGGAAGGTCGGGTGGTTTGGCTATCAGGTGGAATGAACAAACAATCAAAGCTCAAAATTTATGGGGTATGGAGTCGGTCCTGGGAATAAATTTCCTGTCGTTGGAGCTTGGTGAAGCATTCAATCTTTTTTAAATTTATGGCCCATATCAGGACATGATCCCTTTTTGGGATTCCCTCTTGAGTAACTCTTTAATCAAGAGAGACTCGGTGATTTTGGGTGGGGATATGAATTTTTCTTTGGGCCAGTCTGAGGTCTGGGGACCTCATGCTCAAATCGATTCTTTGACTGGTTTTTTCACTCAAAAATTGGAGGAGAATCACTTGCTGGACATTGAGCCCATCAAGCTGAAACCTACTTGGAGGAATAATAGATGTGCTGAAGGCAGAATAGCAAAGAGACTAGATCGTTTCCTGGTGGCTGAGCAGATTGTGGACATGCCTTTTCTGATTAAGCAGTGGATTGGCAGTGGGGGTGCTTCTGACCATTTTCCCATATTTCTTGAGTTAAAGATCGGGCCTAGGCAGCCTCCTAGCCCTTTAAAGTTCAAAAAAATTTGGCTCAAGGATGATTCTTTCAAAGCTTTGGTTATTGATTGTTGGATTCCTTTTAGGGTGGATCGTCCTCTTTCTGCTGCCTTTCAATTTGCTGAAAATTTAAAACGCATCAAGGATGCTATGAAAGTTTGGTCGGCTACTAAGAGACAGAGGGAGGATGTGGAGTTGAAACAGGTGGAAGAGGACCTTCACTTGATTTATGAGGGTATTGGTGGTGGCTATCAATCCCAAGTTGATAAATACACTTTTGTTTCACTTGAAAAAAGAAGGAACTCCCTTCTTATGGATAAGGAGGAGTCTTGGAGGTTGAAGAGTAGGGCCACTTGGCTGGCTAGTGGGGATGAGAATACAAATTTTTTTCATGCATATGCTCGCGGCCGGAAGGCGGCTAATACTATTTGGACATTAAGAGATGGTCAGGGCATTGAGCATACTTATTTTGAGGCCAAAGCTAGATTGGGGGTTGATCACTTCAAGGATCTTTTTAAGGGCCCAACTCATGCTTCACTTGCGGAAGTGATAAGAGTTGCTCAGTATTTTCCGAGGTTTGTGGAGGAGGCTGATAACAGATATTTGATGGCTGAGGTCTCTGATAAGGAATTAAAGGAGGTTCTCCAAAGCTTCCAAAAAGACAAAAGTCCTGGGCCAGATGGGTGGTCGATTGAATTTTTCTTGGCTCTTTATGAAATTTAAGGGACAAATCTGCTGAAAGTTGTGGAGGACACCAGGATTTCTGGGCGGATTCCTGCTTGCTTCAATTCCACTTTCATAGCTCTTATTCCGAAGGTGGATAACCCTCTTTCTCTGGCTGACTTCCGTCTTATATCTTTGTGCAACTGTATCTATAAAGTGATAGCCAAGGTGGTTGCGAGAAGACTCAAAGGCATTTTGTCTACTCATATCTCCGGTGAACAATTTGGCTTCTTGGAAGGTCGTCAAATTCATGAAGCAATCGGGACTGCTCAAGAGGCTCTCCACAGCATGAAGACCAAGAACCTCAAAGGGACAGTGCTGAAAATTGATCTATCCAAAGCATATGATCGGGTAAGATGGTTATATATTCACATGCTCCTTACTCACCTTGGGTTTGGCATCGAATTCATTCGATGGATCATGAGCTGTATTACAACTGTCTCCTTTTCTGTTCTACTCAATGGGGCTGCATCTCCTTTTTTTCATGCTGAAAGGGGGCTGCGCCAGGGCTTCCCCCTTTCTCCCCTTTTATTTTTACTAGTTGCTGAAGGTTTGAGTAGAGCTCTTCATGTGGCAAAGAGACAGGGTTTTTTGAAGGGCATTCAGGTTGCTCCAAACCTTTTCATCACTCACCTTCTTTTTGTTGACGATGTTTTAATTTTCTGTTCTGGGTCGGTTCGTGATGCTATCACTATTGGTGAGATTTTGGATTTGTTTGGCAAAGCTACGGGAATGGAAGTGAATGCGGGGAAGTCTTCTATCTCTACTCATTCTTTGAGGGATGAGGAGAGGCGTGAGTTATTGCGGATCTTTCCCTATAATCCTGTTGGATTGGATGCTGGTCTGAATTATTTGGGGTTCCATTTAAAACCCAATGATTATAGGAAAATTGACTGGAACTGGTTGTTGGAAAAGCTGGAAAAACGTTTAAAAGTATGGTCTCACAAATGGTTGTCTAGAGCTGGGCGGTTGACTTTAGTTAAGTCGGTTTTGGAGGCTGTTCCGGTTTATTGGTTGTCCTTGTCTTGGATTCCCAAGGGTATTTTGGAGGCTGCCAGGAGGATTTGCTTCAGATTCCTGTGGAGTGGGAAACATGATTCTTTGGTGATCCCTTGGGTTCGGTGGGAGAAAATTGCTGTACCTAAAGCATTGGGTGGTTGGGGTGTGAAAAATATCTTCCTTTTTTCTCAGGCTCTTGCTGCTAAGGGTGGTTGGAGGCTCATCAATGGTGATAGCCTTTGGACTCAGGTGATATCTCAGAAATATATTGATCCTTTTTCTATTGTTGATTGGATAAGGATTCTTGGGAAATATTTTGTAGGGGGATCGGTGATTTGGAAGGCTCTTGTTAAATCATTTCACATTCTGGAAACTAGTATGGCTTGGGATGTGGGTAATGGCAGGAAGCTTCGGGTTGGTGAGGATCCTTGGATGGGTAGTTCTCTTCAGCACCTCCTTCTAAGGCGTACGGTTGAGGCCTTAAGGCAGCATGGGATTACTTTTCTCTCCCAACTTGCTGATCCGGTTCGGAGAAGGTTGGGCATCCAGTCTTGGCTACTGGCCTCCTCCCTTGGGCTGGAGGGTTTTGATGAGAGGGCTCTGGCGGTATATATTCGTGCTTTAAAACAAGCTCATCTTGTGCTCTTGGATAGGGATGATAATATTGCATGGGATTTTGATCCTACAGGGATCTATTCTCCCCGGGCTGGCTACACAAAGCTTAGTGCTGGGGTTGTCTTGGGTGAGGAGCGGTGGTGGTGGAAGAAACTTTGGAAACTGAATTGTCCTCCTAAGACTCGCCTTTTTATGTGGTGTGTCCTGGAAAATAAAGTCCCTACCTGGGATGTGCTGCAAAACAGATGCTTTCAGGGTCTTGGCTGGTGCTGCTTGTGCAAATCTGATGTTGAATCAGTTAACCATCTTTTCCTCAGCTGTCCTTTCATCAAAGGTGTTTGGTTGGAGTGCTCTAGGTTATTGCGTTTCCGATGCAGATGGGAGGGCATTTCTGTTTCTCATGCATGGGATTCGTGGTGGGTGTCTACTACTGAGATGAACCTAAAAGCTCTGCCGCTTCTCGTTATTTGGGGTTGTTGCTTGGCTCGTAACCGGCTACTATTTGATGGTTCTGTCAGTACTCCTGAGATTGTCGGTGCCATGGCTGTTGGTTTGCACTTTGCTTTCCCTATTCATATCCGTGCTGCCAATCAGAGGGAGGTCCTCATGCTGGAGATTGATAGGAGGAGCCCTTGGGGTTTTTTTGATGGTGCTATACAACAAAATTTCTGTGGGGGTGGAGCTCTGCTGTTTCTTTCGGAATCTCATTGGTACGAGATCACTGTTGGGCTTGGGGAAGGGTCAAATAATTATGCGGAACTGCTGAGCCTCAAGATACTTCTGTTGTTTGCTGTGGAGAAAGGTTGCAGGAAGTTAAATGTTTTTGGGGATTCCTTGAACGTGATAAATTGGATTAAAGGAATACATATCTGTAGAGTTCATCATTTACAAAATCTGTTTCGCTCCATTGGGGTGATCCTCCGTTCTTTTGCCTCTTTCTCCTGTCAGCATATATATCGTGAAAATAATGTCGAGGCTGATCAAGCTTCTAAGAGGGGGATTTTGCTGGATGTAGGCATCTGGAGGATCAGAGAACATTTGGATGGTGTTATCTCTGAATACTTCTATCCATCTTTATTTGATTAGTGGCTACTGGCTTATGTTCTGGCCTGTCAATTTTTGCCATCTGCTTTCATCCACTTAGTGTGTTGTTTCTACAGTTTTTTCTGAGGATGGGTGGGCATTTCTCTCATTTGTTGGTAGGTCAACAATATTCCATGTGTTTCCCTTTCAAAAGGTGTGCTTACTCTACAGTATTGGAGTCTGAGCGCTACTTTCTTTGTTTGATCTTCTGAGAGGGCTTCCTGCTGAAAGTTGTTTCCAGGGGGTCCAGTGAACAGCTAAATGGTTTTATCTTCGATCTCTCATATCCTTCTTAAATAGGCTGAGAGGCTTTCGTGTATATTGGTTGGCTGGACAACTTATTGCCATTGGTTGCATACTTTGGTGTTCGCTTTTCATCTACAATTATTTGCTGAAGAGGATCACGAACTACAACTGTTATTATTGGGTTTTTTTTCAGCTCGGTGGACAGACTGCAATGGGTCGAAATGTCCATCTGGTTTCGGTTTCTTTTTTGATTTTATGGCTGAGCTCTTGGTAAAGCGCATCCCCTGTTATTTTGTGCTTGATGAGAGCGTATTTTTTGCTGGGATTTCTCATTGGATGGGCTTCTACTGTGGGCTGGACACAGTGTCATCGATGGGTGCATCCAACTGGCTCGTTTTTTATTGAATGACTGAACGTTGTTCTGTATCATGAAGAACAATATAAATTTTCTTTATTGGCAGAGGTTCTTGAGGGAATGTTTATTAGCAGCGCAGTGATTCTGTTTTTTTAGGATCTGCCTGCTCTCCAAAGGATGATCAGCTTGTTTTTTGTTAGGTTATTTATCAGCTATTGGTCCTGCATAGGTTTTACTATGTATCTGTCTATGTTAAACAAACTACTGGGTTTGTCTTTATGAACACACAACTATGTGTTTCTCATTGTAATTTTATACTCACCTGCAGTAATAAAACTACGCTTTTTTCTCGAGGAAAAAAAAAGTTATAATTAATAAAGTTGTAATGAATGTAATGATATATGCGGTTATAAATCTCTCTCAACTTGTAAAATGTGATTGCACTCAATTATGTAATGGGAAAGAAATGAGTTGCAATAGTTGTAAGTTATATTTAATATGGTTGTACTCGATGTAATAGCTATAAGTTATAATTAATATAGTGTAACACTCAACTTAAGTTTCTTATTTTTATTTTAAAAACTTTTATAAAGTACATTTTAATTTTAAGTGAAAAAGATATTACCAATATGTTAATTGGTTGATGAACCTGAGTTACATTTTCTTTTATGAATAAAGAAATTTACATTATGACCTTCCATAACTGGTTGGTAAATATTTCTAAGACTTGGAAAGACGCAGTTAATTGACAGTTACCTTCCCCTTTGAGGATAAAAAGGAAATCTCAGACAGGGGAAGGGGTTCTATGCAAAATGAAAAGACAGGAACAACAAGATGGCTGTAAGGTTAGAGTGGTCCAGAGCTAGTTAACAACCAGTGGAACTTTGCAACCTAAATTGGAGAAGAGGTTGGACAAGAGTCTTGAGGTCTTCCTCAAGGAAAACTACTGCTAATTCTCCTCTGGTGAGGAGCACATGGGGAGTTGAGGACGTGATCACCTCACTCATGGTTTGGGAGGTTTAACAAGTGAGACAAGATTTCAGATAAGTTTATGGTTCATGTATTAAATTTGTTAAGCTATGTTATCATGTACTGTGAAATATTTGTGTAGGATTAAATTTGTTAAGCTATGTTATCATGTACTGTGAAATAATTGTGTAGGATTTTATGTGTATATTCTTGAGTTTCAATATAGCATATGGAGGCAAGAATATAATTTTCAAAATAAAAGCTCAATACTATTTATTTAAAATTAGTAATGAACAGAGAATAAGTACTGTGGGTAGAAGGAACCTGGGTCACTAGAGTTCATATTAATGGGAAGAATCTAGGGTGCAAAATGAAAATAGATATTACCCATAATCATTAACCCACTGTCTTTGAGGCCCTGCTTGGGGGTGAACACTACAAATAGACAGAGTGTGTACAGTGGCATCAAGCTGTCTACAGGTGAATCAACAAGCAAGGATGTGGAGAGACAAGCCAAACCTATACAAGGCCGAATGAGACTGCTAAGGGCAGTGGCCATGAATGAATGCCAAACAAATTAGAGGACCTAATTTCGTAGAATTAAATACACCGGAGAACACATTTTGTAAAGTATTGTTAAAACGAATTTTCATAACCATGAAATAGCTGAACAACAAACTACTAGCGAGATGAATCAAAGTCATACCTGGCCGAGAGGTTTAAACCATGAACCATGGGTACAAGTAGGGTTTTGCGTCCTCAGGCCTTAGGTTGGGGAAAGCCAAGTGTTCTATATATATATATCTTGATACATAAGATAAAAATATAGCAACAATAACAAATAAAGCAATTTACGAGTTTTAAAAAACACCGCATAGCCAATAGTTGCAACGGAAGAACTAAAACTGAAACAGTTACCAAAAATAACCATAGCTTACACGATTCAAGTATGCGGAAATGGCATATCAGTTCATTAAAAATTTACATACAAACTGATGTCTTTATCAATTAAAAAGTTAATGTAAAGAAGAAAGAACCTTGCTACATGAGTACCGCTCAAAATAGTCACTACAAGTTTGCATATTAACATTTTTATATGTACAGATAGACCCTAATAAAATATAGAGAGAATCCATTAAAGAATCATGCTCACGCTGGTAGTTATCAACACTACCCAAGACAAAGAAAATGCTCTGATTCTAAAGCTGGAAACCATAGGGTTTACAACATGTATTTCTAACTCAGCTAGACTAAGATGCATCTGAAGTGGACATAGCTCAAGCCTGGAGGAGCTAACCGAGCTGAGCAGAGCACCATGAATTTTCTTAACAACAACCCAACATGAAGTTTTGGATAGTACCTGGAAGAAATCAAAGGGATTAGAGTTTAGTGAAGCCTGTTACCAACCCCGAGATGTAAAGGCTGAGCCAAAGAAGTAAATACCTGCACATAGAACAAGAGATGGCCAGTGAAATAAACATTGTAAATGAAATAAACCCTGTACTAGACAGATCAAATGGTGAGAATCAATTACTTGATTTTCAGAAGTAAGTTTCCATTTGAGACCATGTTTGTAAGGGCACGAAACAAAACATTAATTACTTAATTGAACTGCAATAGCAGAAGATCACAAAACTAAATTAGAAAAATAGAAAACAAAAATTTTACTTGAGATATAAGAGCCAGAAAAGGGCATGTGCAAGTGATGAGCTCAACAAAATTGAACGTGCTCTGACAGAATGTGGCTAGCAAAGGCATAGATGCCTGAAGGTTGTTGAACAATAGAAGACACAACTCGGCGCAAAGCGACAGACCGTCGAGAGATCGAGCTCGAATGACGAACGCCGAGGGAACTGAGGAAGGGTATAGGTTTGATAACCTATCCATCACAAACTCATTTGGACAGTCCGATTCATGGGAATTGATGGTGGATCAAGGGCCTAGACGTCCACCAAACCTGATGTCAGTTTCATTGAAAAATTCTCCAGGCATGCATAGTTACCTTGCGGAAGTAATGGCAGAGTACTGATAACATACGAGTAGTGAACGAAGCCTACAACTGTCTTCCCAAACGTTTGCTAGTTTGGGATTTTATTAAATAGGTGCATGCGTATAATTCATATTGCAATCTCCAAAGCTATGTTAGGCATGCCAAAAACAAGTATTAAGGATAAGTAGCACCAATGCGACGATTTACATGATATAATCCATTATTGCTAAGATTTGTTCATATTGCAATGATATGTAAAATATGCGATGACTTACATGTTTTAATAAATTGTGGCTAAGATTTTTATTATTGCAATGTTACGTAAAATAAGTGATGATAACGTAATAACGTTGGAGCGTTATAGTATATGTTTGAACAATAAGTTAATAATGTTCAAAATCAATAGCAAGCGGAAAATTTCAGGGTACAGAGGCAAGTATTGTATATAGTACTTGGAACAATAACTAAAATAATTCTATTATTGTGTTGAATAGTAGGCATTATGGTAATGTAATTTTTTTTATTTTTTTTAATATGGTAATAGATGTGACATATAGTTGTATTGGATGTAATGGTATGTGTGGTTATAAATCTCTATCAACCTGTAAAATGTGATTGCACTCAATTTTGTCCTCAATTTGCACAAGTGCAAAGTATATATAGAATTTTTTTTAGTCGTGACTTAAGTTTACAATATATATTTTTAAAATAATAAAAACATAAGGAAATCATAAATTTTAAAACATTATTTGATAACATGAATTTGAGTAATCTAGATTAATATATTATTTTAATTTTTTTAATGATTAGTGAGTAATGCTGTAGAAATTTATAATTAGTGTTTAGTTTTGTATTATACTATGAACATATTTCAAGTTGCCATGGTGACAAATTCATAAATATTAGTAAGAAATAGTTTAGTTTAATTTGTTGCTTATTTATATATTTATTCTAATTTGATTTATTTTAATTGAAAATTTCTACATAAAAAAATTATAAAATGATTAAGTATAAAAATATGTTATATTTAAAATCAAAACAATAAGCAAATTATCATTTTTAAGAATTCATTATAATTATTTTCTTAGAAAAATAAAATAAAATTTGGATTTATAATTAAAGAAAATTAGTGTTTGGAATATATTTGAATATTTATAAGAAATATTTTTGTGGAATAAATAAATTTTATAATTCACTTAAAGACAAGTATTAAGAGACTTCAATTTTTTTAAGATAATTATGATAGCATAGGCTTGATTGAGCTATAGGCTTGATCGAGCCAAGTTAAGGGCTGGATCGAGGTTTTCTTAAACCCTTGATTGAACTATTTGAAATTTTATTTCAAACACTCGATCTAGCATTTTAAGCACTCGACAGAGCTGTTGAGGGCCTAAAAAAATAGAGTTTTAGCTCCTCTTCTGCAAATTTATTTGTTGCACTATTTTTTTTTTGGACAGTTTCAAATGGATGAAAAATATCTTCATTTACCAATCATCTTCAAAATGGTACTCTTGATTTTTGAATTTATTTAAATAGTAGAAAACAATCTTACATGAATATGTGTCTCCAACACGAAATTGAAATATTACTTCGCCAACTTCAAAAAATAATAAAAAATATAATTTTGCATAACAAAAATATTAATATGAAAAACTTAGTTCTCTCATTGTTGGTTATATATATATTAAAAATTACACATTTTACACTAAGTTATGTTACGTGAACACACACATACCTCTTAAGATTTGCGAAAATTTGCAGGGATGAGCATTTTATTTAATGGAAAATTTGTTAAAATATGTAACTAGGTTCGGTTTTCATAATGACATATGTAATCATGATTTTATGTATAGAGAAAAATAAATTTATTCTTATTCTTGAGGCATGGGTTTAATGCTCAAGAGAAATTTATTTTAGGTCAAGCACCCATTGAGTACTTCTAGGGCTTGTCATTAAGTCTACAAGTCAATTGAGTCATTGTCATGTATGGAAGGCCCATTTCGGCATGTTATATTATTGCCTTGATGGGGCTTAGACCCAGGTTCAAATGTGGCCTCACGAACCAGCAAAACCAATTATTACCAGCCCTTTCAGTATTGATCTGCTTGCACAGACCGAAGTCTCATCCGAGGCAATATAGGGGGGATGCTAGAACCAGGTTTTTGCATCTAGAGGGATAATGGATTGTGGCTTTAGGGCTTTTCTTCCTCGACATAGCTTCATAGAGCATATCTATTAATTATACATGCCCTTTCAGTATTGATCTGCTTGCACAGACCGAAGTCTCATCCGAGGCAATATACGGGGGATGCTAGAACCAGGTTTTTGCATCTAGAGGGATAATGGATTGTGGCTTTAGGGATTTTCTTCCTCGACATAGCTTCATAGAGAATATCTATTAATTATACATGCGTTGTTCAACACATCTATTGAAATTACCAACAACTACACGATCTTACTTATTCATGCATAAAACAATGTAAATAACCATAAACAGATATATGTTATTCAATTACAGAAAAAAACCCTTAGTCAACACATAAAATAAAAAACATCAAGTAAAGAAAACACATCAGTAGAACTCAGATCTATCTCAACAGTTCCTTCATTAATAGCCAAATCCTTCTCATACATTCACTTTCCACCTTGCGCACACAACTACAGGGGTCTACACACACAGTTGTAGACTTCCTAAGGTCTCCGTGTAGTTAGCTGTAGGAGCCTTTCATCTAACCCAAACATAAAATCTGACTCAAAATAGTCTTACATCCAAATGCATTTCATTAGATCTATCATTAAAGCTTGTCTATGACTTCTATCTAGAGTCCTTGCATAGATTTTTCATTTACAATACCATGGTCCGCAAACTATGGGTGGAGTTAAATGTTAAAAAAATATTCCCATCCCATTACAAAATAAGGGGCTTTGACCCACCCCAAATCCCCTAAGAATCAAAATGGACTTTGCATTGCATGGTCCACTCCTCGATCTGCGAAGTCTTCTCTCTTCTTTCTTCGGGGGGATCCCATGTCCAACATACATATTGTAAAGAAACTTTATGTGAGTAAAAAATAGAGTCAAATACCCTCCAAGACCTCGTCAAAATAGTAGCAACAAGTCCACCCACATGAAGGAGCAATTCAGCCTCATGATGGGCCATTAGACCACCTTGAGAGGCCTATATATAAGAGACTTCAACCTGACTTGAAGAGCACTCAATCACCACAAGAAATTCGATCAAGAAAGAGAAGGAGAGAAAAGAAGAGGAAGACTACAAGAATGAATGTTTAATTGTTTTTGGGCTATCTTCTACTCACACGTGCGAATATTAGGGAAACCTTAATGTAGAAAATTCCAAGTGTTGGAAATTTGTTGGGAAAATTGAAGTGTTGGAAAGTTGTTGGGCAAGTCGAAGTGCAGAAAAGTTGTTGGAAGCTGCTAGGTCAAAGTAACTAGAAGTTGTCGAAGTTGCAGAAGAAACCATCGAGTCAAAGTTGCAAAAGAAACTGTTGGTTCAAAGTTGTAGAAGAATTTGTGGGGTCAAAGTTGCATAAGAAACTATTGGGTCAAATTTGCAGAAGAAACTGCTGGGGTCCAAGTTGCTGAAGAATTTGTTGGGGTGGAAATTGCTACAAAGAAATCTCATTAAGAAGAAAGGTTGACTTGGTCTTGGAGGGGTATCTATTAAGGGTCTTAGGTCTTGGAATTTGTCATTTGAAGATTCTATAAGAAGAGAAGAATTCTTGTGGATATTCCTCTCAAGAGGAGAGGTTTTGGCCCTGACGCATAACCTACATCTTGTGTCCTCTTGTATCATTGTTATTTATTATTTGGTAGTTGTTTGATTAAAAGAAACACATTAAGTGAAAGAAGAAGATAATCAATTTAAGTAAAAATAAATCACAAGCAGTTAGAAAATTAAGAGAAATCGCCGGAGAGGCAGGAGCGGGAGGGGTGATTTTTAACCTCGAAGAAAAATTTGAAATAAAGTTCACTTGGGGACTAGGGAAAGCGTCAAATTACCAAGATGAGATGGAAATTATTGATAAGATGCATCTCCAAAGGTATACAAAAATTGAATATTATAGGTGATTCATTGTTTATGATCCAAAAATGTATATCTCTTCTAAAAAAATTTCATCTTCTTGAGTCAGAAAACTTCTCATTGATAATAAGGATAGTGAACTTGAACAAAAAATTTGACGTCATCAAACTATTTCACGTCAAAAGGAATAATAACCAAAAGGAGGGTTTACAAGGTAATTTCAGTGCGTTGTTAGCGCAAGGTGTTATGCATAGGGACAAAGTCATCATTCAATCCCACATACCTTAGTGAATGATATTAATTCAAAAGTATCAGCGAGTAGAGCCATCGGGATTAACACTGTACTGCGTGTATTAATGATATTCTTGGGGATGGCAACGGGTCAGTCGGAATTTGGTGATGGTAACTGGATATTAACTCACATATGGTTGTGGTCGGGTTGTGAGATCATGCTGAAGGACAAGTGGATTCCTCCTAGTTGTATATTAATGGAGGAAGCAGGTGAGATCTCGTTTATTACTCTCAGAATTCACTATGAATTTTTTTTTGCGGTGTCGTGGATGGAGGAGCGTGCTAGGATGAAGTTGTAGAAATGGAAAAAATTTAAGGATGATAAGATAGGAGTCCCCTCTCCTATAGACCACACAGTTATATATAGGAGATGATAACGACAAACTCCAATAGCAGTAATTGTGGCGAGGGTCTTGGGAGTGGAGGAAGTATTGAGGAGATGATTGATAAATCTTCCAGGAAAATAGTTAAGGAAATTCAAGATCAGATGAATATTGTGCTGATTCATTTTGCAGGCTTAGGGAAGGATATGGAACTGTTGCAGAAGACCATAGAGAATCTGAATTTAGGGATGATAGAATTGAAGTATAAAGTTGATAGTATAGAAGATAAGGTGGAAATGACCAATATTGGCATGTTAAAGGAAGTCTTTGGGGTTCACGATGCTCTCGTGCCAATTCTGGAAATTGATGATGATGATGACGAAAATTTAGACATGGCGCCTGCTGCTGAGAATAACACGAAGCAAAGCTTGCTGTCTGCTGCGGCTCAAGAAGCTAAGGAACCTGATGGTTGCGGGTGGCTTGTCACTCTTTCTTTTTATGTTATGTGAGATTGTAAATATCTATGGGGTGTTTTGGGAAAATTTTAGTATAAACGATGCAATGGTAGGATATAGAAACAAAGGGGGTAGCATTAAGGTCTTAGTGGAAAAAACTCTGCAATTTTCTGAGACATAATTTTTATGTATGTATGGGACCTGGCTCGTTTCTAGTTTTTGATATAAAATACTGTTATCTATCTCCTTGAAAAAAAAGGTAAGAGAAATCACCTAATTTGTTGCCCACAGATTTCTCAACAAAAATGACATACTATACGACAAAAAATATCATTAGGACAACAACATAATTCTCCACAGATTGTCTTTTTTCTCTGAATCAAAATTCACGATGCTTATATGAATTTTGAGGGCTTCAATTAGATAAAAGAGTAAAATTCTGAAATTTCAATGCCACATTTGGCCCAAATGTGTAACCGATATTCATGCATTCACCCTAAGTGTGGGCTTACTATTGATATTTGGTCTCATTCTCCAACATGGGTTACCTAGGTTTCACTTAAATGTGGTCGAGTTTTGGCCTTTCCCATGGTGCAAGTTTAGTCTAGCTAGTCCAAAATTTTCTCCACCTCCTTTGCTCATAGCAATGATTAGACAACGTGCTTGGTGTCAGAGGGGAGGCAGGGGTTGATGATCCCATAGGGGTTCGATAGAAAGAATAAGCGTGAATTATTCAGCCTGAGCGTATCATGAAAACTATCTGATTGTAGTTTAGGATGAATTACAGGACTTGGAGGATGATGTTGTGGGGAAGAGGGCATGTTTATCTGTCGTAGAGGTTATAACAATGGTGACTTCTTGGGTGCCACAAGCGTGACATACTTGTAGGTTCCAAAACCAATATCCATATACAATTGATATTTATTGGTGTTTAAAATCCCTTTTGGAAAAAGTCCCATTGGACAAGAATGAGGCAAAGGATGAGATATTGTTGATCTTGGATGGTATTGTGTTGCAATTGAAAGGATTCAATGGTAGACTAGTGAAAATTGAAGCGAAAGCTACACTAGGATGGGTCTTAGTAGTCACAACCAATTTTATCTCATCCCCATTGAGGTAGATGCCTCACTATCTTCTTAGTCTTGTTAATGTCTATGCAATTTCTATTGTTTTTGCCTTCAATATTTTGCAAGCTAGTTTAGGGAAAACAAAGTTTTTGTTTAATGCTTTCATCAATTTTACTATTTATTATTGCAATAGATAGTAAATGTCGGCTAAGATCTAACTCATTTTACACTTGTTAATAACTTGGATTGAAGGTGAGTGGTTCTTCCAATGGACTATTTTTCCCAACGGTAGACCATGATAAAATCAGGGCAAGCTGCTAAGTGATCTTTTTGACATGAATATAAGCCTTTAATTTTTGAAAAAACACATAACAAGTAGAAATTTGAATGAGTGAACAAAAAATGAAGAATAACTAAAACAACAAATAAGAATGAAGAAAACCTCAAATATTTATAGCTAACAAAGAAATAATTTTTTTTAGAAAATTCAATGTTAGAAAGAAAAAAAATTGATAAAATGATAAATATTTTGAATATGAATTCATTTTTTTTACTTTTTAGAATAATTTATATAAAATGTAATACAAAATAATTCCAAAGTGTGAAATTAGAAACCTTTTATATTTCTTAATTTTAGTTTCTTTTTCATCAACCCTGCAAGCTATTAAATAGGGGGTGGCGTGGCTTTACATCCCCATGCACGAAGCGTGTGATTGCATGTCAAATTTTCTCATGGTTTACCATATTCTAGAGAGTTCTCTTGCCATTCTACTGTAGAGGAGTGTCACTTTGAATCTAGAGAATGGAATTCTCTTGACAATGGTGAGACTATCACATCCTTGCAAAGTATACCATTCTTGAAAGGAAAGGTTGGGCACTTGAAAAATTGGGGTAGGTTGGAAATTTCCATAAAAAGATAAGAAAACTAGAATTCATGGCAAGTCTGTTGTTTTTTGTAGTTATAGTGCCCTATTTCTATGGAAGGAAAGAGAAGGTGGCAAGCTCAAGGAGGTGAAGACAATCGATGCACCTAGTGGGTTAAAGGCTACAATTGGTGATGAGGTGGTTCATCTAGTTGGTGGGCAAAGCATATGCAAGAACATCTTAGGTGGTGGCATCTCAAATTGGTCAGTATTAGTTTCCCTCGACGGATATTACCAATAAACATTTATGCTGTCGTTGCATGTGGCTAGTTTAGTGGGTCATTTTTGTCTCTAGTCTAGTTTAGGTTCTATGTTGTTAATTGGTTGGGGAAGGTGACTATTTAGTTTAATTTGATCTTGGAAAACCTGTTATTTTGGGACTTGGTTGTTCACATTGGTTTGGTTAGTCCCCAACTAAACGACTGGATTGTATGCCATACTTTTTCCATACATGGGCTCTTATGCCCTCCTTCATCCCTTTTCGGCTTGGTTATTTGTCTATCTTGATGTATATTAATTCTCTGGAATTCATGAATTACTGGGGAAGCATTCTATATTAAGCATGTGACCATTCTATTTACTTCCAAGCTGTTAGTCATCAGTATTTTTCACTATTAGTAGATGAATATAGATTGGTTCTAGATTTCTAAAAACAA
The DNA here is from genome assembly GCA_034641835.2 of Pinus albicaulis. NCBI lineage: Eukaryota > Viridiplantae > Streptophyta > Pinopsida > Pinales > Pinaceae > Pinus > Pinus albicaulis. The sequence goes on from CM076579.1 coordinate 1,294,478,572, forward strand.
AATTCCCTGAATATTGTGAGTTTTAGAAATCTCACTGCCTTCATTATACTTATAGGAATTTTTTCACTATTCTATCAACCTTGCCATTTCATGGTCACCCCACCACTCCTAAAAGACTCCTTATGGGCTTGTGTCACTCATCTCCATCATTTTTTCCTACATATGACCTCATCACTCTGCTTTTCCCTTGCCCATAACTCCACTTTACATCTAGGGTTAGCTATAAGCCTATTCCTTCCCATGTTCACCAGGTTTCTCAAGCATTGATGGTCTCAAAACTATCTCTGTAGGCTCTTTAGATAAATCAAGTACATTGGATTTTGGATCTTCAATACACCACTTTTTCAATACTGTGTTTTTACACTTGAAGACTCCAAGCCAATTTTCAGCAAAGACTAGGTCAAAGAACCCTCCCACTAGGTCAATTAGGGTTTCATATGGTTCAAGGTCATCATTGATGTTTCACACATTGTTTTTCTTTGCTAGAAGCTGGCTCAGATGTAATAGAAAGTCAGCACATGATTATTCAAGAAAGACTTGAAAGTTTCAAAAGAAGACTGCCTTATCAACTTAAAGTCTGCAAGAGGGAAATGCAAAGAGTTTAACACTTCTGCAGGAGTGTTGAAGTTTCCATCAGCAGAAGGTATTTGTAAGGTAGATGGTTTGCTCCTGAATAAAGACAACTTGTAGCAGGGAAAGGATGAAAACTTTGTCTTAAGGAAAACTATGTTTTTTTCACTTGATGGCCCAGTTGAATGCCAAAAAACTGACCCCATGCAGAAAATGACGTGGATGAAGCACTAAACCCTATTTTTCTCTACCACTATGCTAGGATTTTCCATGGAAAAGAGGCATAGGAGAAAAATATCCATATGGAAGGTCATATCAGCAATCATGAAGCCATAACAACTCATAAACATCATGCCTCCATCATTTTCCAGGAATTCATTCCAAGAGCCAAGCCATTTGTCACTCATAGGGCCGGTTTTGCTTCAAACTATGTTTCTGACCAAACAGAGATGAATTTGACAAAAGTGAGAGAGGGTTTTGTCCATCATAGGTCCAAGAAGAAATAAATCCTTCATATTTTAAACATGTGTCATGGTTTTAGAGAAATTTCAAAAATACAGGTGTCACGGGAGAATTGTTCCACTTCTGGAGTGACCTTGGGAAAATCAGGTTTTTTCATAGCTCGAGTGTCCAAATGACTTGCTTGATGAGTCAAATGATAACTATACTAGATTATATTTCTAATTAGCTATCATGAGCTCAATTGGGAGCTGAGGAAGGCCTTTAAAAGTTGTCTGCACCAACACTCTACATTTCTACACCATCATTCAACACGTTTTGACCAGTCTTGGGAGAATACTCTTTTGACTAGTCAAATCAACTCCAATCAAAAAAATAAATGTATATTTGGAAATTAGACATGATAATATTTCCAACAAGCTATCACGGGCCCAATTGGGACACCGGAAAGGCCTTCAAATGCCCTCTGCAAAAAGGCGTTGCGCCCTTGGCATTGGCACTACGCCCTTGGCCAGGAGGGTCCTCTAAGTGATTTAACCACTCAAAACACCTCTGATCACCTTCAAATAATTTCCAAGAGTATTATAAGCAAAATAAAGGGGTAATTACATGTTATACACTCATCTCCAAGCATTTTGATGATTTGTAATTGAAAGAAGTTGAACCATAAGAAGAAAACCTAGGCTTGGACTTGAAATCCCTGATTTTATCACTACTTCATATGCTTATAAAGAGTATCAGTCAGAAAAGGGGTGTTTGAAATGGTTCAAGGTTTTTAATCCATCCAATCTTGACATAAAACTCAGTCCTTTCACTTGCAAGAAAGGTTGACATTCCATTGTCCTCATTTACCTCAATTGCACATCAACGTCTAGTGTTTCAAAATAGAGTTTAATCATATCAGCAAAGGGTTGTGATTGAGTTTTAACCCCTCACTCACTCTCATACACCTATACCCTCGTTCAATCACCTCATTCACTTGCAGAGTTGCGTTTTTCATCACCTTCTCTTCATTCCATTTCCATTTGCAGTCCTAAGGTTTCTCAAAGGGAGAGTTAAAAATGTCAAGAGAGGAAGATAGTGGTAGTGGAGGAGAATGGAAATTTCAATGAGGCAGATGCCAATAATGAATAAAACCGTGAGGAAGGTGACAATGAACAATCAAATGTAAATGAGGGAGAGGGCATTAATGAATCAAGCAATGAAGAAAAAGGAAATAAGGTAGAGATCAGCAGTGATGATGTTGGCAGTGACAAGGCAAAGAGCAACAATGATGATGGAAATAGGTCAGTAAGCCAAGATATTAGTGAGGAAGATAATGATGAAGCACCTAGTAGTAAAGAAGAGAGCAATGAGGAACATATCAGTGGGTCAAAAATCCATGATGACAATGAAGATAATGAGATGGGTCAAATAACAGTAAGACAAAGAGAAATAAGGCAGAGAGACATGCGGAGTAAAAGTTTTAAGGATGAATATGATGATTCTAAATCCATGTGGAGGCAAATTTCACTACCTTATAAGTATTCCAAGATCAAATTCACTCAGGGATGAAGCAAACAGTAAAGGAAAATCAGGCTTAGAGGCTTAAAACAGAGGTTAGAGGGAAAATCAGTTTCAAAGGAACAAACCCAAAGAGATTAAATACAAAACCAAATTTAGAGATTAAAATAAAAGAGAAAAATCAGATTAGAGGAGTTCTTAACAAGAAAATCCAAATTTTGACATCTTTTTGAGTTTTTGGTTTTTGACTGTTTTGAAGGGCCAAGGGCGTAGCATCACTAGCACTGCGCTATTTTTTGGGGCACTCAATGAATAAATGGTTTAAATTTTCATGTTCATCAGGTGAAAGAAATCACCCACAAAAAAATTCAGCTCATTTGGAGCAAAATTGGTCCTCCAAAAGTGCCAAAAACAAGCAAAAATTCACTATTCTACCCTCTTTTCAGGCTTGGCACTGCGCCCTGAGCAGTCTTGGGAGAATAATTTTTTGAGCAGGTAAAGGGATTCCATTATGAAAACTAAAGGTATTTTTGGAAACTAGACTTGATAGTATTTATAATGAGCTATCATGGAGCTCATTTGGACACCGGGAAGGCCTCCAAATCTCAGCTACAAAACAAGCAATTTTTCCCAACGCTAGTGCTGCACTCTTTTTTGGGGCACTTTTTTGAGGTGTGAATTACATTTTTGGAATCCTTAGGCCAAGGACATCATAAAATTTTTTTTTTAGCTCATTTGGAGCAAAACTGGTCCTCCAAAAGTGCCAAAAACAAGAAAAAATTCACCATTATGCCCTCTTTTCAGGCTTGGCGCTGCACCTTGAGCAGTCTTGGGAGAATGTGTTTTTGAGAAGGTAAATGGAGTAAATTCTTAAAATTAAAGGTATTTTTTGAAACTATACTGCACAATATTTCCAATGAGCTATCTTGGAGCTCATTTGGACACCAGGAAGGCCTCCAAATCTCAGCTACAAAACATGCAATTTTTCCCAGTGCTGGCGCTGCGCTCTTTTTTGGGGAAATTTTTTGAGGATTGGATTACATTTTGGAATCCTTATGCCAAGGACATCATCCAACAAAAATTCAGATCATTTGGAGCAGATTTGGTACTCCAAAAGTGCCAAAAACACCCAAACAATCACCTTTCTGCCCTATTTTCAGAGCTGGCGTTGTGCCCTGAGAAGTCTTGGGAGATTGAGTTTTTGGGAAAGAAAATGAACACCAAATGGAAAAAAAAAGCATTTTTGGAAATTATACTTGACAAGATTTCCAATGAGCTATCATGGAGCTCATTTGGACACCTGGAAGGCCTCCAAACCTTGGTCACAAAACAGGCAATTTTTCTGGTGTAGGCACTGCGCCCTTGGCCTTGGCGTTGCGCTCTTGCCTAAAAATTCAACAAAAGACACAAATTTATGGAAAAAGATATTTTCAAGGAATTTTGAGGCAAATCACTCCTATTTAGCTCAGAATTTATGTTTGAAGTTATTTTTCATTTATTACATTAGATATTTTGTGCCTTGGGCCTTGCATGGTCTCTTTGGACAAAAATGGCATTTATGATGTATTTATGACATTTTGGAAACCCTAGTTAGGGTTTTGGTCCTCCTTGCTAGTTAAATACAACATTGTGGCTTCATTGTAGATGTTGGATGATTATTGAAAGAAATATCATAGAATTGAAGATTGGAGAGAAATTGGATTTGGTGTTTGTGGATGTCTTGATGTGCATGACAATGGAGAAAGCTCACTTGCAGGATTCATGAACATAGTTGATGGTGATGTGTTTCTTATTTAATGCTTGTTTTCTTATGTTATCATTTTGTTTCATCTTTCTCATGCAGTAGGACAAAATTTTTAGGCTAAGAAATGTTGTTTAGAGGCACCTTAGCTCTTTTTGCTCTCTACTGCTTGTATGTTTTCCTCTGCTAGGTCAGATTAGAGAATCATTAAATGCTCTATAGTTCCACTTATGCTTGTTTATCTTAAAGATGATTTGATGAAGCCAATGTCAAAGTAGTTCATGGTTAGCCCTGCTCTTTGATGTAACTTAAACATTGTTTTTAAGATCTTTGCTTTGAAGTATTGCTGATTAGGTTTAGCTGAAGAGGTCTATGATTTTCCATGCCCTTTTGTTTATCATAAAATGGTTGATTTGGAGGTCTTTGTAATTTGATTAAAGAAATTAGGAGTTCCCTACTCTTTGATCTCTACTATATGTTTATCTTAAATGTTTTCTTTTCCTGAAGGTGAAATCACTAAAGGACTTACATGTTTCTTTCTCTCTATGGTTCACTGAATTGTTGCCTTAATATTTACTTGCTAGGGTTTAGTCAAAGAATTTATTGGTATGCCCTGTCTTTGGTTATTTCTTCATGCATAGTGATTTTAAAGGTCATTCTTGCTAAAGTATTTGTCAAAGGATTCTCAACTTCCCTTTGCACCTACTATGTTCACAATTTAATGTTTCACTTCACTCACATAAGATTTTAGATCCATTTGGCTTTGTTAGACTTTCCCTGTGATATACCCTTGACCTCTTGTTGTACTTCTCAAGACCTTTGCAGACTCCATAGCCCAATGGTTTAAACCTCTCTCACTCTATCTATTTTTCTTGACAACCTACCCCAACCAAACAAACAAACAAACAAACAAACCCTAAACCTAATAACTAGCCTAAAATCAAATCCCTAAAATCTATCAAGTTACATCCTTTACAAAAGTATAGAGAGAGCCCTCTCTGAGTCCAGGAAGGCTAGGTCCTAGGACTCCAAAGACTGGTTTGATGTTACCCTTGTACATTTGGTCTTGCCAATCTAACAAATTACGGGGACCTAACATAATGGCGATCACAGTGGGACTCTGAGTAAGTAACAACCTAAATATTCCTTAAGAACTCTCAAACCCCCTGTCAAAACCTAGATAAATCAAGTGTCAGCCATACTAACACAATGGCAGCCCAATTAGGGACACTCATTGAAAATATTAGTGTTACATAAAGAACTCAGAAAACCCAAAAACATCTCTAGATTGGTATTTAGTTGTTGATGGTGGACAACAAAAAAATCCTCAAAACAGTTAGTATCTTCCACCTGGCGACTCCACAACTCTCAATAAGCCTAAAGACTCCACTAGCGGATGAACCTGAAAGATGACCAGTCATCCTAGAAAGAGAGAGCATCCAAGCCTAAATTGGATTTAGGAAATTATTGTTTTTATCTGTAACTATGTTCTGTCCTACTTTAAACTTGATCAAGAATACATTGATGAGGTCTGCATTGATCATTATAAAATTTTCAAGCCTAAAAAAGCTAAGCCTCAAATTGCAGACCATGTACATACTTATACCCCGGTGCATACCCCAGATACATATGTGGAAGACCTAGTGAAACATGAGCCTCATGCTACCTTTCCCGCTCTTGCTGAAACTTCAAATAGTCATAAATCTCCTTTTGCACTACCTATACCCACAAAGGTCCTAGACAGATACAAGCCTCTATTTTTACCTCCCATCCTCCAAGCTCTCCCTGCAAATCTTGCAAATAAGCTGCCTGGTTTTGATGGAGAAAATACAAAGATCACCACTAAAAAACACATTCAAAATCTTGAGGATTTAATTGACCTATTTGAAGTAGGTGAAGATGATGTTTGTATTATAATGTTTCCCTTATCATTACAAGGAAAATTTAAGAGTTGGTTTAAAGACCTTCCAGCTGCAAGCATCAACAATTTTCATCAATTCACTCAAGTCTTACTAGATAGGTGGGTGGTCATGGGAAATGATTTTCTCATCATAGAGGAATACAATTGTTTAAAAAGACAACCAGGGGAGACAGTGCAACACTTTTAAGCCATGTTCAATAAGGTATACCATTCCATTCCTACTAAGATAAAGCCACCCCCAGGATGGGCTCTCTTGCACTACCCAGATGCCTTTAAACCAAAGATGGCATTCTAGTTAAGAGAAAGGGACCCTACAAACCTAGAAGAAATGAAAAATATGGAAGTTGATGTAGAATACAACATGCTGAATAGAGAGGCAAAGTTAAAAGCAATAAAGGAGACCAAAGTAGATAAAGAGAAACTGATATCTACAGAGAAAAAGCTAGAGATATTAAAAAATACGGCCAGCAAAATAATGTATCTGATTAGCAAGAAAGAGGAAGAGTACAAGGTTGAGGTTGAAACCGATTATTCAAAACATCCAATACTATTTTTTTGGGAAGAACAAAATCAATCATTTCAATGCAAAGATAACTATCGAAACATACTGGCTGAGCAAGGTTGCACAGAAGAAGATGCAGAAATTTGTCAAGTAAGTACTATATGCCTTCCTACATCTTGTGCTTCACTATTAAGAGAGAATTACAAGAAAATTGCAAATAGAAACAAGGTGGAATGCTCTAAAGAATTAGTCAGGGAAGAAATGGAAAATACAAACCCTTTTTCAGATCTAGAAGTTCTCCCCTTGAGTTTTCTTGGTGTGGCTGTTGGGATTACAGAACCGGAAATGGAGGATGAGCCAACACTTTTTGAGTCTCTACCCTTGTACTTAGATTCATTTCAGGTTGCTAAAAAAGAAGCTATTCGCCATAAACACTCTACTTTTAATCCCAACTAAACTTATAGGTCAACATATGGTGGAGAAATCTGCCGATCTAGTGTGCATATTGGATGACATTCCTTCTGTGAATGATCTACCCAAGTATGATCAATATGATGATGATTATGTTCTCCAGACTCAAAATAACACTACAGAAAAATCAGTAATTAGTTTGTGGGACAAAGATAGTCATTTTCATCAACTCCAATATAGTGATCAACAAATTATGCTTCATTTCAGTTCATCAAAGACAACCTTAATACACTAAAAAATCAGCAGTCTTTGGGTATTGCTATGAACAACAAAGAAGACCTTCATCCTTATGAACAACCTTCACAAGAGAAAGAGAACAACTGTGTTTCTATCCAAGGAAAAGGGAAAATACCTCCTCCTCTAACTGAGGAAGAAATCAGTCAGACCCTAAACATGTAGCCAACCTCTAAACTTTTGTATAAAGAAAACATTTCTATTTGTTCTACTGTTGACCTATCTACTAATGTATTTTCTCATACAGAAACTATAGAACATATTGATGCTGAGGCTGAGCTACCTCCTCAAGAGGACCTATTACCAAATAATGCCCCTAACAAAGGCTTGCAAGTAGAATCCATTTCACTCAGCCAAGGCATATCAGGCATACTAGAGAACAACATAGGAAAACATTATGAGGCTGCCAAATCATATTATCATGAAGAAGAGGCTGAGGATGATTGTGCTTTCGAGAACCGGACTGAAGATGAGGTTTTCAGTGTTAATATTTGGGATACAGATGACCAACCAGTCATGAAAAGGCCTAAAAACAAAAAGTTTACATCATGCTTTTGTTGATCCTATAACAGATTACATAAAGGTCCTGATTGGTTCAAGTTTCCAGACATGGATTCTTTACAAGAATCAAATACATCAAAAGTTGCCACTACATATGATAACTTTGGTTATAAAGACACATGATCAAGGTATGCTGCTGCTTCCTTTGACAAGCAGTCAAGTTATTCACCCATTTTTACTGCTGCTCAACTGGCTGCACTGGCATTATTGCAATATTTAGGGAAGCAGAAATCTCATCAAATTAGGATAGATAGGTATGCAAATAATCTCATCACTATGGGCGTCTTCTAGTTTTTAGTTTCAAATTATTTTGACAAAAAGAAAAAAACATAGAAAAAAAAGAGAAAGAGGGCAGATAAAAAGAAGAGGTACAACCCCATACCAAAAAAGGAATATTTTTGAAAGTGTGAAAGTCTAAATGTCACTACTTGAGAAAGAAAGTCTTATTCAGTCATCTATCCTAATCATGATTGGACATGTTTTAAATTTATGTTGATAGGTTAGTGAAAGAAGACTTGCCCAACCATGTAAACTTGGCTTGTCAGTAGATTGGATTAGGAAAAGATGCTGGTTCCCAAAGCATAAATCTGAACCAAAAAAAAATGAGAGGGATGCATAACCAATTCTGATTCACAGCCCTCAAGTTTTTAGTTTTTCTTGTACAAAAAAATAAACTCTATGTGCAGCTTTTCCAAATGCCACAACCCATGGAAAATCAGATTGCTTAATCCTGGTTTGGTCATATTTTGAATTTCATGTCAGTAGGATAGAGAATGGAAATCTGTCAAACAACTTAATCTTGACATATAAGTAGAGTAGGTAGAGAATAAAAGAGTTCATCAGCCTAATTTGAACTCTTGGAAGTGATAAGGGTACAAGTAGATAGTTTTTTTTAATGCTTTCAAAAGAAAATAATGTCGAGGGTTTGCCAGTCCAAGTATACCCGGAAGAAGAAAAAATGTTAGGAAAAAATATGATGGGTACCTAGGTAGAACTGATATTGAAGCAATCATGTGTTTCTAGATTTTTGAGATAATAGCTTCAAGAGAGCATCAACAAATGAAGGAAGGGATATCTGCCAAGTAAAAGTAAGGTACTGATCTTCAAAACTCAGAGATCTGAACTCTGAGGTCCTAGACACCTCCTGAAAAGGAGTCACCCTCGCCAAGTGGAGTCACTTTAAGTCATTATAATTTTTCACTATTAGTATACGACTATAGATTGGTTCTAGATTTCTAAAAACAAAATTCCCTGAATATTGTGAGTTTTAGAAATATCAATGCCTTCATTATACTTATAGGAGTTTTTTCACTATTCTATCAACCTTGCCATTTCATGGTCACCCCGCCACTCCTAAAAGACTCCTTATGGGCTTGTGCCACTCATCTCCATCCCTTTTTCCTAAATATGACCTCATCACTCTGTTTTTCCCTTGCCCATAACTCCAATTTACATCTAGGGTTACCTATAAGCCTATTCCTTCACATGTTCACCAGGTTTCTCAAGCATTGATGGTCTCAAAACCATCTCTGTAGGCTCTTTAGATAAATCAAGTACATTGTATTTTGGATCTTCAATACACCACTTTGTCAATACTGTGTTTTTACACTTGAAGACTCCAAGCCAATTTTCAACAAAGACTAGGTCAAAGAACCCTCCCACTAGGTCAATTAGGGTTTCATATGGTCCAAGGTCATCATTGATGTTTCACACATTGTTTTTCTTTGCTAGAAGCTGGCTCAGATGTAATAGAAAGTCAGCACATGATTATTCAAGAAAGACCTGAAAGTTTCCAAAGAAGACTGCCCTATCAACTTAAAGTCTGCAAGAGGTAAATGCAAAGAGTTTAACACTTCTGTAGGAGTGTTGAAGTTTCCATCAACAGAAGGTATTTGTAAGGTAGACGGTTTGCTCCTGAATAAAGACAACTTGTAGCAGGGAAAGGAGGAAAACTTGGTCTTAAGGAAAACTAGGGTTTTTCACTTGATGGCCCAGTTGAATGCCAAAACACTGACCTTGTGCAAAAAATGACATGGAGGAAGCACTAAACCCTATTTTTTCTCTTCCACTATGCTATGGTTTTCCATGGAAAAGAGGCATAGGAGAAAAATATCCATATGGGAGGTCATATCAGAAATTATGAAGCCATACCAACTCATAAACATCATGCCTCCATCATTTTCCAGGAATTCATTCCAAGAGCCAAGCCATTTGTCACTCATAGGGCCAGTTTTGCTTCAAACTATGTTTCTGACCAAAAAAAGATGAATTTGACAAACTTGAGAGAGGTTTTTGTCCATCATAGGTCCAAGAAGAAAAAAATCCTTCATATTTTAAATAGGTGTCATGGTTTTAGAGCAATGTCAAAAATACAGGTGTCATGGGAGAATTGCTGCACTTCTGGAGTGACCTTGGGAAAATCAGGTTCTTTCATAGCTCGAGTGTCCAAATGACTTGTTTGATGAGTCAAATGATAACTAGAATATAAGAGATTTCCAATGAGCTATCATGTGCTCAATTTTGAGTTGAGGAAGGCCTCCAAAAGTTGTATGCACCAGCACTCTGCATTTCTGCACCATCATTTAACACTTTTTTACCAGTCTTGGGAGAATCAACTTTTTACAGGTAAAATAAACCCCAATAAGAAAACAAAAGGTAGATTTGGAAATTAGATAGGATAATATTTCCAACGAGCTATCATGGGCCCAATTTGGACACCAGGAAGGCCTCCAAATGCCATCTGCAAAAAGGCACTGCGCGCTTGGCATTAGCACTACGCCCTTGGCCAAGAGGGTCCTCTAAGTGATTTAACCACTCAAAACACCTCTGATCACCTTCAAATAATTTCCAAGGGTCTTCTAAGCACAATCAAGGGGTAAATACATGTTATACACTCATCTCCAAGCATTTTGATGATTTGTAATTGAAAGAAGTTGAACCATAAGAAGAAAACCCAGGCTTGGACTTGAAATCCCTGATTTTATCACTACTTCATCTGCTTATAAAGAGTATCAGTCAGAATAGGGGTGTGTGAATTGGTTCAAGGTTTTTCATCCATCCAAGCTTGACATAAAGCTTAGTCCCTTCACTTGCAAGTAAGGTTGACATTCCATTGCCCTCATTTACCTCAATTGTACATCAACCTCTAGTGTTTCAAAACAGAGTTTAATCATATCAGTAGAGGGTTTTCATTGAGTTTTAACCCCTCACTCACTCTCATACACCTATACCCTCATTCACTCACCTCATTCACTGGAAAAGCTGCCTTTTTCATCACCTTCTCTTCATTCCATTTCCATTTTCAGTCTTAGGGTTTCTCAAAGGGAGAGTTAAAAATGTCAAGAGAGGAAGACAATGGTAGTGGAGGAGAAGGAAAATGTCGATGAGGCATATGCCAATAATGAAGAAAACTGTGAGGAAGGTGACAATGAACAATCAAATGTAAATGAGGGAGAGGGAATTAATGAATCAAGCAATGAAGAAGAAGGAAATGAGGCAGAGATTAGCAGTGATGATGCTGGCAGTGATGAGGCAGAGAGAAACAATGATGATGGCAATAGGTCAGAAAGACAAGATATCAATGAGGCAAATAATGATGAAGCACCTAGCAGTAAAGAAGAGAGAAATGAGGAACATAGCAGTGGGTCAAAAAGCCATGATGACATCGAAGATAATGACATGGGTCAAATAGTAGTAAGACAAAGAGAAATAAGGCAGAGAGACATGCAGAGTAAAAGTGTTAAGGATGAAAATGATGATTCTAAATCCATGTGGAGGAAAATTTCACTACCTTATAAGTATTCCAAGATCAAATTCACTCAAGGATGAAGCAAACAATAAAAGAAAATCAGGCTTAGAGGCTTAAAACAGAGGTTAGAGGGAAAATCAGTTTCAAAGGCACAAAACCAAAGAGATTAAAGACAAATCCAAAGTTAGAGATGAAAATAAAAGAGACAAAGCAGATTAGAGGAGTTCTTAACAAGAAAATCCAAATTTTGACATCTTTTTGAGTTTTTGGTTTTGAATGTTTTGAAGGGCTAAGGGCACAGCGCCACTGGATCTGCGCTCTTTTTTGGGGCACTCAATGAATAAATGGTTTATATTTTCATGTTCATCAGGTCAAGGACATCACCCAAAAAAAAAAAACTCATGTGGAGCAAAATTGGTCCTCCAAAAGTGCCAAAAACAAGCAAAAATTCACCATTCTGCCCTCTTTTCAGGCTTGGCGCTGCGCCCTGAGCAGTCTTGGGAGAATGAGCTTTTTATCAGGTAAATGGATTCCATTATGAAAAATAAATGTATTTTTGGAAACTAGATTGGACAATCTTTCGAATGAGCTGTCATGGAGCTCATTTCGATCCTGGGAAGGCCTCCAAATCTCAGCCACAAAACATGCCAGTTTTCCTAGTGCTCGCGCTGCGCTTTCTTTTGGGGCACTTTTTTGAGTAGTGGCTTACATTTTTGGAATCCTTAGGCCAAATACATCATCATAAAAAAAATTCAGATCATTTGGAGTAGATTTGGTACTCCAAAGTGCCAAAAACACCCAAAACATCACCTTTCTGCCCTATTTTCAGAGCTGGCGCTGCGCCCTGAGAAGTCTTGGGTGATTGAGTTTTTGGGTAGGAAAATGAACACCAAATGGAAAACCAAAAGTAGTTTTGGAAACTAGACTTGACAAGCGTTCCAATGAGCTATCATGGAGCTCATTTGGACACATGGAAGGCCTCCAAACCTTGGTCACAAAACATGCAATTTTTCTGGTGCAGGCGCTGCGCCCTTGCCTACAAAGTCAACAAAAGACACAAATTTATGGAACAAATTATTTTCGAGGAATTTTGAGGAAAACAACTCCTATTTAGCTCAGAATTTATGTTTGAAGTTAATTTTCATTTATTACATTAGATATTTTGTGCCTTGGGTCTTGCATGGTTTCTTTGGACAAAAATGGCATTTATGATGTATTTATGACATTTTGGAAACCCTAGTTAGGTTTTTGGTCCTCATTGCTAGTTAAATACAGCAATGAGGCTTCATTGTAGATGTTGGACGATTATTGAAAGAAACATTATAGACTTGAAGATTGGAGAGAAATTGGATTTGGTGTTTGTGGATGTCTTGATGTGCATGACAATGGAGCAAGCTCACTTGCAGGATTCATGAACATAGTTAATGGGGATGTGTTTCTTATTTAGTGCTTGTTTTCTTATGTTATAATTTTGTTTCATATTTCTCATGCAGTAGGATAGAAATTTTAGGCTAAGAAATGTTGTTTAGAGGCACCTTAGCTCTGTTTTCTCTCTACTGCTTGTATGTTTTCCTCTGCTAGGTCAGATTAGGGAATCCTTAAATGCTCTCTAGTTCCACTTATGATTGTTTATCTTAAAGATGATTTGATGAAGCCAATGTCAAAGCAGATCATGGTTAGCCCTGCTCTTTGATGTAACTTAAACATTGTTTTTAAGATCTTTGCTTTGAAGTATTGTTGATTAGGTTTAGTTGAAGAGGTCTATGATTTTCCATGCCCTTTTGTTTATCCTAAAATGGTTTCTTTGGAGGTCTTTGTAGTTTGATTAAAGAAATTAGGAGTTCCCTACTCTTTGATCTCTACTATATGTTTATCTTAAATGTTTTCTTTTCCTGAAGGTGAAATCAATAGAGGACTTACATGTTTTTTGCTCTCTATGGTTCACTAAATTGTTGCCTTAATATTTACTTTCTACGGTTTAGTCAAAGAATTTATTGGTATGCCCTGTCTTTGGTTATTTATTCATGCATAGTGATTTTAAAGGTCATTCTTGTTAAAGTATTTGTCAAAGGATTCTTAACTGCCCTTTGCACCTACTATGTTCACAATTTAATGTTTCACTTCACTCACATAAGCTTTTAGATCCATTTGGCTTTGTTAGACTTGCCCTGTGATATACCCTTGACCTATTGTTGCACTTCTTAAGACCTTTTCAGACTCCATAGCCCAATGGTTTAAAACTCTCTCACTATATCTATTTTGCTTGACAACCTACCCCAACCAAACAAACAAACAAACAAACAAACCCTAAACCTAATAACCAGCCTAAAATCAAAACCCTAAAATCTATCAAGTTACATCCTTTAAACAAGTATAGAGAGAGCCCTCTTTGAGTCTAGGAAGGCTAGGTTCCAGGACTCCAAAGACTGGTTTGATGTTACCCTTGTACATTTGGTCTTGCCAATCTAACAAATTACGGGGACCTAACACAAGCTGTTGTTGTTTGTTTGGTATTCGTGGTGTTAGTGGATTTGTTTTTTTGGCATTGTGTTGATTCTCTATTCGTGGGAATTAAAATGCCTCGTCCATGCATGTGTGGCTATCATGGGTGGGAGGTCGTGGCTAGTAAAGCTGGTCCTAGGCCTAGATGCAGGCTCAGGAGGCAGCGATTTCCTACCACTCTAAAACCTGTCCGACTACAAGGGAGAAAATTTAAAGGTTAGAGAGACATGCTCATCAAGACAAACCAACTTTTTTAGATCAGAATTAATAAATGAGTTTTCTCACTGGCTCGTAGACCCTGGCCACACCAGGGGAAGGAGGAACCAATACATTCATGCCATTACCCCCCCTTTTTAGTTAAAAACTATGTTGGGATAATTGCTAAAGGTGAAGCATGAAGACAAAAGCGACATCATCTCCTTTCTGAACAACATTCAACAAAACCAGTGGAAAATGCAACCAAGTCTAGACAGGTTGGAAGCTCGAGTAGCTCACATGGAAAAACACATTCAGTGTGAGTTCAAGCCCACAATGCCTCCTTGTATGAGTGCACAAGACCCAACCTCAATGACATTGTCAGACTCGTGATTTGGATACCATATTGTGGATTTTTATTAGCAATTTAATTTCTAATTGCATAATCTTTAGTGTCCAATTGTTATATGTAGTATTTTGTACAAATTTGATATTATCACATACTGACCAATAAATATGATTTCTAATATGACAAATGCAGATATTTTTGAAGAATAACTATCAATGATATAACTTCACTTTTAGAAAAAATACTCTTAACTTTTAGAAAAAAAACAATCAACTTGGCCCAAAAAAATATTCTAAATTTCATGATTATTTAAGATATTCTACTATTTTAAAATATTTGGTGAATTTCATGATAATTTAAGATATTCTACTATTTTAAAATATTTGGTGTTTTACTTTTACAAATAAAAGCAAGGTGTTTTTTTCTTTCTTAATTTTGTAGTTTTATTTACAAGCAACCTTAATATTAATCTTCTGAGTTTCGTGGTCATTTAAAATATTCACTATTTTAAAACATTTAGCGTTTTATATTTATAAATTAAAACAAGGTGCTAGGGAGTCGTCGTTTTATTTTATAACTAAAGTGGTTATTATTTAACAATATTATTTTAGAGGTATTTGAGTTTTGACTTTTATATTATAATTAATTGAAATTTTTAACGAATTAAGTATTAATATTTATTATTTTTATTTTAAAATATTATTTAATATTAATATTAATTTTTAATTTTTAATATAATTAATTATTTTTAAAAGATTTAAATATTAATTTTTTAAATGTATTGTTCTGAAATATTTAAGCATTTATGAAGGACATAAAATAAGCGAGTTTTATTCTATTGGATTCAATGAGAGTGAAAGACATTTTTTTTTCACATATTATTATTAATTTAATTATTTAATAATTGGTTTAGGGAAAAATATACTTAATAATTAATTTACATTTAAATATCAAGTTTTTGGAAATATTTCTATATAGGGAATAATATTGTTTTGTTTATTTAAAATTAATTAAATAAAATTTGAGATATAATTATATATATTTCATATTAAATTATATATGAGAATTGATTTTCATGGAAAATAATTCATTATTTCTCTCAACAGCTTAAAATAAACACAATTAATTAATTATAAATTTATTATTTAAAAAATTATATATTAAATTTATTATTTAAAAAAATATATTTATATATATAGGAAGGATGAGAATTTTTAGAGAATTGGTAACTTTTGAAGCTTGGTTGCCACTATTACACTAGATACAACTATTTTATAAATGTCACAAATACAATGAGGGAAACTAATTGTTCACCAAACCACTCTAGCTTTGAGTATTGTTTCTATAGATTTTAATAAAAATGATTGATCTTTAATTTCAAGTTTTTATGATCCATCTTGTTTTTGAAAATGATTTTCCTAATTAATCACATAATTAATTTGTGGTTCATCTTCAAGACATTAATTATTGGTGTTTAATTATCAAGTGTGTAGATTAATTGACTATTAAGTGCAATGTTAAGGCACTCTTTGCGGTATTACTAGTTCAAACTTGGTGTAGCCCATATCCCGTGCTTAAGGGCTATGCAATGCATCTAGAGATTATAGTGATAGCGAGCAAATTCAATCCCATAACATATAAATACTAACCAAACCTAAATGTCAATTCATTTACCAAAAAAATTATTATTATTATAATAAAACATAATACTTTACATTTCATTTACAAACATGTAATAAAATAAAGTCATTAAACATACAGTTCTAAAAGACTATCTTTTATTACAAAATAATAATAATAATATTTTTCTCAATATAATGAGAAAACATATCATAACATAGTTGTCAAATCAGCAGTGGGAAACCATTACCTACTAGTGATTCATAAAAAAACAAATTTTCATTTTTTACCATACCTGTGGACCTTAAAACTAGTTTTGAGCCAAAAAAAAAAATAAAAAAATTTTAAAACATACTCAAACCTCAAATTTTTTTTTTTTTTATCAATACATTAATAAATAAATATATTTTAAAAATTACTATAAAATACTAACAATAATTAAATATATACCAATCATATTCTATAGTAATAATTATGTATACACACTTCATACTACAGTGAATATCTTATGGATGATGACTCATTTGTCCTTTTATAAATGATCAAAAGGATCGTCAATCTCTATCAATTTTGTCCTTTCACAAATCTACAATATAAACCGTAATGACATACGCCTTGTTAAAATATCTCCTTTTTTTTTTCCCTTTCTGACTTTCTATTGAGTATTCATAAAATTTTAATTATTTTTTTATATTATGGAATGCTTGAGAAATAAAAAATTATGAAATGGTTTAGAAATAAAAAATGATGGATAATATTATATTAAAATATATTATAAGGATGAGTTTAAGTAGTTATGTTATTGATTTAAAATATGTTTGATGAGTAAGTTATATATTGAGAGTGCAAGCTTCTGTGATCTATAATATTTTAATTATAAATCTTTCGGGAAATCACATAAGAAATTTTGGAATCAACGCGTTCAACGCGTTTCGAACTACCAACTGTAGTTGATTATCCTGATGATGAAGTACAGTTGGTAGTTCGAAAGGCGTTGGTTCCAAAATTTCTTATGTGATTTGCCGGAAGATTTATAATTAAAAAGTTATATATTGCTATAAAAGAATTTTGTAGAAAAGTTTATTTTACAATTTAATTTGAGGATCATGTGTGATTTTATCTATATTCAACTTTGAGTTGACACATGCTTATTTTAAAATAAATAAAATATCTTTTAAATAAAAATATGAAGTTAACTATAATATAAAATAATAATAATAAATATATATGTTTCATTAGTTTTAATTGTCTCACTGTATTTACACTTTAAGTTAGTTGATATTACAATTATGTATGAAGGAGATGTAAAATCTTTAGAGTCAATCAATGTCATTTAATTTATATCAGTGTTAATTTTATATATAGAGAGAGAAAGTGTGTGTTATGATCAATATATAATGAGTAATTTAAAGTTAAAAAGTTCAATTACTTCATGATAATAATAATGTGTAATTCATTCAAATTTTTAATATAAAATTAATATGTTGGATTTAAAACATTGATAATATAATAATAAATTCAATGTGAGTCATAAATGAAAAATTTCACTAAGCATGAAACTTTTCACTATGCATGGTTAAATAACATTAACATGTATAAATAAAATTATATTAATAACTTAAATTTACTGTGTACAATATAGTGTATAAATAAAATATTTCTCTACCCATATTAATATGTAATTATATTTATTATGATGGTTTTAATTAAATAGCTGGATCTACTAAGAGCCAAGAGAGATCAAATCTCTTTTTACTTTAAAAGAGGTTTGCACCTCAAGAGATTTGATCCCCCAAGGGCCTTGGTAGATATAGAGCTAAGATAGATCTATAATGGTCTTAATTCCAAATAGTGCCTAGAGGAATGAAAATTATTGAGGTGCAAACTTTTCGTACTAAAAAAGGGTTTGCATCTTAATAGATTTTATCCCTCTTGAAGCCTAATACATTGGGAATTAAATAATCTAAGTTGGTTATATGATTATTAATTATATCTTTTGGAATATCATGGTTATGAATATGAATAGTTATTATTTTAATTTATTTTAATGTGATATGTATATTACAACTCAATATAAAGGAGATATACATATCTTTCACTATCAAATATATATATATATATATATATATATATATATATATATGTCATCTTTTCAATTCCCAGTTCTATTTGGGTGTTATTCTTGGACATGACCATGATGTAGCATCACCAACCTTAAAAAACAACAACAAAAACATTTCAATATGCAAGGGAAAAGAAGTAATTGAAAGTAAAAAAGCTCAATTACTTTTGATAATAATAATAAAAGAGAGATGTGTAATTCATTCAATTTTTTAATATAAATTAATATGTTGGATTTAAAATATTAATAATAATGATAAATGTTTGTCATACATGAAAATTTTCAAAATATATTAATAATAGAAAAATATTTTATTGTGTACAATGTAGTTTATGAATAAAATATATCACTACCTATGTTAATATGTAATTATATGTATTATGATGGTTTTAATTAAACCAACCTAGATCCATGTTAACTCTGGATCTACTAAAAGTGAAGAGCGATAAAATATCTTTTCATTCTAAAATACCTTTACACCTCAAGAGATTTGATTCGTTTTTGCACTCACACCTCATATTATGTGTGACTACAAGATCTCCTCTCGAAGAAACAATTATATGTGTGTGTGTGTTTTCTCATAATTAATCATAAGCAAATTGTTGGCTCTCAATTTTGGTCAATTTTTGCTTATTAAAAATCCACCTAATTTCCATCATTTTCCACCTTATATCATCCACATATGCCTTATTTTGACCTTATTATGCATATTCAGGTAAATAAATTATGTTTTTCAATTTTAGATATTTTTGTAAAAATTGGGTTTTAAGAGTATTTTTGGATAGAACTAAAAATTCCCGTAATAGCTTCATGGAAGTCATATGTGCAAGACACTTGGACACGAGCTGAGAATAGATTTGGAAAGCTTGGGACCCATGGATGGAAAATCATCTATTGGTTTGGTCAAACTGAGCTAAAACAGGCCTGGTCAACGCTGGTCAAACATGACCTATTTGTCAGAAATCCCTAGGAAAAATGGCAGAATTAGTATTTTTTTTGGGATTTTTCCAGATTTTGTGTAACTGAATGGATGAGTTCAACCTAGATGGATGTGATTAGGATGGATAAGGATTTTAGAGACATTGTAGCTTAGTTTGTTTATCATTTGTCTATTTAAACCAAGCTTATGAACCATTCAAGTAGGGAGAATTTGTATAATTTCATATTGAGACTTCTGAATATTTTGAGTTAATTTGAAGAACCAATTCCACCTTCTTTTTGATGTTCAATGCTGTGGATGATTGATAGAATTTTTTGTAGCTGATAAGTTCTTCAAGTGTGCAAGACAAGGGTGGAGGTCCCCCACACCAAGCTAAGTACACTTTTTGGTTAATTTAGCATAATTTTCATGAACTAGTTTTGCTTCATATTTATTTAGTCATTTAGAAGTGTGAATATTTCTTATGTTTGTTGATTATTCTTGGTTTAATTATAATCTTAATATGAAGGGAAAAATAGGAGTTTAAGTTAAATTTTCCTTCTATCTGATCAAAGAACAACTAAAATTCATCTTATTTTCCTTGCTTAAGTTATTTCCTGAATTTCTAGTTTTAATGCAATGGTAACAATTGTAGAAATTATACAATATGCATGTATATCTTGGATTCACTCGATCTAACAATATACTAAATTTAAATACTGAATCACTTCTACAAATATTTTGCGAAATTAAAAACACAATCGCTAATCACATGAACATGAAGAAAGATCAATCACACACAACACAGATAATTTCCTGGGGAAAGCTTATAGTTAAAAACCCTAATATATTCTATTGTATATTCAACATGGATCATGAGACAATTACATACAAAACTCTTCTCACAAGAGCCCTTTAGTACTCAGCTAATTGTCTCACACCATATGCAAAACTGACCAACACATAGCCAATTTTCAGCCTCCAGATAGCCTACCTTGCTTGCGCAATCCTTGATGGTAAAGATCCCTAAAATATAGGAATTCTTGCCTGCTTGACCACACAAGTATCATGGGCACTCCAATGGGTGTTTGGTTGCATGTGTGCAACCCAATAATCCTACAACTGATAGTCAACTTCCCTTTCACCTAGAACTCAATTGGGTCTCCACTGAATCTGACATGCATGCAACTAATAATAGTAAATCCCCAGTTGCATGTGAGATCACTGATTGTGAATTAATTAATATTTAATTCACTATATCTCTCACTAGTGTATCTTCAGTTACAACTAGCACAACTGTGTTTAAATCACTTAATTGAGTTAAAATATTTACAAATTGCATTAACTAATGCACCACCACACTTCAAACTCTGTTACAACTAGAATTACTCTGCATGCCTCACCAACTACCTCTAACTCGAAATCCACTAGATAACTGAATTTATCACTTTCAATTAACTGATTCAAGTCAAAGTTGAGAATAGATTACAGTTTAATGTCCATCTTAATTAAGGGATAACCAAAATAGACATGCACCAAAAAATAGCACTTTGGGCCCCACCCTATTCTGGGTGCTTAATGAAACCAGGTGCTTAATGCACTAGGCGTGGGTGCTGAATTTTATTGTTGAATCGCAAAACTCCGTCTCAACAAGAAAGAGTTTATCCTTCACCTCGATCCTGTCTCTATGGTATTCGAATTTTCTCCTGGTGAGCGCCTTCGTCAGAATATATGCATCCCGAGCTTCTGTGGGAATGTACTAAAGCAACATTATCCTTCTCTACACACAATCTCTGAGATGATGGTACCAGATATATATATGCTTGGACCTATCATGAAACAAAGGATTAATCGAGAGTTTAATGCAACTCTGATTATCACAATGAATCACTATCAGATCCATCTGAGAACCAAACAAACCAACCAAGATCTTTCTCATCCAGATAGCCTCACATGCAGCTTCACTTGCTGCCATGTATTCTACTTTCGTTGAACTGAGTGCCACGGATCATTGCTTCTAGTTGTACCAGGAAACTGCTGTCGATCTAATGCTAAAGATCCCCCCTGATGTGCTCTTTCTTTCTAATGGACTGCCCACCCAATCTGCATCTGTGAAGCCATGCATATTCACTCCCTCTGTCCGTATGTACCATAGACCATACTCTGATGTGCCCCTCAAGTATCTCAGGACATGCTTCCCCACCTTCAAAAAGATCTTGGTAGGCTTAACCATAGCTTGAATCATCTGGTTAACTGCGTAGAAAATGTCCGGTCTCGTGTTCACTAGATACATTAGCGAACCCACTAACTGTTGATAGATAGTAGCATCCACTACCTCTCCAGAAGTAGCATCCTCTTTCCTACAATTTCTTGGAAGAGGAGTATCCATGGGTTTGCAGCTCTCCATGTTAAACTTACCCAATATCTCCTTTGCATACTTGCCTTGAGACACAAAAATTTCACCATCCCGCTGCCATATTTCCAATCCAAGGAAATAATGAAGGAGTCCCATGTCCTTCATTTCGAACTACCTAGCAAGATATTGCTTGCATGAGTGTATCAGCTGCTCATCACCAGTCAAAATTAGATCATCAACATAAAGAACAATGATCAATGGCTTACCCTCAACCACAATCTGGTACAGGTTTGCTTCTTCTTCACTTTTGGTGAAGCCCAGTTTGGTGAAATAACTGTCTATCTGAGTGTACCAAGCACAGGGTGGTTGCTTAGGCCCATATAATGATCTTTTGAGTTTGTACACATGCTACTCACTATTGAAGATCTTGAAACCTTCAGGCTGCTCTATGTACACCTCTTCCTTAACGATACCATTGAGAAACACAATTTTCACATCCATCTGATGAATGCACCAGCCCATCTACGTTGAGAGTGCAAGGATGGATCTTATGGAAGAGTACCTTGCAATAGGTGCAAAAGTATCATCATAATATATCCCCTCGATCTGTGAGAATCCTCGGGCCACAAATCTGGCCTTGTATTTCTCCACACTCCCATCAGCAGCTTGCTTTACTTTGTATATCCATCTTGATCCAACCATTGATTTGTCGACTGGTCTTGGGACTATCTCCCATGCACTATTTTTGACAATCGAGTCATAATCCTCCACCATTACATCAACCCAAGTTGGCTGCTGCACTGCTTCCTGAAAGGAAGATGGTTTAGTCACAATAAATTTGCTCATAAGAGCCATGTATCTAGTAAATCGGTTAGGAGACTGCCTCTGTCTGCGCTGTGAAGTAGGGGCTCCTATATTCTCTGCAGCATCAAGTCTATCAGCTTCCGTGGTGCGCCTACTGCCATTTCTGATGGATGGATCTGCATGAGTGTTTTCCTCCACTCCATGAAATTCCTCATGTGGCTGATCCACATCTTGAGACTCATCCTTGGGAACCAACAGTTCCTCCTTTGCATGCAAGTATAGCTCCCTCTCAAGGGAAAACCACATGGCTTTCTCCTCATCAAATTTGATATCCCATAGCACAACAATCATTCTGTTGTTTGGAAAATACACACGATAATTATGGGGTGTTTCAGTGTACTCCACAAAAATCCCAACCTCAGCTGTTGGTTCTAGCTTCTTGCTAGCGTCCTTGGTCACATGCACATAAATGTATGAGCCAAAAATATTAAAGTGTGAAACATCAGGTTTCTTACCAGTGAAATCCTCTTTAGGTGTACTCATGCCAAGTACTCTATGAGGACAATGGTTCTGCACATGTACCACTATATTGCATTCTTCCACCCACAGATGCATGAGTAGGCCTTGATCACGCAACATCGCTCGTGCTGCACCCACAATAGTTCTGTTCTTCTTCTCCGCATCCCCATTTTGCAGTGGGTTATGAGGCGCTATGAGTTCTCTTCGAATTCTTTCTTTGCTGCAGAAGTTCTTGAATTCATTAGAGATGTATTCTCCACCATTATCACTCCTAAGAGCCTTCACTTGCTTCCCCGAATCTTTCTCCACTAGTGCTTTAAACTCACATAACTTAGAGAATGTTTGATATTTCTTCTACATGAAGAAGATCCAGCACTTACGAGAAAATTCATCAACAAAGATTACATAGTACTTATGTTTTTCTGTTGAAGCAACCGAGAAAGGACCACACACGTATGTGTAAACTCTCTCAAGGATCCTCGAAGCTCGGTTTTCCTTCTCATGAAAGGTGGTCTTTACATATTTTCCCATAGTACATCCCTTACATGTGTCTGACTACGCAAGTGTACCCCTGGGAAGACCAATATAAATCTGCAACATGACTTTCAAGGCTCCATGGTGAAGATGACTCAATCGCCTGTGCCATAATTCACCCTCATCCCGACTCACCACTTGTTCTGCCTTGCCCATCATTTCTGTGTAGCCATCTACCTATAGCTTGTAGATATTCTTAACTTGAATCCCTATCCTCTTGGCTTGTCTCGTTGTTTATGTCGCATGAAATATTTTCCATCACTAAAAACAACATCATAGCCTCTATCCTCCAACATTGCGACTGAGACCAAATTTTTCTTCAAACCCGGTACATGCATTAACTCTTTTAATTGAAATGGTTTACCTAACTTCCTCTGAAAGGTAATGGTACCAATCCCGGTAGCACTGTACCGTCCGTCTTTTCCCATTTCAATATGCATCTGGAGATCTTTCTCCTTTAAGTCACTGAAAAGTTCCTTATCTACCGTCATGGGAAAGGAAGTGCCACTATCCAAATACCACACAGATCCCAATGCACTAGACACCATGCATGCGATAAATGAGAAGTAAAGCTCAAATTGTGAGGCAAGGGCCTCACCAACTGCAGATCCTCCAACCTTCTTGTTCTTATTCTTTTGTGGACAGTTAGTAGCAAAATTCCCATGCTTGTGACAGTGAAAACACTTCACTTTGGACATGTCTTGCTTCTTTCCATTCTTGGACTCGGATTTAGAATGAAATTTCTTCCCTTCCACTTCCTTGCCTTGGAATCCAAAGCACAATCCTCTTCATCCTCATTCTTAGATGAAGATCCATCTCTGGTGTTTTGTATGAACTCCTCCTACACCAAATCCGACCACAATCATTCCCAATCTGGAAATTTTTCCCTTCCATTAATAGAGTCTTGATAATTGTGCCAACCCTTGGGAAGTCCTAGGAGAGCCAATATCACCAAATCATCATCAGTGATTGTTATTCCAATGCTACCTAGTTCATCCTGACATTGGACAGACTTTGTTAGATATTTTGGAATGGTGTCACCCTTTTCCATCTTGATCTTCCCGAGTTTATCTTTGAGCGCCAATTTCCTATGGTCGCTGCTACTTTGGAATAAATCCGTCAAAGCCTTCCACATTGCATATGGTGTGGCTTTCCCATGGAGGATTTAGACAATGTGGTCTCGTACTCCCTCCAACAGGATCCTCCTTGCCTTTTCCACTTTCTTTTGCCATGCATCAAGATTTGCAGCATCTACCACATCGGGTTTAGGAACATCATTGTCAATGAATTCCTTCAAGACATTGTCTTCGAGTACTGCCTCC
Organism: Pinus albicaulis; assembly: GCA_034641835.2. Taxonomy (NCBI): domain Eukaryota; kingdom Viridiplantae; phylum Streptophyta; class Pinopsida; order Pinales; family Pinaceae; genus Pinus; species Pinus albicaulis. The sequence goes on from CM076579.1 coordinate 1,294,503,524, forward strand.
ATCCTGTCCTTCCAAGAAATATATTTCGAGCTGCCCTCGAGTGCATAATCTAACCTCAATCCATTGAAATCCATTTCGATCTTGAATTAGCTCTAGCACCAAGAAAGTCTTTCTGCAAATTCGAATTCTATCCAGTCACAAACTTAGCTCTTGCTTCACTTCTGCAATTTCATGTGCTCTGATACCATGTAGAAATTATACAACATGCATGTATATCTTGGATTAACCCAATCTAAAAATGTACTAAAGTTAAATATTGAATCTCTTCTACAAATATTTTGCAGAATTAAAAACACAATCGCTAATCACATGAACATGAAGAAAGATCAATCACACACAACACAGATAATTTCCCAGGGGAAAGCTTACAGCTAAAAACCCCACTATCTTCTATTGTATATTCAACATGGATCATGAAGCAACATACAAAACTCTTCTCATAAGATCCCTCCAATACTCAGCTAATTGTCTCACACTTTCATATGTAAAACTGACCAACACATAGCCAATTCTCAGCCTCCAGACAACCTGCCTTGCTTGCGCAATCCCTGATTGTAAAGGTCCCTAAAAGATAGGAATTCTTGCCTTCCTTGATTGTGCAAGTATCATGGGAACTTCAATGGGTGTTTGGTTGCATGTGTGCAACCCTATAATCCTACAACTGTTATTCAACTTCCCTTTCACCTAGAACTCAACTGGGTCTCCACTGGATCTGACATGCATGCAGCTAATAATAGTAAATCCTCAGTTGCATGTGAGATCAGTGATTGTGAATTAATTAATATTTAATTCACTATATCTCTCACTAGTGTATCTTCAGTTAAACTAGCACAACTGAGTTTAAATCACTTAACTGAGTTAAACTATTTACAACTTGCATTAACTAATGCACCACTACACTTCGAACTCTGTTACAACTAGAATTACTCTACATGCCTCACTAACTACATCTAATTCGAAATCGACTAGCTAACTGAATTTATCACTTTCAGTTAACTGATTCAAGTCAACATTGAGAATATATTACAGTTTAATGTCCATCTTAATTAAGGGATAACCAAAATAGACATGCACCCAAAAATAACACTGTGGGCCCCACCCTAGTTTGGGTGCTTAATGCTGTTAGGATATTCCGACACATAGGAAATAGTTAAGAATAACTTAGTCTAGTGTAGAGTTAGGTAAAGTGTGTTTCTTTACCATGTACATTTGTAACCTATAATCCGATGGTCACGATTTGTAGTGATTTGATGGTTATCTCTCACCTCGGTATTAACGACACTTGATCCGTGGCTTAACACCCGATTGGTCCATGATATCTATTTAAAGAGTATGGAGGGTCATTTTTTCAGTAACCGTTTATGAGAGAAAAATATGTAACTTTTCTTTTTATATTAATAAATTCCCTGAAGTGGCCATGTTGGCTCAAGGCGTGGATTGTTTCCCTCTTTGAGGGTTTTAACCACGTGATTATACTGGTGTACTGATTTGTGATATGTTTGTGAGTGGTGACCTTTGGTTCTTGATCTACGGAACTTACCTTGTAAATTCCTACATGGTATCAGAGATATTTTGAGGGCCGCATCCATTGTTGATCAAAATCCAAAGCCGGTTTGACTGCATGCGAATGTTGTTTTGTAGATCTTCTATTTCTGAAAATTTTTGGGCTTGGAGAACTGCTCTGTTGTGTTCGGAGCATCTATTGCAGTGAAGAATGCCTTTCGTTTCATGCGAAAAGGTTTCCGGCTGCCCAAGTTATGTCAATTTAGATATGGAGGTATAAAGCATCTATTTTGTAGTTATATTTGTTAATAGTTCTGCTTATTTCAGTTTTTTTCTGTTTATTTTCGGTATTAAGGTTTTATTTATTTGCCGAATATATACCCTCTTTTCTGTGTATGCTCTTTTCTGTGCGCTGCATGCGATCTCGGTGAATCAGAAACAGGGAAAAGGGTTTTTTTTTTGCTACATATGCTCTTTCCCCACGTCTTTGTGTGATCTTGGGAAATCAAAAATAGTAAAAAAGTGATAGTTTCCGGTAAGGCTAACAAAAAATCTAACATTCTGCCATAGGCTTTGCATTTCATTTTTTTTTTTTTTCTCATTTTTTGTGTTTTTTTGTGCAGGAAAAGGCACACACACTTGGGAAAAAAAAAAAAAACCCTTCCTCCTTTCATACAATAATGTGATCCTTTTACTATCTCACTTGGTGAGGGGTTAGTTTATGAGAATAGAGGTCTTGGGTTCAAGTCTCTTTCTCAAGCTTCTTTTGTAAAAAGTTTTTGTTTAAAGGGGCAGCATTTTTCTTTTAAAATCCGCACTTCATCCCGTTCCCATAACTATTCTACATCTACAACTCAGATTTTTCGAAAGGCATAACTTCTTCATCCGGAAGCCGTTTCTTTTGAAATGACCTAATTTTTTGAGATATTTCCATTGGAGTAGTTAGTTTCAGCTTTTCTTAGCTTCATTTAAAAAAAAAAAATGGAAAGTGCATGCCTGGTTATTCTTAACAGCGCCAATTATTTCCAATGGCTACCTCACATGGTAGATATAAGTAAAGGGCTTTATAGAATAGCCATAGGACAAGAAAATAAGAATACACCTTGGTCTTATCACTGCTGGAAGTGCTTCTAAGAAAGCCTTAGCAGCCCAACAACAACCATATCAAAAGAATCCCAAGAAGCATTATCCTAAAAAATATGGTCCTAAACCAAACAAGGGCCCTAAGCAATTTCAGCAGCAAACTGAAAAATCAAATCACCAAAATAATAAGGCAAATCAAAACAAAGGGAAGAAGACAGATAGACATTTCAACTTTTGCAATCGAGATGGCCATATAGAGTCCAAATGTTTTAAGAATATGGAAGCCTTAGAAGTAGCAATGAAGAAGCACAACATCAATTTGGAGCACTCTTCACCTTCATCTTCATGCTTGGAACTTTCTACTTGTGGTTGTCAAGCATCAAGATCTGGTTATGCATTAAATGTATCTTCTTCTTCTCCTTCTCATGAGTGGCTCATTGATTCTGGAGCTTCTTACCACATGGCTAAAAATAAATCCATGTTTTCTTCTATCAATGATTATAATGGCAAACATATTTATGTTGGTGATGATAGATCTCTTAGTGTTGTAGGATCTGGAACCATTCATCTAGATAATGGTCAGTTTAATGATGTACTATGTGTTCCTACCTTGTCATGCAGCCTTCTATCTGTTTATCAGATAACTCATTCAGGTGAAGGGAAAATAGTATAATTCTCACCTCATGATGTTGTAATCAAGGACCTCAAATATCCTAAACATATTTTAGCTACTGGCATTGTTGATGATTCCACAAGGTTGTATAAGTTTGACAAATTTGGGTCGTCATCTTTCCCGCTGTTTTTGTTGCTCATAATGATGATGTGAGAAAACTTTGGCATCAGCGATTTGGTCACTTAAACTATCGCTCTCTTCAAACTCTATGTAAGGAAAATATGGTAACGGGCCTTCCTATGGTATCTTTCCGAGATGGTGATTGCTCCGGATGTGTACTTGGAAAACATCATCGGGATAGTTTTGACAAACGTGCCTCTTGGCATGCTTCAGCCCCTTTGCAGCTTGTGTACAGTGATATATGTGGTCCACTTCCTGTTGTTTCTTTCCCTGGTTGCAAGTAATTCTTAAATTTCATTGATGACTTTTCCAAATGCACTTGGGTATATTTATTAAAACTCAAGAGTGAAGTTTTTAACATGTTCTTGGCCTTTAAGGCCTTTGTTGAGAAACAATATGGACATCAAATTATTAAGTTAAGATCCGACAATGGCGGAGAATAAGTTAACAACAAATTTATCAACTTTTGCACTGAGCATGGCATTCAATTGCAACATACTGTTCCATATACTCCACAATAAAATGGTGTAGCTGAAAGGAATAATCGCACCTTAAAAGAAATGGCTAATTGTATGCTTCAATCTAAAGGACTTGGTCTAAATTTTTGGGCAGAAGCTATTAACTATGAAAATTACATTGTAAATCGCACTCCTACTAAGGTTTTAAAGAATATAACTCCAGAAGAAGCTTGGAGTTCAATCAAACCAGATGTAAGTCACTTTCGTGTTTTTGGAAGTAATGCTTGGGCCCATATTCCAGATGCAAAACATAAAACCTTAGAACCTACGAGTGAAAAATGTATTTTTGTTGGATATTTTGAAGATGTCAAAGGATATATACTTCTTCAACCAAAATCAAAAAATATAATCATTAGAAGAGATGTAAAATTTGATGAAAATATATCGGCCTGCGAGCCTAGTTCGGCGGGTGTGCCACCTTTGCCTACGAGCCTGATTCGACATATGTGCCACCTCTCTCTCTCTCTTCTATTTTTAATAGCATTCCTTCTAGTTCAGATGATGAAAGCGAGGATGACAATCCTCCTCCACCTCGTGAAATTTTTCCTTATACTCCACCGCTTCCAAGATGGGTCCACTCTACTCGGGATGCAGTAGGTTCTCTTGCAGGTGACCCTGCCAATCGATGACATACACGTTATCAGCTCGAAAGAGCTTCTTCCTTATTGCCTCAAGTTCCAGAAAAATTTGATCCAGAAACCTTTAAAGAAGCCTCTGGTCATCCAGATTGGGATGAAGCTATGAATGAAGAGTATCATACATTATTGGCAAACAATACTTGGGATCTTGTTCCTCTTCCAAAAGGAAGAAAACTTTTCAGATGCAGATGGGTTTACAAAACCAAGTTTGGACGAGATGGAAAAGTGGATAGACATAAAGCTTGTCTTGTTGCTAAAGGATTTTCACAAGTTGAAGGCATTGAATATACTGAAACCTTCTCCCCTATTGCCAAAATGAATTCTATCCGCCTTGTTCTTTCCCTTGCTGCCTCCTTTAAATGGGAAGTCCATCAGATGGATGTTAAATCTGCTTTCTTACATGGAGATTTACATGAAGAAATATACATGGAACAACCCCCTGGCTTTATCCAAAAAGACTCCAGCCTTATTTGTTGCCTTAGGAAGTCTCTCTATGGTCTCAAACAAGCTCCTCGGGCTTGGTATTCCAAAATGGATAGATTTCTCTTAGATAATGGCTTTTCTAGGTGTCATTCTGACAACATTGTCTACACCAAGACAGTGGGTAATTCTTTCACCATCCTTGTTCTTTATGTTGATGATCTTATCCTTAATGGTAGTGATCCAAACCATATAAACCATGTGAAGTCTAGCCTCAAAAAGAAGTTTGAAATGACAGACTTAGGACACTTGCATTATTTCCTTGGTCTTCAAGTCTTGGAATCCAAGAAAGGTATTACCCTCTCTCAGTCCAAGTATGCTCACATGGAAGACTGTAAGCCTGCCCCTTCTCCCTTTTAGTCTAGAGTCAAGATTTCAGTCAACTGTACTACCCCTGAAGTTGATGCTACCTTATACCGTCAACTTGTTGGTAAACTTTTGTATCTAACCCATACCTGTCCTGAACTTTCCTTTTCCGTTGGTCTTGTTGCTCGGTTTATGCACCAACCTCATGAAAGTCACTGGAAAGTAGCTAAAATAATACTTCAATATATTCGAGTTACAGTTAAATTCAGGATTCATTACAGTGCAGGAGCATCTCCATTGTTGATTGGTTTCACTGATTCTGAATGGGTTGGTGACCCTTGTTATCCCCCCCTATGAAATTCTTGACAAGCAAGCAGGGGGCTGGATGGTTTTGGAGCCTTCAAGGAATGCATCTCCCCTGAAGACACATCCTCCTTGAAGTCTTCTGCAAACCTCTACTTTCTAGTGCAATCCCCTCTGCTGATTTCCCATCTAAAGCCTCACCGATTATAGAGTTCTACTCCTCAAAAGGCCCATCACTGCCCCTCGTATCCTTGCAAAATACCATATCTTTGCCCTTTTTCTTCTTTGTCAAGTTTCCCCTTTTCCCCTCTCCTTTCCCCCCAAATCCCCTTCATTCACCTATCGTTCCCCTTTGTTGGTGTCAGATTGCATTAAAAACGAATCAAAATGATATATTTCATATATTTGGGTCCTAGCCCCTTCGGCCAATAGCCCTGAACTCCTTTACCGTTCACAAGACCCAGCGCCGAACCACCCGCCAGAGCAAAGGGCGCTTATTCCCCATTTCCTATCAGGCACGTCGTCATTCGTTGATCGTGGTTGATCGGACGGTGAGCGTTAAAACCCGATGCCCCCCCTGTTTCTCCGTTCACTTTCCGCAGCGCGCCATCGCCATCCATTTCCATGAAGATCTGACGGTCCACAGTCCTCCAGCTGGTGGTCCCCACTCGTGCACTGTTCCAAACCCGCCAGTTTCCATCGCACCACTTATACGCGGCAGGCGGTTTCTCTCCAATGCCCAGCGATTCCATACAGTTGCAGACGCGTGTCTTCTGTACGATCCCAAAACCGCCAGCCCATCGCGCATTAAATTTCGGCCACAGACGCGCAGCGATATTCATATCAGCCGTCAGATCTTGAGCGCCTCATCCAACGGTCGTCATTCGTCTGAGCTGCGCACTTCTTAACCCCCGTTCATCGCACCTGCTGGCCCACCGTCCGTCGCCCTCCGCCATCGATCTCCACCATGATCGACGGTCCAGATCTGTTCGCCCTCCATTGACCATCCCCTTGGTCCGCCCCGCCACGTCATCTCCATGTGCACCCTCCATACAGTCTCCCATTCCATTGCATATATCGGTTCTTTTTCTCGTTTTTTAACGCTTTCCACGAATATTTGCTCTGCAGACCGCCACCATCCACCAGAGCACGTTTCTCCATTATTTCTGTAATTTTCTCCTCCGTATCGTCATCTACACGGCCTTTCTCCACCTCCACATCATCCGCCACCCCATTCACGATTTCCTTAACTTGTTTGTGTGTTTTGCAGGGTTTCAAAAAGGCAGAAAACCGCCATGATGCATACGTACCTCTTCAATGGCGTGTTGCGTAGACAAAGAGCCGAGATGGGAACTGATACTCCAGCGAAATGTCAAAAAGGGTGGCGGAGATATAAATTTCATCAAAGGACGGGTTTTGAAAATCCGCAACCCCATCCAGCGCCATTAAAGCCCAGATCTTGCAGAATCAAAACATTTATGGAAGCAGCCAAAAGGCCAACTTATGATTATAGTCTTCAGTACTCAGGACTGAAGATTTGGATCCATAATGCGGTAGTTTGAGAAGCAAAGCACCAGATTCAAAACCCCGAAAGTCAACCAGAAGTGTAATACACGGGAAAACGTACCACCAGGGTTTTCTACAATAGCAGTATGTTCTTTCTTCAATCAGAGGATAAAGTGCCCATACAGTCTTCATTATTCATCGTGTTCGAGGGAATTTTCTGCCCAGACAGCAGTCCTACATGGTCAGAAGCATTGGTGACTAGAGTAGGGCAAACCTCACTGTTTCTTATTGTATTTTTTTTATTCTACCAATAGTACCACACAGTACTGCAGTCAAAACACCTAAGCCATACCTGAGATAAATGTAGAAATTTAAAATAGGATGGGTTTCGGCCCTCCATTCATTTCTGCGTTTAATGTCACATTTAGTGTTCACCTACCTCCTCAGTCGATCTTCTGTTCATCCTCTGCTATAAAACACAAAAGGAAATTATTGTAAAGGTTGTTGATGAGATATCAGAGAAATGCAAGCATTTTCCTCTTGAGACAAGTTCTCTGTGTAATATTGTAAAATAGGCTGAGATTCGATGTATTCAGACTGAATGTTCAAGCTGTGGGCAATGATGTACCTGATTGGTGTTGTTTTTAATATGACACACATATTTCTTTGGATCCTGATCTAAAGCAGCTGGTGATGTTTTCCTATCTCCGTGTTTGATTTCATTTCATTCCATTTCTACTGGCTCGCATCAGAAGTTTGGCATAAGATTTACCCTTGATAGGTACCTTATGTTGCTGCTCTCCCAGCCTTTTATGTTTTCTGCTTATATGTGTATTTGAATATTGATTTCAATTGATTTTACCAGTGTAGTGGATGTCATTGTCTGCTCTCTGATGTATGAATTAAAGAAATTTATGTTCAAATGTTCTCGCTAGGATTTAGTTGGATGAGTTGAGAACACTGGGAGGTCTAGAACCCTGTCTCTGCCTCACTAGGATCTTTCCATCTCAATTAAGCCTTTCTAAGATCCCTTGTTTTTCCTCTGATTTTGTCCAAGCAGGTCTGGAGTTAAATGACCTCTGACCTGATCTATAGACAGAATTGGATGGTCCTCCTCCTTTCATTTTCAGTCCTTAGTGTCCCATTCCAAATATCATCTTTAAGATCCAAATGCTCTGGATGACTAGCCCGACTGAAAGCTTGCACATTGAACACAAGTAAATCCTCTCTTGACTCCATTGCCCAATGGCCTTGATGTTCTCTGAGTTATATGTCTTAGCCTAATTCCCTCTATACTCATCCTTGTCTTATATTGGACCTTCCCTTCCCGATTCCCAGCAACCAGACATCAAATAAACCAAACAAGCAACCTTGAGCCTAAAACTGGCCTAAAATCTAAACCTTGAAGCCTCAAAAGATATATCCCTTTGGAAAACATGGAGAGATCCCTCTCTGAACCTAGGAGGGCTAGATCCTAAGGTCTAAAAGTGGTTCTGATGTTGTCTCATCTTTTGGTCTTGCCAATCTGGCCTAAACATGGGAACCCCAACAACCCTGATGATCGAAAGTCTACTGTTGGATATGTATTCACTCTTGGTTCAGGACCTATTACTTGGTCTTGTAAGAAACAAAGTGCCATCTCTCTTTCTTCAGCAGAAGCAGAGTATCGTGGCACAGTTGAAGCCAGCAAGGAAGCCATGTGGCTTCGTCAGATTTTGTCTGAATTTGGTCTCCATCAGCAGCATCCAACTACACTTTGGTGTGATAATCAGAGTGCCATTAAGCTATGTAACGATCCAGTTCAGCATCAGCGTATGAAACACATTGAACTCCACATACACTTCATCAGAAAGCTCATTCATGATCGTGTTCTTGAAGTGCAGTACTGTCCAACCAATGATCAGGTAGCCGACATCTTTACAAAGGCTCTCATAGAAGCGAAGTTTAGCAAACATTGATCCATGCTTGGAGTTCAGGAAAGTTGTCATTAAGGGGGGATAGGCTCTAATGCCTCCTTCCTTCTCCTATTGTGTCACTTTTGTAAATCCTTCAATACTATCCCAATTTTTTCTTAAGGGGGGATGTTAGGATATTTCGACACATAGGAAATAGGCTCCTTTTGTATCACCTTTGTAAATCCTTCAATCCTATCCCAAGTTGTTCTTAAGGGGGGATGTTAGGATATTCTGACACATAGGAAATAGTTAAGAATAACTTATTTTAGTGTAGAGTTAGGTAAAGTGTGTTTCTTTACCATGTACATTTGTAACCTATAATCCGACTGTTATCTCTCACCTCAGTATTAACGACACTTGATCAGTGGCTTAACACCCGATTGGTCCATGATCTCTATTTAAAGAGCATGGAGGGTCATTTGTTCGGTAACCATTTATGAGAGAAACATATGTAACTTTTCTTTTTATATTAATAAATTCCTTGAAGTGGCTGCGTTGGCTTAGGGAGTGGACTGTTTCTCTCTTTGAGGGTTTTAACCACGTGATTATACTGGTTGTTAGTATGAATCTTGATTTGAGGTGTACGAAAAAAGACCACTTTAGCTGCGCATAAAAAACAACCCTAACAACAGAAATGACTGCTAATATCTTCAGATATGCAATTAGATGATTAAGACAAATGCCAAAAAAATCTAGATGTATGCATTAGAAGACATTAAACAGTAGAAAAATAAGATTTACTCCATAGATCCAATAGACAAGACAAAAATATATCCAATGAAATTTTTATTAATGGAACCTGGGAGGAAAACACAAGAGGGTGTTCCCTGTTCTCCTCAATGGGATGGGTTCTTGTAAGTCCTCAACACTTCAGATTTATAATTCCTCTCTCTTGATGGTGTAGAAAACCCAGACAAAAACGGAAAAATATGGCTATGATAATGGATCAATAGCCAGACCAAAATTATAGATCCAGAGTGATCTTTAGGCAAAAAAAGTTGATAAATGAATGGAAAAATCCTTCTATTTATAACAAAATATTGAGTTAGTCTAGATATTGGTACATAATTAAAATATTACTAACCAAATCAAGATCCAACTTTTATGGAATATTTTATTATATTTGTTGGAGGGAAAAGGAATTTGACTTGAGTCAAATCCCCTTATTTGTAAATAATAAATAAATAAATGATTTATTTATCATTTTAAGGATGTGATTAAGTAATAATAAATAAATAAATGATTTATTTATCATTTTAAGGACGTGGTTAAAAAATAATAAATAAATAAATGATTTATTTATTATTTTAAGGATATGGTTGAGTAATAACCAAATAAATAATGATTTATTTAATTTTTTAAGGGATATTTAGTCATATTTAACAAAGAATATTATTTAAGTAATGTTTAAATAATTATTCTTAGAAAATAATAAGAGAAATAATGATTTATCTAATTAATTTCCTTGTTTTGGGTTAAATATAATCAGGAATATTAATTAAAATACTATTTAACTAATTATTCCTTGAGGAAAATCAAACAAATATGGATTTATTTAATGTTTCCCCATGGGGTTTCCTGTTTAGACCATAAAAAACTTAATAAAGGTGGTTTACTAAGTTATTTTTCATAGTGAATGCGATTTTACTTGGGGTAAAATTGGTCTTACTTGGTGTACTTGGGTCCATCTAATAACAATGGATTAGATGACTAAAAAATGGTGTAACAGATTGCCCCCCCATCGTGTGAGCGTTAGGAGCTAATCGTATGACCGAAGTACATTGTAAGAACTCAATCACTAGAGAACAACGAGGAAGTCAAAGAGAGAGGATTGTAAGGTAGACCAAAGTGCTGAAAGAACTAGACCCTAAGAAGGTGACTTGCAGGTGTGACAAGTCATTTTGATAAGTGAGTACCTGCTAAAGGTGGCGGGGGAGGCATACCTATGCCCGTCGAGGCAATAGTACAAACAATAAGGCGTCCGGAAAACCATGAGAAAACATAATGCTGGCATAAACATGAGCCAGATAAATAACACAATAATGAATCCCACATACATATTGTGCCTGGGATAATAGCCAGGACTTGTACAATGATATCTGAGTATATGAGATATAAATGCAACCTAGATGCCCTTGAAAATAGGAAAGGGCTCTAAAAATATGAGTGATACATGCAAACAAAAAGGCGCTACAAGCGGCTGAGGCCGACATCACCAAATGTATGGAGTTGCATCAAAGGCTGTAATGAAGAGGTCATCCGAGTGTGTGGGGGGCTACCTGTAGGGCCACCCCCTCATGAGGGCTGAGACATTTCACACACCCCTAGGAATCATCGATTTCAGCTACTGCATCACTGAACCATTAAGTATACGGATCTCGATCATGCTGAAAGGAGTTGGAGCTGAGAAACAATCAAGTCAAAGGGAAATAAGGAGTCCCTTTTCCTGATCCAAGGCACCGAACAAGAGTGGAAGCTGGAATCAAGGTACACTTGCCCTCTAGACCTGTCTTCTGGAATGAATAAGCTGATGTCGACAGAAGGAGGTCTGCCATAGGTGAGACAATAAGGGATCCTCAATGAAGGTACGAGAGAAAATAGTAGAGTGACTAACAGACTGACATCGATGATGATGATGAAATGGGGGGGACTAATTAGCGAACAAATGACTTACCTTGTTAGAGCATAAATGGCATGGATTACTTGCCAGTGACTGACACAATATCATCAGGGACAGGGGATAGTGGGACTAAAAGCCATAATGTGCGACACGAGAGAGGGACCAAGAAATGATGGATGGAGAACTATGGCGGGATGCGAAGGGACTCGAGATAGACTCCATGAAAGCAATGATGAATCAACTCAGATGCTCTAAGCAAGGGTGACTTGATGGTGCTGCCACACAGAAAAAAGGGTCCAATGGGGACCGTCAAAGCATGAGTACAAGATGGTAACTCACGACGAAAGTCGATACGAGCGTGGAAAAGTATGGGGGCAACATGGTGCCCTCGGTACAAGTGTTGCAAGTGAAGAAATTCGATTTTGAGGAAGGGTGAAGTGGCCCTTCTTGGAGAAAATGTGTCCTGGTGAAGTATCAAATAACTAAAAACTAATAGATACCCATTTGAGGGCTTTTTAATGGTACATACGGTTCATCAAACTGAGCTACGGTTTGTCTGCAGCAGGCGAAAGAAAAATCAGGGGTTTTCTTTTAATAAGGCATTTTCCTGCCCAATTCACTCATTCGTAGGTGGAGCTATGGTGAATGTAGTGAGGAGGGAAGGCCCTAAATCTTGTGGAGATGTAGCAGACAAACCGACCGTTGGAATTGAGAGAAGTCATTTGCAGGTAAGAGGCCTAATCCTATTCTTTCATTTCAGTGGATTGAAAGTTCAATTTAGGTATCCAGAGCTCAAGAACAGGCCAGGTCGCACTTTTTGGAGTCTGCTCTGCGACCTGGGTAGAAAACTGTGACCTGTCCCTGGAAATGACTTGAACAGTGTGACCTGTCAGAGAAAGGGGTTTTCAGTGCTGTTTTTGGCTGAGATTTGGGATTTTTATGGTTGAAGGGCATAACTGCCCCCAAGCATGTTGTGGACATGCCAAGATGTATTTAGAAAAAGGGAAATATAAACACATTTTAATGATGTGGTGCGCCATTTTTTTTTGGTATGGTTATGCAGTTTGAGAAAGGAAATAGACGATTACCAATCTCTTTTGGTACTGCATTTATGAATCAAATGGACTTTAATTTTTCGGGTTGGAATTCATGGTGTTACTATCCCAAAGAGAGGATTCTGAGATAATGAAATGATGTTCTCCCAGAAAACCCATAGGTTGGTCAACCACAATGTCTATGAGACTGGGTTGCTGATGTAATATGAAAGAATGACAAGGGGTATCATCCCTAGAGTGATACGAAGTGATATGGGACTCTATAGATTCTTCTAAATGTGGAAGAATAATGGGACTAGAGTTGTCACGACTAGATTCACTAGGAGAGTTTTGTAGAATTGCTTCTCCTAGCCTCTCAAATATGGGTTCCCCCTTACCCAAATATTGGGTGTCAATGTAATGGAAACAAGGTGCATGTGGTTCGAATGCATGAGTTCGATGTAAGGGGGGATAGATAAAGTCAAGGGTGGTGACTGCTTCCACAATGTTATCATCATAATAAAGGATGGGGTGACTGGTGAAAGAAATACCATCTGACATGACGAAGCTACCTGACTCATCATCTTGAGAAGAGAGGTTCACATGCGCATCATCACAAGTGGTGATAGAAAAATAATTAGATAAAGGATTTACTCATGTTGAGCCTAGGGTGATCGCTGAAGGGAGGGCAAGCGAAACGTCAGGGGAAGTCTCCAAGGGGACTTCTACCAAGGGTCTCATGGATGATGATAGGTAGAAAATGGTGGGCGAAGGCTCCGTCATCTCATGTCAATGGGAGCATTCGTGTCCTCTAGTTTTGCCGAAGCAAAACGCGCAAATAAGGGAGCGTTGGACTCGTTGTGCTTGGCCTTGAATTGGCGAACTGCTTCCAAAGAGGAGTGGTACTCTTCAAGGCGGGGACAGAGGTGAGTATAGTGGCCATGGAAATCACACAAAGCACAAGGGTGATTTGTGCGCAAATACTTGAGTTTTGGGATTGAATCCGGTATAGTGACATATACCTCGGGGATATCAGACTCTGGAAACGTCTCATTGACCATGGACTTAAGGTGAGGCAACTCCAGAAAAGTATGGGTGGCATGGCCGGCGACATCACATAAAGAACACTGGATGGTACGCTTTGGAGGCTGAAAAGGGGCAGGGTTTGTCGGGGCAACCTTGTCCTTTGATGCCTCCTTGCGAGCTTTGCCCTTCTTACACGAAGCAGTCGCCACGGGAGGTGGTTCCTGCTGAGGTGAATGAGGCACTGTTGCAGCGGGAGAAGTCATAGGGACCAGTTGGACTGGGTCAAAGCAAGATAAGGTTCGGGTTGACCAGACGGGGTAGCGGCTGGAGGATCGAGGTACCAGACGATAATCCCAAGGGTCAGGTTAGGAAGAGAGAGGATGGCCATAACAGGTACTATGTACACTCCTGGTGGGGGAGCTAGGAGCGGTATCTGATCAAAGTGGTAATGACCAGGCGGGACAACTCCAAGATGGTTAAGGCCTGGAGGAACCGTTCCAGGAGGGTAAGGGGGGTCATGAGTACCAACTGAAGGTGAAGGGCCAGGAGAAGAAGGTTCAGAAGGCTGATTAGAGGACATCATGAGAATTTGGTAATTAGGGGAACTAGATGGAAGAGGTTGAGTGGCCACCTGACCTTCAGGTGGTTGGGTAGCCACAAATCCCTGCTGTGCATCCACCTGCGCCTGAGGGGGTGGTGACTATTGTTGCGAGGGTTGAGTAGGCGAGGGAGGCAGAGGTGCTGATGCTGGAGGAGTTGGAGCACCAAGCTACGGATACAGATAAGGGGGTTGGGTAACAATGTGGTAAACAGGAGGTTGGGCCAAAAGAGGAGGCATGCCGTATCCTAGATACGTGCTACCGGGAGGGGGAAAAGTGCGGGAGGTGCTGCCCCCCCCAGAAAAACCATAACCCATGGGAGGTTGAGCGTATGGATGAGAGAGAGCTCCAACGATACCATTGGTGGCATGAGGTGCCCCCGGTGTATTGGCACCACTGAGTCTGGGGAGATCTGGTAGAATGGTATAAACATAACCCGTCTGAGCGTAGATCAGGTCATATTTTAACGCCATTTGGAGGGTGGCTTCTTCGGTTTGAGGAAAATGCGATGCGACATCTTTCCCGATAGGAGGAAAGAGAGATCTAAGGAATTAGTCCATGTAGACACGGTCTTCGAAGGTAGGGGATTGACATAGGCTCTTTCTTCTCTACCATTCTCGGACATGATTAGATAGGCGGGTCGCAGATGATTGACAGAAAGAAGTCAAAAGTTCGATACTAGTGTCATAACGAAGGGGAAGATGGAAGTAAGATAAAAAATCCCGAGCAAGAGTCACAAATGTGGTATGAGAGGAAGTGGCTTGATCAACATACCACTTAGAAGCTTCACCTGTAAGCGTTCGTTGGAACAACCGAAGACGGATAGAGTCATCGGTAATGGAGTTAGATGAACACCACATGTGGAAAGATCGAACATGATTTGAAGGATCTTCTCTAGCAAGGCCTTCAAACTTTGGGATGTTGGAAGGGAGCTTTGTCGGCATAGCAGGCCAACTAGCATCATGGTGTATAGGGTCGTTTATCAACCAGTCCAAGTCGGGAAGGCTAAGGCCTGCCATGAAGGGGAGCAAGGGCGCAACTGGGGTAGCATTTGTAGCGGTCCCACTAGTGGTATTCCTAGCTTGAGGGCCATGGTTGCCACCATCATAAGTTCCTGCACCAGACATGGTGAAGGTGTCAGGGAGAGAACCAAAGGTGGAACGAGAAGGAGAACTCAAAGGACTAGAAGAAGAGTCGGTGTGCGGACTCGGTGGAGGACTAACTCGAATCCTATGCGGAGGAATAATTCTTCCTACCGGAAACTGAGGATGAAGGCCAAGAAGTCTCCGGGATAAATGCCCTGGTGGCACAATGGTGATGGCAAAAACACGGCACAAAGGAAAAAAGAGACCGACAAGGGCAGGGAGGTGCAGGATCAACTGATTACAATGTCGAAACAAGGGCAGAAAGGTGTAGGATCAATTTATTTCAATGTTTTAGAGTCTTTACTTGGCGGTGTTAACCAAGCCATTTTTCGCTTAGGGTGTGTGCGTAAAAGTGTGTAAGTTTTAATTTTTAAACCCAAACGTTTGTAGAGAAAAAGAAAAAGTGTGCTATATGGCTGTAAATAAACCTGCAAATGACAGTATATAGGTCTGCAAAAACATAAAATAAACAACTAATAATGAAATAATCTAAACCCAAGGAGGTGGGCCTCTCAACAACTAGTCTATAGGTGAGTAAAAAATAATCAAAACACACTAAAAAAAAAACTAATAGATCTAAGGTCAAGAGGGACAGGGATCTAAAAGACAAAATATGCTAGAAAGTGGTGCAGAAAACAACAAGAAATCAGAGGAAAAATTGCTGTAAAAATGGTGGCGAAAGGCCATCTCCTGAAGGGAAACATAGTGAACCCTAGAGGAAAGCCCAAGCAAAGCTAGATTAGGTGATTTGGATGGATAACAAGCCAATCTGAAGCGGATTTGAAGGTGAGGTATCAGATCTGAAAAAATGGCTGAAGACTCTGGAATTTTAGACAACCTGCAATAGCAAAAACTCTTCCACAAAAAGTGGAGGGTACTGAAGCCCTATGGGGCTAGGTTCCCACTTAGTTGAGTGAAACAAAACAAGCACAAGTCCAAAATGGGCGGAGACGGAGGTCAAACAAACCTGAACAGAGGCTCAGACAAACCCATAAAACTTTCAGAAAAATCCCTCCAAAAAGTCCAGGTCGCATTTTTTGACCTATTTTCAACAGAGGTCACACTTTTTGGGCTGTAAAGTGTGACCTGGAGGTCCAGGTCACAGGTTTTGAGCTGAAAAGTGTGACTTGCACTTCTGACACTCTCGGCGGCAGATTTTAGAAAAATTTGTTATCTCAGCTGCGGCTAATGTCTGTCACTTGCGCAGTGGGTCTGAAAACACGCGGAAGTTAGAATTTTTATTGTTTTAGGGTTTTATGGGTTAAAAACAACATCAAGAAAAGAAAAAACAAGGGGCTGAAGAGAAATCCTAGGGTTTGAAGCAGCTGGATATGCAAGGATCAGAAAAACGACAACGGTCGTAATCGTAAACCCATGTGGAGTCACCAGTTGTTAGTCTGAATCTTGATTCGAGGTGTACGAAAAAATACCACTTTAGTTGCACATAAAAAACAACCTTAACAACAGAAATGACTGCTAATATCTTCAGATCTGCAATTAGCTGATCAAGACAAATGCTGCAAAAATCTAGATCTATGCATTAGAAGACATTAAACAGTAGAAAAATAAGATTTACTTCATAGATCCAATAGACAAGACAAGAATATATCCAATGAAATTTTTATTAATGGCACCTGGGAGGAAAACACAAGAGGGTGTCTCCTGTTCTCCTCAATGGGATGGGTTCTTGTAAGTCCTCGGCATTTCAGATTTAGAATTCCTCTCTCTTGATGGTGTTGGAAACCTAGACAAAAATGGAAAAATATGGCTATGATAATGGATCAATAGCCAGACCAAGAGTTGAGATCCAGAGTGATCTTTAGGCAACAAAAGGTGACAAATGAATGGGAAAACCCTTCTATTTATAACAAAATATTGAGTTAGTCTAGATATTGGTGCATAATTAAATATTATTAACCAAATCTAGATCCAATTTTTTTGGAATATTTTATTATATTTGTTGGAGGGAAAAGGAATTTGACTTGAGTCAAATCCCCTTATTTGTAAATAATAAATAAATAAATGATTTATTTATAATTTTAAGGATGTGATTAAGTAATAATAAATAAATAAATGATTTATTTATCATTTTAAGGATATGGTTGAGTAATAATCAAATAAATAATGATTTATTTAATTATTTTAAGGATATGGTTGAGTAATAATCAAATAAATAATGATTTATTTAATTATTTAAGGGAGATTTAGTCATATTTAACAAAGAATATTATTTAAGTAATGTTTATATAATTATTCTTAGAAAATAATAAGATAAATAATGATTTATCTAATTAATTTCCTTGTTTTGGGTTAAATATAACCAGGAATATTAATTAAACTGATGTTTAACTAATTATTCCTTGAGGAAAATCAAACAAATATGGATTTATTTAATGTTTCCCCATGGGATTTCCTGTTTAGACCATAAACAACTTAATAAAGGTGGTTTACTAAGTTATTTTTCATAGTGAATGCGATTTTACTTGGGGTAAAATTGGCCTTACTTGGTGTACTTGGGTCCATCTAATAACAATGGATTAGATGACCAAAAAATGGTGTAACACTGGTGTACTGATTTGTGATCTGTTTGTGAGCGGTGACCTTTGGTTCTTGATCTACGGAACTTACCCTGTAAATTCCTACAAATGCAACCAGGTGCTTAATTCACTAGGTGTGGGTGCTAAATTTTCTTGTTGAGTCTCAACAACAATGATGGAGTAGAATTGTAAAGAAGGACAACCTAGACCTCCTCAGTTAGAAGCCTCTTCTCCTAATTGTTAGCCACCTATAAAAATTTGTCATATCAAAAGGTGGCTAAAAATTTTCCTGTAGCCTTCAAGAAACAATTTTATGATCAAATCGTGAGTTCTTGAAGTCTTATGATGATATTTTTCTTTTGAAGTAACTTTCACTGCTGTTTCCCTCATCTACCCTGAAAGATCTACTGTTTGTAAGGAGACAAGACTGCTGCAAAAACCCCATTTTCCCCTCATTTTACCCCTCCTTTCACTCAAAATTAACCTCCATTTTTATCCCCTTTTCCTCATAAAAATCCTCCTTTTTCCTCTTTTTCTCCATTTCCCTTCGTGAAATCCCTTTAATAAGGTTTAAAACTCCTTTTTAAGCCTTACCGAAACCCCCAAAATCCTTTGAAAATCCTTAAAAAATCATAAAACCCACTTTTCCTTATAAATAGGCCTAAGCCCCCTTCGGCTAAGCCCCTAAACAACTTCCCCACCATGTGAACCGCGCCCAAGACCAAGCGCTAAAGCCTCGGGCGCTTATCGCAATCGGAGGTTTTATGGTGAGCACATTTCTTTGTTAAAAGGAAAAGTTCCGATGCGATGACCTTTTTGTTCTATTGGCCGTGCTGCAATCTCAGCCGTCAATCTGAATAGATCTAACGGCCAACGATTGTCTCTCACCGCACTCGCCTCATCCCTTTTTCAACCTCGCCGATTTAATATAGACCGTTGATCTGCCCACTAGATCCGACGACTATCACTACATCGCGCCATCTCCAATCGGAGATTTCTTAAGGTGCCACTTCCTGTTTCCCTGATTGCCGATCCCCGATATGATCTCTGCCGTTTATCCATTCTGATCTAACGGCCCAGATTCCACCACTATCCGCTCATTTGTCCCCGTCTTTCCCCTGCCGATTTAATCTCCACCGTCGATCTTGTTCCAGATCGGATAGCTGGCGCTCAATCTCACCATCGCCAATCGAAATTTTTAAATGTGCCACCCTCTGCCTCCCCTGATTGCGATCCTTTGATTTAATCGTGACCTTCAATCTAGATCGACGACCCATATCACATCGCGCTCCATCCAATCTGTTCCCTTAGGGCCTGCCAATTAACCTCATCTGTGAACCTCCGCCGTTGATATTCTCCTGAGATCCAATGGTCCACAGCTAATTGCCCTTCGCCCATGCCAGTCCCACCATTCAAGGCTCCGCTTTCATTCATTTTTTCGTGATTTTATTTGTAATTACCCATTCGCAAGGTTTTACATTTTTAAACCATCGCATCGGAAGTTTTCTCCCCGACATTTTGTTAACCAACGCATATCACAAAATCCCCGATGTGATGACATCACATCGCTCAATCCATTATCACTCCCATCGCATCGGAAATTCCATTGTCCCTCCCATCGCTATTTCCCCCGATGTGATGAACTTCGAAGGATCTCCGCCGTTGATCTCTATTGGTTAAAATAATCCAACGACCCAGATCTTTCCGCGACCCCTATTTTCATTAAAGCCCTTTTTCACTGTCAATAAAGGTTTTCTTCCATTTTCTTCGTGATTTCTTCCATTTTAACATAATGTTACTCCATTTTCATCATATTAACCTGACTAATCTCAGCCGTTGATTAATCTGATCTAACGACCCAGACTTAATCCAACGACCGTTTACCCAACCGCCTCTCCTTTTGACCCCAACAAGCAATCTGGACCGTTGGTTCTGTTCATCCAACGACCATGCTCAAACCTAAAACCTCCAAAGAAGTTTAAACCTTTTCCCCACAGGATTTTAATAAATTTTTGTGTATATTGCAGGTTTTTTTTAAAAGATTTTCCATTGTTTTAAAAGGAAATCAAAGGCCAGGGGTGACGATCCCCCAGGCCCTTATTCGTAAAAGAGATCTTTTCATGGGGTTCCAAATTATGTTTTAACGATGCCTCATGAGCACTGATGCCTTTATACAACCTCTGCACGCCTGCAACAACAACGGAAACACAACAAAAACCACAGCCGAAGAGTATCAGTTTGACAGTACAAAATCAAAGTAGAAGTGAAGAAATTTAAGGTTTTAACACAGTTTTTGAAGGATTAACACATTAATTCGATTAATCAAAGACCTGATCCACAATTAAAGACAGTTTGAAGACCATAAGACAGAAATTAGGCTTCATTAAGCCTAAAACACAAAACTCAAGTAAATTAAAGGTGTTTTAGGTTTAAAAAAATAATATCTATCAGTCCGAGAAGCCTCCACTGCCACATCAGAGGTTAATTAAATCCTCACCTACTACCAAAAGCCACCTGCAACCTCAAAGAATTCAAAAGAGGCCTAGTTATTTCCAGAACAGAAGATATTCGCCTCAAGACAGCTGAATAGTTATTTCGAATCAAAGAAACTAATTTAATCTGTTAGTAGAGTTATTACAAGGATAACAAAGAGCCTTATAGTCAACAAAATCTTCCCAGCAAGCTTAATACTTAATGTAAACCAATTAATACAAAGGAAATATCAGAAATTTTCTCCATTGAGCCCCTCAAAGGCCGAGAAGCATTAAACTGTATTAATTGAGCTTATAGATCTTTTCTCTCATCCCACCTCCTCAGTTTCCTATAAAATCTTCTTGAGGAGCACACTGTAAAGGGTTGGTTGCAGAACTTTGATATAATAATTATGCTCGAAAATTTCTACATGTAAATAGTTTTTAGAGGCTCTTGAAGCTCTGTTTGTGATCAAATAAGTTAGGTTGAGAAGAGAAGATGATTTCTGAACCGAAACATTGGACTTGAAGAATGTAACTTGATTGACATCAATATACAAGTTGATTCTTGGGATCCTAGTCTATATCATTGGTGAATTACTTCTTTCCGTGTTATTGTTTTCCTTTCATGTATGCCATTTTGTTCACTTATTCTTTGATAAAGAACAACAAATATAGGGCTAGTATTTACTGTCAAAGTACCCTACTCTCACAGGTAAGATTTATCTCAATGTTTTCCTCTTAATTGTATATTTAAGAATGACTTAATTTAAGTGTAAACATTATCAAGGAATGTTGGTTTGCCCCTGTCTTGATGTGCAAAGCTTGAAAGGAAGTTCTTGAATGATATTTTCATTATATACTCAGTAAAGTTAGACTAGAAAAGTTTATGGTTTGCCCTGTCTTCTAGTTTCTTTCTTCAAAGGTAGTTCTGAAATTTTCCCTAAGAGTATGTTGAAAATAGTTTAGATTTAAAAGTATCTTATCTGATCTTAGGCTGCACTTTGTTTTCTTATATGTTTTCATCCCTTCTGAAAGTAATTATGTGGATTACTGGATTTTTTGTCTGATAAGTTAGATTTAATACAAGCTTGTCCAAAGAAGCCTATGGTTAGCCCTGTCCTTTGGTTGGTTTTAAATAGTTACTTAAAAGGCTTTTCTTGTTTGGAAAGACTGATAAATCCTAGTTGAAATTATTGTCTTTTTCCACCCCTTCAACACTTTTATTGTTCCATTCCATCATTTAATCTAAAATATCTTGTGATATAGATGGCTTGCCCCTTGGACCACTCTTGAAATTGTTGCACAATTAAGACCTTTTATGACTCCATAGCCCAATGGACTAAAAACCAGTGTCATATCTATCCTATCAACCAAATCTTGTTCTGATTGCTTATACCTTCACCCCTTTGAAAATATTTCATTTTAGGACTTTACACTCAACTAAAAATCATGCTCAACCATCCAAAACCAAACAAAACCCTTGCTCTTAATAACTAGCCTAATATCACACACAAAAGCCTTAAAGACAAATCAATCTTTGCACTTATAGAGAGATCCCTCTTTAGATTCAGGAGGGCTAGATCCTAGAATCCCAAAGTGGTTCCAATGTCCTCTCCGCAGTTTCAGTCTCACCAATCTGCTGAAATTACGGGGAGCTAACACTAATTTTTATACATCATAAACTATTTTCAATCAATTATTTGGTTTCTCTTCATGAAGGTAGTACTTTGGGGAAGGAAAATTAGGATCTCCTAAGTTAGGAGCCTCTTCCCTCACTTATTACATATTGAATCAGAAATTACTTGTTAGATTTTATATTTGTAAGATGCATTTCCACAAATCTTAGAATCTAGAATATATTTGTAATATGAATTTCTTTTAGTACATTTTGTCTTCTAAAATTGACTACATCTGAAATCCATATATTTTGGACATGCTTCCAAGTTTGCAAACCCAAATTGATAATTAAATACTTGTGTTAGCTTACCCAGTAAATTGACCCAACATTTTTGGCGCCGTTTCTGAGGAAGTATACATCAATATAGTCAATTAGGAGGATTAAAAAAAAAAATTAAAAAAAAAATACACAAAATTTAGTTTTTATTTTAATTATGTTTATTTATGCCTAGAGAAAGAGATCAGAAAGGTAGATTTACTAAACAAAATCCCCCAACAATTCAACCACCCATAGGAGTAGCACCATCAAGACTAATTACACCAGTTTCTAGGAGACCAAATCTAGAGGAATTAGAAGAAAGACAAAGATCAGGACAAAGATTGACTCTTATTGAAAGAAAAACCTTGTTAGCCTATGAAGTGAAAAGAAAAAAAACACCAAAAGAAACCCCTTTCATAGAAAAAAAAAGGACTCAAGGAGACAAATTGTTAAACAATTAGAGCAACCAATTCTTGAAAAAATAAAGATGTTTGATGAAACACCAATTCAGCCTCTTATTGAAACATTACAAACAACTGAAGAGAAAATGACTAAGGAAGGAGAAGGATCTAATATACCAATTATGTCTCTAGAACAAAGACTTCAGTATGAGCGGCAACAAAAAGAATGATAGAGAAAAAGAGAGGAAGACAGGAGAATAGAAGCAGAGAGAAAGAGAGAAGAATATGCAAAAAGATAATATGATAACAAAATATAGAATGATATTGAACCAAACAATTATCAATAAGCTAGATTTGGCTTCCGAATACTAGACACAAGAGAAATCCTAGGAGAAGAAGTGAAAATGAAAAACATTCCACCTTCTGTTTTGCCCAATTTTTATAGAATGTCAACTGAATATCTTGATTCATTTATGCTTGAGTTTGATATCTTATGTCAAACTTATTGCTACCCAAATGACACACATAAAATTCGTCTCTTTCCTGCTACTCTGAAAGTAGTAACACTAAAATGGTTTATGGGATTAGGAGAACACACCATTGCCTCTTGGGATGACATGAAGAGAATTTTTCTTAAAAAGTATCAAGCTTGTTACATGCCTAGAGACTCAAAAGAAAATATTTTCAGAATGACACAACAAGAAGATAAAATTTTGGAAGAGTACTTGGAAATATTCCTTTACAATCTACAAAATTCCAAACAACACTCTTTGAATCTTGATACCATCGACACAATTTTTCTTAAAGGTATAAGAGATGAATAAATTGATATTCTAAATGTTATGGGCAAAGGATACATCTCAAACTTTCCATTTGATGAGATTGTTGAACTATTTCAAAAATATTCTAGGGGAAGAGAAAAAACTAGAAATAGAGATGTTACATCAAGAGCTTCTAAATCTGCAGCAGGAGTAACAAGAGCAGAAATAGGAATTTTATTAGAAAATTTTAAAACTGATCTTTTAAGAACTTTAGAAACACAAGTTTATGTTTTGAAAGCTAAGAAAAAGGAAGAAGAAAAAGATCAAATCTTATCAATCTTTTGCCCTAAGTGTAGAAAGAAACATCCACTAAGAGAATGTCCTTTGGATAGAGTTCAGGTGTGTGGACTTTGTACAGAGAATCTTTCAACTGAAAACTATCCAAATCTTAAAGAATTACAAATGGAAGAAGTACAAGGTACATATTCTCTTTACTATGGCACTAATTAGACCTTGGAAACCAAGTATTCCTAAAAAATTCCCTCAACAAATCCCCTAGAATTATCATTATCCTCCTCAAAATTCATAGAATACTCCGATGCCATGGCAGGCTCCTCCACAACAATACCAAAAGAAAACTGCAAAAGGTTGGAGAGGATATAGTTATGGAACCCAACCACCTCAACAATACCAACATCCATATAAAAAACCATTTCAACAACCATATCCTCAACAACCATTTCAATATAAAAAAATTCCAGCAACATACTCAACCAATGCCATTTGCACAACAAAATCCTGCATCCTTACTAACTGAACCACAATAGCTTCAGTTTCCTTCTAACAAACCCCCACCTAGACCAACTCAATTACCATCTCAACCAGTAGCAAATACGAGTAACAAAGTGGAGAGACAAACATATAATGTGGAAGAAGCAACATATTTTCCTACATACTCTATTCTTCCTATACAAGATGTCCACTTAAGGTTTGGGAAAGTATTACACAACGATTATCCAGGGATCATAGAAGAAAAAACTGAACAAGGAGAAAAATCTGAAAAATCTCATCCAGGAAACCAAATTCAGAAAGAAAAAGCTATAATGACTCAAACACCACCTTATCCAGAGAGGTTAGTAGAGCGAAAAATTCCAATGTCTCTTCTTGAATTTGATATTTTGGATGAATTAAAGAATTCTTATGTAAAAGTTCCTTTGTTGCAAGCTATAAAAGATATTCCAATTTATGCAAAAACAATAAAGGAGTTATGTATTAAGAAAACTGGCAGAAATAAAAGAGATCCACCCACAATCCAGGCCATTGGAAAATTAACTAGTTTCATGTCTGCAAAAACAACAATTGAAAAATATATTGATCCTGGGATACCTATGGTTACCATTTCAATCAATAATTTTTTAGTTCTAAATACTTTAATAGATTTGGGAGCAACTATAACTGTCATGACAACAAAAACTATGAAATATTTGAAATTGCCCAATATTCGACCTACTGCTACAATTTTGGAGCTAGAAGATAGATCTAAAGTTGTACCAGAGGGAATATTAGAAGATATCATTGTTTCTTTGGATTCATGGGAATATCCTGTAGAATTTCTAATATTTCAACCAAAAACAAATCTAGGAGGGCATCCTTCAATTTTAGGCAGACCATGGTTAGCCACAACAGAGCCTTCATTGGATGCAGATCAGGAAGTATGATCATAGCAGATGGGGATGAAAGGAAACATGTTACACTCTATCCTCCAGCACAATCTCCTTCTGTATTATCATGGCTTGATGAACAATAACAACAAGAAAATCAATCTGTTCTAAGTAATAATCAAGTTTTTAATTTTAGAGAAGAGGAAGAAAATGAGGATCTATTAGACCTTTTCATCTCATAACCTGATATTTTGGAGCAGCTAAGCATAACACAATATGAAGCTGCAAATCATCTTTTAAATCAATGTTTTCAGGAAAATTGTACTATTCAATCATTGAAAAATTCATTTGAAAGTATTTTTCCTGTTAACTCAATTACCAATTCACAAAGCAAAATCATTGAAATCAATCCTGTAAAGTGTTTAAATATTGGTAATAATTTACAATCATCACAGGAACAATGGGTAATTTCATTGTTACAGAAATATTCAAAATCTTTTGCCTGGGATTATACAGACATGCAAGGAATTCATCCAAAGACTTGTATTCACCACATCTATACTGATGATCATATCAAACCAATGAGACAACCTCAAAGAAGAATGAATCTTATGATGAAAGAAATAGTGAAAGAGGAACTGCAAAAATTGTTACAAGGTGGATTCATCTATCCTATTTAAGATAGTCAATGGGTTTCTCCCTTAGTTGTGGTGCCAAAGAAAAATGGAAAGTGGAGAATATGTGTAGACTATAGGGAACTGAATAAAGCCACATTGAAAGATCATTTCCCGTTACCATTTATTGACCAAGTACTAGATTCATTAGCTGGAAATAAATTATTTTCTTTTCTTGATCGATTTAGTGGATACAATCAAATTAAGATAGCATTAGTGGACCAGGATAAAACCACATTTACTTTTCCATGGGGAAAATATGCATATAATTTTTTTCCCTTTGGGTTATGTAATTCACCTACTACTTTTCAAAGAGTAGTCCTTGCAATTTTTTTTGATCTAATTCATGAGTGTGTAGAGGTCTACATGGATGATTTCACTGTATATGGAGGAACACTTGATGATTGTTTGAATAATCTTGAAAAAGTTTTAAAAATGTGCATAGAGACAAACCTATCCCTCAGAAATGAAAAATGATTTATGATGTTAACTGAAGGGATATTGTTGGGACACCACATTTCTTCTTCAGGATTCAAGGTGGACCTAGCAAAAATACAAGTCATTGTGAGCTTATTGCCATTAAAAACACATAAAGAAGTAAGAAGTTTCTTCGGGTATGCAGGCTATTACAGAATATTCATTGCAAATTTTAGTAAAATAGCTCTACCTCTTTTCAAGTTACTTACAAAGGATGTTGAGTTTCAATGGACAACAAATTGTCAAAATGCATTTGAAATATTGAAAGAAAAATTGTCAGTAGCACCCATTCTTCGAGGACCAAACTGGTCATTTCCATTTCATATATCCACTGATGCATCTGATACAACTATAGGAGCATCACTTAAACAAAAAGACAATCAGTTTAATTATGCCATATACTTCATAAGCAAAAATTTAACTCTGACAGAATTGAACTATACAGTCACAGAAAAAGAAATGTTAGCTGTTGTGCATGCAATTAATAAGTTTAGGCATTATATAACAAGCTATCCAGTTTTCATTCATACAGATCTTTCAACCATTAAATATTTAATGAACAAAGCAATTACAAATGAAAGAATTACTAGATGACTATTATTAATGTAGCAATTTAACATCACTATTCAAGATCGACAAGGTAAAGATAATAAAGTATCAGATTTTCTATTAAGACTTCATTCACCTGGTGATCTAATTCCTGTTTCAGATAATTTTCTAGATGAAAATTTATTTGCTCTAACAACTAAAACCCCATGGTTTGTAGATGTAGAAAACTATTTATCATCTAGAATATTACCATCCCATTTTACCAATAATCAGAAAAGAAAAATAATTAGAGAAAGTGCTAGATATATGTAATATTCCTAAATTAGCTTGCAACTAATTGGAATATTAAAGTTTTGTTATATCACTTAGATAGGTGAATAAGTGGGTAGGGAGACCCATAAATATCTTTATGAAGAATAAAACCACTTCTCATGTGAAAGTGGATCATCATTTCAGCTAAATAAAGCACCCTTATGTGTGAAGAGGGGCTAGAGCATGTGGAATAGGTCAATGTTGACCAGATCAACATCGTTGTTATGGAGATCATGGAGCATTAATGGAGGACAACATAGTCATTTAGGAGGAGTGTATGCATGGGAGTAGCTCCTTTAATGAGTGGGACCCAGGGTGAGGAAGCTCACCAAGCATAAAAGGAAGAGGATGGCAGCATTAGAAGACATGGATTGGTATTATTGATTTTGATCTTTTTAGATTTGGATTTGTCATGTGACAATTCTATGCATGCTTTTGCTATTTAGCAGGGTTTGCTGTGTTGTTTAGCACAAGGGTGTTTATGAGCAGAAATCCCACCCTCATCCTCGGGGGACCTAGAGTGCCTACTCAGGAGAGGTTATCTTGAGTTGCATTACCACTATCTGGCATTTTTCCAAGCTTCGGTCTCATATACAACGCAGTTCTGTTTAGAGTTGTGTTGTGTTACACGGGTGTAGCAGTGGAGGAGAGAGATCTCCAATTTTTGAGCTAGTTTTCCATTGGAGGGATCATCCTTTCATCCGGAAACTTGTGAGGAAGTTCTCAGGGCCTCATTTCATGTTTTGGCACCAGGAAAATTATCTATCATCAGCTACAACGCAGTTTCCCTTAAGGACTGCGTTATTTTAGAGAGCAGCTGTAGCGGTGGGTTTATTGCCCTATTTGGAGTGTTTGGGTTTATTGTGTGAGGATCAAACCTTCATTTAGGATATCTATTAGTGGAGGATCAACCATATCATATATCAGATCAGCCACCTCCTATCAGTGATTGAGTTGCAAAGATTATTCAGCCCTAGGGCCAAATCTGTTATTTTTGTATAATGTGTATTTCCGGAAACCTTTTCTGGGTTGTCCTGGAAATCTGTTTTGTAGCATGGATATCTAGTATTAGAATTTTTGGAGAATTATATCAGCAAAAAATGTTGAAGGTTGCAACAAGAAATAGTGAAATTGGCATCCGGAAACAACATCCTTGATCCTAGTGAAAATTAAGGACCTACACTAGGTGGGGCCAACACAGGCTATTTTTAGGTGGAGGTCTATTTATAGATGCATGAGAAAATTATATTTATAGATGATGTCTATTTATATATGGTGAGAAACTTATATTTATAGATGATGTTCTATTTTTAGATGTATGTGCGATTTCTATTTATAGATCACCTGTCTATTTATAGATGCATGTCGACTATTATCATCCCTTAATAATAGTTGGACAATAAATAGTAATCTATTCTCATGGAGCATTTGAAAATAGTTAACTGATGTGGAATATCAGTTAGCTAAGTGAATTTTGAGTTTAGAGGTTGGTTGGTGGGACATGCAAGTGGACTTGTAACTAAGTGATTCAAAGTTGTAACAGAGTTGGATGTGTAGTTATATGAATTGTAAAGTAGTTTAACTTAGTTGTTCTAGTTGTAATTGAAGGCACACTAGTGAGATATTAGTGAATTAATTATTAATTAATTCACAATCAATGGTATCACATGAAACTGAAGATTTACTACTGTTAACTACATGCATGTCAGATCCAGTGGAGACCTAGTTGAGATGTAGGTGAAAAGGACAGATTGACTATCAGTTGTGACATTAGTGGGTGCACACATGCAACAATACACACATTGGATGTGCCTATGAGTATTGAGCAGTCAAGTCAGGCTAGAATTGATTCATTTAGAGGTTCTTGACCATCAGGGATTGCGTAGTGGAGGCAGTAAATTGGCACATGTATTTGCCAATTTTTGTATGACAGTGTGAGACAATTGTATATTGTACTGAGAGCTCTTGGATTAGAGTTTTGTATGATATTGTTTCATGATCCATGATATATACATAATATATGATAGTGGTGTTTTTAGCTTTATGATTTTTTGATAAAAACATCTGTGTTATGTGTGATTGATATTTCTTCTTGATATTGCAATGGGCGATCGTGTTTTAAATTCCGCAAGAATTTTTGTAGAAGCGATTCTGTATTTGACAGTGGCATATAATTGTTAGATTAGGAGAATCCAAGATATACAGGCATATATTATAATTTCTACATGGTATCAGAGCACATAAGATTGCAATTTTGAAGCAGGAGCTAAGTTTGTTGGTGGAAACAATTCAAATTTGCTGGAAGAATTTCTTGGTGCTAAAGTTGAGTAAACTTCGAAATGGCTTTCAATGGCTTGCAGCTAGAGTATGCACTCGAGGGAAAATTGAACTACATTTCTTGGCAGGACAAGATGGAGGCGGTGCTCGAAGATAATGGCTTGAAGGAATTCATTGAAAAAGATGTTCCTAAGCCCACTTCGACAGATGCTGCATTACTTGATGCATGGAAAAAGAAAGTGGCAAGGGCGAGGAGGATTCTATTGAAGGGAGTATGAGACCATATTGTCTCAAGCCTCCATGGGAAAGCCACACCATATTCTATGTGGAATGCTTTGACGGATCTAATACAAATCAGCAACGACCATAAGAAATTGGCACTCAAAGATAAACTTAGGAAGATCAAGATGGAAAAGAACAACACTATTCCGGTATACTTAACAAATTTTGTCCAATGTCGAGATGAGCTTGGGAGTGTAGGAATAAGTGTTTCTGATGATGATTTGGTGAGTTTGGCTCTCTTGGGACTTCCTAAGAGTTGGCACAGTTATGAAGACTCTGTCAATGAATGGGAAAAACTGCCGGATTGGGAACGACTATGGTCAGATCTAGTGCAGGAGGAGTTCAGGCGGAACACCAAAGATGGCTCTTCATCAAAGCATGTTGATGAAGAGGATTGTGCTTTATTTACCAAGGCGAAGAAGGGTAAGGGGAAAAAAATACATTCTAAATATGAGGCTAGCGAAGATGGCAAGGTGCACAACATGTCCAAAGTGAAGTGTTTTCACTGTCACGAGCAAGGACATATTGCCACAAAATTGTCCACAAAATAAGAAGAACAAGATGGCTTTGTAGAGCTGAAGCTGGTGAGGCTCTTGCCTCGCAATTTGAGCTTGAATTCTCATTGATCGCATGCATGGAATCAAGTGCATTGGGATCGGGGTGGTACTTGGATGATGGTGCTTCCTTCCACATGGCGGGAGATAAGAAACTTTTCAGTGACTTGGAGGAGAAAGATCTCCAAATGCATATTGAGTTGGGTGAAGATGGATGATACAGTGTGACTGGTATTGGTACCATTACCTTTTATAGGGCATCAGGTAAACTCTTTTATTTAAAAGATGTAATGCATGTACCAGGTTTGAAGAAAAAATTTAGTCTCAGTCGCAATATTAGAGGATAGAGGCTATGATGTTGTCTTTAGTGAAGGAAAAGTTTTCCTGCGACACAAAGAAACAAGGAAAGCTAAGAAGGTTTGGATTCGAGTTAAGAATATCTATAGACTTGGTGTATATGGGATTTATACATTCCTACTATTGGGAAGTGTGATAAATCCATGCAATTGATGCTTAAGAGGGAGTTGTATTTGCATGCAGGTAAGAGTGAACCTCGGGATGTGGAGCAGCCATAAGATGAGGATCATGGAGTGGGAGCAACCACTCATGTAGAGAAATTTCATGCCAGATGGGCAGAAGGAGTGCATGTAGCTATACCACCGGGTGAGAGGTGAGGCGATATGCATGAGTAATCCCAAGAAGAAATTTCTGGGCAGGATTCATTGAGATGGTGTGGATCTCATGAATCGAACCTGGCTACGAGGATCCCACAATACAACAGTAGAAGTATCAGTTGGATTGATGTAGTCAGATGTCATGAGGACATGAAATTAAAGTGACAGTGTCGGATACTAGAATGCGGATCAGAGTTGACAACAAATGCAGAGTGCATGGATGCAGAGGTCAACAATGCAGTGGATCTAGAAGACATGTGTAGTTGGTACCAGTAGAAGTCAGAATATTTTGATGACAGTGTTAGCTCCCTGTAATTTGCTAGATTGATTGAGATACAAATGGATAGGGGTAACATCAAACCAAGCTTTGGAATCCTAGGACCTAGCCTTTATGGATTCGGAGAGGGATCTCTCTAGTAGGTTCAAAGATATGAGCTTGTTTTGCTGATTAGGGTTGATTTTAGGCTAGATGTTAAGTACAGGGTATTTTGATTGTTTTTGGTTGGGTATGATGCTCAGATGGGTTTAGATAGAAAACAAGGAATATTGTTAAGTCATTGGGAAATGGAGTCAAACAAGGTGATGAATGAGTTCATCAATGGTTTCAAGATAATTTGGAGGGAAATTTAACTTGGTTGGTGGATCTTTAAGGTTGTGAAGGATCATGAGATGGACATAAAGCTTGGGAAAAACAAGCTAATAAAGGGTAGAAACAAAATCCTTTATATACTTGTAAAATGAGGGAGTTAGAAGATTTATAAGCATAGCAAGAGAGTCAAAGGCTTAAGAAAAACCTAATCCATTTGATTTCAGACTGAAGACAGATAATCAACCAAGACAACATTCAGATAAAACATAGAAAGGAAAAAAATTATTTAATCTTTCATGGATTTTATCATCAGGAGCAGGAAAAACATTTAAGTTGCACAAGTAACTATGACCATAGAAGAAGGGAGAAACCCTAGCATCCATAGTGACAGTTATGAAAGTTCCTTGAGACAATTTTAGCTAAGTAAAGGCAAAGAGCATGGTTAAGATAGACTTCTTTGACAAACTATAGGCAAAGATGCTTCAAAAGATGATTTCAAGAACAGAGTACTTCAGAGGTAACAATATGCAGGGCTAGCCATAAATCATAATTGATGCTAACTGATCTAAATCATTCAAGAAAATAGACAAGACAAAAACTTATTAGAGAGAAAGAGATGAATTCCCTAACATATCTTAAGTAGAAGAAAACATTTAGGCAGTGAAGGAAACAAATAGATCTAAGGTGCCATCAACAAGCATATCTTAGTCTAAATTTTTTGTCCTACTGCAGCATAGATGGATGGAAAACATATGAGAAACTTAGAAAACATTAACAAGAGAAAAATTCACCATCAACCAGGCCTATGGATCCTGCAAACAATCCTTCTCCATCAACAAGTGAATCAGATCATGCACAAGCTCCAAGACATCAATTTCTCATCAAAGGCTTCAAGGGACTATGTATTACTTCAGCATAAGTCATCAAAATCCAAAAAAATATACAAGATCCTCATGCTCTATTTATGGCGCAAATGAGGAGGTGGAAACCCTAAGAGGCTTCCAGAAACCCTAATTTAGCCATAAATGTCATAAATGTGCTTAATGACCATGCAAGGCCCAAGACACATAAGAGATAAGATAATAAATGAAAAACATAAAAACATAAATCCCAAATAAAATTAGGAGTGATTTGCCCGAAAAAAACATTAAAATACAAATTTTTCATTAATCAGTGTCTTTTGTTGACTTTTTGGCAAAAGAGAGTCCAGGGGCGCAGTGCCATATCAGCAGAAAATGGGGTCTGTTGCAGCTAAGTTTTGGACCCCTTCCCGACATCGGATTTGGCCTCGTGATGGATTTTTGGAAATATTGAAGAGTCTAATTTCCATAAATAATTGATTTTTTCTGAATGTATGCCATTTACCTGCTCAAAAATCCAATCTCCCATGACTGCTCAACGCGCAGCGCCAGGCCTGAAAAGGAGGCAGAAAGGTCATTTTTGAGGTGTTTTTTGACCTTTTGAGGGGGAAAAAATGCTCCAATTGACCTGAAATTTTTTGGGTATACTGCTAGTGACATGAAAAACCAAAAAATGTAAAATTTACAGCTTAGGATGCCCCAAAAAATATCGTAGCGCCTAGGGTATTGCGCTCCTAGGGCCTCAAAATTTCAAAAACATAAAAACTTCTCCTGTGCGCACCGCCATTTTGCAGAGGGCTTTTGGAGGCCTTCCTGGTGTAAGAATGAGATCCGTGATATCTCGTTGGAAATATTGACTTGTCTAATTTCCAAATATATAACTATTTTCTTGATTGAAGTTTATTTTCTTTGTCAAAAGTTTATTTTCCCATAACTGGTCAAAAAGTGCTGAGTGATGGTGCAGAAATGCAGAGTGCCGGTGTAGACAAATTTTGGAGGCCTTCCACAACTCCAAATTGAGCTCATGATAGCTCATTGGAAATATGGTTGAGTATAATTTCCAAATATTCTTTTTTTTTCTATTTGGTGTTCATTTACTTACCTAAAAAATGATTCTCCCAACACTGGTCAAAAAGTCCTGAATGATGGTGCAGAAACGCAGAGAGCTGGTGCAGACCACTTTTGGATGAATTTATTAATTAAAAATCGAGCTCATGATAGCTCATTAGAAATATATTTAAGTCTATATATCTTATTATTCATCAAGAAAGTCATTTGGACACTCCAATTGTGAGAAAAATTGATTTTCTCAAGCTCACTCCAGCAATGCAGAATTTCTCCCGTGACATCTGTATTTTTGACATTGATCTCAAACCATGATACCTGGGTAAAAAATGAAGGATTGTTTTCTTATTGGCCCTATTATGGACAAAAACCTCTCTCACTTTTGCGAAATTCATCTCTGTTTGGTCTGAAACACAATTTGAAGCAAAACTAGCCCTAGGTGTGACACATGGCTTGTCTCTTGGAATGAATTCTTGGAAAATGATGGAGGCATGATTTTTATGAGATGATATAGAATTATTATTGCTTACATGATCTATCAAATGAATCCTTTGCTCTTGTGCCTCCATTTAATTTCAAACCCTAGCTTAGTTGGAAGAGGAAATTAGGGTTTGGTGTGAGGATTTAGGACTGCCTTGCAGAGGGAGGGGAATGAAGGGGTTCAGGGTTGTATAAATTCTTGGGGAAATTTTTGGGGATAGGGATAGATGTTAGGCAGTAAGGGAAACTGTATTTTCAGGAATTGAGTGAGGGGAAGGGGTCCAAAAGTTCAAAACATAGGCCTAGTCTTAAAAAGTGTCAATTTGTGGCAATAGACTAGGTCTTGTAGAAAAATGATGATTCTGAGGGATAGGAGTGATGGGAAGTGCTTATGGAGGTATTTTAAGGATAGGATGAGGTGTAAGAGAATCAAGATATAAGCCTTGTTTATGATTTAATCATGGAGGTCATGAAACCAAGAAAAATTTCCTTGAAAACCCTAGTTTTCTCTGAAAATAGGCATGCTGCCTCTCCTTTGTTGTAGGTGTCTTTAGTAATGAGTTGGCCTCTTACCTTACCTATTTCTCTGCTGATAGAAACCTTGAAACCCCTTGTAGAAATGTAAAAATGGGTAGTTTTCCTTTGCAGACTTTGTGTTTGGCCAAAGAGGCCTTCCTTGGAAGATTTTCTGATCTCCTTTGGACAACCACTTGCTGATATTCATCCTCTTTGATTTTACCTTTTTGGCATATGAAAAATAGTGACTTAGATCATCAAAACAACCCTACAACCTATAAAACCCTAAATGACCTAGTGGGAGGCTCTTTGGACTTGGTCTCTGCTTGAAAAATTGACTTGGGATTATTAGGTGTAAAACAGAGTTTTGGACAAACTGATGTATTGAAGATCCAAAATCCAATGTACTTGATTTATCTAAAGAGTCTACAGAGATAGTTTTGGGATCATCAGTGCTTGATGCATTTGGGAGACATAAGAGTGTTGATTGGTTGGTGACCTTAGGTAGCAGTGGAGGGGTTGGGAAGTAAAAGAACAGTGTGCTTGAGGCCAAAGGTGACCAGACAAGAAAAAATGAATAGCATGAGCCCATGATGGGTCTTTTGGGAGTAGCAGGCTTAACTTGGTGGATTTCTTCTAAGGGAACAACAATATTTTGAAGGGAACAACACTTTAAGGAAAAAAACGATTAGGGAACATCACTTTAGGGAACAACACTTAGGGAACAACACTTAGGGAACAATATTGTTTTAAGGAACAACACTGCTAAGGAAAATTTTTTTAGGGAACAACAATGCTAAGGAACAACCCTGCTAAGGAACAACATGATAACCTTTTTTAGGAAAAATAGATGAAGATTTTGGTGAACTGACAGACTTGGAAAGATGAAAGCAGTGAGATTTTTAGAACTCATAATGTTTTTTACAATTTTGTTCTAGAAATCTAGGTTTGTCAAATTTAGTCATCTTTGGATAAAATCAAAATTATGGATGACTAACAGTGGCTCCATTTGGGGGGACAGTTGTATTTTTAGGTGTCCAGAACCTCAGTTCATAGATCTCTGGCTTTTAGTAGATCAGTGCCTTATCTATTGGGAAGATTTCTTCTTTTCCTGCTGATCTTTCTCTGAAAAGGACAACCTTTATCAACCTACAACATGTAATTTCTTCAAAACAACATATCTACCTACCCAACCTTACTTGTCCTAACATTTTTTCTTCCTTGGGTGCATTTGAACTGGCAAACCCTTGACATTTTTATTTTTTGAAAACACAAATCAAACTATCTAATTGTACCCTTATTTCTTCCAAGAGTTCAGATTAGGCTAATGAACTCTCTTATTCTCTACCTAGTTTAATCATTTGTCAAGATTAAGCTGTTTGAAAAACTTCATTCTCTAAGCTATAAAAATGAAATTGAAAGCATGGTTTTAAATCAGGATTAGGCAATCTGACTTATCATTAGTTGTGGCATAAGAGCAAGTTGCACACAAACATTATTTTGCATAAAAGTAAAATAGAAAGATAAGGGCTGTGATCTATCATTTGTTATGCATCCTCATCTTCCTCTTTGGTTCTGTTTTGAGCATGTGGGACCAGTATCTTTTCATTCCTAATCTATTTCTTTTGACAAGTCAAGTTCACATGATTTGACAAGCCTATTTTTCACTAACTTATCAGCAACAATTTGAAAACATGTTCAACCATGATTAGGCTAGATGACTGAACAAGAATTTTTGGCACAAGTAGTGGCATTTTAGCTTGCACACTTTCAGCATCACTATTTTTTGGGTATGGGGCTGTACCACTTTTCAAATCTGCCCTCTTTTTCTACCTTTCTTTGTTTTTGTGTTTTTTTCATTTTTTTCAGAGAATCTAGAACTAAAAAGATGCTCACAAGGCTGAGCTTATTTTTCATATCTATCTATCTATCCTAATCTAACCTATACATAATATACATTCATTTGGTGAAATCTCTTTTCCAACATAGCCAATCAAGCAGATGATTCCATGAGGGATTTTGTTTCAGCTCTTTGAGAGTGCTGAAAAAATAAAAACCCCACTTCCACCTTACTTGTTTTCGAACAGTAGTGCCTAAAATATTCTTGAAATTCTGCATCAAGCTGCTCTTGACATGTTTTACTCCTTCTTCAAGTGCCTCTAACAAATCAACAAAGGGATCTTGAAACAATACCTTGCTTAGAGGATTTGGGAGATAATCTTGATCCAGGACTACTTCTTCCTTCACTTGGCTGAGATTAGCACTCCTTTGGGAAAGAAACTCATCCTCTTCCTCGTGATCATCTGAACTGGTAGACTCATCATAGATTGCAATGTTGTACTCTAGAAAATCTGATGTATTTTGAATGAATGGGCTGAATTCTGTGAAGAGGCCATCATGTTGATGAGTAGGAGCACTCCTTGGCAGTAAGTCTTCTTATGAAGGCAGTTCAACAACTCTTATGTGATTATCATTTTCCAAGTCTTAATCTGCAATTTGAAATTCAATGGGACTTGGTGGCTGCAATTCTGAAGTTGAGGAGGATTCTGTGTCCCAAATGATTTCCTCATCCCTTTCAGGAAAAGGATTTTCATTAACAACTGGTTCAAGAAACTCATTATCTTTCCCAACCTCATCATCAAAACTGAAAGACTGCTGATTTCCAATCATATGAAAATTATTTCTGAAGGACTGAATTGAAGTAGAGCAAAGAGTCAGAGACTCCTCACTTACTTCTAAACTTTCAAGGCTTTCCTCATCAGTGTTAAAGGTGACTTGTATTGGCTGATTACTTTTTTCAAGCTGATGATACTGATCTTCTTCCCACAAACCAACTACTGATTTCTTTGTAAAGTTAGTTTCTGTTTGGAGGACATCATCATTAGACTGATCAAACTTTGGAAAATTATCAACATAAGTAACATCACCAATCAAACATATTGGATTATCATTTTGTTCTTCTTCAAGTTGATCTACAAGTTCACTTTCTAATTTATGGTAGATGGGATTGGTAGTAGAAATAACAGAAATGTTTTGTTCATATGAAGGATTAGAGGCTGGCTGCATGTTTAGCATTTGATTTATTTCCTCTTCAGTAAAAAGAGGAGGCATTTTTTTCTTTCTTTGGATAGAAGTACAACAGTTCTCTTTCTCTTGTGAAGGCTGATTTTGAGGCTGAATGTTTTCTTGAGCCTTACCTAAAAGAGATGGTAAGTCATCACTTGTGCCTTCAGAGAGATCCTGGGAGTTTTCTTCTATTTCTTGATTGATTTCTTCCTCAACTAACTCATCTAGGCTGTCATGATAGTTATCTTGAGAATGAAATTCATAAATGGATGTTAAGAGGTCTTCAGGATACAAATTTTCCACATCTTCATCACTATCTATAAGGTACTATATGATATCCTGAGATTGATCACAACAATTTTCAGCTAATGATAGAGATGGGCAATACCATATATAGTGTTTATAGAATACCTTGTGGAAATCCTTCAAAGAAAACAAGATGCCTGGTTCTAGCCATTCATACCAATTTCTTGCCTTACCTTCTAATGTTGCCATAAACATTTTCATGAGGTAGTCCTCGTGCCATTCAACCTTTAACCTCCATACATGTATATGAAAATTGATGAGATGTAACAAGGGGTCATCAAATTTTTCATCTTGAAAGATAGGTTGGTTTTTTAACCAATTTATTTCAGGCATTTTGTGTGGGAATCCAGGCATATGATCCCTACTCATTGGGGCATATCTTCGTTGTATTCTTGGATCCATGTTTGTAAATCAGAAATGGTCACTAAATCGTTTCAACCAGTCTAGAGTTCTCTACCAGTGGAGTATTTAGGTCTATTTAGAGTTGTGGAGTCGCCAGGTGGAGGGTTTAAACTTTTCTTTCCACCATTAGCATGATTGGGATTGCTTAATGCATTCCCAGGGGAGTCTATGAGAGCTAGTGGGGTGAACAGGGCTATTAAAGACCAGTGGAGTCGCCAGGTGGATGATGTTTAATGTTTTAAGGATGTTCTTGTTGTCCACCATCAGTAACTAAATACCAATCTAAGGATGTTTGTGAGTTTTCTGAGATCTAAGGAAGACTTAGTTTGTCACTAACTCAGAATGTCCCATAGTGATCACCATTATGTTAGTGTGGCAATGAGGTGGCAATTTCATTGGATTTTCTAAGTCAAACTTAGGGTCTAAAGAGTCTTAAGAGGTGTTCAGGCAACTATATACTCAAAAGTCCCACCGTGATCATCGTTATGTTGGTGTGAGCGGTGGGATAAATCCACAAGATAGTACTGTTAAGGGTTTTTTGAAAAGTTTAGGGAAGTCTAAGTTTGTTTATCACTCAGAGACCCACCGTGATCGCCATTATGTTAGCTCCCCGTAATTTGCTAGATTGATTGAGACACAAATGGACAGGGGTAACATCAAACCAAGCTTTGGAATCCTAGGACCTAGCCTTTATGGATTCGAAAAGGGATCTCTCTAGTAGGTGCAAAGATATGAGCTTGTTTTTCTGATTAGGGTTGATTTTAGGCTAGATGTTAAGTGTAGGGTATTTTGATTGTTTTTTGTTGGGTATGATGCTCAGATGGGTTTAGATAGAAAACAAGGAAGATTGTTAAGTCATTGGGCAATGGAGTCAAACAAGGTGATGAATGAGTTCATCAATGATTTCAAGAGCATTTGCAGGGCAATTTAACTTGGTTGGTGGATCTTTAAGGTTGTGAAGAATCATGAGATGGACATTAAGCTTGGGAACAACAAGCTAATAAAGGGCATAAACAAAATTCTTTATATACTTGTAAACTGAGGGAGTTAGAAGATTTATAAGCATAGCAAGAGAGTCAAAGGATTAATAAAAACCTAATCCATTTGATTTCAGACTGAAGACAAATAATCAACCAAGACAACATTAAGATAAAACATAGAAAGGAAAAAAATTATTTAATCTTTCATGGATTTTATCATCAGAAGCAGGAAAAACATTTAAGTTGCACAAGTAACTATGACCATAGAAGAAGGGAGAAACCCTAGCATCCACAGTGACAGTTATGAAAGTTCCTTGAGACAATTTTAGCTAAGTAAAGGCAAAGAGCATGGTTAAGACATACTTCTTTGACAAACTATAGGCAAAGCTGCTTCAAAAGATGATTTCAAGAACAAAGTACTTCAGAGGTAACAATATGTAGGGCTAGCCATAAATCATAATTGATACTAACTGATCTAAATCATTTAAGAAAATAGACAAGCCAAAAAATTATTAGAGAGCAAGAGATGAATTCCCTAAAATATCTTAAGCAAAAGAAAACATTTAGGCAGTGAAGGAAACAAACAGATCTAAGGTGCCATCAACAAGCATATCTTAGTCTAAATTTTTTGTCCTACTGCAACATAGATGGATGGAAAACATATGAGAAACTTAGAAAACATTAACAAGAGAAAACATCACCATCAACCAGGCCTATGGATCTTGCAAACAATCCTTCTCCAACAACAAGTGAATCAGATCATGCATAAGCTCCAAGGCATCAATTTCTCATCAAAGGCTTCAAGGGACTATGTATTAATTCAGCATAAGTCATCAAAATCCAAAAAAATATACAAGAGCCTCATGCTCTATTTATGGAGAAAATGAGGAGGTGGAAACCTTAAGAGGCTTCCAGAAACCCTAATTTAGCCATAAATGTCATAAATGTGCTTAATGACCATGCAAGGCCCAAGACACATAAGATATAAGATAATACATGAAAAACATCAAAACATAACTCCCAAATCAAATCAGGAGTGATTTTACCAAAAAAAACATTAAAAAACCAATTTGTCATTAATCAGTGTCTTTTGTTGACTTTTTGGCAAAAGATAGTGCAGGGGCGCAGCGCCATATCAGCAGAAAATGGGGTCTGTTGCAGCTGAGTTTTGGACCCCTTTCCGACATCAGATTTGGCCCCGTGATGGCTTGTTGGAAATATTGAAGAGTCTACTTTCCAGAAATACTTGATTTGTGCTGAATGGATACCATTTACCTGCTCAAAAATCCAATCTTCCATGACTTCTCAACGCACAGCTTCAGGCCTGAAAAGGAGGCAAAAAGGTCATTTTGAGCTATTTTTTGACCTTTTGAGGGGGAAAAAATGCTCCAATTGACCTGAAATGTTTTGGGTAGACTTCTGGTGACATGAAAAACCCAAAAATTTAAAATTTAGCAGCTGAAGATTCCCCAAAAAATAGCGTAGCGCCTAGGGTGTTGCACTCCTAGGGCCTCAAAATTTCAAAAACATAAAAACTTCTCCTGTGCGCAGCACCATTTTGCAGAGGGCATTTGGAGGCCTTCCTGATGTCAGAATGAGCTTTGTGATAGCTCGTTGGAAATATTGACTTGTATAATTTGCAAATATACAATTTTTTTCTTGAGTGAAGTTGATTTTCTTTGTCAAAAGTTTATTTTCCTATAACTGGTCAAAAAGTGCTGAGTGCTGGTGCAGAAATGCAGAGTGTTGGTGAAAACAACTTTTGGAGGCCTTCCACAACTCCAAATTGAGCTCATGATAGCTCATTGGAAATATGGTTGAGTCTAATTTCCAAATATTCTTTTTTTTTTCCATTTGGTGTTCATTTACTTATCCAAAAACGGATTCTCCCAACACTGGTAAAAAAGTCCTGAATGATGGTGTAGAAACGCAGAGTGCTGGTGCATACCACTTTTGGATGACTTCCTCAATTCAAAATCGAGCTCATGATAACTCATTGGAAACAAATTTAAGTCTATTTGTCTTATGATTCATCAAGCAAGTCATTTGGACACTCCAGATGTGAGAAAACTTGATTTTCCCAAGGTCACTCCAGCAATGCAGAATTTCTCCCGTGACATCTGTATTTTTGACATTGATCTCAAACCATGATAACTGTGTAAAAAATAAAGGAGGTGTTTCTTCTTGCCCCTATTATGGACAAAAAACGCTCTCACTTTTTCCAAATTCATCTCTGTTTGGTCTGAAACACAATTTGAAGCAAAACTAGCCCTAGGTGTGACACATGGCTTGTCTCTTGGAATGAATTCTTGGAAAATGATGGAGGCATGATTTTTATGAGTTGGTATAGAATTTTCTTGCTTACATGATCTATCAAATTAATCCTTTTCTCTTGTTCCTCCCTTTCATGTAAAACCCTAGCTTAGTTGGAAGAGGAAATTAGGGTTTGGTGTGAGGATTTAGGACTGCTTGCAGAGGGAGGGGAATGAAGGGGTTAAGTGTTGTCTAAATTGTTGGGGAATTTTTTTGGGATAGGGATAGATGTTAGGGAGTAGGGGAAAGTGGAATTTCAGGAATTGAGTGAGGGGAAGGGGTCAAAAAGTTCAAAACATAGTCCTAGTCTTAAAAAGTGTCAATTTGTGGCAATAGACTAGGTCTTGTAAAAAAATGATAATTCTAAGGGATAAGAGTGATGGGAAGTGTTTATGGAGGTATTTTAAGGATAGTAGAAGGTGTAAGAGCATCAATATATAATACTTGTTGACGATTTAATCATGGAGGTCATGAAACCACGAAAAATTCCCTTGAAAACCCTAGTTTTCTCTGAAAATAGGCATGCTGCATCTCCTTTGCTGTAGGTATCTTTAGTGATGAGTTGGCCTCTTACCTTACCTATTTCTCTGCTGATAGCCACCTTTACACCCCTTGCAGAAATGTCAAAATGGATAGTTTTCCTTTGCATACTTTGTGTTTGGCCAAAGAGGCCTTCCTTGGAAGATTTTTTGATCTCCTTTGGACAACCACTTGCTGATCTTCAACCTCTTTGATTTTACCTTTTTGGCATATGAAAAATTGTGACTTAGATCATAAAAACAACCC
Organism: Pinus albicaulis; assembly: GCA_034641835.2. NCBI lineage: Eukaryota > Viridiplantae > Streptophyta > Pinopsida > Pinales > Pinaceae > Pinus > Pinus albicaulis. Next base: position 1,294,545,965 of record CM076579.1, read on the forward strand.
TAAAACCTATAAAACCCTAAATGACCTAGTGGGAGGCTCTTTGGCCTTGGTATCTGCTTGAAAACTTGACTTGGGATTATTAAGTGTAAAACAGAGTTTTGGACAAACTGATGTATTGAAGATCCAAAATCCAATGTACTTGATTTATCTAAAGAGCCTACAGAGATAGTTTTGGGATCATCAATGCTTGATGCATTTGGGAGACATAAGAGAGTTGATTGGTTGGTGACCTTAGGTAGCAGTGGAGGGGTTGGGAAGTAAAAGAACAATGTGCTTGAGGCCAAAGGTGACCAGACGAGAAAAAATGAATAACATGAGCCCATGATGGGTCTTTTGGGAGTAGAAGGCTTAACTTGGTGGATTTCTTCTGAGGGAACAACAATATTTTGAAGGAAACAACACTTTAAGGAACAACACTATTAGGGAACATCACTTTAGGGAACAACACTTAAGGCATAACACTTAGGGAACATTACTATTTTAAGGAATAGCACTGCTAAGGAAAAAGAGTTTAGGGAACAACAATGCTAAGGAACAACCATGCTAAGGAACAACAGGATAACCTTTTTTAGGAAAAATAGATGAAGATTTTGGTGAACTGATAGACTTGGAAAGATGAAAGCAGTGAGATTTCTAGAACTCATAATGTTTTTTGCAATTTTGTTCTAGAAATCTATGTTTGTCAAATTTAGTCATCTTTGGATAAAATAAAAATTATGGATGACTAACAAACAAATGCATTATACTGATTCATTTTTTTGGAGGCTATTCAGTTTTGGAAGTGTTGCATGTGCGAGAAACACTAGAGAAGTGTTTCATACAAGGGTTGCAGGGCACATGCATGGAGTTGCATGTCGCATGAAAATACATTCCTTTCTTTATGAGAGGGAGTGTTGAAGGTTACAACAAGAAACAATGAAATTGGCATCTAGAAACAACATCCTTGATCCTAGTGAAAATTAAGCACCTACACTAGGTGGGGCCCACACATGCTATTTTTAGGTGGAGATATATTTATAGATGCATGAGAAAATTATATTTATAGATGATGTCTATTTATAGATGGTGAGAAAATTCTATTATTAGGTGATATTATATTTTTATATGTATGTGCGAGTTCTATTTATAGATCACATGTCTATTTATAGATGCATGTCGACTATTATTATCCCTTAATAATAGTTGGACAATAAATATTGATCTATTCTCATGGAGCACTTGAAAATAGTTAACTGATGTGGAAAATTAGTTAGCTAAGTGAATTTCAAGTTAAGAGGTTGGTTGGTGGGACATGCAAGTGGACTTGAGTTGTAACAGAGTGATTTGAAGTTGTAACAAAGTTGGATGTGTAGTTATATGAGTTTTAAAGTAGTTTAACTCAGTTAAGTGAGTTAAAATCAGTTGTGCTAGTTGTAACTGAAGACACACGAGTGAGATATCAGTGAATTAATTATTAATTAATTCACAATCAGTGGTATCACATGTAACTGAATATTTACTACTGTTAACTACATGCATGTTAGATCCAGTGGAGACCCAGTTGAGATGTAGGTGAAAAGGAAAAATTAACTATGAGTTGTGACATTAGTGGGTGCAAACATGCAACCACACACACATTGGATGTGCTTATGAGTATTGCGCAGTAAAGGTAGGATATAATTGATTCATTCAAAGGTTCTTGACCATTAGGGATTACATAGTGGAGGCAAGCTGTCTGGAAGCAGTAAATTGGTGCATGTATTTTCCAATTTTTGTATGACAATGTGAGACGATTGTATATTGTACTGAGAACTCTTGGATTAGAGTTTTGTATGATATTGTTTCATGATCCATGATATATACATAATATATGATAGTGGGGTTTTTAGCCTTATGCTTTCCCAGTAAAAACATCTGTGTTATGTGTGATTGATCTTTCTTCTTGATATTGCAATTGGCGATCATGTTTTAAATTCCGCAAGAATTTTTGTAGAAGCAATTCTGTATTTAACAGTGGCATATCAGGAGAATCCAAGAAATAAATAATTTGTATTAAAATTTCTACAACAATATATTTGTCTATATTTCAGCTTCTATTCTCTCTTAGACAACGCAGTTTTGACATTCCAACTCATATTGTATTAGCAACATTTTAGATTTAGGTGTATACTTTCATGGGATGCTTGTTAGCCCAATCTTGAGTGAGAGTTTCCTTAAGGTCTTGTACCTATTTTGATTTTATAATCATAATGGAATGGATCTATGGTTGTCACATGCTTTTATCTATTTATATTTCTGCATATTTCCAGTTTTATGTGCTATATTGATGCTTCCCCTATTTGGGAATATTATAGTGGTATCAGAGAATAATCTTGGCTCAGCCTGTGTCCTTCAACCATTATGTCATCTAAAGAGGCTTATCATAGAAAGGAGAAGATATGCAGAAGAGATGGAGGCAAGACTCCACTATTAGGAGAAATGAAAGGGAAGGAGTTCTTAAGACTTGTTCTTCAAACTATGCAGGGCATTAACATAGACATCAAAGAGATGAGGATGGATAGATGTAGAGATTCTCCAAGAGGGCTTGTACATAAAGAAAGCTCTATTTTTTCACATTATGGGTGTGAGCATTCAGATACACCATCAGATCTACAACATGGTACCATGCCTATGTTCTTGGAAAGAGAAGAAGAGGAAGGAGAAACACCAAAGGAGGAGACTCTTGGTGACTACCTCTAAGAATACGAATCTTAGTCTAGTAGATTCAAAGAGCATCTAAACTTCCAAGGGTTTTTCAAGATCAAGGAGGATAGAAGACCTAGCAATCACAATAGAAGTAAGAGGTGCATGCAGCATGATTTGTGTATATTCTTTCTATCTACTTTTGATGGGTCACCTAAATGTACAACTAGGGCTTGGTTGAAGGAGCTAGACACCTATTTTCAGTAGCACCAAGTTTTAGAAGATGAAGCCATTAGAGTAGTAGCACTGCATCTTGAAGGTAAGGCTTATGCTTGGTGGTTTTATGAGACTTCTTCCTTGAATCATGTAAATGTATCTAATTATGCAAATTTCACTAGGAGGTTAGTGAAAATATTTGATCTAAGACATTATGGAACTTCCTTGGGTGAGCTAACCAAGCCCAGGAAATTAGAACCTTTGCATGAGTTGGAAGGATCCATGAAACCAACTCCATTTCAGAATATTGTTGAGGGGGGTTAAAGATTTGAAAAGTGCTTTGCTAAGGGCAAAAGCCCCACTTCAGCAAGAACTTTCTTCTCAAGAAGAAGACATGAGTATTCCTCCTTCAAGAGGGGATCAAGACAAGGGATCTCTTAATGATGAGGTATTCTCCATTGATGAGGAGAAGGAAGAGGAAGAGATGGAAAGAGCCTCCAACACTATGACAATAGGAGGAGATCTACCACCATTTGGAGATGGAGATGAAGCAATTTCTTCAACTAGAGGAGCTCTTGTATCTTTGCAAGAAGTTCTGAAGGATATTACATATGAAGATCAAGAGAAGCATGTGTCTATGTTAATAGGCAATAAGACAAAACAGTTGAGGAAGTATGTTCCAACATTGACCACAATTTTGGGGACATAAACTATGATAGATCACTTCTCTGTGATTGAAACACTTGACACCAATATGACATTGGGTGTGCATGGGTTGATTACATTGGAGAAGAACACCTTAGACTGTGAGATCTTGCAGAAGGTAGGAGAAGATGAGAAGGAGGGCCAACATCAAGTGATTTGGAACATACACACCCATACTTTTCAGGAGGTTTATGCACAGAAGCAGGAAGATTATTTGCATAGTGAGGGCAAGGATAAATCATTCCACTCACATGTGAAAACCTGCTCTAGGCCTTGATGTCTCATTACATGGAGGCATTCCACCAGGGAGACCCCTTGATTGGAAAATGATCAAAGAGTTCTCTCAACATGGTGCACCGTTGATAGGCTTGGCTAAGGAAGGAGCCTTGGGAGGAGCTAGAATAGTGCAGAGAACCTTTGATGGGTTCAAAGGAGGGATGAGAAATTTTTTGATATGGACATTATCATCTCCCACTCAACTATTTGCACTGAAATATGATGATTCATGAATCTATGATGATACAAGCATGGTGTCAAAGGGCTACTCCATAACCTTGGAGAAGCAAATGATATTTCCACACATGAGGAATATTTCTGAATATGACAAGAGGTTATTGACACTCTTGTATGCATTGGCAAAACTATGGAAGTTTTGGATGGGCCATACCTTCCAAGAGGAGGTTGACCTCCATTTACTTCAATATTGTCTTGTGTAAGATCAGCCGCAAGGGAGGCAACAAAGGTGGGGTAGTAGTACTCCAACATGTGGCTTTGTCATTAAGCATGTCAAAGAGGAGAGACATGATGTGACATGTGCTTCATTTCAGATCTCAACAACGCTGTCACTACTGAGGAGGATGGATCCATATTGGGAGTCCTAATTGTTGGTGGAGTATTCCAAGAAACTCTTCACATGTAAGGTTCTTGATGGGCAAGTGATAGATGGGAGGTATAGAGTGGTTGATGGAGTCATTTATTTCAATGATCATATATACTTGAATAGAGACTCCAAGCTCAAGGAGGAGATTCTACATGTAGCATATGAGACACTCTCTTCAGGACATGTAGACTTCATTGACTCTTATCACACCATCATGGAGGGATTCTATTGGGAGGATCTCAAAGAATATGTGCACCAACATATTGCTGGACATTGGGTTCAACACTCCCCATGTGTTTCGTGACATGGACTAACCGCCTCTGGTGGATCCTAACTCTGGTGATTGTAGTGGACACTAATGCCTGCGAATTTTGGTCTAACGACAACCTTGATTCCAACAAGTGGTATTAGAGCGACAGGTCTCGAGTTAGAAACTCACCCGGCTCGTGTTGGGGGGAGATTGTTGGACATTGGGTTCAACGCTCCCTGTGTGTTTTGTGACATGGACTAACCGCCTCTCGTGGATCCTGTTGTCGCTCCTAGAGACAGCCTAGAGTTGTGATAGACCAGTGCCTAGGACATCTTATCATAGCAAGGAGCGTATAATATAATGTATGAAGTTGTCAACTTTAGCTCACATACTATCTCCTGTAAACAGGGAAATATGATTTAAATGGTACCAAGACTCTCAGAAAGTGTCACAGGGAAAAGAATACTGCAGAGGAAAGATGCAGGATTCCAATATAAAGGCATCAGACAGTTAAGAGACAATTTACTGTAAATATGTCCAATTCAAGTAATATGTCACAGAACTCAATTATCAGAAGGGGTGGGCTTGTGAAAGAAATATCAAGAAGATACTAGTTATCATTGGGCTGATATCCAGATACACAATATCACCATGCATGGGCTTACCAATCTAAGAATCCAGACATGACAGTAGCATTTTAAAAACACCCTCCCAAAGAAACTAATATAACAGAAACATGGTTCTAGATGAATAGTGGAACATAATATCATGCATGAGCCATATTTAAAGCGCTTGACTGATTCTAGCATGGGCATCAACTAGGATGAATCCATACTGTAATCAAGAGCTACTCAGATTTCAAAACATGATACAGGAAACATGGATGAAATGAAATGATATATTAAAATAACACATAAGAGAAAGTTACAGACTGTGAAATACCAAAGACCAGAATCCTCTTTAACAGATGGAACTCCTCCTCACTAAGACCCTATCGGCTTTGAGCCTTCATATAAAGTTTCTGCAAAATGTATACAAAAGCCTTTCACTGCATAATTTTCTGATAAAATATGGAACCCCTACAATGTGTTTCTTCACTGTTTTTATAGCTGAAAGAGGAGCAGAGGTGGTAGGTGGAAAACTAAATGAACATTAAACCCAAAAAATAAAGAGAGGGCCGAAGCCCATTCTGTTTGACGACTCTGTAGGGCTGCTTTCTAAAGTAAATGCACTGGGTAAAAATATCTTCAGGAACACGGTATAGAATTAAAATCACATGGGCATTCCGTCCTTTCCTGGAGAGAAAACTCCTGCTAAAATAAAACCTGGAGGGTATTGTTTCTTCTGCACAAATCTTTGGCGTGATCTACAGGATCTTCAATCTGGTACTGTACCTTCAAAAGGTTAGATCAAGGCCCCAAAATCTTCGATTATATGTCTTCAATTCCCTATCTTTCGCTGATATTCTCTATCTGCTCCATTAATGTTTCCATCTGCAAAATCTGCGTATTTTAATAACTCTGGAGGGTTTGACAGATTTTCACCCCTGCTTCTTTAATGAAAGCCGTGTCGTAATGGATTCCCAGATTTCCCTCATAAATTTTGCCTCTGAAAGATGGTCCTTTGATGCGTTCTCGACTTCTGAAACGGAGGTTGTGAATTATGGCAACTTTCCACCGCTGTAACCCTGCAAAAATCCGCAAACTCGTTAAGAAAACCATGCGTACGGGGGTGATTATGGAGGACGGGAGAAAAATGGCGCGGCAGTGGTGGAACAGTGTTTTAGGCGTAAAAACAGTGAAAAATGCAATAATACGGTGTATAATAGGGTTTGGTGGAGAAATGCATCGTGGGCCGTGTGATCATGGTCTATAGGCGTAGATCAACAGTGGAGATCAATCGGTGGAATGATTATGAAAATTGGCGGAATGCTTGTGAAACATTAAAACTTTAATGCAAAACACAGAACTTAGGTTATAAGCGGAAATGCATGAAATGTAATGAAATGGACGCGTGAGGTGGGACCCATATGGAATTGCAAATCGCAATCGGAGACGGGAGTGGGGACTAATCGCAATCGCAATAGGGAAAACACGATGCGATCAATCGAAGGGGAGACATGCGATGCGATCAATCGCATCGCAAATGTTTGCAATGGACCGATCGGGAGGCTACACATGAATGGTGCGATTAGCGCCTTAAGGGTCAGCGCTCGATTTCAGGCTAAGTGTTGGGTATGTGTTATATTCTTTCCACGACTAAGCACGCACGGGGGGGTAAGAGGCGGGACGATAGCCCCCCCTGTTGGGGTCCGGGGCAGCGCCCCGACGAAAATTTTTGGTCCTTAATTTCCGGTGGGTAGTCCACGTCCAGAGGAGCCAGTATGGATGTACATGGTTTTTAAATATGTTTTGCCCCGGTATTCTCAGATCCTATTATGAATCATTGTTATGTTCTAATCCGTGGTTTATGGATTGGGGTTTATGTATGTCAAGATGTAGATATAAGTGGCAACACTAAAAGGAATATAATGAAAAATCAATGGTCGTCCCGATTCGGGATCCAGTGGAAAATTCTGTTTATATCTGTTTTATGTTTTATGCTCTCGCTATTGTTTATTTTCTGTTATAAGATTTGTGTGTAGATAATTTCTGTTCAGGGTTAAAACCTACATTTGGTATCAGAGCTGTTTCGGCTTCAAGGGGACGCCTTTGCTGCTGAGGGTTTTTTAGTTCAGGCCTAAGGTAGACCCTGTTCAGTGGGAGATCTGCGGGATCGATTCTTGCGGTGAGAAAAGATGGCGAGCGGCGGAAAGATAGAGATCGAGAAATTTAATGGTCAGAGTTTTGAGTTGTGGAAGCTCAAGATGGAGGATCTGCTGGTGGATAAAGATCAGTGGATCGCGGTAGATCTAGGTACTAAACCAATGACAATGTCAGATGAAGACTGGAAGAAACTGGATCGGAAGGCTAAGAGCACAATACGGTTGTGTGTCTCAGATTCAGTATTGTTGAATGTATCTGGGGAAGCTACGACGAAGAATTTGTGGGAAAAACTTGGGACTTTGTACTAATCTAAGTCTCTGGTGAATAAGTTGTTCCTGCGGAAAAAGTTGTATAACCTGAGGATGAAGGATGGAGACTCGGTGAAAGAGCATCTGAACGCCTTCAATACTGTGGTAAGTCAGCTGTCGTCTGTTGATATTAAAATCTCAGATGAATATAAGTGCATAAGTTTGTTGTGCTCTCTACCAGACTCGTGGGACAGTCTGGTTATTGCAATAGGTAGCAATACAACTACCTTGAATTTTGATGGCATTGTCTCAGCCTTGCTGTCGGAGGAAATGAGACGGAGAAATATGGAGGGTCAGAATGGAGATGCCTTATCTGTACGAGGAAGGTCCCAGAACAGAAACAAGAATAAGGTTTCGAGTGGGAGATCTAAATCTAGAGGGAGATCTAAATCTCCTGGAAAGTTTGTAAAGGTGTGCTGGAAATGAGGAAAGGAAGGGCACTACAAAAAGGACTGCAGATCTAAAGCTCCTGAGAAAGGAAAGGGATCTGATGATGCTCCTTTTGTAGAGGCAAAAACCACCTCGGATGAAGGTGGGGATGTGTATTTGGCTTATTCTTCAAATACACATGTAGATCATGAGTCATGGTTGATTGACTCAGGTGCATCCTTTCACTTCACTCCCCATAGGGAGTGGTTCTGCGAGTATGAAAAATATGATGGTGGTGATGTCTTCCTAGGGGATGATAGGAGGGCCAGAATCATCGGACGTGGAAAGGTCAAGCTGAAGCTGCAAGGTGGAAGGATTAGAACACTTCCTGGTGTTCTGCATATTCCTGCATTGGCCGGAAATCTGATTTCTGTAAGCAAGATGGATGATGCAGGTGTAAAAACAGTGTTCGAGAAAGATGCCTGCAAGATGGTTCGGGGAGCACTGGTATTAATGCGGGGAGTTCAGACTGGAACTCTGTACAAGCTACAAGGTAGCACTGTTATTGATGGTTGTAACAGTTCTGTGGTTCCTGAAAGTGGGACGGAAAGTCTAGCTGTCTCTGGAGAAAAGACCATGCTATGGCATCAAAGGCTTGGACATATTGGAGAGAAGGGCCTTCGGATACTGCATAGAGATGGTATGGTAGAAGGTATGTCTAATTGTTCTCTGGATTTCGATTTCTGTGAACATTGTGTATATGGGAAGCAAAATCGAGTGAGTTTTCCTTCTGGTGCTAAGAGGGCAAACAAGATATTAGAGCTTGTGCACAGTGATGTGTTTGGACCTGTGTCAGTTCCATCACTAGGAAAGTCTGTGTACTATGTTTCATTCATAGATGACTTCTCAAGGAATACATGGATATATTTCTTGAGGAAGAAATCTGAAGTCTTTGACAAATTTAAAGAATTTAAGGCTCTGGTGGAAAACCAGACAGAGAAGAAGATAAAGGCACTGAGGAGAGATAATGGTGGGGAGTTCTGCAAGAAGGAATTTGAAGAGTTCTGTAAGAAGTGTGGTATAGCACGGTAGAAGACTACTCCATACACACCTCAGAAAAATGGAGTTGCAGAAAGAATGAACAGAACACTGATGGAAAAGGCAAGAAACATGCTCAGTGGTACCGGGTTAGGACAAGAATTCTGGGCAGAGGCAGTGGAGACTGCATGTTACTTAGTTAACAGATCACCTTCATCAGCGTTGGAGGATAAGATCCCACATGAGGTATGGACTGGTAAGAAACCCTCTATTTCACATCTAAGGGTATTTGGATGTGATGCATATGTAGACGTTCCAAAGGAGAAAAGGACCAAGTTGGATAATAAATCTGAAAGGTGCATCTTTATTGGGTATAAGGATGGTTTAAAGGGTTACAAGCTTTGGAACCCAGAAAAAAGGAAGGTTGTGTACAGCCGTGATGTGGTGTTTAGAGAGGTAAAAGATGTTGTTACACATGAAGTCATACCAAAGGAACCTGAGAAGATAGAGTTTGAGCTAAAGGAGGATGAATCAGACTCTACAACAGAAGAAGACTCAAAAGATGAAGAGCCACAAACTCCAGCTTTGAGAAGATCAGTTCGGGAAAGAAGGCAACCAGAAAGGTATAGTCCATCTGCTTTCTATTCAGGTTTTGCCTTAACTATAACTAATGATGAACCCAGAACTATCAGGGAGGCAGTAGATTCAGAGGATAGAAAACTCTGGAAGGAGGCCATGGTTGATGAAATGGAATCTTTGCACAAAAACGATGCATGGGATCTGGTGGAGTTTCCGGCTGGAAGGAATCCCATTGGGAGCAAATGGGTGTTTAAGAAGAAGATGAATGTAGAAGGCAAGGTGGAGAAATACAAAGCTCGATTGGTAGCGAAAGGTTATTCCCAGGTTCCAGAAATTGATTTTGGTGATATTTTTTCTCCTGTTGCCAAAGTTACTTCTATTAGATTACTTTTATCTGTTGCTGCTGCATTTGATTTTGAGATAGAACAGATGGATGTGAAGACAACATTTCTTCACGGGGATCTAGAAGAGGAGATCTACATGAAGCAACCTGAAGGCTTTATGGTGAAGGGTAAGAAAGAACTGGTATGCAAGTTGAAGAAGTCTCTGTATGGGTTAAAACAGTCACCAAGGATGTGGTATCAGAAATTTGATACCTATATACGGGGACTTGGCTTCACCAGAAGCAAGGAAGATCATTGTGTTTATTTTAAATTAATTGGTGATCGTGTTATATATCTGGTCTTGTATGTGGATGATATGTTGTTGATTGGAAATGACAAAGAAATTATCCAAGATTTGAGGACCCAACTGTTCTCCAAATTCGACATGAAGGATCTTGGTGCTGCAAACTATATTTTGGGCATGGAAATTAAGAGAGATCGGGCAAAGAGGAAGCTCTGGTTAAACCAGAGGAAGTATGTTGAGACTATATTACAGAGGTTCAATATGTAGGATAGTAAACCGGTGAGTGTTCCTATTCCTGTAGGTGTAAAGCTGTCTGCTGAACAGTGTCCCAAGACACAAGAAGAAGAGGAGGATATGTTCCGTGTTCCATATGCAAGTGCAGTGGGTAGCCTAATGTATGCAATGGTCTGTACTAGACCAGACATTGCACATGCAGTGGGAGTATTGAGCAGGTTTATGTCAAACCCAGGGAAGGAGCAGTGGACAATAGTGAAGTGGGTTTTCAGATATTTACGTGGCATTAGTGATTATGGCTTGTGCTACCAGGGAAGACCAAGATTGGAAAGAATGTTGGGCATTCATGGTTTTGTTGATGCAGACTGGGCTGGAGATCTGGACCAAAGAAGATCTACAAGTGGGTATGTGTTTAGCTTATTTGGAGGCGCATTCAGTTGGATGAGTAAAAGACAGTCTGTAGTGGCTCTTTCAACTACAGAGGCAGAATACATAGCAACCACTCATGCAAGCAAGGAAGCAATTTGGTTGCAGAGATTGTGTTCAAGTATGGGGTTGGTACAACAAGCTATAAGGATAGACTATGATAGCCAAAGTGCAATTTTCTTGGCTAAGAACCCTGCTTATCATTAAAAGACAAAGCACATTGATGTTCAATATCACTTTGTTAGAGATATGGTTGAGGCTAAAAGGGTGTTGCTGGTAAAGGTGGACACTTTGAAGAATGTTGCAGATGCATTAACAAAGTCTGTGAGCACTCAGAAGTTCTCTTGGTGTAGAGAAACAATGGGTTTTGAAGAATTGGGCCAATGACTAAGCTCTCTTATGACCCCCTATGGAAAGAAAAAACAAGTGGGAGAATGTTGGGTATGTGTTATATTCTTTCCACGACTAAGCACGCGCGGGGGGTAAGAGGGGGGCCGATAGCCCCCCCTTTGCGTTGGGCGCAACGGGGGGGTGGTAGCCCCCCCTGTCAGGGTTCGGGGCAGCGCCCCGACGAAAATTTTTTGGTCCTTAATTTCCGGTGGGTAGTCCACGTCCATGGTTTTGTGCATGGTTTTGCACATGGTTTTGGGGTACGATGGTTTTCGGCCCCTGGTATTTTTGTAGATCCGGTCAAGGGAACTACGGTTATGTTCTAATCCAAGGTTTATGGATTGGGGTTTATGTATGCTTCGGCATGTATATATATGTGTTGTAACACTAAAAGGAATATAATGAAAAATCAAGCTGGTCGTCCCGATTTGGGATCCAGGGGAAAATCTCTGTGTTTATCTGTTTTATGTTTTATGCTCTCGCTATTGTTTATTTTCTGTCATAAGAATCGTGTGTAGATAATTCTGTTCAGGGTTAAAACCTACACTAAGGGCATATGTGGGGAAGTGGTTGGGGCTTGTGGTAAAGGGGATAGGCCTTATATATGTTTGAATATGGGTTTTGTGGCCTTTTTTAATGTAATTTGAGGGTAGGAAAATGCAACGATAGGAAGAAAACGAATTTTTAGGGCAGAAAGAGGGGGTTTGACAAGGTTTGAGCGAGATTACTGGCCAGGATTTTGGCAGGGGGCTGACATGGTCAACATTGGCTCCACCTGGGGACGACACGTTCATCCTTGTGCGTGTCGAGAACTTCGCAGACCATCTACATCATCAATTTTTACAGACAGGAAAAATAAATCTATTCTACTTCTACCCTTATTACTCCATGAGACCAGATTAAACTGTTGGTCTCATATTTTTCTCTACCTAAACTACATCTGCTAGGATTAAACTTGTCTAGCAGATTTCTTCACTACACTCTAAGACAAAAATTGAAAAACAATCAAGCCAGGATTAGACTGTCTAGCTTGCTGGACTTTGCAGAAATTAAAAACAACTAACTACATGCTCACAGACTGAGCTTTATTGAGCTTTTCCTACCTACTCTACTCTAACCTGGAATTATTTGATGCTCTAGGTGATACAATAATTCCAGTGCAGCCATTCAAGCAGTAACAAAAAAGGATAAGAGTACGGACTGCCTATCAGAGATAACCGTAGGGTGCTCTGCACGTGCTTCTTCAAAAATGCAGTCACCATCAGTGGTGACCACTCTTGATGAATCCGGCCCTGGTGAAGAATCGATGCTGGAGGATTTGAGCTAATCAGGGCCTCCATATTTTCTGTCACAGGATCAATGAACAAATGGTGTACACTTTCTTCTTCTAGGCCTTCCATGATTGGCAGGCTGTCTATGTCCTGGGCAGTTTTGATTACTGCATTTTCCACTGCATCTTTAGAGTGACTCTTGAAAGCCTGAACACCTTCTTCTTGTATTTCAAAAGGCAGTGGAATATATTCTTTTTTAAAAGGAGGGAGAATTTCCCAAAAGGATCTGGGGTCTATGAACTGGTATGATCTTTCTTGTGAGTTCAGAAATCCGATCTCAACTTCATATCTTTCAAACACCAATTCTAGAAAAATTTTCTTAAGCAAGGGTTTGGAACTTGGGATGAGAAGAATAGCCCGTGGAAGGTCCTCCAGTTTGCTTTGCTGGTGTCCATCAGTTCCATTATTCTTCCACTGCAAATTTCCAGGTTTCCATATTTTGCTCTGCAACTTGCCTTCTGCCATGCTTTCACATTCTGCTCTAAAAGTTTTCAGCAAAAAAATCAGCCATTTATTCTCAAGCATTTCATCAATATGCTACACATTTGTTTCAGCGTATTCTTCTTCTTCTTTGACAATCTTCAGTAATTGTCCTTCACCCTCTTGATTGCTTCTGGCAATCGAATCAAGTTCTTCAGATTTTGCACTATCATCTTCTATCAGAATGGAATTCTGATTTCCCATCACTGTAGCAGGTCCAAAATTCTATCCTCCAGTCTCCTCTTTGTCCATCAGACACATCAGCTCATTCTTGTCATTATCAGTAATAAAAAATTCCTTCCAATGGGGCATGGTTGCCTCAACTTCCTTCTTCTGTGACAGTTCATCTGTATCCAAGATAACTCCAAAGGATAGATTGTCTTCTGCAATACCTGTCAACACAGCTGAATTTCCAGTTTTGAAATCATAAGACCCAATGGTATTTCTTGATGATTCAGTCACCAATTCTTTCCTCAGAAATCCTAAGTCTCTTCCAAGACCTAGGAAGTTTTCACTGTCTTCATTCCCTTGTATATTTACATCCTGCAATCCCCAATTTAGAAATTGAGGTTCTTCTTCCTACATCGAATCATGTTTATTAAGCATAATCTCCAGCGATCCGATTTCTTCATTCCATGGATCAAAGTCTTCCACCGAATTTCCTTCCTCCTTTCTTTGACTATCAAGTGGTGTCAAATTTCCTCCATCATCAACAAAGTATTTTTCTGTGACTTTATGCACTGTTGATTCTTTCTGAGCAGGTGCATCCTTCTGAAGTGGTGCTTCTTCTTCTTGATCTTGAGTATGAGTCCTCTTCCTAGAAGATCTGAGATCATATTTTATAATGTACTGTGATAGCATGAAATCAGTGAATTGTTTACAATAGTAATAAATTTCTGAGTCTTCCTTGTCTCTAACCTTTTCCTTTTCTTGCAATGGGAACTCAGTTCCATCATCTCCTTGCAATGGACATTCTACCTCATCACTGTTTGAAAAGGAAAGATTTGCATCCTCCAGCTTGTAAGCAACATCCTCAGTGGAGTCATCTACTGGACCTTCCAAGTACAATGGGTGTGGTACTTGATCTTGTTGCTCCTTTGTTTCCCTTGGCAATATTTGCAGGGGTGGTTTCCTATACTGAGGATTATAACCTCTGTTTGGAGCATTGTAGAAATTCTTGGAGGCTGAATTCTTGGCCTCCAGTTCAAGCTTGACCACTTTCTTAATCAGTTTGGTCATTTCCTCCGTTTTGTCATTAGGTGAGTCTCTGTCTTGATTAGAGGTAGATACCTCCTCTTTGCCCCTCCTTCTGGTATCTTGCTCAGATTTTCCCTTTTATTTTCCAGTGGAGGAAAAGTTTGCTTCCAACTCTAGTGCATCTGACTGAGCATCATCCAGAGTAGCAGGCTTTCTTTCTTTGAGAGAGAAACCAAATTCTGAATCAAAAGCTGCTACAAAAACAACCTTAGCAGCAGTTTGATGAGGCTTCATATCAGCAGGAAGACTCAAATACAATTTATTAAATCTCTTGATAAATTATGATACTCCTTCATTATGTCTTTTCTTTAGAGTATTGAACTCAATGAGACAATTTCCATGATCTTTCTTCTCTCCCCATTTTCTGAGAAAAGTATCTTCCATATTATCCCAAGTGGTAATAGAACGGCCTGCCAATGTCTTAAACTATTTTCGAGCTTCACCATCAAGAGATTGGACAAAAAGCCTTAAGACCACATCTAAATGTTCCACATTAAAATTTTCAGCAAAAGAACAGAAGACCTCCAGATGTTTTTGAGCATCAATCTCATTTTCTCCATTGAATCTGGGTAAGATCTTCAAATAATTCTGTGGCATATCATTTAGCACTTGAGGTAATGCCAAGGGAGCATATTTGTTCATCAAGAAGGTTGAAACATTGGCCATTGGAGGAGGTGGAGGTAGTACAACAGTTTGATGTGTAAAAAGAGGAGGAGGAGGTGGAAGTGGAGTATGAATAACAATAGGAATATATTGTACAACAGCCTGAGGTGTTGATGGGAACAGTTCACGGTTAACAACAGCTACTTCGGCGACCTCCTTAACCTATTCAAACTCAGGAGTAGGATGAAGACTGTCTTTAAATTGGACACCTCCTCGGGGTGGACTATTTGAATAGTAATCGGTATCTCCGAAAGTGAAGTCGGGAATTTGCAATTGAGAATCTTGAGAGGAGGAGGACAGAAAGTCTTCTTGAGAGAATTCAGGAATCTTAGAATGGAATGATTTTCTTTCCCTCCAATTTCTTCTATGTATGATCTTTTCAGGGTCAGATACTGAAGGTGTCTTTGGCTTAGACGTATCTGACCTCAGGTGTGGCTTACGAGGAGCCAGGACTACAAATAGATTTATCAAATGAACAAATGTGGAGTCGCCAAGGTGAGGGATCTACAACTCTCAACTCTCCATACTCACCTACTTGAAGAGTGAATTAGATTTTGTCGAGGCCCAGGGATTTTAAAATTTCTCAACTTCGTTCCCCGGCAATGGCGCCAAAAAGATGTTGTCGCTCCTAGAGACAGTCTAGAGTTGTGATAGACCAGTGCCTAGGATATCTTAGCATAGCAAGGAGCGTATAATATAATGTATGAATTTTTCAACTTCATCTCACATGCTATCTCCTGTAAACAGGGAAATATGATTTAAATGGTACCAAGACCCTAAAAAAGTGTCACAGGGAAAAGAATACTGCAGAGGAAAGATGCAGGATTCCAATATAAAGGCATCAGACAGTTAAGAGACAATTTACTGTAAAGAGGGCCAATTCAAGTAATATGTCACAGAAATAAATTATAAGAAGGGGTGGGCTTGTGAAAAAAATATCAAGAAGATACTAGTTATCATTGGGCTGATATCCAGATACACAATACCACCATGCATGGGCTTACCAATCTAAGAATCCATACATGACAGTAGCGTTTTAAAAACATCCTCCCAAAGAAACTAATATAGCAGAAACATGGTTTTAGATGAATAGTGGAGCATAATATCATGCATGAGCCATATTTAAAGCGCTTGACTGATCCGAGCATGGGAATCAACTAGGATGAATCCATACCAAAAATAAGTGAGCCACTCGCATTCCAAAACATGATACAGGAAACATGGATGAAATGAAATGATATATTAAAATAACACATAAGAGAAAGTTACAGACTGTGAAATACCAAAGACCAGAATCCTCTTTAACATATGGAACTCCTCCTCACTAAGACCCTATGGGCTCTGAGCCTTCATATAAAAGTTCTGCAAAATGTATACAAAATCCTTTCACTGCATAATTTTCTGATAAAATCTGGAACGCTTACAATGTGTTTCTTCACTATTTTTATAGCTGAAAGAGGAGCAGAGGTGGTAGGTGGAAAAATAAATGAACATTAAACCCATAAAAGAAAGAGAGGGCCAAAGCCCATTCTGTTTGACGGCTCTGTAGGGCTTCTTTCTGAAGTAAATTCACTCGGTAAAATTATCTTCAGGAACATGGTATAGAATTAAAATCACATGGGCATTCCGTCCTTTCCTGGAGAGAAAAATCCTACTGAAATAAAACCTGGAGGGTATTGTTTCTTGTGCACAAATATTTGGAGTGATCTGGAGGATCTTCAATATGGTACTGTACCTTCAAAAAGTTAGATCAAGGCCCCAAAATCTTCGATTATATGTCTTCAATTCCCTATCTTTCGCTGATATTCTCTATCTGCTCCATTAATGTTTCCATCTACAAAATTTGCGTATTTTAATAACTCTGGAGGGTTTGACAAATTTTCACCCCTACTTCTTTAATGAAAGCCGTGTCGTAACGGCTTCCCAGATTTCCCTCATAAATTCTGCCTCTGAAAGATGGTCCTTTGATGCGTTCTCGACTTCTGAAATGGAGGCTGTGAATTATGGCAACTTTCCGCCGCTGTAACCCTGCAAAAATCAGCAAACTCGTTAAGAAAACCATGCGTACGGGGGTGATTATGGAGGATGGGAGTACAATGGCGCGGTGGTGGTGGAACAATGTTTTATGCGTAAAAATGGTGAAAAATGAAATAATACGGTGTATAATAGGGTTTGGTGGAGAAATGCATCGTGGGCTGTTTGATCATGGTCTATAGGCGTAGATCAACGACATAGATCAATCGGTGGAATGATTATGAAAATTGGCGGAATGCATGTTAAACATTAAAAATTTAATGCAAAACATGGAACTCAGGTTATAAGTGGAAATGCATGAAATGTAATGAAATGGACGCGTGAGGTGGGACCCATATGGAATCGCAAATCGCAATCGGAGACGGGAGTGGGGACTAATCGCAATCGCAATAGGGAAAACACGATGCGATCAATCGGAGGGGAGACATGCGATGCGATCAATCACATCACAAATGTTTGCGATGGACCGATCGGGAGGCTACACATGAATGCTGCGATTGTGATGGTGCGATTAGCGCCTTAAGGGTCAGCGCTTGGTTTCAGGCTAAGGGCATATGTGGGGAAGTGGTTGGGGCTTGCAGTAAAGGGGCTAGGCCTTATATATGTTCGAATATGGGTTTTGTGGCCTTTTTTAATGTAATTTGAGGGCAGGAAAATGCAACGATAGGCATGAAAAGAATTTTTAGGGCAGAAAGAGGGGGTTTGACAAGGTTTGAGCGAGATTACTGGCCAGGATTTTGGCAAGGGGATGACATGGTCAACAAATCCTAACTCTGGAAATTGTAGCGGAGACTAACGCCTGTGGGTTTTGGTCTAACGAAAATTGTGATTCCATCACATATCAAGAGATATGTAGCTTTTCTGATGTACGAGGAGGAGAAAAACCACCTTGCAAGGTTGTTTCAGTCACTTCCCCTTTTGATGGAGAGATGGGAAGGCTCATCTATGGACCTCTTCACCAAATTGTCTACAATATATGGTGAAGATTATGTTTTGATGCTTATTGATCAACTAACAATGTATGTACATTCCTTTACCATAAATTTGCAACACATTGCTCCATAAGAGAGCAAACATCTCTTTGGATTTCATGGTCATTTTGGGACTACATTCAGTGATGGGATTGAGCAATTTCTAGAGGACTTTGGACAAGATTTGTTTCCTTGGTTCATATTCAGCCAACTCCTAATGTCCTCTACTATTTTCAAGCATTTGAGAATATTATGGCAGCAAGAAAGTGGTTGGATGGCCACTTATCATATCATGTTTGGAGACAGCAAGAAGCATAAGAACGCTGGTCTCACTTGAGGGACTATTGTCAGCATCCACTATGTCATGTGACACTTAGTCCATTTTTCCTTTGGAGCCTATATGGTGATGACACTCTATTCACTATATGTGGGATGGATTGGGAAAGAGAGGTTCCTAGAACCAAAGAGTGGGATCATGAGATTCCAAGTACCTTTTGGCTTCTTAATGACCATATTATTTCAGCCCAAGATCAACAACTCCAAATTTATCATAAATGGAGAGAGAGACAACGTGAGTTGAATAACTTGATCTCTCATTTTCAGCCATAGATCCCCTAAACATTGCAGAAGTAGGGGATTGGAGATTGTTCCTATGAAATACCAAGGATGGCTCACTTTGTTTGGATGATATCATGGAGATTGGAGTTTCTCATTGGGATTGAGGCACTCAAAATTTACCATCTCTCATGCCTTGAGGAGGCCAATGGACATCATATAACTCTTTCCATATATCTCCTACTTCTTCATGATGAGAGCTATTTCATTTATCTACCAAAGGCTAATTTGTATTCTTGGGAGGAGACATATCCATTGGAGATTTTGTAGTATCTTGGCAGTTGCTTGAGGACAAGCAACATTTTGGAGGGGAGGACTGTAATATTTCTAAATTAGCTTGCAGCTAATTGAAATATTAAAGTTTTTTTATATCACTTAGATAGGTGAATAAGTGGGTAGGGAGACCCATAAATATCTTTATGAAGAATAAAACCACTTCTCACGTGAAAGTGGATCATCATTTCAGCTAGATGAAGCACCCTTAGGTGTGAACAGGGGCTAGAGCATGTGGACTAGGTCAATGTTGACCAGATCAACAGTGCTGTTATGGAGATCATGGAGGATTAATGGAGGACAATGCAGTCATTTAGGAGGAGTGTATGCATGGGAGTAGCTCCTTTAATGAGTGGGATCCAGGGTGAGGAAGCTAACCAAGCATAAAAGGAAGAGGATGGTAGCATTAGAAGACATGGATTAGTATTATTGATTTTGATCCTTTTAGATCAAGATTTTTCATGTGACAATTATGTGCATGATTTTGCTGTTTAGCAGGGTTTGCTGTGTTGTTTAGCACAAGGGTGTTTCCAAGCGGAAATCCCACCCTCATCCTCGGGGGACTTAGAGTTACTACTCAGGATAGGTTATCTTGAGATGCATTACCACTATCTTGAATTTGGCCAATATTTAGTCTCATATACAGTGAAATTCTGTTTAGAGTTGTGTTGTGTTGCAGGGTTGTAGCAATGGAGGAGAGAGATCTCTAATTTATGAGCTAGTTTTCCATTGGAGGGATCATCCTTTCATCCAGAAACTTGTGAGGAATTTCTCAGGGTGTCATTTGATATTTTGGCACCAGGCCAAGTAGCTATCATCAACTACAACACAATTTCCCTCAAGGACTGTGTTATTTTAGAGAGTAGCTGCAACAGTGGGTTTATTGCCCTATTTGGAGTGTTTGGGTTTCCTGTCTGGGGATCAACCCTTTATTTAGGAGATATATTGAAGGAGGATCATCCATCTCATATATCATATCAACAACCTCCTATCAGTGATTCAGTTGTATAAATTATTCAGCCCTAGGGCCAAATCTGTTATTTTTCTATAGTGTGCATTTCCGGAAACATTTTCTGGGTTGTAATGGAAATCTGTTTTGGAGAATGGATCTCCAGTCTTAGCATTTTTGGAGCATTATATCAGAAGCAATATATTTTTCTATCTTTTAGCTGCTATTCTTTCTTAGACAGTGCAGTTTTGACATTCCAGCTCATATTGTATTAGCAGCATTTCAGATTTAGGTGTATGCTTTCATGGGAGGCTTGTTAGCCCAACCTTGAGTGAGTTTTTCCTCAAGATCTTGTACCTATTTTGCTGTTATAATCATAATGGAATGTATCTATGGTTGTTTCATGCTTTTATCTATTTATATTTATGTATATTTTCAGTTTTATGTGCTATATTGTTGCTTCTGCTATTTGGGAATATTACAGTGGTATCAGAGCATAATCTTGGCTCAGCCTGTGTACTTCAGCCATTATGTCATCTAAAGAGGCTTCTCATAGGAAGGAGAATATTTTTATAAGAGTTGGAGGAAAGACTCCAATATCAGGAGAAATGAAAGGGAAGGAGTTCTCAAGACTTCTTCTTCAAACTATACAGGGCATTAACAGAAACGTTAAAGAGATGAGAATGGAGAGATATAGAGATTCTCCAAGAGGGCTTGTACATAAAGAAAGCTCCAATTTTTCACATTATGGGTGTGAGCATTCAGCTACACCATCAGATCTACAACATGGTACCATGCCTACATCTTGGAAAGAGAAGAAGAGGAAGGAGAAACACCAAAGGAGGAGACTCTTGGTGACTACCTCCAATAATATGAATCTCAGTCTAGTAGATTCAAAGAGAATCTAAAATTCCAAGGGTTTTGCAAGATCAAGGAGGGTAGAAGACCTAGAAATCACAATAGAAGAAATAGGTTCAGGAAAAATGATTTGGGTAGATTCTTTCAATCTACTTTTGATGGGTCACCTAAATGTACAACTAGGGCTTGGGTGAAGGAGTTAGACACCTATTTGCAGTAGCATTAAGTTTCAGAAAATGAAGCCATTAGAGTATCAATGCTGCATCTTGAAGGTAAGGCTTATGCTTGGTGGTTTTATGAGATTTCTTCCTTGGATCATATAAATGTTTCAACTTATGTTAAGTTGACTAGGAGGTTAGTGAAAAGATTTGATCTAAGACATACTGAAACTTCCTTGGGTGAGCTAACCAAGCCCAAGAAATCAGAACCTTTGCATGAGTTGGAAGGATCCATGAAACCAAATCCATTTCAGAATATTGTTGAGGGGGTTAAATATTTGCAGAATTATTTTCCAAGGGAAAAAGCCCCACTTCATTAAGAACTTTCTTCTCAAGAAGAAGACATGAGGATTCCTCCTTTGAAGGGGATCAAGACAAAGGATATCTTAATGATGAGGTATTCTCCATTGATGAGGAGAAGGAAGAGGAAGAGATGGAAAGAGCCTCCAGCGCTGTGACAGAAGGAGGAAATCTACCATAATTTTGATATGGAGATGAAGAAATTACTTCAACTAGAGGAGCTCTTGTATCTTTGCAAGAAGTTCCAAAGTATCTTACATATGAAGATCAGGAGAAACATGTGTCCATGTTAATAGGCAATAAGACAAAAAAATGGAGGAAGTATGTTCCGACATTGACCATAGTTTTGGGGACATACACTATGATAGATCACTTCTCTGTGATTGAAATTCTTGACACCAATATGACATTGGGTGTACATGGGTTGATTACATTGGAGAAGAACACCTTAGACTGTGAGATCTTGTAGAAGGTAGGAGAAGATGAGAAGGAGGGCCAACATCAAGTGATTGGGAATATACACACCGATCCTTTTCACAAGGTTTATGCACAAAAGCAAGAAGATTATTTGCATAGTGAGGGCAAGGACAAATCAATCATCATTTCAGTTAAATAAAGCACCCTTAGGTGTGAAAAAGGGCTAGAGGATGTGGACTAGGTCAATTTTGACCATATCAATGATGCTTTTATGGAGATCATGGAGGATTAATGGAGGACAACATAGTCATTTAGGAGGAGTGTATGCATGGGAGTAGCTCCTTTAATGAGTGGGACCCAGGGTGAGGAGCTCACCAAGCATAAAAGGAAGAGGATGGAAGCATTAGAAGACATGGATTGGTATTATTGATTTTTATCTTTTTAGATTTGGATTTGTCATGTGACAATTCTGTGCATGCTTTTGTTGTTTAACAGGGTTTGTTGTGCTGTTTAGCACAAGGGTGTTTCTGAGAGGAAATCCCACCCTCATCCTCGGGGGACCTAGAGTGCCAAATCAGGAGAGGTTATCTTGAGATGCATTAAAAATATCTAGAATTTGACCAAGCTTCAGTCTCATATACATCGCAGTTCTGTTTAGATTTTTGTTGTGTTGCAGGGGTGTAGCAGTGGAGGAGAGAGATCTCCAATTTTTGAGCTAGTTTTCCATTGGAGGGATCATCCTTTCATTCGAAAAATTTTGAGGAAGTTCTCAGGTCCTCATTTCATATTTTGGCACCAGGACAAGTAGCTATCATCAGCTACAGTGCAGTTTCCCTCAAGGATTGCGTTATTTTAGAGAGAAGCTGCAACAATGGGTTTATTTTCATATTTGGAGTGTTTGGGTTTCCTATGTGGGGATTAGACCTTCATTTAGGATATCTATTGGAGGAGGTTCAGCCATCTCATATATCAGATCAGCCACCTCCTATCAGTGATTTAGTTGCAGAGATTATTCAGCCCTAGGGCCAAATCTGCTATTTTTGTATAGTGTGTATTTCCGGAAACCTTTTCTGGGTTGTCCTGTAAATATGTTTTGGAGCATGGATCTCTAGTCTTAGAATTTTTGGAGCATTATATCAGCAAAAATATATTTTTCTATCTTTCAACTGCTATTATCTCTTAGACAACGCAGTTTTGACATTCTAGCTCATATTGTATTAGCAATATTTCAGATTTAGGTGTATGCTTTCATGGGAGGCTTGTTAGCCCAATCTTGAGTGAGCTTTTCCTCAAGATATTTTACCTATTTTTCTGTTATAATCATAATGGAATGGATATATGGTTGTCTCATGATTTGATCTATTTATATTTCTGCATATTTCTAGTTTTAAGTGCTATATTACTTCTTCCCCTATTTGGGAATATTACAATATAGCTAGGTCAATGGTGACCTCTTTTATACTAATTCTGATCTATTAATAAGAAAATGTGTTAAAGAAGATGAAATTATAGATATTTTGAAAGCATGTCATGATGAGCCATGTGGTGGCCATTTTGTAGACAAGAAGACATCATACAATGTGCTTAAACTTGGCTACTACTGGCCAACAATCTTCAAGGACTCAAAAGCCTATGTTAAAAGATGTGACATCTACCAAAGAACTGGAAGACCTGTAATATTAGATAAAATGCCATTGAAGCCACAAGTACTCATAGAGCCATTTGAGCAATGGGCTCTGGACTTTGTGGGACCAATTAACCCGCCTTCAAATGGGAAGAAGTAAATTCTAGTGTGTACATATTATGTTACAAAGTGGGTAGAAGCAAAGGCAGTGGAAAGAGAAACATAAGAAACAATGGTTTCATTCATATTTGAGGAAATATTTGTCATATTTGGAGTTATGAGATAGATTGTTATAGACCAGGGAGCACAATTCACCTCCAAACTCGTCTGAGATATTACGGAAAATTATAAAATCAAACAAAAAAAATATACTCTGTAACATCCTCAAGAAAATGGACAAGTATAGTCCACTAATAAAGTCCTAGAAAATATCATGACAAAAACAATGCAAATGAACAGAAAGGATTGGTCAAAAAAGTTAAGAGATGCACTATGGGCATACATAATTACATGGAAGAATACAACTGGATTCAGTCCATATGAGTTGGTATATGGTAAAAAAGTTCTGTTACGTATTGAATTTCAAATTCATACATACAAAATTGCAGCAAAATTGGGATTGGAACTATCTGAAGCACAACAACAGAAAGTCATGAAATTAAATGAACTAGATGAAATCAGACAGAAAGTAATGGAACATACATCACTAGTGCAACAATAGAGAATCAAATGGCATAACAAATTTATTAAAAAATATTTTTTTCCATAAATGAGACTGGGCATTACTTTTAGACTCCAAGTTCAAATATTTCAAAGAAAAGTTTACAACTCATTGGCTTGGTCCATATGAGATAGAATAAAGTTTTGACAGTGGAGCAGTTAAAATAAAAACAATTGATGAAGCATCAATTTCATTTTTAGTCAATGGACATAGGATTAAGGTCTACAATAAGCCTATTAATAAAGAGGACTTTCTGAAAAGAGTCTCAACAAAAAATAATATGGAAATAATTGAACAACATAGTGATTACCTTCTTTACTTCCAATATATATATATATATATATAATAAAGGATTTTGGTTGTGAAAATCTAGGAAACTGGCACAATACAAACTCAAATTCATATCGGAAAACCAACTTGTTTGGCTAATATGAATTATCATTTTTTTTTACTTTTAATTTAGTTTTATTTTGCAGAAATAATCCTACAGAATTCCAAGACTTGAGGACAAGTCTTAACATAAGCAAGGGGGAAGATTCATAATAAAACTATGCAAATAGTTTGAGCAACTGTATTGTAGAAGGGACTTGAAACATCATTCAAATATCAGTGGAAGGGACCTGAAAAACATCAATATTTCATTAAGAGGGACCTGAAGCAATATCAGATGCAAAAATAACATTAAACAACATGATCTACATCAATAGGTTCAAATAAGCAGATACAAGTGTCTACATTCCATTAGAATTCATCTTTGAAGAACCTTCATCATTAAAAAGATTCAAGTATGGATGAACTAGAAAAGGTCATCATCAATGAGCATTGCCATTAAGCTATTATGCGAAAGGAGAAGTACTATAAGTGTAAACAAATGTTCTTAGAACCTTTGATTTTGAAATTTTTTTTCTAGAATTTTTAAAACTAATTTAACTTGGATATGTATCCTGATGCAGGGGCATTAGATTCTATCTAGCAATGTGAAATATTGTTCACATGTTGTGGCTAGCTGAGTTAAAATTCATTCACTAATGGGTTAAAGTCAAATGTTTAATGAAAGGATTTAATTCCTCAAACAATTTAATATTATTATTTTTTGTAATAAATTAGGAGAGTATTTAGAGATAAGTAGTTTGAATAGGTGTGAGCTTGTTGAGCATATCTAGGCTACAGTTGATAGATTTTAGGAAGATATTTGGGCAAGTAGGATTTTTGTCTCAATTTAGGAAATCTGATCCTAAATTGAGGAGGTCTCTGTTTTGTAATAAAACTATAAATTAGAATCTTTGTAATGGAGAAATTCGGAGTTGGCCGTGAGGAATTATTGTAAGGATTGGAGTTAATAAAGATTGCAAAGTTTTGAATTATTGGATCATACTGGCAATCCTCGGAGATCTTTTATCTTCGAAATTTTATTGGTGTGACATTTCTGTACGAGTTGAGGGTGATCGAACTTCTGTAATCTCTGTTAGAAGAAGACTTGATTTTTTTTTTAAATTCTTGAATTATACAGTTCGATATCAATTTGAGTGCAACGCAGATCCTATGAATACTTCTTTATGTTTGCAGATGCTTATATTCCCGCGTCCTCTCTGTTAAGATAAAACACATTTTTTTAGTGTGAAGTAATTCTTTAATATCAGAGTACAATTCTGATATCAATAAGAAATTGTATAAGCGTTATGGTTTGATTGGCAAGAATCAAAGTGATTTTGGTTTTAAAAGTTACCAATGAAGAATCTGTGATGTTGCTGAAACACAATCTTCAGCATAGAAAGCAATTCGTTTTGTTTGTTAATATTGCTGAAACACAATATTCAGCATAGAGAGTAATTCGTTTTGTTTGTTAATGTTGCTGAAACACAATCTTCAGCATAGAGAGAAATTCGTTTTGTTTATTAAAGTTGCTGAAACACAATCTTCAGCACAGAGAGAAGTAGGTTTGAAAGGAAGCAATTCGTTTTGATTTCTGGAATCAATTTCTGTTTATGTATAGTTTTGATAAGTCTATGTATAGAAGCCGATTTTAAGCTTTGATGCAGAGCGATGAATTTCCGGTGAGTCGAATTAAAGTCTGTGTAATTCGTCTTCAAAGAAATCAGAAAGTTAAGCCTTGAAGAAGCGGTTTTACAGCCAACAACGCAGAGCTCTAGCATATTAAAGTTCAGCGTTTCAGAAATCGCAGTTCAGTGTTGTGACAGGTATGAGACAACGTTGGCATTTTAACGCATTGGAAACTTCAGGTATGAGCTAGCATTGTTTGAAATGAAAATTGGGTCATAAGAGATTAATATAAAGAGCTTTTAAAATGATTTAGAAGCACCTTATTTAAATCCAACGATCATATTGTGGAATTTTTGGTAGATTTCATTAATCAAAATTTTCAAATTTGATGAATGAAAATGAAAGTGAAGAATTGAATCCAACTCCTCCGGAGTTAGAGATCATAGTTGATAAATTTGAAAGGCTCTCCCTAACGCCTGCACCATCACCGCCATCATATCCTATTACAGTTATCATCCTACATTCTACATTTATCATCTTACATCCTACATTTATCCTACCTATATTCCACTAACCTCATTCTACCCTCATCATAATTATATTACACTCATTATTCTACCCTCATCACAATCCTATTATATCCATTACGTTACTGTACATTCTACATTACAAATTTCATCATAGTCCTACATTAACCCCATATAAATTTCCTACATTAATTCCATATACCCATACATTTTTTTTTTTTGGTAAGTTGGGCTATTCTATTAATTTCAAAAACATAAAGTTACATATGCTACAGGCTGGGTCGGCAAGCTGTGGTTAGCCAATCCTAGCCTTTGTTACATGGTTTCTGGGCTGCCTCAGGAGAGAAAACTAGCCCAAAAAAAAATTAAAATAGAGAATTACATTATGCACAGTAGTGCTGACATATTTAAGAAACAAAAACTAAACAGTAGCAGAAAAGCACTGAGGGCAAGCATGAAAAAAAACATAGGAGAACTGTGCAGCTGTGCAGACTTCACTTTTCATCTTCATCATCACTGTTGGGGGCCTCTCCTCAATGGGGCAAGAAGGATCCCACGCAACGGCTTCCTCAGCATTTGTCACTATACACTTGGGATTGCAGACCATTGCACAGAGGATGGGGGAGTCCCAATCTACTCTGTCGGGAACACGCGTCCATATGCCATCGAAGTCCATAACCCAGATGTTCGTTTCCTGTTCTTCCTTCTCCGGAACTGGCAGCGGGTCAGTTTTGCGGTGCTGGGGGTGCGTCTGGGGAGAGATGGTGGACTTCCTTGGACTGCATCTTCCTCTCTGCGCAGCATGCCCAGAGGATTCTGCATGCTGCTCGAGATTGGGACTCTGACGCGCAAAAGTGCTGGAAGAGGAGCCTTCCATTGACTCAAGACGATTATCCTCGCCACGATGATAATGGCCAGGGAGAGCCCCTCTATGTCCTCCTTGGATAGTACATTGGAAAAGTATTGGAGGCATTGCACACCGAGGCAGGGGGAGAATTTCAGGAGAAAAGGTAGCACAAAAGGGCGAGAAACACTTGGGCTCAGGGGGAAGAGGTATCTGGGGGGCAGATGCACAGGAAGGGGTGCGGCGGCCCAAAGGAGACTGTACAGCACTATGTTAAGAGTCGAGCTTCACAACCCTTTGAAGTCAGGGAGAAGCCAGAGCAAAGTTAGGGAGGTGAAAGGCCAAGATAACAGACTGATTATTGAAAGGGGTTAAGAGCTCATATTTTTAAAGTGTCAGAGATGTGTGCGATGAGGATAGAAATGAGTAGGCTTCGCACACATCTGTGTGCTATGATTGAGAACCTGAGCAGACTTGAGGGAAGGGGTATGACTACAATATAGGTTAATGATGATGGTCATTAATGGTGATAGACGCGAGGTGATGCTCAGGACATGGTGACGTAGTTCCCATCCTCTCGTCATAATTTCGGATTCTGTGAGTCTCGTGAAAATGGCTAACAGTATGAGGATCTGCAGCAGATGAGGGTCTACATAGGAGATCTCTGTTTCCCAGGGAGTGTGGAATGTGATTGTCAAGTGTGTCAATTTTGTAACCTGCATCGAGGGCCATATACCCATACATTATCCTCCAACATAAACATAAGAATTTTTTTATCAAAGATTGAGGCTCAAAGTTTTTCCCATAAGGAAATTTTTCTTGCCTACAAAACCACAAAGAGTTAGTGTCATTATAAGAAAAAAATGATTTTGAAATGACCTATCATATGGTCATTTCAAAAACAAATTAATGATTAGCATATAAAATGGAAAAGAAAAATGTATGAAATTCAACATAAGAGTCGAAAGGAAAACTATATGAAATGAAATATACAACATGCAAACATGCGGTAAGGAATGAAAAGACATTAGTATCATTGCAAATACAAAAAAAAGTGGGCATGAAAATATATGAATGAAGCCATGAACAAAGGATGAACATAACAGAACATGGGTAATGCAAAATTATGGTGATAAGACAGGCATATAAACTGTGGAAGGAGGAATGTACATGAGGCAGAAAAATGCAGTCAAAATTGAGACACATACGCAACCACGAGTATGCAAGTTAGAGTATGAGATGGAGTGGTAAAACGATCAAAACTCATTCAAACAAATACACCAAACTCTGTGTAATGCTATCTTTCACCATTATACCGCAAACCAAGCTCCATTTTAAGACTTTCTTCCACCATCACAATAAGAATTAAGCTCAGAAAGAGGATAGTAACGCTGTGCACTCACATGCACTCATACAACACCCTCATGGAAGGAGGAAACAAGCAAGAAAAACACAAAAACTAAAGAGAGGGTTGTGTAAATCAGAGAAGAACTGAACAAAGAAGAAGTTAATAAGAAATGTGCGAGAAGATTAAAGTAGTTTGTGGAGAAATAAGGAAGGAATACATCGGTTTTAATGAGGAGATTAAAGGTCGAGATCTCCTCTATGCCAAATTGATCGAGTTTGCCAACAAAATAAAAAAATTCCACAAAGAGAAGATGTAAGAATCGATTCCATATTTATATTAGTAGTTGAACGGATTTCAAGGGTAGTTAAGCTCCAAATATTGGTTGAGATGTGTCCTTTTATGAGGAGTTAAACTTCAGTTATGAAGTTGAAAACCTCGCCACCACTAAACCGACCTTGCCACCTGTGTAATGAGTGAATCCTCAGAGATGTTGAAGAGTAGTTCTAACTAAAATGACATTGTTTAAATACAGGAACATGAGTTATTAAATCATATACATCTACAAGTTTTCTTCCAGATCAGGTAATCGAGTTCGAATCACGAATTCCTTCATGCATAAATGTTAAATTGTATATATGAAAAACGTAGAGTCCTATTTTTCATACACACAATGAGAAAAATTTTCCTATTTTCATATACACAGTGAGAATTTTTAAAACATAGAAGGAATTTTCATGAAAAATTTGGGAAAAACAGAGATTGAGGTATGAGTTTATGGAGCAGTAAAACATTGTTAAGATGTTTTTATGGTCTTTTACACAATGGGAATTTTTTCTATCAGTTTTGAAGAGCAGTGGACTCCTTTTTTCATCATAACATAGGAGATTGAAGAAGACTCAAGCAAGGAAATAATTTCAATTTTTTTTTAAAGAGCTTCAAAGAACAAGTAAGCCTAATTTCCATGATGACTATCCATGAATAAAAATTTCATGAATAAAAAGACAAAGGTATATATATACATGTATTTTTGTTTATGATGAGGATGCTAACTGTCCAAGGGTACATTAATTGGTATACAAAGCACACGGAAAACAAAATTGAGCCAAAGAATTTAAGATAGAGAACCGAGGGAAAGAAACCATAGAGAATTGTATCAAGCAAGAATGATAGGATTCCTCCATAAATTTAATGGTCATAATGAAAAAATTACACAAGAATTCATAAATCATTATGAACAGGGACAAACAATAGTGGGTGACCTCTCAATATCACTAAACCCATAATTTCTTTCCCAAGTTATAGACCTTCCATTAATAGGAGAATAATACCACAAAGGTTTACATTTCAAAGAGAAAGGTTGGACATTCTTCTTGGAAAAACAAAGAAAATGATCCTTTGATAGAGAAAAATGAATCCCAAGGGACTAGTTGAGTGAACCATGGTCTAAAATAGTGTTGATCATCCAAAGATATTTTACATGTGACAACTAGTTTAGTGTAGTATATCTCTACCACATTAGGATACTTCAACACATGAAAGGATAATCCAAGGTTAATCTACCCTATTTCTTCTCTAGGAGCTTGACCATAATGATAGAGGGTGTTAAAAATAAAACTGAAGCAAAAGAAACACACATATATCATCCAGGGCTCATTAAAATACTTGTAGAACATCAAGTGAGAAGAAAGGGATTGATTTGGATAGATTTTTGGTTCAACATCATCTTGAGGGACAAACTATAGAGGAAAAATTTGAGAAAATGCATGTGACTAGGAACATTATGAATTCTCAAATGTATCCTATAACTAGATCCAAGAAGAAAAAATATAGTGTCGTGATTGATAAAGAAATATCCTTCCTATTTGTTCCTAGGAATCTTAGGAAGAAAACACAGGAAGATCCAAGTGAAAAAGAAAAAGACCCAGAGGTAGAAGTTGTGGAACGTCCCACAACATCAAAACAAATCAATGAGATACTGCAAAGAATGGAAAGAGATGCCTAAGAAGAGCCTTTAGAGAAGGATTTCTACTTTGAGCTTGCATGGGTAGGATCACTACATCACATTCATTTGCTAAAGAGACTATGGGAGAATAAAGAGAGCTTCATCAAGAAGAACACCTCAAGAAAATATAAGGGTTGACAAGGGAGTTGGAGGTCAACAAGATTTTGGAAAATCACTTGAAGAAAGAAAACAAGATGTAAAAAGAAAACAATAAAAATATAATCCAAGAAAATGGGAAATTGACCAAAACTCTTGGTAATCTTGAAACAAAGAACACTCTCATTTCCAAACAGGCTTATAGGTGGCTCAAAGAGAAGAAAACATGGAAATACAAATATGAGAGACAGAAGGTAAATGGCACCATCTATAAGGAAGGAAGGTATGAGGGAATTGATTATATTATTCAGGCTGCACAACAAGAGACTACAAGATCAGGGATAGTGGGCACATCAACACTCAGAAGATTAAAGATGAGAAAGAAAGCATGGGGACATGCTTGAAGATCAAAAAGAGGGAGATGTTGGCCCTCAATGTTGGTCAATTTTGCTTATTAAAAATCCACCTAATTTCCATCATTTTCCACCTTATATTATCCACATATGCCTTATTTTGACCTTATTATGCATATTCAGGTAAATAAATTATGTTTTTCAATTTTTAGATATTTCTGTAAAAATTGGGTTTTAAGAGTATTTTTGAACATAACAAAAAATTCCCATAATAGCTTCATGGAAGTCATATGTGCAGGACCTATGGGCATGATCTGAGCATATATTTGGAAATATTGTGATCCACGGATGGAAATTCATCTATTGGTCGGTCAAACTGAGCTAAAACAGACTCGGTCAATGCTGGTCAAACATGACCTGTATTTTAGAAATCTCTAGAAAAAGGGCAGAATTAGTATTTTTGGGGATTTTTGCAGATTTTGTGTAAATGAATGGATGATTTCAACCTAGATGGATGGGATTAGGATGGATAGGGCTGTTAGAGACATTGTAGCTTTGTTTTTTTATCATTTTTATATTTAAACCAAGCTTATGAACCATTCAAGTAGGGATAATTTGTATAATTTCATATTGAGACTTCTGAATATTTTTGAGTTAATTTGAGGAACAAATTCCACCTTATATTTGATGTTCAATAATGTGGATGATTGCTTGAATTTTTTGTAGCTGAGAAGTTCTTCAAGTGTGCAAGGCAAGGGTGGAGGGCCCCCACACCAAGCTAAGTACACTTTTTGGTTAATTTAGCATAATTTTCATGAACTAGTTTTTCTTCAGATTTATTCAGTCATTTAGATGTGTGAATATTTCTTATGTTTGTTGATGATTCTTGGTTTAATTATAATCTGCATATGAAGGGAAAAACAAGAGTTTAAGTTAAATTCTCCTTCTATCTGATCAAAGAAAAACAACTAAAATTCATCTTCTTTTCCTTGCTTAAGTTATTTCCTCAATTTATAGTTTTAATAAAATGGTAACAATGATGGAATAGAATTGTAAAGAAGGACAACCTGGACCTCCTTTGTTAGGAGCCTCTTCTCCTACTTTTTATACATCATAAACTATTGTCAATTAGTTATTTGGTTTCTCTTCATGAAGGTAGTACTGTGGGGAAGGACAATCGGGATCTCCTAATTTAGGAGCCTCTTCCCTCACTTATTACATATTGAATTAGAAATTACTTAGTTAGATTTTATATTTGTAATATGAATTTCCATACATCTTAGAATCTAGAATATATTTGCAATATGCATTTCTTTCTATTTCTACATTTTGTCTTCTAAAATTGAAT
The DNA here is from genome assembly GCA_034641835.2 of Pinus albicaulis. Classification (NCBI taxonomy): domain Eukaryota; kingdom Viridiplantae; phylum Streptophyta; class Pinopsida; order Pinales; family Pinaceae; genus Pinus; species Pinus albicaulis. The sequence continues at coordinate 1,294,578,643 of CM076579.1, forward strand.
ACATCTGAAATCCATATATTTTGGACATGCTTCCTAGTTTACAAACCCATATTGATAATTAAATACTTGTGTTAGTTTACCAGCAAATTGACCCAACATTTTTGGCGTCGTTGTCGGGGAAGCATACATCAATATAGTCAATTAGGAGGATTAAAAAATAAATAAATAAAATAAATAAAACACAACAAAAACAACAAAATTTAGTTTTTCTTTTAGTTATGTTCTTTATGCCTAGAGAAAGAGATCAGAAAGGTAGATTTACTAAACAAAACTCCCCAAAAATTCAACTACCCATAGGAGCAGGACCATCAAGACTAATTACGCCAGTTGCTGGGAGACAAACTCTAGAGGAATTAGAAGAAAAAGAAAGATCAGGACAAATATTGACTCTTATTGAAATACAAACCTTGTTAGCCTATGAAGTGAAAAGAAAAAAAATACCAAAAGAAACCCCTTTCATAGAAAAAAGAAGGAAGCAAGGAGACCAATTGTTAAACAATTAGAGCAACCAATTCTTGAACAAATAAAGATATTTGAGGAAACACCAATTCAACCTCTTATTAAAACATTGCAAACAACTGAAGAGAAAATGATTGAGGAAGGAGAAGGATCTAATATACCAATTATGAATCCAGAAGAAAGACTTCAGTATGAGAGGCAGCAAAAAGAATGGCAGAGAAAAAGAGAGGAAGACATGAGAATAGAAGCAGAGAGAAAGAGAGAAGAAGATGAAAAAAGAGAATATGATAACAAAAGACAGAATGATACTGAACCAAACAATGATTAGGAAGCCACTTTTGGCTTCCCAATACTAGACACAAGAGCAATCCTAAGAGAAGAAGTGAAAATGAAAAAAATTCCACCTTCTATTTTGCCCAATTTTTTATGGAATGTCAACTGAATATCTTGATTAATTTATGTTTGAGTTTGATATCTTATGTCGAAATTATTGTTACACAAATGACACACATAAACTTCGTCTCTTTCGTGCTACTCTGAAAGCATCAACACTGAAATGGTTTATGGGATTAGGAGAAAACACCATTTCCTCTTGGGATGACATGAAGATAATTTTTCTCAAAAAGTATCAAGCCTATTGAAGGCCTAGAGACTCAAAATAAGATATTTTTAGAATGACACAACAAGAATATGAAAGTTTGGAAGAGTACTTGGAAAGATTCCTTTACAATCTACAAAAATCCAAACAACACTCTCTGAATCCCGATACCATCCACATAATTTTTCTTAAAGGTATAAGAGATGAATACCTTGATATTCTTAATGTGATGGGAAAAGGAGACATCTCAAAATTTCCATTTGATGAAATTGCTGAACTATGTGAAAAATATTCTAGGGGAAGAGCAAAAAGTGGTAAAAGAGATGTTACATCAAGAACTTCTAAATCTGCAATAGGAGGAGCAACAGGAGCATAAATAGGAAGTTTGTTAGAAAATTTTAAAATTGAACTTTTAAGCACTTTAGGAACACAAGTTGATGTTTTTAAAGCTAAGAAAAAGAAAGAAGAACAAGATAAAATCTTATCAATATTTTGTCCTAAGTGTAGAAAGAAACATCCACTAAGAGAATGTCCTTTGATAGTATTCAGGTGTGTGGACTTTGTACAGAGAATCATTCAACTGAAACTGTCCAAAGCTTAAATAATTTCAAATGGAAGATGTACAAGTTACAAATTATCTTTACTATATGGCACCAAGGAGACCTTGGCGACCAAGGATTCCTCAACAATTCCCTCAGCAATTCCCCCAAAATTATCAGTATCCTCCTCAAAATTCACGGAATAATCTGATGCCATGGTAGGCTTGGCTCCAAAAAAATACCAAAACCAACCTGCACAAGGTTGGAAAGGATATAGTTATGGACATCTAACTTAAAATAGGGTATAAAATCAATTTAATTCCTAAGTACAAAATCATTGTTTCTATGAAAGAACACACTCGTTACTCTTTGTAAAAGAACACACCATTCATTTGTCAGAAGGAAACTCTAATATGCCACTCATTTGCTGATAAGAACACTCATATAAGGAATTAAAATAATTTCATTGTGACTCCTAAAAATCTTTCAATTTAAAGGCTCCTAATCTAGATGAAACATAAAATTCAAAATGAAAAGAAAGAAAAACCAAATGATACTAAACTAATGCCTCTGTTATGGAAATAAATTCACACTCGGAAGTTACTCTAGAAAATGATAATTAAATTAACACTAAGACTTTATGAAGCAATTGTTTACACTATGGAAAACGATTAAATAATCACAAAACAATTATCTACACTATGAAAGACATTTAAATTGATATTCAAATTTATTTCTACAAAGAGATTGTTTATACTAAAAAAATAAAGAAGTATTTTAAAGGAAATCTATGAACTACTTACAAAACTAAACTACAAAAAATGATAGCAAAATTCAATTGACACACTTTGATGCAAATCAAAACCACAAATCCAATTCCAATTAAAAATATAAACACTAGATCTAAATCCCGGGTCTCACAAATTCACTACTTTTAACTTCAATAAACAAAAATGCATACCTATATTCATTTTCACACCAACTAATTTCAATGAAAAATATGATTCTTAACACAGGAAACTCAATGTAACATCTAATTCAGTTCTTAAACAAGAAAAATCAATGTAAAATCTATTTCTGTACTCAAAATAGAAAACTAAATGTAAAATCTAATTCTGTACTTAAAACATAAAACTAAAAACTTAACTCAAAACAAAACTTTAAGTACAGAACATGATTTTGCACAATGTTACCAAATGTCACCGTGATTGATGGTAATTCAGAATTTCATTGATTCAATCAAACATGAGTTTAACTAATGCAGACAAAAGAAGATTTACTCAAAAACCTTAATCACAATTTATGAATTAATCGCACGAAATCATCATATGACTCAGGTTATGTTCGATTGATAATTTGTTTTCATTTGAATGAGATCAACGCTTCTTATAAGAGACAGAACATGGCTCTGCGTTAAGTATTTAGGCACGCTCTGGTAAGAATATAAACAATCTCAGAACGATTTACTGAATACGATGCAACAAAGGAAATTTAAATCAGAGATCTATGCAATCACAACAGAAACCTATTGAATTCTCACAGAATATTAATATAATCTCACAACTGTATACCTACAAAACTAACAAAGAGGCTCAGTCCTAGATTGTGGTGGGCCCTTTCCACACCTGGGTGAGCTTGAAATATTTACAGAGAGAAGGAGATCTAAGGTATTCGAATTAAAAACTCATTGTGACCATAACTTTGCAATGATCTGAATCAAAACATGCACAAAATATATAACTAGAATGAAATCTTCAAATACAAAATGAACTATTTTTCTTGCAATTATACTCAACAAATGATAATTCTCTTGCTTACTCTCTATCCATATCCTGCATACAAGATGAGCCCTTCGATTTTTATACAAAGGTGTTTATTAAACAAGAGATTAATTACATTCCAAATAAACACATTAACAAACAAATTCATGCCGTATTTAATTTCTCTAGATGGCATTTGAATAGGCTTTGATTGGGTTTATTCTGATCAATGCATGGATGGAGGAAAATATCCATGTTAGCTCATCCAATCTTGGTCCTCCATGTGGCTGACCCAAAACCGTGGCTGAATTTTTCAAACCGTTCACGTTCAACCCGTTTCTGTACTTAAAACTGTACTTAACAATTGTTTTAGCCTTCACTCACTTTGGTGATGAATTTTTCCGAACGGTTTCTGGGTTATACGAAACATGGTATTCTGAGCATGAATAAAGTCTCATAATTTCAATATTCCTCACCATTTTGTCACAAACTTTATATTTTCACCTGCAACAATCTCGTTCCGTACTCAACTTGTAGTAACTAGTTTTACTTGTGGAGAGATCTAGCAATGAAACCCTGCAACAATTAAACTTAGCAAAACTGTCATTAGTAAATCATGAAATAATAATATTAATCATATAAAATCTAAGAAAACCAATGATAACCAAGCATGGGGTTTATTTGACGACAAGTTATGGAATTAGGGTACAGAATAGGTTAAAAACCTAGGGTTTTAGGGTATGAATGATGATATTTCATGATGAAAACATGGGCATATTCGAGGCCCAACAAGGACCCTCTTCTCTTACTTTTTATACATCATAAACTATTATCAATCAATTATTTGGTTTCTCTTCATGAAGGTAGTACTGTGGGGAAGGACAATCAAGATCTCCTAAGTTAGGAGCATCTTCCCTCACTTATTACATATTGAACCATAAATTACTTAGTTAGATTTTATATTTGTAATATGCATTTCCATAAAAATTAGAATCTATAATATATTTTTAATATGCATTTCTTTCAGTTTCTACATTTTTGTCTTCTAAAATTGACTACATCTGAAATCCATATATTTTGGACATGCTTCCAAGTTTACAAATCCGGATTGATAATTAAATACTTGTGTTAGTTTACCCAGTAAATTGACCCAACAAAAATGAATCACTATGCTCTTAAATAGAGATCATGGAATAATCATGGCTGAACCATAGATCAATATATATATGTCAATATAGAGAAGAAGATGCACTTTTAGAACATTTTGTGTCTATAACATAATTGTGGTTGTTTTATTAGTTAATTGCAATGCATAATAAAGTTAAAAAAAAAAAAAAACACTCTACCTAAAGACACATCAAACCAAATTTATCTTAACCATGACTCTTATAACTCCTAAGTGTTTAAATATGCTAACATCCCCACTTAAGAAAATATTGGGATAGGGTTGATGAATTTTTTGGGTATAGTTTATAGGTAGAGTGTAGAAATGATATTAATTTAATTTTTATCTTATAACTCCTAAGTGTTTAAATATGCTAACATCCCCACTTAAGAAAATCTTAGGATAGAGCTGATGAATTTGTTGGGTATAATTTATAGAAAGAGTGCAGAAATGATATTAATTTAATTTTTGTGTGTTAGATAAAAAAAAAATGGTATTTAGAATTTCAACACCAAACCCTAAATCTACTCTACAAGCTTTAAACCTTAACTTACTTATGAAAAATTAATGAGAAGAAAGAAATTACAATATTAACATGCACAAGTAATTTGAAACAATGTAAATATTGTATACATTATGAATGAAAAGGCCAAAGAGTACACTTGGTCAATGGACTTGTTGAAGTTCATGGGCTCCAATGTCCCTCGTCAAGATGGATCATTGGCTTTCTTGATGTGTGAGTAATCCCCCCATTGGTTGAGTGATAAAGTAGCATGAAAGTGAAGGCACAATCAAGAGGAAGATGCCATTAAGATTTATGGTGTGAATTCAACAACATACCTACTATGAATGAATGGATGATGTATGCAAATACCTCAATCCTTTATTTATAGGTAAACTAATGGTTAAACCCCCATTGACATGATCTTCAAAATAGTGGTTAAAGATGACCATATCAAGGTTAAGAATAAAAATAAGAATTTTAAAATGTACACTTTTAACTACTTTCCCTTTTTGTAAATTTGGGTTAGAAACATTCAAAATTTTTATTTTTTCAGAGTTATGTAGCTTTTGGAGGTAGTTGTTGTTCTAGTATCACAATTTTTAGAGGTAATATTTGCACTACCCCTATTATGTTAAAATATGGATTTGTCTTCACAACTTCGAAAAGTCTATTGGAGGTGGAAATTAAGTGAAATGGAGGTTATCCATGTTGATAAGGGCATGTTTCGACAAAACATATGGAAATGTCACAAGTGAGCAATCACTAAGTGATAAAAAAAATCTCCTTAATGTGAGGTTAAGAGTGAAATATATGACTGAAATACATCATGCTTTTATTTTTGCAAGCTTAGAGATGACCAAGGAGGGAGATACATGTCCGAGGAAGAGGACAACCTATGGAAGGCCCATGGAGAACCACCTGTCAATAATAAAGCTAAAATGTGATGTGTGTACAAGGTTTTAATAAGGAAAAGGTGGCAATGCACATACATGTTGAGATGCTTCATGAAAATGATATAGTGGTGTGCCATGACATAAATGGGCTAGGAAAATGAAACAAATTTGGGAATCAATACAATACAACATGAGACTAGAAAAGAGACACCAAAGTACAATAAAAAGAGATGAAAAATCCAAATTATATATGTTTGGATTAAAAGGGGTAGGTCTAACATAGAAGGATTATGACTACAATTGATTTGGATACATTGGAACTAATGTCGCCTCATAAAGGAGTGGCAGGAAAAAAAACAACTTGTGAAGCCTTGTTGAATAGGAAAGGGAATCCAAAGATTTTAAATGAGCTCGTAGAAGGGAGGAACAAACTAAGGGATTTGAGAACAACTAAACCGATCCTATCAAATCTAAGGCACTACAATTAAGTTTGGATCCCTAGAATATGTAAGAATCTCAATGGTGCAATAATGAGTTGGATTTGAGCACATGAGACCTTACCAAGTCTGAGAGTGATTAGGACACTTTTCTTGTGGTCCATGGTATCCCATTAAGGATGAAAATGGGTACTAGGGTACATAAGACTAAACCTTACTATCAAAGTGTTAATTTCAAAAGGGCGGAGTTAATTGGCACCTAGTAATAGGAGGAAATCCTAAGGTCCAACATCCAAATGTACACAAATTGGAACCATATATTCAAAAAAAAGTGCGAAGGATAGAAAACATGGGGCCTACTTAAAGCACAACCTCCTCCTAAGGGATAATACAACTCACACATGTTATGGAAACTATTACAATCACCTAAATTGTTATACCATCAATTGTATGAATCTTAATTCTAGAGTTGAACACGTGAGAAACAACCAAGTTGAGAAGCAATGATGATTATCCATATTTGGTTCGAGGCATCTACCAATGAGGAAGAAAGGTCGAAGGTACATTATCATCTAATATGAACCCATAAAATATAGGTTTTTAAGTCTATAGGGGAAGGCATACTAATATTCAAGGGACTAAGGGATCCTTTAAAGTAGCATGAGGTAAAAAGTATAGAAGGACTAATTGAAACCATCACCAAGGGATAATGGGAAGAAAAAGAGAGATTGACTCAATTCTTCCATTGATAGAGCATAACTTACAAGGGTAACCTAGTAATGCGTGAAAATTTTGTAGTAGGATTTATCTATTACTTGGGAAAGAGCTTCACAAGGACAAATCAGTGAACCAAATGAACAATTGGAGGTCAAAACTCATCAACAATGGATAGGAAAAAACATAGAGATAAGGGTAAACTATAATAGGAATCAAGGGGAACTAAACTGACTCCATGGGACACAAGGGTGACTCATTGTAGATTCTATGAACAAGGGAAATGAAGGGATGATACCACAAATTGAAGTTGGAGTCAAAGAAGCATAATGGACTCCTATCGGTTCTAGGGGGAACTAAGAAGATAAGGAAGATAAAGGAGTCAAGTGTCCCACTAAAATATCAACTAAATGCATCAAGAGACACAAATTTCAAAAGAAATCTCGAGAGGGAAACCAAATTGGAAGGTGGATGCAATTATTAAAGTAAAAATTAGATATGGAAGAGAACATGGGTAGGGGAATCATTGGAAATATCCGTAGGGGTAGGTGAATGGTGGTATAATGAAGAATCATCATAATATGGATGAAGAAAAGGGCTTGTGATATGTGATTATCCAATAAATTCCAACCAATAATGTGGGATTCCAATCAATAAGACTATCAACATGATGAGAAGAGATGCATGTGACTCAAATCTAGGATGTAGACTATCTAAAGGTGGATTGAAAAAAATGGGTACGAAAATGCAATATGGGCCATTGAAATAGAGCACCCATAGAGACAATGCTCTAGGTCTAGGTAAATGGTAAATGAAAATGATGGATGAGCTAATCCATCTATTTGAGTGAGGGTGGTACTAAAAGTGATTCCAAGGGGAATGGAAGGGAAATGCAACATTCTCGAGGGGGATATGCTATGCTAAATGATAGTTAAGGAAGTTATACCTAAAGAGGAGAAAGTTTTGTAGATAGAAAATGGATTCCATGGTGAATATTCGCACATAAGTCAACTAATACCAAGGCTTAAAGGTTCTTAAGGAAAGACAACAAATACATATAAACTATAATTAAATGGCTATCTAATTTAATTCTCCCCAAAAAAGAAGTTCCATATAAGATACCAAAGAAAAATAATTTTAGAATACCCTTTTTAAGGGATCTGAAATATTATTCCAATGACGGGGATGGCATGTCCCTCATCGAGATGGATCCTTGGCTTCCTTAACGTGTGAGTAATCCCCCCCAAGTGGTTGAGTGAACAAGTAGCATGAAAGTGAAGGCACAATCAAGATTAATATGCTATTAAGATTTATGGTGTGAATTTGACAACATGTACCTACTATGAATGAATGGAGGATGTATGCAAACACCTCAATCCTTTATTTATAAGGAAAATAATGGTTAAACCCCCTTGAAATGGTCTTAAAAATAGTGGTTAAAGATGACCATATCAAGGTTAAAAATACAAATTAGGATTTTAAAATGTACACTTATAACTAATTTCCCATTTTGTTAAATTCGGGCTAGAAACAATTAAAATTGTGAAAATTTCTGAGTTATGTAGCTTTTGGAGGTAGTTGTTGTGATAGTAGCACAATTTATAGAGGTAAAATTTGAACTACTCCTATTATGTAAAAATTTGGATTTGTCTTGACAAATTCAAAAGGTCTAATGGAGGTGGAAATTAAGTGAAATGGGGGTTAGCCATATTGATAAGGGTATGTTTTGACAAAACTTATAGAAATGTCACAAGTGAGAAATCGATAGGTGACAAAAACTTTCTCCTTAATGTGAGGTTAAGAGTGAAATATATGACTGAAATGCATCATGGTTTTATTTTTTCAAGCTTATAGATGACCAAGGAGGGAGATACATGTCCAAGGAAGAGGACCACCTATCAACAATAAAGCTAAAATGTGATGTGTGTAAGAGGTTTTAATCAGGAAAATGTGGGAATACCCATAATTTTTAAGATGCCTCATGAAAATGATATAGTGGTGTGCTGCAACATAAATTGGCTAAGAAAATGAGACAACTTTGGGTATCGATACAATGAAATATGAGACTAGCAAAGAGATTCCAAAGTACAATATAATGAGATGAAAAATCCTACATATATATGTATGGATTAAAAGGGATATGTATAGCATAAAAGGATTATGACTATAATTGATTTGGATACACTGGAAATGAGGTCCCCTCATAAAGGGGTGGTAGGAAAACAATAACCTCTAAATCCCCGTTGAATTTGAAGGGGACTCCAAAGATTTTAAATGAGATAGTAGAAGGGAGGAGAAAACCAAAGGCTTTGAGAATAACTAAACAAAGCCTATCAAATCCAATGAACTACAATTAATTTTGGATCCCTAGTATATGTATGAATCTCAATGGTGCAATAATGAGTTGGATTTTAGCACATGAGATCTTACCAAGTCAGAGAGTGACGAGGAAACATGTCTCTTGGTCCATGGTAGCCCATTAAGGATGAAATGGGTACTACTGTACATAAGACTAAACCTTACTATAAAAGTGTTAATGTCAAAATGGGGGAGTTGAATGGAACCTAGGAATAGGATGAAATCCTAAGGTCCAACATCCAAAGTACAACAATTGGAACCATATCTTCAAAACAAGTGCTAAGGATAGAAAATGTGGGGCCTACTTTTAGCACTACCCCCCCCATCCTAAGATACATTACAACTCATGCATGTTAGGAAACTATTACAATCACCTAAATTGTTGGATCATCAATTGTATGAATCTCAATGCTAGGGTTGAACATGTGAGAAACAAACAAGTTGAGAAGCAATGAGGATTATCTCTATTTGGTTAGAGGAATCTATAAATGAGGAAGAAAAGCCCAAATTACATTATCATATAATATGAACCCATAAAATATAGGTGTTGAAGTTTATAGGGGAAGGCCTATTAAGATTCAAGGGACTAATGGATCCTTAAAACTAGCACGAGGTAGAAAGTATAGAAGGAATAATTGAAACTTTTACCAAGGGATAATGGGAAGGAAAAGGGAGATTGAATCAATTATTCCATTATTTAGAGCATAAAGGCAAGGCCAATCTAGTAATGAGTGAAAACATTCTACTAGGAAATATCTATTATTGGGGAAAGATCTTTTCAAGGAAAAATCAGTGAACCAAGTGAACAATTGGAGGTCAAAAATCATCAACAATGGATATGAAAAACTCGTAGAGATAAGGGTAAATTGTAATAAGAATAATGGGGAAGTAAAATGACTCCATGGGACACAAGGGTGACTCATTATAGATTCTATGAACAAGGGCAATGAAGGGATGCTACCACAAATTGAAGTTGGTGTCAAAGAATAATAATGCCCTCATATTAATTCTAGGGGGAAATAATAAGGAGTTAAGTGACCCACCAAAAGATCAACTTAATGTTTCATGAGACGCAAATTTTAAAAAAAATTTAAGAGGTAAACCAAATTGGAAAATAAGGGGTAAATGAGGGGATAGATACCCTAGTAAACAACAAGGTGGATGCAATTATGAAAGTGAAAACTAGAAATGGAAGAGAACATGGGTAGGGGAATAATTATAAATATCCTTAGGGGTAGGTGAATGGTGGTATAAAAATGAAGAATAATCATAATATGAATGAAGCAAAGTGCTTGTGATATGTGATTATGCAACAAATTCCGATCAATAATGTGGGATTCCAAGCAGTATGACTATCAACATGATGAGAAGAGATGCATGGGACTCAAATATGGTATATAGAATATATAAAGGCGGATTGAAAAACATGGGTACCAAAATGAAACAAGGGTCACTGAACTAGAGAAATAATAGAGAGAATTCTCTAGGGCTAGGTGAATGGTAAATGCAAATGATGGATGGGCTAATTAATCAAATTTAGTGAGGGTGGTAATACAAGTGATTCCAAGGGGAATGGAAGTAAAATGCAACATTATCGAGGGGGATATGCTATGGTAAATAATAGTTAAGGACATTATACCTAAATATGAAATTTTTTTGTAGATAGACAAGGGATTCCATGTTGAATCTTTGCACATGTTGTGGTTCCTAGAGACAACCTCCGGGTTGAGGAGAGGTCATTGCCTAGAACATCTTAAAGTGTATTAAGGACTTATTCATTTCATTCAAGGATTATATATTAATTTATGAATTCTATTTGAATTACCCTACTCAAAGGTAGATTCAACTTATACATACATATTATGTCATTCCAAAGAGTTAGTGTAGTTTCATTGACTGTTGTAGTATAGGTGAAAGCAGAAATTCAAGGAAAGAAAGCAAGTGAAAAGGGTTGAACCTAGAGTCCTATGCACTAGATTTTAGTAGAATCTTAGGTTAAAGTGAGAAATTGAGATGAAAAAATCATGGAGCACATTTAAGGCTTCTAAATTAACATATTACATGTACCATTTTCCATCACATAACTTAGGTAAATCTGCAATTGAAAATTGAAACCAACAACTATAATTACACAATTTTTGAAGAATAAAAACACATGCAAAATAGTAAAAAAAGGTAGAAACACATACTACACATCTCAGTGCTTGGAGTCACCAGGAATATTCTTCATTAAACTTGAAAAATGGCATACATATCATAAATCCAAAACTTGCAAAGACATTGCAGAAAATTTACAGCCTCTTTGACAAATATTTGGACCCTTGCTAATGAATATTTATTCCCTTTTATAGGGAAAATCAAAACAAAAAAAATTGCCCAAATATCTTGAAAGGAAAAAACTATCCAAAATACTCAACTGTGCAAGCGTGCAACTAGTATACCTGTCCTAATGATTGCATTACAAACTCGATTCTCTTCTTGAAAATGAAATATTCATAAAACTACAAAAATGACATGAGCATGTCATGATTCCAAAATCAAAATATCTTCATTGCTTATTGCTTTGATCTGTTGAGGTGGACCCAGGCTCCACTATTCGAACTCATGGTGGATTGATAAAATGGTCACATTTATTACACAATGATGGATCTAGTGTAGGAGTGTTAATGAGAGTGTTGTAGGCCACCCTCAAATTTTTAAGATTGATGTCATTAGGCTTAGCAACAAACAAGGTTTTCACCAACCATAGTAGTTTAAAATCCCTTTGAAAATAATTGACTATAGTTCTTCCCTTGAGAGGCAGTATTTTCATGTGAGGAATCCACCTTGATTTTATCCTCAACCAACAGTTGCTCATACTACTCCCATGGAAGCATGTTCCCTTGAAAGTCCTAACAACTAGGAAATCCTTCTCTAGTTCTCTAAGTGAAACTGAAATTGAATGAAACTACTAGCTTTTCCAAACCATTCACAAATTCCCTAAATCTATCCCTTGCTTCTTTTCTCTGAATCATTTTGGAAACCTTAATAACTACCCCTGTCCTGTCTATGATATCCATTGCTCTCAGGTCATCAACTGTTTTTTCATTTAGGTACTTGATGAATTTTTTTGTAGTCTTGTAATTTTTAGCATCCTCATTCTTGGATGACAGGATGGATAATTAGTGTTCTTCAATGTAATTTTTTGTTCTGAAAATAATTTCATATGCTCCCATATGTTCTTCACCTCAGAAATAATATCATCCCATATTATTTTCTTGGATTCAATGAGGGACATGGTACTTTTCAACTTATTCTTCAATGATTTGATTTTCAGTGCTTTGATTTCATCTTGTGCAACCTGTAATTTATTTTCAGTTTGTTCCACACTTCCCTTTGTGGTATCGAGCTATTTCTCCTTGTTTGCGAGCAGGTAGTTGGTGTTGTCTAGGTAAATTTGTATTTTATTGAGCTCACTCTCTCATAGCTGCAAATCAGTAAGAGTTTTGGCAAACTATTCTGTAGGGTTTTGTCGGTTGTATGGTACAATAGAAACACAAATATGAGAATCAATTATCTGTTGAATCTCTGAAACCTTCAGTTTGTGGGCCACCACCTCATTATTTCTCTCTATCAACTCTTTGGCCAGAATTTCCATCTCATTTTATACATAGGCAAACTCTTTTTGTACATGCTTTTATGTACACATCTTAAGTTGCTGCTTGACTGATTGAATTTCAAATTGTGAGCCTTGTATAGTGGCATCAACAATAGCTTTTTCATTTGGGTCTACCCCAATTTTGAGAATTATCTCCTTGAAGCCCTCATTTCGCAAATGAAGGGCTTTCGAATGAGCCTTCTCCAGTTTTATTTTAGTGACAGATTTCTCCAATAATTTCACTGCCTTGCTGATAGTCAAGGCTCATTTTCTCAACTCATTGTAAATCATTTCTCCTGCCTTCCTATGCAATTTGATCTTGTATTGCAAAGGGACGTTAGCCATGTCCAGTGAAAAATATATTGTCCTGAATTGCGCTCGAGATGGAATGGACTACACTAAAGGATGATAAAATGAAATTTTCATTTGGTTTCATTCTAGTTCCATGGAAGCTAAAAGTATGGTTTTGTATGGGACTGAATGAGATGCTAGTTGTGATAACATTTCATCCCTAAACTTCTTGTTCCTCTCCCTTGTCATTTTCCCTTCCTCCCATTTAAGAAATTTTTTTGATGTGTTTTCCAATGAACTAAGTGTTGTTACCTCAGTTGCGCTGGAGATGGAAATTTTTTGAGTGTTTTCTATCATCACTTGCAAAATTTGTTGGTCCATATTTCCCTCAGTGAATTTGACCTAAATCTATTCATCATTTGTTTCCTACTGTTTGTCCCTTTTGGTTGATGGTGCATCTTCCATCACCATGTCTCCAGCCTCATTAATGCTTCTTTTTTGGTATTTATCTTTTGTGCTTGGTGTCTCGAACTCCATTTCTGAATTAATAGGATATGAGTCTAAATTAGATTTCTACTTCAACTTAGATTTAGATTTATTTTCATAATAAGAAGAAATGATTTATCTACTCCTCTTAGATGCAATGCTGTGAGGATTATATAAGTGCCATACTTCTCCTATTTCAAAGTTTAATTCCTTTAACATATATTCTACCTATTGGAAGCATTTCATGGTGTTCATAATGAAAGGGCCCACAATTATTCCAATATTAAACAAACAACCTTTCTTGGGAGGGACAAAGTGGATTTGGTCAACATTTAATCTATGTCTGATAAAATCTAAGGAAAATATTCTCATAGGCACAAGCACATGTAATTGATAAGGAGGAAGTTCAGACCCATATATATAATTTCAATACAATCTTCAAATAGGAACTAATCACCTACCCTGGTATCCTTGCTAAGCTGAAGGAGCTCTCTCTATTTAGGCATGAATCTAGGGGGAGAGACATTGTTGATGATATTATATGCAGTGTACATAAAGGTGGAAATAAATTGGGAGAACCATTCATTGTTGGAATCCTTCTTCAAGGTGTTGTCCTTGCCAACTATATATTTTATTTGCTTGTTAGTCTATAATGCTTAAGCCTAGGTAGTTAAAATCCTGCACATGTGTGTACAAGAACAATTATACCAGTATGGAATAGTATCTGAAATAGGAGGCAAGGTCAAAGTGGTTAAACTGAAACTTTATAGCTTCGACAAGAAATGTAGGAATATCAAGAAAAATGACAGGCTTCATCATTAAATGTAAGAACCCTAGATCAACTTTGGTGAGATTGGTTGTTTCATCCTCACCTAATAGTAGTGGAATTATGGCCAAAATGGGTTGCATATTTTCTGAATACAAAGAAATGGGGAATATTTCTGAGCTTGGGGGAAATAGAACATTGGGAGTCGAAATTTTTCGAAACAGGGCTTGTCTTTCAATAACTAAGAATCCGTTGTAATTAGAAATAAGGGTGGTCTTTGTGAATTTCTCCAGGTTATGGGATTTTGGGTAAAAAAATGAATTTTGGATCAGTTTTGGGGTGGCTTCTAGAATTATCTCCTCGATGGATGAGATGCAACAATTTTTCTCCTTAATGTAGGAGGCCATAAGTTAGGACACAAACTCAGGGAATGGGTATACGGTTGGGGTGATGAGGTAGTATAAACTCGATTTGACAAATTGAAATATGTTTTCTTTATTCAGGTAGCTACCATATAAGTTAAAACGAAGGTTTGAAAGGTGTAGGGGGAAAAAGGGGTCATGCACCTCTGCCTTGGTGTCCATAAGGGGTTCTATGTGGCCCGGGAGTTTCAAATATTGGGATTTGGGAGTCCTTGGTGCTGATTTATTCATTTTTATCATGGTAATGACATCATGAGGATGAGATACTATGGATTACTTGGTAACCATAGGCAGTCAAATGTTGTGGGAGTGAGGAGGGCTCTGTGTTGGTTGACGGTTGGGTGAATGACATTGTGAATAGGCGAAACAACTGAAATAAACGAATTTGAATGGTAACGGTTGATTTAAGGAGTGTGGGTGGGAAAAATATGGAGGCAACATGTGGCATGGTCGTATTGGATGAGAATCAAGGGGGGTGAATAACCTATGAGATTTTGTGCTCATCTACCACCCTCTCCTTACGGGTGGTCCCTACTTGCTAACGCTGCTGCCTTGCTGACATGACGGTGGCATGCCTGGTTACCGCCCTTCGACAGGGTTCTTGGACAGGTTCAGAAACGAGGCTTGACCCCTAAGAACCAATATTGTTTGTTTATCAACCTTGCTATTTTTTATTTTTATTTTGACTCTCTGGGGGGTAGGCTTCAGCTTAATAGTCACATTTGTTACCTTGCCGGAACCTCACCGATATTGGGCCACTCCATAATGGACAATGATCCAGCCAAAAATTTCCTACAATTTAATCATTGGATGTAACATGTGAAGGAAGCCCATAATTCCTTATTTTAGTGCCTGCATACATTAGGATTTAGAAAAAAAATTCAAAGAAACAAATGTTATTCCATTCCCATCTTCCTTTTTCTGTTTTCCCCGTCTCCTTTATTTCTTCTATTTTCTTTCTTTCTCTAATTATTATTATTATTATTTTTAAGTTTTCAAATACTACCTATGTACATGAATGGTCCTCTTCTACTTCATGAATAATAACAGGAATGATGAAGAGGATACAACACCACACAAATCAACTAATACCAAGGCTTAAAGGTGATTAATAATGTTGGGTGTGTGTGTGGACCTACCTATGGTTTTGTGCATGGGTTTCGCACATGGTTTTGGGCATGATGGTTTTCTTCCCATGGTATTTTGTAAATCCAATCAAGAGAACTATAGTTATGTTCTAATTCAGGGTTAATGGATTGGGGTTTATGAATGATTCTGCATGTATATATATGTATTGTAACAATGAAAGCAATATAATGAAAAATCAATCTGGTAGTCCCGATTTTTGGATCCAGGGGAAAATATCTGTGTATTTTTTTATGTTCTCATCATTGTATATTTTCTGTTTTAAGAATTTTTTTACATGTAATTTATGTACAGGGTTAAAACCTACATTTGGTATCAGATCCAGGTTTCGGCTTCAAGGGGACGCCTTTGTTGTTGAGGGGTTTTTCTCGGGCCTGTGGTATACCTTGTTTATTGGTATATCTACAGGATCGATTCTTGTGGTGAAATAAGATGGAGATCAAGAAATTTAATGGTTAGAGTTTGTAGTTGTGGAATATCAAGATGGAGGATATTTTGGTGGATAAAGATCAGTGGATCACAGTAGATATGTGTACTAAGCCAACGATAATGTCAGCAGAAGATTGGAAAAATTTGGATAAGAAGGCAAAGAGAAAAATATGGTTATGTATCTCAGATTCAGTATTGTTGAATATATCAAGGGAAGCTACCACAAAGGATTTGTCGGAAAAGTTAGGGAATTTGTACTAGCCTATGTATGTGGTGAACAAATTGTTCCTACAAAAAAAACTGTATAACTTGAGGATGAAGGATGGAGACTCAGTTATAGAGCATCTAAATGCCTTTAATACTGTGGTAAGATAGTTGTTATCTATTGATATTAAAATTTCAGATGAATATAAGTGCATCGGTTTCTTTTGTTCTCTACCTAATTAGTGGGATAGTTTGGTAATTGCAATAGGTAGAAATACAAATACTTTGAATTTTGATGAAATAGTCTCATCCTTGCTGTTGGAGGAGATGAGATGGAAAAATATGGAGAGCCAGAATGGATATGCCTTGTATGTACAAGGACAATCTCGGAACATAAAAAAAATTAAGTCCTTGAGTGGGATATCTAAATCTAGAGGGAGATCTAAATCTACAGGAAAACCTGTAAAGGCATGCTAGAAATGTGGAAAGAAAGGGAACTTAAAAAAGGATTGTAGATCTAAAGCTCATGAAAAAGGAAAGGGATTTTATGATGCTCCTTCTACAAAGGCAAAAAACACCTCAGATGAAGGTGGGGATATGTACTTGGCTTCTTCTTCAAGTACACATGTAGATCATGAGGAATGGTTGATTGAATCAACTGCATCCTTTCACTTCACTCCCCATAGGGAGTGGTTCTGCGAGTACGAGAAATATGATGGTGGTAATGTCTTATTAGGGGATGATAGGAAGACTAGAATCATCGGATGTGGAAAATTCAAGTTGAAGTTGCAAGGTGGAAGGATTAGAACACTTCCTGGTGTTTTGCATATTCCTGCATTGGCTAGAAATCTGATTTTTGTAAGCAAGATGGATGATGCAAGTGTAAAAACAATGTTTGAGAAGGATACATACAATATGGTTCAGGGAGCTCTGATATTGATGCAGGTAGTTCATATTGGAACTATGCACAAGATTTTGGGTAGAACTATTATTTATGGGTTCAATAGTTTTGTGGTTCTTGAAAGTGGAGCTGAAAACCTTATGGTCTCTCGATAAAATACCATGCTATGGCATCAAAGGCTTGGAAATATTGGAGAGAAGGGCCTTCGAATACCACATGGTAATGGTATGGTATAAGGTATGTATAGTTTCTCTATGTATTTTTACTTCTGTGAACATTGTGTATATGGGAAGCAGAATCGGGTGAGTTTCCCCTCTGGTGCTAAGAGGGTGAATGAGTTACTAGATCTTATGCAAAATGACATGTTTGGACTTGTGTTAGTTCCATCACTGAGTAAGTCTGGGTATTATGTATCATTTATATATTTCTTCTCAAGGAATTCATGGATATATTTCCTTAGGAAGATAAAGGTGTTGAGGTCAGATAATGGTGGAGAGTTCTGCAAGGAGGAATTTGAAGAGTTTTGTAAGAATTGTGGTAAATAATTAAAGGAAACTATTGCTACACAGCTTAGCAAAATGGAGTTGCAGAAAGAATTAACAAGATGTTTTTGGAAAAGGAAAGAAGCATGCTTAGTGGTGTTGGGTTAGGACAAGAATTTTGGGAAGAGGTAGTGGAGTCTGCATGTTACCTGGTTAACATATCACCTTCATCAGAGTTGGAGGACATGACTCCACATGAGCTATGGATTGGTAAGAAACCCTCTCTTTCACATCTGAGTGTATTTAATTGTGATTCATATGTACATGTTCGAAGGGAGAAAAGAACCAAGTTGGATAGTAAATATGAAAGGTGTATATTTATTGGGCATAAGGATGGCTGAAAAGGTTATAAGCTTTGGAACCCATAAACAAGGAAGGTTTAGTACAACTGAGATGTGGTGTTTAGAGAGATGAAAAATGTTATTAAACATGAATTCCTACCAAAGGAACCTGAGAAGATATAGTTTAAGCTAAAGGAGGAAGAATCAGACTCTACAACATAACAAGAATCAAAACATGATGGGCCACAAACTACAGCTTTAAGAAGATTAGTTCGAGAGAGGAGACAACCAAAAAGGTATAGCCCATCTCCTTTCTGTTCAAATTTTTCTTTATCTATTACAGATGATGATCCCAAAATTGTCAGGGAGGTAGTAGATTCAGAGGATGGAAAACTCTGGAAAGAGGCCATGGTAGATGAAATGGAATCTTTGGACAAAAATGAGGCTTGGGATCTGGTGGGGTTGTCGGCTAGAAGGAAACCCATTCAAAGAGCTAAGGGATCCCACCATCCTTTGCTCTTATTTTTACGCACATCTCTGAAATTGACATTTTTAGGGTTGAAATGGCTGCTTTTCCCCACTTTGGGTTGAAGAAATAAATCATAATGCTTGCTGCTGTACATACAATTGATGCTGAAGTGTTTCTTGACACATTCCATGGATGAATATCTTGCTGCAGCACCATTATTGTGTTTACATATTGCTTCAGTCCCATTATTGGGCATTTTCCAACCATTCTAGCTGTGAGAGGCTTGTCTATCTGTAATATTCCCATTTTAGCACATGGATAAATGGAATATTAAAATTTTTCTATTATCACCTTGCAGTTAAATAAATGGGCAAAGGAGCCCATTATTATTGAATACATGAATAAAATCCCTTATAATGTGAAAGGGATCTTCAGAGTTGCTTCATTTTGCACCCTCAAGTGTGAAAAGGGGCAAATGCATGAAGACAAGGTCATGTTTGACCAAGTCAACAGCGCTGCCATAGGAGGAGTGGATCACTTTATGAGAAATCGTAGTGTGAATAAGGAAGAGGATATTTGGTGGAGGAAACCCTAATGGATGGGGCCCATGGAGAGAGAGATTTCACTTGTTTAAAAGGAGGGCAAGGAAGCCATTGTTATTCATGCTTGGGATTATTGATTTCATTGTCTATTCAGACATTATGCATTATTTTGCTGTTTAGCAAGAATTGCTGGGGAATTCTTGTTTAGGATTTCTTCACCTTATTGAGAGGCCTCTTGAGGGATTTTTCTTCATTCTCCACATCTCTTGGCTCAAGGCAAAAGCTACTCCTTTCAGTTACTGCGTTATTTCTGCTCAAGTGTAACGCAGTGTTGCTGGGTGTTGTAGTGGAGGACTCCACACACCATTTCCTTGGATCATATTTCAGAGGAGGGAGCTTATATTCCTCTGGGAGGTTAGTGAGGGATTTTTCGAAGCTTATTGCAGATAATTGGCATCAGGCCAAGCACTTCCCTTCACCAATAGCGCAGTCCCTTCTCTAGACTGTGTTATTTCTGAGTGCAATTGCAGTGGGGACTTGCTCCACTATTTTGGAGGGTGAGATCTTCAGGGATTGGATCAGCCTTTCACTTGAGAGATCCTTTGGATGAGATTAAACCATGATTTTCAGCATCAGTAGCTATCTCCATCCATTTCTATTTTCTGATTTGCAGCTGCTACCCAACAACTCCGACATTTCTGCAGATTTGCCATTTTGTGCTTATTTCAGCCAATCCTTTCAAGGATCGTGTATTGTAGTTTCCAGGGGTTGAGATCTTACCCCCCCTTCTTTATTTGAGCTATATATTGCTGTATCCATGTATTGATATTATTTGCAGCAGTTTTCCTTCATGGATTGTGCAGTCATAGCCAAGGCTTCTCTTGTATAACAGTATTTTTCCATTTGTTATGTATATGTTTCATCGAGGCTGCATTGCCTAGCTTGAGAGATCATTTTATCAAGATATTGTATACATTGTGGCTGCTATAATCTAATGTAATGGTTATGTGGATCTTCTGGCATTCTTGTATTAATGTATTCACTGCTATTTCCAGCTCATGTTTATGTATTGCTAATCTCCACAATGGTAATATCTTGATATATTCCCAATAGTGTAGCTTGTTCCTAATTTGGAATATTACAGTGGTATCAGAGCATGATCTCTGGCTCATCCTGTGAGTCTCAGCCAAAGAATATCAAGATGATGAAGAAGATGAGTTTACTCTCATCTATTTTCAGATTTAGAGGAGACCTCTCCAAGGAGGTCAAGAAGATTGAAGAAGGAGAAGAGGAAGGGCCATGCACTTCCTACTCTCACAAAGAAGAAGACCAGAGGCATGAAGAACACTTGGAATTTGAAATTCTAAGTGAGTACCTTGCTGAATACCAAGAAAAACCTAGAGCCTTCCAAGAGACTCTAACTTTTTCATAATTTATTCAGCAGAAAGAAGAAAGAAGACCCCACAGCTTTGGGATGATGAGAGGCAATAGATTTCTATTGTCCACATTCGATGGATCACTCACATGTGCAACAGAGGTTTGGGTGAAAAATCTAGAGGATTTCTTCCTGATACATCCTGTAGTAGACAGAGAGGCTGTATAAATTACAGTGTTGCACCTTGAAGGTGAAGCAAAGAATTGGTGGATCGGTCATCTAAGCCATACAAGTGTTTCTACTCTTGTTGAGTTTTCTCAAAGATTGATCAGAAGGTTTGGAAAAAGGAGGAAGGAGCCCTCACCACTAGCTAATGAGGCATGTACCATCACTTTTGAGTCCATGGAGGAGCAACCTTCATCTTCAACAGTTTAGGAGGCCAACACTTATGAGGAGGAAACTCTTGCAACCCTACAAAGAGCTTCCACATTTCACCAAGGTATGATTAAAAATCCATCTCTTGTCATTTCAGCAAACACTTTGGATGGGTCTACATCATTGCATGTAGCTGACTTAGAGTAGCAGAATAACACTGCGCTGTATAAAGGCAGTGATGGAGAAAATAGGAACCATTCCTCATGTGAGCACTCAAAGAGCAACTTCATTTAGGAAGCCATGGAGGAAGCAGTGAGAAGGAGTAGATATCTGGAGATAAGAAACTCTTTCTCCTCTCTAGAAGACACTCTCTCAATGAGCATGCCACAACTCAAATAGAGAATTCTACTAGCAGCAGATCCAAGGCCTCTTTGGTTTTGGAGGACCATGCATGAGGAGGAGATCTCAAGGAGAGATTTCAATAGAGGTGCACTCCCACACATCATGGAGTGCAAGATTCTTCAACAGTTTGAGGAGGTTCTTCCCTTCTCACAGGAACTGATAGAAGATGGAGGACATCTTCGAATGGATAACATCTCTCATGACAGTGTTGGACATTCCTTGAGCCATGCACATCATGATGGGAGGTTTTTTCCTACCGCCTATTTGGATCCTCATAGGGTCAAATTGATCCTCAGGAAGATTTCATTTCAAGGTCCCATGAAATGCAGGAATATGATTTGGGATGATGGTAGCCCTCATGGGAGGAGTACCAATATGAAGGGTGGAAGAAGGAATCCACAATTGGTTGAGTGGATGTGGATGGTGAGCAAGGAGCGGGTGAGCTACTTGCAGATTTATGATACCGGGCAGCAAGAGGCTTGGCTGCGCTGGTTACTCTTGAAGGAGTTTGGCCATCACTTGGCATACACTATTTCCAAGGGTGTGAGGATGGAGAAGATGTGGCAGGATGCTGGCATCATGGAGCAGCAAAGAGTATGGGTGCATAGTGATGATGCAACATTCATGTCATTCACTATGTCTTCATCACATATCTTACATGATGAGAGCATGAGGAAGCCGAAAAAAACATTTGTTGTTGGGGTCATTATTCAGAGAGCAAGGGCAGATTTTCTCTAATTTCTTGTATGATGTTGCAGGAGTAGGAGATGGAACTATCATGGTGCAAAGGGGATGCTCCTTGGCCTTTGATGATCAGGAATTACTTCCACCTTGGGAGAGATTCCATATTTGTAGCAACATTGTTGGAGGGTTTCCCATTTATGTTGAGGAGGCTGAGGACAATAGCGCTATGCCACCTAGAGATTATCTAGTGCCTCATGCAGAGGAATGAGGAGCTCTTGCTCCAGGTAGAGGGATTCTTGCATCTTTGCAAGGAAGTCCCCAGGATCTCATGTATGGAGATCAAGGCACAATTCATGTGCCATTTTTGAGGAGGTGTGGAACCATGGAGACACAAGGAGAGGATAGGGAGGATGACCATCATGATAAGATGAGGTGCACACATCCCTGTCTATTGTATGAGGTTGATGCACCTAAGAAGGTGATTGGATTGCGCAGTGGAAGCATGGAAAAACTTGTTCATTCATATATTCAGTCATCTCTTATTGAGGATGTCTCATTGCATGGAGACATTTTGCCGAGGAGACCACTGGACCAGCAGAGGAGGAGGGATGCTTTGCATGTTGAGGCACCATTCATTGATTTTAGAGAAGTGGAGTGCTTCTAGGATCATCTTTCTTGCATGATATTGACATATCAGCATATGAGGAGTTGCATAGATCATGTGCAGATAAAGGAGATACATAACTCTTTTGGAGGAGTTAGCACAACCACCTCGTTTCTCTTTGAGGATGAGAGGAGACTCAATTTTGAGCCACTCCATTTGCATGAGCAGAAATTATGGTAAGGGTATTGTTTATTTGCATGATGATCGGTATATTCATCCCTTAACCATATATGTACAGGATTTTGCTCCACGGAGGAACATTCTTTTTTCTAGACCCCATGGTCTACTTGAGACCATGAGCACTATTGGTGACCACTCCCTAGGAGGACTTAGGGAGGAAATGTGTTTTGGAGGACATACTCACCTTGCACCATGCATCATTTACTTTCTCCATACATTTTAGGAGAGTAGGAAAACAAGCAAGTGGTTGAGAGGCCACACTTTTTGTCATACTATTTTGTAGTTGAGGGTCAAACTGCATTGGTTACAATTGAGGGACCATTGTCCTTCTCCCTTGCCACACATGACAGCAAGCATGTTTCTCATTATGGTTCATTATGTTGCTGTTGTCTTTGTATTTTTTGAGAGCATGATTGGGGGAATGGCACATTGGTTGGATGTGTCCCTTGGGGGAGAGATCTCCCACATTATTTGCATTGCATGTTCTAATGGGAGCATGAGAGGACATGTGGCCACTACAAAAAAACATTGGTTTCCATTTGAGGTGAGCCATATGATTGTTTGGATACCATATGATGGTGACTTCCAACTCATCACATATGAGGTGATTTGGGACAACATGTTTCATAACACTGGGGAAGAGATCCTTGGAGGTCTAGTCTTCACCTTGCCACTGGAGGGAAACTTTATTGCAGCCCAAGATCAGCATATACTCTACAGTTATCCTAAGTGGAGAGGAGGACAACGTGGGGTAGGCTATTTTGTCTACCAATATCAGATTTTTAGCCCACTTATATTGTAGGAGTCAAAGGTGGAAGATGATTGTCAGGAGTTGCAATGTTGGGGGGTAACTCACTTTGTATGGATGATTGCTTGGGGGATGGAGGATCTACATGAGGAAGATGTTCCTCAACATATTTCAGACTCCATGCCTTGGGTGGAGATTCTTCAGTTCTATCCTTGCAGTTGCTTGAGGACAAGCAACATTTAGGAGGGGAGGATTGTAATATTCCCATTTTAGCACATGGCTAACTGAAATATTAAAATTTTTCTTTTATCACCTTGTAGCTAAATAAATGGGTAAAGGAACCCATTCTTATTGAAGACATGAATAAAATCCCTCATAGTGTGAAAGGGATCATCAGAGCAGCTTCATTTTTCACCCTCAAGTGTGAAAAGGGGCAAATGCATGAAGACAAGGCCATGTTTGACCAAGTCAACAACGCTGCCATAGGAGGAGTGGATCACTTTATGAGACACCACAGTGTGAATAAGGAAGAGGATATTTGGTGGAGGAAACCCTAATGGATGGGGCCCATGGAGAGAGATCTTTCACTTGTTTAAAAGGAGGGCAAGGCAACCATTGTTATTCATGCTTGGGATTATTGATTTCATTGTCTATTCAGACATTATGCATTCTTTTGTTGTTTAGCAAGAATTGTCGGGGAATTCTTGTTTAGGATTTCTTCACCTTTTTGAGAGGCCTCTTGAGGGATTTTTCTTCATTCTCCAAATCTCTTGGCTCAAGGCCAAAGCTACTCCTTTCAGTTACTACGTTATTTCTGCTCGGGTATAACGCAGTGTTGTTGGGTGTTGTAGTGGAGGACTCCACACACCATTTCCTTGGCTCATATTTCAGAGGATGGAGCTTCTATTCCTCTGGGAGGTTAGTGAGGGAATTTCCAGAGCTTATTGCAGATCATTGGCATCAGGCCAAGCACTTCCCTTCACCAACAACGCATTCCCTTCTCTAGACTATGTTATTTCTAAGTGCAATTGCAGTGGGGACTTGCTCCACTATTTTGGAGGGTGAGATCTTCACTGATTGGATTAGCCTTTCACCTGAGAGATCCTTTGGATGAGATTTAGCCATCATTTGCAGCATCAACATATATCTCCATCCATTTCTATTTTCTGAGTTGCAACTACTGCCCAGCAACTTCGACATTTCTGCAGATTTTCCATTTTGTGCTTATTTCAGCCAATCCTTTCAAGGATTGTGTATTGTAGTTTCCATGGGTTGATATCTTACTCCCCTTTCTTTATTTGAGCTATATATTGTTGTATCCATGTATTGACATTATTTGCAGCAGTTTTCCTTCATGGATTGTGCAGTCATAGCCAGGGCTTCTCTTGTATAACAGTATTTTTCCATTTGTTATGTATATGTTTCATCGAGGATGCATTGCCTAGCTTGAGAGATCATTTCCTCAAGATCTTGTATACATTGTGGCTTCTATAATATAATGTAATGGTTATGTGGATTTTCCGTCATTCTTGTATTAATGTATTCATTTCTATTTCCAGCTCATGTTTATGTATTGCTAATCTCCACATTGGTAATATCTTGAGATATTCCCAATAGTGTAGCTTGTTCCTAATTTGGAATATTACATGGGTGTTTAAGAAGAATATGAATGCACAAGGCAAGGTGGATAAATAGAAAGCTCCGTTGGCAGAAAAAGGTTATTCCCAGGTGTCGGGAATTGATTTTGGTGATATTTTTTCTCCTATTGCCAAGTTAGCTTCTATTAGATTACTTTTATCTGTTGCTACTGCTTTTGATTTTAAGCTAGAACAAATGGATGTGAATAAATAATTTCTTCATGGGGATCTAGAAGAAGAGATCTACATGAAGCAACGTGAAGGGTTTGCAGTGAAGGGTAAGAAAGAACTAGTATGCAGGTTAGGAAAATCTATGTATGGGTTAAACCAATTACCAAGGATGTGGTATCATAAATTTGATAAATATATATGGGGACTTGGACTCATCAGAAGAAAATAATATCACTATGTGTATTTTAAATCAATTGGTGACTGTGTTATTTATTTGGTCTTGTATGTGGATGATATGTTGCTAATTGGAAATGACAAATAAATTATCCAGGATTTCATGACCCAATTGTCCTCCAAATTCGACATGAAGGATCTTGGTGCTGCAAGCTATATTTTTGGAATGGAAATTAAACGAGATTGGGCAAAGAGGAAGATCTGGTTAGACCATAGGAAGTATTTTGAGACAATACTATAGAGGTTTAATATGCAGGATAGTAAGACGGTGAAGGTTCCTATTCATGTAGGTGTAAATTTGTCTGATGAAAAATGTCCCAAGACACAAGAAGTGGAAGAGGACATGTCCCATGTTCCATATGCAAGTGCACTCCGTAAAATGTTGTATGCAATGGTCTGTAGTAGACCAGACATTACACATGTAGTGAGAGTATTGAGCAGGTTTATGTCAAAACCAGGGAAGGAACATTTGACAACATTGAAGTAGGTTTTTCGGTATTTGCGTGACAATAATGATTATGGTTTGTGCTACCAAGGAAGACCAAGATTGGAAAGAGTTTTGGACATCCATTTCTTTTTTGATGCATACTGGGCTGCAGATCTAGATCAGAGAAGATCTACAAGTGGGTATGAGTTTAACCTATTCGGAGTCAGTTGAATGAGAAAAATACAGTCTATAGTGGGTATTTCAACTACAGAGGCTAAATACATGGAAACCACTCATGAAATCAAGGATCCAATTTGGTTGTAGAGATTATGTTTGTTGTGAAACCAACTCCAAAAATAGAAGAAAAGAGAGATCAATGCCTTAGAAATCAGCCACTTCGAGGGGGAAACCTCCAATACATTACATAAATGAAAAGTTCTTGGATGATACAAATGACCAAAACCTCCTTCTATATATAGGAGTCCATGGGGCCACAATATAATCCTAGCCGACCTAACAATAATAATGTAAGGGCACAATAATAACAATATTGGGGTTACAGGGGTACAACAATAACAATAAGGGGGCTATACTAATAACAATAAGGGACTAAACTAGTAATATAGGGACCCAACATGCCCCTCTCCTTCAAAAAAGGGTTGTCCTCAATGCTTGAGTAGCTCTGGGTGCTTCTGTATAAAATTCTCATCCTCCCATATAGAATCTTCAATGGGTAAATTCTTCCACTTGATGAGATACTCTGAAATTGATCGATTTCGCAGTTGTCGAGTTCTTTTTCCGTGACCGCTTTAGGTTCCAATATGATTTTTCCTTCCTCATCAAGTTGTGGAAATATTGTTTGGATAGGAATATTTTCACCTATAACCTTCTTTAAGAATGAAACATGGAAAATTGGATGCACTCGTGAAGAAGCAGGAAGCTCCAATTTGTATGCCATAGTACCAATATTTTGCAACACCTTGTAAGGACCATAGTACTTTGGCAATAATTTATTATCCTTCTTAGCTTGCTTGAGGGAAATTTGTTTGTATGGTTGTAGCGTAAAAATATCCAGTCTCCTGCATCAAAACTTCTCTCACTGCGATGTTGATCTGCTTGTTGTTTCATTGGATTTTGTGTCAAATTTAGGTTATCCTTTAAGAGTTGGAGAACTTCTTGTGGATGCTCGATGTGATATTCCACTGCTTGAACCTTAGAATTTTCTCTTAAATATGATGTGATGGACGGTGGATGATATCCATAAAGTGCCATAAATGGGGTCATTTTGCTGCAGTATGGAAGGAAGTGTTATACCACCATTCAGCAAGAGGTAACCACTTTACCCATTTTGTTTTTTTATCAAATACAAAACAACGAAGATATCCTTCGAAACATTTATTCACTATCTCAGTTTAACCATCGGATTGAGGATGATAAGATGAGCTATGAGCTAGTTGAGTACCCAAACAATAAAATAACTCCATCCAAAAATTTCAAGTAAAAATGGGATCTCTGTCACTCACAATAATCTTTGGGTTTCCATGTAGCTTTTTAATTGTGTCCATAAATGTAGTAGCAACTATACTTGCTTTAAATGGATGAGATAATGTACAAAAGTGTGCATACTTGGTAAGTCTATCAACTACCACCATGATGACACTCTTTCCTTCGGACTTGGGTAAACCCGTGATAAAATCCATTGAAATCTCCTCCCAACGTTGACTTGGAATGAATAAAGGTTGTAGAAGACCCGTGGTCTTAATTGTCTCAACTTTATTTTGCTGGCAAACCAAATATTCCGCTACAAAATTTTGAATATCAGATTTAAGGCGATCCCAAAAAAATCTTTCTTCACCCCGTGGTAAGTTTTTAAAAATCCTGAGTGACCTCCTAAAGGAGAAGTGTGCAATTCCAAAAGAATCTTTTGTTTTAGTTGGGAACTCTTACAAAGATATAAGCGATCTTTGTACCACAAGGAATCATTTTTCCAACTAAATGTATTAGATGTACTAGGATATTGCTGCAACTTTTGAATGAGTGTCCACACTTCTTCATCCTTCTTCCATTCATCCCTTTCTTCGGTTATCCAATCCGGTTGGATAATAGAAATGGCACAAAGAAATGCTTCCACCTCTTCATTCTTTCTTGAGAGCGCATCTACAACAACATTTAGCTTCCCTTTTTTGTAGATTATTTCAAAGTCATAACCCAACATATTTGTGACCCATTTTTTCTTCTCTTCTGATGATAGTCGTTGTTCCAAAAAGTGTTTAAGACTATCATGACCAGTTTTTACCTTGAAGTGTCTTCCCATTAGTTAAAGTCGCCATTTCTTTAGTGCATGTCATATTGCTAACATTTCCTTCTCATGTATAGCTTTCTGTAAATAATTTCCTTTGATTGGATGACTATAAAAAGCAATGGGTCTTCATTCTTTCATTAAAACAACACCAATTCCATTTCCTGAGGCATCACATTCCACAATAAAGGTTTTTGTAAAATCTGGCATAGCTAAGACCGGTGCTAGGCACATTGCTTCTTTAAGATTTTCAAAGGCCTTAGTTGCTCCAGAAGTCCATGAAAATGCATCTTTCTTCAATAATGTTGTTAGAGGTGCTGATATTCTCCCATAATTCTTAACAAACTTGAGATAATACCCTGTTAACCCGAGAAATCCTTGCAACTGCTTTATGGTTGTGGGGAATTTCCATTCCTTAATGGCTTTAATTTTATTAGGGTCTACCTTAACACCCTCGTGAGATACAATATAACCTAGATATTCCACCTCTTGTACTCCAAAGAAGCATTTGGATGCTTTTGCATATAATTGTTTCTCTTGCAATAGTTTGAGCACCCTGTCAACATGTTGAACATGATCCTGTTGAGCCTCAAAATTGTGCTTCCTTTCATCTTACTTTACCTCATTTTCCTTTGACCATTGATATCCTAGACCCAATTGATCAATGAATTTAGTTAAAATTACTTTTAGAATGATTTACATGACTGACTTGCTAAATTTTGTGATTTTTTCCATTGTAAAGCATTTTGACCGGAACTAGCTGCAGAATGCAGACATTTCGTAGCTAACTGGAAATTCTGCAGCTGTCTTCACGTTTGGGTATGTTCCAGGTGGCCTCTCAAGAAAAACCGCATATGGGCATAATCCACGTCATGTCTACATTGTTCGTTGCTCACCATGAAGGAATAAACGGATTATGGATATGGTTTTGATACGTGGGAACACATTTAGGAAGGCAGACTTCTATTAGGACTGTCTCAGTCCAGATGTCCTTTTCATTTTTACGTTGCCACTTCAAGAGTCCTAATGTGATTTCAATAAGGAAAGACAATGCTCCTGGAATTGTTGCAAGTCTTGTTATGTATATTTGTTATATAAACACTTGGGAAACCGAGAGCTAGGCTAGATTTTGTTCTAGATTTTGCTTAGATTCTGTGCTACATTTCTGAAGACGCAGAGTGCTATGTTCAAGTTATTTCATCTTTAATGAAGCAGAAAGTGTTGTTTTGAAAGCGTTGATTTGATTTGGAGTTAAATTCCGTCAGGTGGTAGAGGGCCCCTGCCTCTTGCACAGATTTATTTGCGTAATTTAGATAAGTATTCTAGCTGCCTTTACGTTTTTGAATTTGAATTAGTAGTTGTTTTCATTAGCTACCGTGGTTATACTCATTCTAAAAACTCTTCCAAAAGAAGAAGCTCTTCCAAAAGATTATAATGATGAATGGGAAATGGCTATAGTATTGTAGGGTTTAATTGTAGTCTCTTTTATTCACCATCACAGTTATACTTATGCTCAGCACTCTTCCAAAAGAAGAAGCTCTTCCAACAAATCCTTATACTGTCTTAAGCATGATTGTGATCTTGAACGTTTTAGTTGTGTGTTTTCACTAAGTACCATAGTTGTTCTTGCTCTTAAACGCTTGTCAAAAATATCATAATGATGGGTAGGAGATGGCTATGATATCTTAGTTTTTCATTTCTTTCAGTCTTTATGTTTTCATTTGCACTCAATTACACAGTCAGGATTGTTCTAAAAACTCTTCCAAAAGAAGGAACTCTTCCAAAATACCAATCATGATGGACAAACAGACTGTGTAATTCCATATAATAATGCATGATAGCTTAGTTAGGATGCTCCGAAGTTTAATTGCACTTAATTCATGCTCAGTTATTTTGTTTTAAGTTTGATAATGACTTGTAGTTCAGCACTGTTTTAGGCTAGTGACATTTTAGGTTCAGTTGTAGTTCAACTCATTGCATTTTCACTCCATATTCAGTTGCCATTCACTGCATATTAGATTACTTCAGTTGTTAAACTTAACAAAACAACCTTCATTATTCACAAACCTCTTCTTGTTCTAAAATCTATAATTGATTCATAAACATATGAACAGAAGACAATATCATTTTAAGGTCTGAAGTACTTCTGCAACTTCCTTATCATCTCACAAACAAACATTTCCTCAAAAGACTATTTCAAAAATCTATAACCTTTGAGAGAAGTGTAGTGCTATAAAACTGAGTTGCAGAATAGAGTTAAGAATTAGACCTAGAGTATAAGATCTTATGATGGTATCAATGTTTCACTCCAATTATGCTTCAGCAAATCTCTAATCAAGGACAAAATGTTGCATCATTATAAGTTAGTTGTTTAAACTATTTAGTTAGGAAGATTTGCATACTTAGTTGACCATGTCTCAAGCTCTCTCAAATGCCTTTGATGAAAGAATTTGACAAGTTTAGTTTGTGTTTTGAATCATTTTTTTAAAAGTCATTATCAAGCTTTATTTCTGCTTAGTCATAGTTTAGATTTGATTTTGCTTTAGTGTTTGTAATTGCATTTGACATTTGTCATCAACCAATTAGGCTTCACTCTGTTTTTAATCATTAGTTCCTTTCCATTAGCTTTCTAGTCATTTTTCCTTGTGAACATAAAACTACCAAAAGACCAAAAACATCAGAAATCATCACAAAAGACCAAAAACATCATAAAATACTACACACAACGCATTAAGAAACAAACACCTAGGTACATACAGTACACTTCACTTCACCAGTTTACCAACCCTGGTTGACAATTAAATGAGCTCAATTTAGAAGACTAGATTGAGACCAAACATTTTGGCGCCGTTGCCGGGGAAGTGAAAACTAGGTAACCTTTGTTTCTTAGCATCCAAAAACAATTTTATGCGTAGGGAGAGAGATTCAAGGGGAAGATTTATAAGCAACAGAGGCAGAAGTTTGATTTCTAGAACACCACTTGTTTCATCTAGATCCAGAGCTAGTACACCTTCAACTCAAACCCATCTTCCATCCTTTACTAATCCTGGACTTCTAGAAGGCCTGAAATCAGATATTCCATTAGAGAAACCTTCCACTTCATCCACTGAACTTGCCATAGAAAAAAATCTAAAGACTCCTGGTAGGGACATAAATCTTTCCACTTCCATAGGAGATTCAACCATGGTAGAAGAAGGAGGAGGAGGGGTTTTTAATGGAGAACACACACTATTTGGAGGTAGAGGTAGAGGTAGAGGAGAAGGAGGCAGAGGTGCAGATGGAGGAAGAGGTAGAATGGGAAGCTCTTTTGGGTTCCCTATAATTGATGAAGAAACCAATACAACCATGAAAAATATTTCACCCTCTGTCCTTCCAAACTTCTATGGACTCAAAATAAGAGAAAAAAAGAAAATTCAACTGGTAAGACAAATAGCAGACATTATGATGGGCAAGATTGCTATTCCAAAGTATCTTGACCCAGGAAATCCAGTTGTCAAAATTCACATCAATGGAATTGAAATTCAAAACACACTCATTGATTTAGGAGCAGTATTGGGACAAAAAGATTTAATTCCCTATGCCATCTATTATATCAGTAAAAATTTGACTCCTGCAGAGTTAAACTATACTATAACTGAAAAAGAGTTTTTAGCTGTTGTTCATGCCATAAACAAATTTAGACACTATATAACAGGCTATGAAACTTTTGTTCACATTGATCATTCTGCAATTAGATATTTAATGAACAAATCAATCACTAATGGAAGAGTGATAAGATGGTTGTTACTCTTACAAGAATTCAACATTACTATTCTAGATAGGCCTGGAAAACAAAACACAGTAGCTGATTTCCTATCTAGACTCCAAAATATCAAAGACGACACTCCAGTTGAAGATCAATTTCCTGATGAATATCTTTTTTTAATCTCTACTCAAACTCCATGGTTTGCTGATATTGCTAATTATTTAGTTTCAGGAAAATTTCCTTCAATTATGAATGCAAGGGATAAAAGAAAAATCATTTGTGATATTGAAAAATATTCATGGGTTGCTAATGAGTTGTACAAGACAGGTCCAGATTTGATCATTAGAAGGTGTGTTCGTAAAGATGAGATGCCTGAGATTCTCAAGGCATGTCATGATGAACCTTGTGGTGGACACTTTGCAGATAAGAGGAAAACCTATAAGATCCTTAATTTAGGACTTGATTTAACGGAGGCACAAAAGCATAGACTGGAGCAAATCAATGAATTGGATGAGATCAGACAAGATGCAGTTCAGAAAACAAGTCTAGTCCAATAGCAAAGGGCTAGATGGCATGACAAGTACATCAAAGAGAAGAAATTCAAAGAAGGTGACTGGGCTCTCTTGTTTGATTCAAAATTCAAGGATTTTCAAGGGAAATTTCAGACACATTGGCTTGGGCCATATAAAATTGTTGAAATTTTTGATAATGGGGCAGTAAAAATCAGAACTATAGATGAAAAAGAGGTCACTTTTCTTGTGAATGGTCATAGATTGAAGTTGTATCACAAACCACTCTCAAGAGAAGAATTTGTCAAGAAGTTCCAAGAAAGCAGTGATGTGAAGTTAATGAAGAAGAATTCTTCTTCTTCATCAACTTGATTAAATTTTTTGAAGTATTTCTCTTTGAAAAAAAAATAAAAATAAAATAATAATAATAAAAGGTATAAACATGAAAACCAATCATAGATTGGCATGTTTATACATAAAAGATAGGGTGAAAATCAGAGTCTCTCTGACACTCTAACTTTTTCCATTTTGTTTTTGCAAGCAGCTGTTACAAAATCATAAGTTTAGATCCATAGTGCTTATGATCCATCTCATTTCATTTCACTTCATTCACTTATCCATCCATATTCAATTTCATTCATTCATGCTCTACTTCATTCCATATTTCATTCATTCCATTCCATACTCCATCCATCTCATTTTCATGTCAAAATTTAAAGTTTGATGTCTTTCTATAAATGAATAAAACATGTCAAGGATTGCAGGGCAGTTCTTATGTTCTTTCACTCCATTTCATAAATTGAATCCATTCCATTTCATCATCCACTTCATACATATCATGTCTCATCATCCATCTTCATTCATACCATATAAAATTTCACCTATATTCCAAAAACACTCCATTCCATGATCAAAATGCTCTACAGGTACATTCTGCAGCTTAACAGACATTCTGCAGCTGATCAACCTTTCTGCAGCTAGCCAGACATTCCGCAGCTACAAATCCTGAAGGCATTAGTCAGCAGACATTAGAATTGAAACAAAATGATCCAGTGTATCCATGAATAAGAAGCATCAAGAAGAATTATGAAGACTCTTCCAAAGGAGAACAAAGAAGACAAAGACTACAAAAATCAAATGAAAAGCAGAGGTAACAATTTTAGATTATAATGGCATTTCATAAAGTTTAGCATAGTTTTAGTTATGAATTGTTCGAAAAGGTTGTTTTAATTATTTTTATTGATCATGACCAATAAACCCTCCACAAACTTTGGATTAAATCTCTCATTTCAAATTTCATGCCCAACATCATTTAAGCGGTTCAAATGGTCAAAGTGTTTGAATTCTTCACGTCACCCAACAAAATAATTCAATGATGATTTTATTTTCCGTTGTAAAAATCCCCGCCGTCTTTTCAATCATTAATTCGCTTCCTCCACCTCACTCCATTACCTCATTTCGTAACTACCTCCATCACTTCATTCTGTAGTCGGCACTTCATTCCGCAAACAAAGATATCCTTACCACTGAGAGCAGAGCAAAAGGGTAAACGCAGAGGTATAGCAGCATGAGAATTTGAAGCCATTTGTTGCCGTGGGCAGACAAAGTATCACTGTGGGCAGAGATTAAGCATTATCACTGTAAACGCAGAGGTATAGCAGTGAAGAGTTTGAAGCCATTTGTTACCAAGAGACAGAGGTATAGCAGTGTGTGAATTTGAAGTCATTTACCACCAAGAGATAGAGGTATAGCAGTGTGGGAATTTGAAGCCATTTTTCACTGTCAACCAGAGGCATATCAATCCAAAGTTTCATTGTTAATCAGAGGCATATCAGCTTGAAGTTTGAACTGTTTTCATTGTTAACCAGAGGCATATTAGTCCAAATTTTGAAGCTGTTGTCACTATCAATCAGAGGTATATCATTCCGAAGCTTGAAGCCATTTTCATTAAGAACTTGAAGCCATTTCAATTCAAAGGTGAAAGTTATTGTTTCTGTGGGTAGAAGAGTGTTAATCTGAACATTGAAGAGGAAATTATGGGTTTCATAGTAAGAACTGAACCAGTGGGTTCAAAATACCTATAAGGCTATCCTCAATGTAAAGAAATGTTGCAACAGATAGGATGGCTTCAATTTTTAGAGAAATTTAACGGCTTCCACAAAGAAGTCACTAAAACATTTGCAAGATCATTTCAAGGAAATGTAGTTGAAGTGGGAGATGTCAAATTCACTGTCACTGAAGTTTTCATTGCAGAAGCTACAGGGTTGCTTAGAAATGGAAAGAGATGGTTCAAAAACAGAGAATTCCACAATGAATCCTGGAAGCAAATTCTAAAATCACCAGGTATGGATGTCACTGTGTTTAAGAAAGGAATTCCAAGTTCTGAATTGAAAAATAAATGGAGAAACATACTACTTCTTCTACAAAAATTTATTACATGTGAGGGTAGATATGGCACATTTTATGTCTACCACATTAGACTGATAATGCATTTTCTGGGGGAAGACTTAAACCTACCTTACTTCTTGCTTCAAAGTTTGAAAAAGATGGCTTCTTGTGTTCAAAGAAGGGTTCAATTTTTAGAGACAACTCTATATCATCATGGTTTGGTTAAAATTTTGATTGAACATCATTTAGCCAAAACAAATGATACATGGGACAATTTCTTGATAAGAAATCATTTTGAAGAGCCAAAAGAACCCTCACCGGAACCACAGCCTACAAGGAGAAGTAGAAAATGGAGAACCTCAAAAGTTGAAATTGACAAAACAATCCAAGAAAGTAGTGAGGAAATCATCTCAGAGAAGTTGACTCAAATCAAGAGACAACTTAAGAAAGAAAAGGTAATGAGGAAATCTGCCATGGAGAAAGGAGAGGGATCTTCTCGGCCTAGAAGAAGCCATAGATTAAAGGGAAAACTAAGGAAAACTCAAATCAAACAAACAGGGGTGATTAATATAGAAGATGAGGAAACATCCATTGAAGAAGATGTTGAAGAGGATTTTAATGAAGGAACCCCTGAAATTGACCCTGCTCAACAAGAAATTTATGACTATGTGGAAACTTTGGAAAGGAGAGCTTCAGAAAGCAGAGAGAGAACCCCTAGTCCTCCACTATTTGAAATAGATGTACTAAGAAGGGATAGGTATGAGTTGGAAATACTTAATAGACACATCAAAAATGAGAATGAAATTCTCAAGGATCAGGTCAAGCTCAAAACTGATATGAACTCAACCTTATCCCTACATATAGAAAAAGTGGAAAAGGCTAATGACAGGTTGAAGAAGAGGAACAAGAAGCTAATCAGGGCACTTACCAACCTAAGGTTCAAACTTGTCATCAGAAAACCCAGAAGATCTTTAGCTTTCAGGCAAAGGAGAAGGAGAGGATTAGATTTTCTTGTAGAAGCCTCTGAGTTTATAGGATAATTTTCATGAGGACATGCAAGGAGACAGTAGTGGGGGTATGTTGAGCCTCAAAATTGTGCTTCCTTTCATCTTACTTTACCTCATTTTCCTTTGACCATTGATATCCTAGACCCAATTGATCAATGAATTTAGTTAAAATTACTTTTAGAATGATTTACATGACTGACTTGCTAAATTTTTGTGATTTTTGTCATTGTAATGCATTTTGACCGGAACTAGCTGCAGAATGCAGGCATTCCATAGCTAACCGGAGATTCTGCAGCTGTCTTCACGTTTGAGTATGTTCCAGGTGGACTCTCAAGAAAAACCACATATGGGCATATTCCACGTCATGTCTACATGGTTCGTTGCTCACCATGAAGGAAGAAACAAATTCTGGGTATGGTTTTGGAACGTGGGAACACATTTAGGAAGGCAGACTTCTATTAGGATTGTCTAAGTCCAGATGTATTTTTCCTTTTTACGCAGCCACTTCAAGAGTCCTAATGTGATTTCGATAAGGAAAGACAATGCTCCTGGAATTGTTGCAAGTCTTGTTATGTATATTTGTTATATAAACACTTGGGAAACCAAGAGCTAGGCTAGTTTTTGTTCTAGATTTTGCTTAGATTCTGTGCTACATTTCTGAAGATGCATAGTGCTCTGTTCAAGTTATTTCACTTTTAATGAAGCAAACAGTGTTGTTTTGAAAGCGTTGATTTGATTTGGAGTTAGATTCCGTCAGGTGGTAGAGGGCCCCTGCCTCTTGCAGTTTATCTGTGGAATTTAGATAAGTATTCTAGCTGCCTTTACGTTTTTGAATTTGAATTAGTAGTTGTTTTCATTAGCTACTGTAGTTATACTCATTCTAAAAACTCTTCCAAAAGAAGAAGCTCTTCCAAAAGATTATAATGATGAATGGGAAATGGCTATAGTATTGTAGGGTTTAATTGTAGTCTCTTTTATTCACCATCACAGTTATACTTATGCTCAGCACTCTTCCAAAAGAAGAAGCTCTTCCAACAAATCCTTATACTATCTTAAGCATGATTGTGATCTTGAACGTTTTAGTTGTGTGTTTTCACTAAGTACCATAGTTGTTCTTGCTCTTAAACGCTTGTCAAAAATATCATAATGATGGGTAGGAGATGGCTACGATATCTTAGTTTTTCATTGCTTTCAGTGTTTATGTTTGCATTTGCACTCAATTACACAGTCAGGATTGTTCTAAAAACTCTTCCAAAAGAAGGAACTCTTCCAAAATACCAATCATGATGGACAAACAGACTGTATAATTTCATAGAATAATGCATGATAGCTTAGTTAGGATGCTCCGGAGTTTAATTGCACTTAATTCATGCTCAGTTGTTCTGTTTTAAGTTTGATAATGACTTGTAGTTCAGCTCTGTTTTAGATTAGTGACATCTTAAGTTCATTCTTAGCTTAACTCATTGCATTTGCACTCCATATTCAGTTGTCATTCACTGCATATTAGACTACTTCAGTTGTTAAACTTAACAAAACAACCTTCATTATTTACAAACATCTTCTTGTTCTAAAATCTATAATTGCTTCATAACCACAGGAACAGAAGACAATATCATTTTAAGGCCTGAAGTACTTCTGCAACTCCCTTATCATCTCATAAACAAACATTTCCTCAAAAGACTATTTCAAAAATCTATAACCTTTGAGTGAAGTGTAGTGTCATTAAACTAAGTTGTAGAATAGAGTTAGGAACTAGTCTTAGAGTAGAAGATCTTATGATGGTATCAATGTTTTACTCCAAATATACTTCAACAAATCTCTAATCAAGGACAAAATGTTGCATCATTATAAGTTAGTTGTTTAAACTATTTAGTTAGGAAGATTTGCATACTTAGTTGACCATGTCTCAAGCTCTCTCAAATGCCTTTGATGAAAGAATTTGACAAGTTTAGTTTGTGTTTTGAATCATTTGTTTAAAAGTCATTATCAAGCTTTATTTCTGCTTAGTCATAGTTTAGATTTGATTCTGCTTTAGTGTTTGTAATTGCATTTGACATTTTTCATCAACCAATTAGGCTTCACTCTATTTTTAATCATTAGTTCCTTTCCATTAGCTTTCTAGTCATTTTTCCTTGTGAACATAAAACTACCAAAAGACCAAAAACATCAGAAATCATCACAAAAGACCAAAAACATCATAAAATACTACACACAACGCATTAAGAAACAAACACCTAGGTACATACAATACACTTCACTTCAGCAGTTTACCAACCCTGGTTGACAATTAAATGAGCTCAATTTAGAAGACTAGATTGAGACCAAACAGATCCTTCCAAGACATGCTGTAGATTAGTATATCATCAAAAAATACTAGCACAAATTTTCTAAGGAAGGGTTTGAAAATGGAATTAATCAACCCTTGAAATGTAGAAGGTGCATTGGTAATGCCAAAAGGCATGACCAAAAATTCATAGTGACCCTCATGAGTTTGAAATGTTGTTTTCAGAATATCTTCAGTCTTCATTCTAATTTGATGATATCCTGAACGAAGATCCAACTTGGTAAAATAAATTGCTCCATGTAATTCATCCAATAATTCATCAATCATAGGAATGGGGAATTTATCTTTAATAGTGAGCTTATTGAGCTCCATATAATCTGGACACATGCACCATGATCCATCCTTCTTGTGCACCAATACAACTAGAGCAGAGAAAGAACTTTGACTAGGTTGAATTATACCAGCCTCTAACATTTCTACAATCATACGTTCAATTTCACTCTTTTGGACATAAGGATATCTATAAGGCCTGATGTTTGGAGGAGCACTTCCTGGAATCAAATGAATAGCATGATCATGATCACGAATGGGTGGGAGTCCTTTGGGAGTTTCAAACACCATGGAATGATTGTCCAAGACTTTTTGGAGATCTGCAGAAATAGATGATTTTGATGTTGGAACTTCTAGTGAGCATAATTGTGCAAGTATGCCTCATTGTTATTTCTTCAGAAGCTTTGTCATGACATTAGAGCTTATTATCTTTCCCGGCTTCCCTGTGATACCCCGTAATTCGACTTCCTTTCCTTCTGAAAAACATTTCAAGAAAAGTTCTTGAAAATTAAAAGCTACCGTCCCCAAAGATTGTAACCATTGTACTCATAGTACAACATCAACGCCTCCCATTGGAATGGAAAGCATTGGACTATTCAATACATATTCCCCCATGGTTAGCTTGAAATTATGGCATTTTCCAGAGCAATTTATAGTTCCTCCATTTGAAACCATCACTTGACATTATGGTGCTGGGTATAGGAAACAATTCAATTCCTTAGCTACCTTACAATGAATAAAATTATGGGTACTACCCAAATCAATCAACACTATTACCTTTTTCTTCTTGATATGTCCTTCTATATTGAGAGTTTTAGGAGTGGTAATTCCTGCCAATGCATTACACGATATGGTCAGACTCATTGCTTCCTCTTCTAGGGTTAGTTCCTGGTGTATATCCTCTTCTTTGGAATATTCTTGTTCATTTTCTTCTTCCTCTTCACAATCTATGTAAAATAATTTCTTCTCAGCAAACTTATGACCTTTAGTGTATTTTCTATCAGAATTGTAGTAAAGCCCTTTTGCTCTTTTTTCTTCCAATTGTTGCGGTGTCAACCTTGTAGGTTGTGGAAGTCTAGGAGTAGGAACACTTCCATCTTTATAGATGTGAGTGGTAGGCTTCCTTGTTTCCATAATTTTACATTTAATTTTTCTTGCCAACCTAAATGCCTTCTCCAATGAATCAGGTTCCCAAACGCGAACTTCATGTTGGATTTTATCCTTTAAAGTCCCTATGAAGACATCAATCCTGTGTTCCTCTGGAATATCAGTTACCCTTATATTCAATTTTTGGAAATCATCAATGTGCTCCACCACTAATCCCTTTTGTTTGAGATTTATCAATTGGGTAAATAAGGTGTTGCTCTTTGTATCCTCATAATGTGCTATCATTTCCTCTGTAAAAATTGACCAAGTGACAATTTTTTTACGGGAGAAAAGCCATCAATACCATATGAATGTATTCTGTTATAAATGTAAAGTTGCAATGCGTACCTTTTGTGTGTTTTGCACATTATTGAGATCAAAATATTGCTCCATTTGTAGTATCCATGTTATGGGATCCTTGCCATCAAAATTCCTCATATCCATCTTTGGAATATGGTGGTTCTTCCATCCAACATTAGAGTTTATGAAATCACGATTAACATCTATTTTGTTCTTATCATGAGTTTCTTCTACTATCTTTTCGCCATTAGGAATAATTTCTTTTATCAACTTTGTCAAACCTTCCATGTGTGCATTTAGATCATTCTTCATGTTTTCCATGTTGCCTTTCATTTTTTCTTCCATGTCCTCCATCTTAGCTTCCACGCCATCCATCTTAGCTTCCACACCTTTCTTAAAACCATCCATATTATTCTTCAAACCATCCATCTTCGCTTCCACACCTTTCTTCAAAACTTCCATTTCATTTTTTGTTGCTCTTTGCGAGAGTGAAATTTGGTGCACTTGCTCTTGTAATTTTGATAGATCATGTTGCCATTGTTCATCTTCATGAGTCATAGTAAAGTATTATGAGGGATTAATGGGTGTTGAATTATTTTTAGGAGGCATTTTAGAATCCAATACTAAATTATATGCTCAATAGGCCCTTGGAATCACTTCACACTAATTTTTTACACAAGACTTATGCAATTCAGAAAAAAATACACAACGTTTTCTTGATTTTGAGGAGCTCGATATTGAAACTGAATTATCTCTGTGATTTTGGATCTTAAATATTTGAAATTTGGCCTTGAGGTAGTCCTATGAATCCTCTTTCGAATGCCATAGGTCTGGCTTGATTTGTATTCTTCAAGGAAAAGTTATGTCCAATCTCCCACAATGACCTAATTATGTACTGGTTTAGTAGATCGAACTTGTATGACTTGCCACGTGTCACTGTTTCCTCCTTCGGCTCTGAAATTTGTAGACAGGAAACTACAGTCCATGTACTTGTGTCCACTCTTTACATAATTCCAATCCAATTCTCAGAGAGAGAGAGTTATGAATATTTTCCCACGATCACCTCTTTGAGATGAAATTCGGGTGCCTGAAACAACCCTAAATTCCACAGATCATATCTCCGAAACTGTTGCGAACCAAGCTCTGAAATTTTATGATGTTGTTCCTTAGGATTTCAACTTCACACTCTAAAAACTTCAGCTTCTGAACCTTCGTAGAAAAAACGCTACAATGAAATTTCCACGATGACATTTTAGGTTAAATTCAGGAGCCTGCAAAAAGCCCTAACTTCCACAGATCATATCTCCAAAAATATTGTGAACCAAGCTATGAAATTTTGTGACGGTGTTCCTTAGGATTTTGTCTCAGTGCTCTAAAAATTTCATATTCTGAACCTTCGTAGAAAAAACGTTATAGCGAAAATTCCACTATGACCTATTTGGAGCAGCGAAACCATAAAAGCCAAAGCTCTGATACCAAATGTTGTGAAACCAACTCCAAAAATAGAAGAAAAGAGACGTCAACGCCTTAGAAATCAGCCACTTCTAGGGGGAAACCTCCAATACATTCCATAAATGAACAATTCTTGGAAGATACAAATGACCAAAACCTCCTTCTATATATAGGAGTCCATGGGGCCACAATATAATCCTAGCCGACCAAACAATAATAATGTAAGGGTACAATAATAACATTATTGGGGTTACAGGGGTACAACAATAATAATAAGGGGGCTATAATAATAACGATAAGGGACTAAAATATTAATATAGGGACCTAACAATGTTCAAATTTGGGGTTGGTACAACGAGCTATAAGGATAGACTATGACAACCAAAGTGCTTTTTTCTTGGCAAAGAACCCTGCTTATCATTCAAAGTCAAAGCACATTGATATTAAATATCACTTTGCGATGGATATGGTTGAGGAAAAAAAGGTTTTTTTGGTAAAGTGGATACTTTGAAGGATGTTGAAGATGCATTGACGAAGTCTGTGAGCACGAAGAAGTTTTCTTAGTGTAGAGAAACAATGGGCATTGTAGGATTGGACCAATGACTTGGCTCTCTTGTGACCCTCGTGTCAAAAAGAAAAAAAAAAGTGGCAGAATGTTGGGTGTGTATTATTGAGAAGGGGGGGTTTAGGGTGGCAGTAGCCCATTCGGGGAAGCGCCCCGAGAAATTTTTTTTGGACCCTATAATACGTGTATAGACCTACCTATGATTTTGTGCATGGTTTTCGGCATGATGGTTTTTTTCCCATGGTATTTTGAATATCCGGTCAAGAGAACTACAATTATGTTATAATCCAGGTTTAATGGATTGGGGTTATGAATGATCGACATGTATATATATGTATTGTAACATTGAAAGGAATATAACGAAAAATAAATCTAGTAGTCCTGGTTTTGGGATCTAGGGGAAAATCTCTGTGTATTTTTTTTATGTTCTCTCCATTGTATATTTTCTATTTTAAGAATTTGTTTGCAGGTAATTTTTGTATAGGGTTAAAACCTACAAATAAAATATAACAAATGCATATAAATTCTAATTAAACGGGTGCCTACTTTAATGCTCCCAAAAAACGAAGCTTCCATATAAGGTACCAAAGCAAGGGAATTTGAGAATACCCTTTTTAAGGGATCTAATATATTATTCCATTGACGTGGATGAAATTTCCCTCATCGAGATGGATCCTTGGATTCCTTGATGTGTGAGTATTACCCTCATTGGTTGAGTGAGAAAGTAGCATGAAAGTGAAGGCACAATCAAGAGGAAGAGGTCATTAATATTTATGTTGTGAATTCAAGAACATGTACTACTATGAATGAATGGATGATGTATGCAAAGACGTCAATCCTTTATTTATAGGGAAAATAATGGTTAAAACCTCTTGACACAAGCTTAAAAATAGTTGGTAAATATTACCATATCAAATTTAATAATAAAAATTAGGATTTTAAAATGTCCACTTATAATTATTTTCCCTTTTTGGTAAATTCAGGCTAGAAACAATCAAAATTGTGATTTTTTTAGAGTTATGGATATTTTAGAGGTAATTCTTATGCTTGTAACATGATTTCCATAGGTAATATTTGCGTACGCCTA
This sequence comes from Pinus albicaulis, assembly GCA_034641835.2. Taxonomy (NCBI): domain Eukaryota; kingdom Viridiplantae; phylum Streptophyta; class Pinopsida; order Pinales; family Pinaceae; genus Pinus; species Pinus albicaulis. The sequence goes on from CM076579.1 coordinate 1,294,622,196, forward strand.
TTATTTCAAAATATGGATTTGTATTGACAATGTCTAAAGTTCTACTAGAGGTGGAAATTAAGTGAAATGGAGATTATCCATGTTGATAAGGGTATGTTTAAAAAAAGCTTATCAAAATGTCACAAGCAAGCAAGCACTAAGTGATAAAAACATTATCCTTGATGTGTGAGGTTAAGAGTAAATTATGTGACTAAAATACATCATGTTTTTGTTTTTCCAAGCTTAGAGACTTCCAAGGATGGAGATACATGTCCAAGGAAGAGGACCACCTAAGGAAAGGCCATGGAGAACTGCTTATCAATAATAAAGCTAAAATGTGATGTTTGTACAAGGTTTTAATAAGGAAAATGTTGGAATACCTATACTTGTTGAGATGGCTCATGATCATGATGTAGTGGTGTGCCACAACATAAATGGGCAAGGAAAATGAGACAAATTTTGGTATCAACATAATATAATATGATGCTAGAAAAGATATGCCAAAGTGTAATACAATGAGATGAAAATTTGTACATATATATATATGTATGGATTAGAATGGATATGTATACCATAGAAAGATTATGAATACAATTGATTTGGATACATTGGAACTGATTTATCGTCATAGAGGGGTGGCAGGTAAAAAAAAACTATGAAGCCTAGTTGAATAGGAAAGGGACTCCAAAGATTCTAAATGACAAAGTAGAAGGGAGGATAAAACCAAGGGATTTGAGAAAAACTAAACCGAGCCTATCAAATCCAAGGAATCTCAATGGTGCAATAATGAGTTGGATTTGAGCACATGAGATCTTTCAAAGTCTGAGAGTGATGAGGAAAATTTTCTTGTGGTCCATGGTAGCCCATTAAGGTGGAAAATGGGTACTAGGGTACATAAGGAAAACCCTTACTATAAAAGTATTAATGTCAAAAGGGGGGAGTTAATTGGCACCTAGGAGTAAGAGGAACTCCTAAGGTCCAACATCCAAAGTACAACAACTAGAACCATATCTTCAAAAACAAGTGCTAAGGCTAGAGAACATGGGGCCTACTTAAAGCATGATCCCTTCTTAAGCGATAATACAACTCATGAATGTTAGATAAACTATTATAATCTCTTGAATTGTTGGACCATTAATTATATGAATCTCAATGCTAGAGTTGAACATGAAAGAAACAACCAAGTCGAGAAGAAATTGGGATTCTTCGTATTTAGTTCGAGGCATCTACCAATGAGGAATAAAGGACCAAGGTACATTAACATCTAACATGGAACCCTCAAAAATAGGTGTTGAAGTATATAGGGGAAGTCCTATTAAGATCAAAGGGAATAAGGTATCCTTTAAACTAGCATGGGGTAAAAGTTTAGAAGGACTAATTAAAATTGTCACCATAGGGATAATGGGAAGGAAAAGAGAGATTGACTCAAGTCATCCATTGTGTAGATCATAAAGACAAGGCTAATTTAATAATGACTGAAAAAATTATACTAGGAATTATCTATTACTAGGGAAAGAGTTTTTCAAGAACAAATCAATGAACAATTGGAGGTAAAAAATCATCAACAATGGATAGGAAAAAATCATAGAGATAAGGGTAAAATGTAATAGGAATTAGGGTGACCTGAAATGACTCTGGGAGACACAAGGGTGTCTCATTATATATTATATGAACAAGGACAATGAAGGGATGCTACCACAAATTAAAACTGGTGTCAAAGAAGAACAATGCCCTCCTGGTAGTTCTAGGGGGAACTAAGAAGATAAGGAAGATAAAGGAGGAAAATGTCCCACCAAAAGATCAATCAAATGTGTCAAGAGACACAAATTTCAAAATAAATATCATGAGGGAAATGAAATAGGAGAATAAGTGGGAAATGAGAAGATAAATACCCTTGTAAACAACATGGTGTATGTAATTATGAAAGTGGAAACTACAAATGGAAGAGAACATGGGTAGGGGCATAATTGGAAATATTCTTAGGGGTAGGTGAATGATGGTATAAATAAGCAGAATCATCATAATATGGATGGAGCAAAGGGTTTGTGATATGCGATTATCCAACTGATTACTACCAATCATGTGGGAGTTCAAGTAGTAAGACTATCAACATGATGCAAAGGTATGCATGTGACTCAACTCTAGCATCTAGAGTAATTTCCTAAAGGTGGATTGAAAAACATGTAGAAATTATACAAACAATATGTATACTAGAGCATGTGATTCAATTTGATCATGAAATATACTAAAGCAAGATACCGAATCCTTCTACAATTAATTCTGCGGAAATTAAGCACGATCGCACAATCACACCAAGTAAGAGAAAGAAAAATAGTCCACAACACAAGGTATTTTTCTGGGGAAAGCTTGCTGCTCAAAACCCCTCTATCTCTATTGTATAATGAACCAAGGAATCATGAAACAATACAATGTGCTCTTCTCACAAGAGTCTGCTACACTATCCTGACCGTCTCACACTAATCTAGACAAAATTGGGCTAGTACTTAGCCAATTCTCAACCTTTGCTCAGTCTGCCTTGCTTATGCAATCCATAGGAAATTAATCCCTATTAAATATGATAATTAGAAAAATCCTATGGTGTTTTAACTACATCTGGGAAGTTTGCTAAAAATACAACTGATATTTAACATCCCTTTAACCTCTGTCTCAACTGGGTCTTCATCAGAACTGACATTAATGCAGCTATTAATAGTAAATCATCAGTCACTTGACAAAACACTGCATGTGAATTAAATTTGATTTAATTCACTTCACCTCTCACTAGTGCAAAAATCAGTTACAACTAGTTAGCCTAACTTTAACCCACTTAATACAATTAACTGCTTTATCATGCATTAAACTAATTCACTAACTCAACTTGGACTCAAAAACTAATATAACCACTCTGCATGCCTCACCAACCACCCTTAACTCAAAATTCATGAGCTAACTGAGTCTATCACACTCAGTTAACTATTACAAGTGATTATGAGATAATATTACAATTTATTGTCCAATTTATTTAAGGGATAAATAAATTTGACACACATTTTTTCTAATTTAATTAAAAAATAAATAAATCAAAGGTCTCCATGGTAGCAATTTCTGGATGCCATTTAATGGATTTTGTTTCTCGATGCCAATTTCACTTTTTCTTGTTGCAAATTTCAACACTCCATCTCAACAAGAAAGGAATCAATTTGTCCCGATCCTGTACCTTTGGAATGTTGTTGCATGCGCACATGCAACTCTTGCATGCAACACTTCTCTAGTGTTGTTCGCACATGCAACACTTCTCTAGTGTTTTTAGCACATGAAACTCTTGCATGAAACACTTTTGAAACTCAATAGCCTCCAAACAACTTGAATCAGTATAATGCATATGTCATTAGAGTCTTCTGACTGCTAGTACCTACTACACATGTACTGGAATCTCTGCGTTGTTGACATTTGCATCCATGCACTCTGCACTGTTTCCAACTCTGATCTACGCTCTAATATCCAACACATGTCACTATAATTTCTGTCTTCCTGACATCTGACTACATCAATCTAACCGATCCTTCCTGCTACTTTTTTATTGTGGGCTCCTCATAGCAAGGTTCGATCCATGAGACACACCATCTCAATGAACCCTACCCAATTTCTTCTTGGGATTAATTTTGCACATCACACCACCTCACACCTGGAGGTATAGCTGCATGTACTCCCTCTTCCCTTCTGGCTCAAAATTCCCCCCCCCCCTGAGGTCTCTACTTGAGTGGAATCTTCCACTTGGTCTCCTCTCTGCTTCTCCAATTGTGGCTTCTCCACAACCTTCTGATATTGCTTCTGAGGCTGCATGTTGAGAGATAATTGCTCCCTCTCAACCACCAAGTCACTAACCACTTCTTTGCTCCTCAAATCCTTGCATGCATGCTCAACCTCAAGAGCCTACATGTTCTTGAATCTTGAACCGTTCTGCTTCAACTCTCCCGTGGCTATGTGTTTAAGAATTTTTTTTCCTTTTCTAAACATTACTTCATAACCACAGTCTTCCAATATCGCTATAGAGACAAGATTATTCCTTAGGCCTGGAACATACAAAACATTTTCTAGTGTGAATTGGGAGCCATTTTCCCACTGACAGGTAATTGTACCTATGCCACTAGCGCTATACCTATCGCCATCTCCAAAATCTATGCTTTTTTGGAGGTTCTTCTCCTCCAAGTCACTGAAGAGATCTCTATTCCCCGTAATATGGAACGAGGCACTGCTATCTAAATACCACATGCATCCCATTACAGTGCGGGTCATGCATGCAATGAGAGTAAAATCAAGCTCGAACTATGAAGCCAATGCTTTACCCACTGCAACTACAGGCTCCTTCTTTCTTGTCTTCTTCCATGGAAAATTCAAAGCATAATGCCCCTGCTCGTGATAGTGAAAACATCCGATCTTGGACAAGTCTCTCTTGCCCTCTTTTCCTTGGGACTTCTTTCCCTTGGATTTATTTCCTTTTATTACTCACGCACATTGTAATTATCCTGCCATCACAAAAATTTCCTAAAAAGTGTTGATTTTAAATCAACAATATCTCCCTTGATCCGAGCAATGATTCGACCGATTTTATTGTTCAATTTGGGTATTTTTTCGCAAGGAATTCAAATATGCTATTTGTTTTCAAAGATTTTTCATCCAAATTTTCAAATATTCTCTACAAACTCACTGCCCAAACAATTCGTACTCTGATACCATGTAGAAATTATACAAAAATTATGTATTCCAATGGATTCAATCTGATCATTCAATATACTAGAGAAAGATATTGAATCCTTATACAGTTAATTCTGCGGAAATTAAACACGATCACACAATCACACCAAGTAAGAGAAAGAAAATCAATCCACAACACAAGATATTTTCTGGGGAAAGCTTTCTTCTCAAAACCCCTCTATATCTATTGTATAATGAACCAAGGAATCATGAAACAATACAATACACTCTTCTCACAAGAGTCTGTTGCACTATCCTGACTGTCTCACACTGATCTGGACAAAATTGGGCTAGTACTTAACCAATTATTAGCCTCTACTAAGTCTAGCTTGCTTAAACAATCCCTAGGCAATTAATCCCTATTAAATAGGATAATTAGCCTTCCTTGACTGCACAATGCTCATGGGAAATCCTATGGTGTTCTAACTGCATCTGGGTAGTTTGCTAAAAATACAACTGATAGTTAACATCCCTTTAACCTCTGTCTCAACTGGGTCTTCATCAGAACTGACATGCATGCATCTATTAATAGTAAATCATCAGTCACTTGAAAAATCACTACATGTGAATTAAATATGATTTAATTCACTTGACCTCTCACTAGTGCAACAATCAGTTACAACTAGTTAGAATGACTTTAACTCACTTAATTGAGTTAACTAATTTCTCATGCATTAAACTAATGCAATAACTACAACTTGGACTTAAAAACTAATAGAATCACTCTGCATGCCTCACCAACCACCCTCAACTCTAAATTCATGAGCTATCTCAGGCTATCACACTGTTAACTATTACAAGTGATTATGAGATAAGATTACAATTTATTGTCCAATTTATTTAAGGGATAAATAAATTTGACACACATTTCTTCTAATTTAATTAAAAAATAATTTAAATCAAAAGCCTCCATGGTACCCATTTCTGGATGCCATTTTCTGGATTTTGTTTCTGGATGCCAATTTCACTATTTCTTGTTGCAAATTTCAACACAACATGGGTACAAAAATGCAACAAGGGTCACTAAAATAGAACACCCATAGAGAGAATGCTCTACCTCTAGTTAAATGGTAAATGCAAATGATTGATGTAATAATCCATCTACTTGAGTGAGGGTGGTCCTACAAGTGATTCCAAGCGGAATGGAAGGAAAATGCAACATTCTCATGGGGGATATGCTACGCTAAATGATAGTTAAGGAGGTTATACCTAAAGAGGAGTAAGGTTTGTAGATAGACAACAGATTCCATAGAGAATTGTTGCACTCAAGTAAACTAATACCAAGGTTGAAAGGTGCTTTAAAAATAGAAATTTGAATTAAAGGGGTACCTACTTTAATGCTCCTGAAAAAACTAGCTTCTGTATAGGGTACCAAAGTAAGATAATTTGAGAATACCCTTTTTAAGGGATCTGGAATATTATTCCAATGACGTGGATTTCATGTCAATTGAAGTTTGTATGAATCCCTATGAGGTGAAAAAAAATATGAAGGTTTTCTATAAAAAGGGATAAATTTCCTAATTCATATTTAATTTTATATATGATGATTTTGAAGTCAAGGACGAAGGCCCTAAATGTTTTTGTACTTGTTATGGACATGTTGAATTTGAGAATTTAAATTTTCAAGTCTTAGGTAGGTGGTCTAATTCTCCTTGTCATTTCTTGTAGATTAATTTTTTAGGATAGATCCTAGTTAACCTTAAAGGGCCCTAAGAATTTTTTAGGACTATCACATAAAATAGGGCCAATTTATGTGTTGGGAGTGTTGAAACTATCCCCAATTTCTATGTTGGGAGTGTTGAAACTAGGCCTAAAATTTCCCAAAAAGGGTAATTTTGAGGGGAAAATGGTGGTGGAACTTAGATAACATATACATGGGAAAAATTACTAATAAATTTTGTTTTTTTGTAGAAATGGTTGGGTTTAAAGTCTTATGTTTGGATGGAATTCTTTTAGAGATCCATTCTACGATTAGTGGGGATGAAATTGTTCAAGGACCAGCTAGACATGGGTTTCTAAAGTGCATTAAGACTCCACTTATGATGGAAATGGAGGGGCTTCTCTCCCATATTGTATAATATTTGGATCCTAATTTAGGAGCATATGTGGTGCAAGGGAAGACAATCAAAATCACTTTCCACGATATCTATTTTTTCATTGGGATTTTGATGATGGGTGCATTTGGTGACCCTCAACTTTTGATTCCTTGAGGTAGGAATTTAGAGGATTTTCTACATACCCATGGAAATGATAGTACTATGGTCGAGGATGGCACCATACAAAGTATGGATATTAAGGACTTAGAGACACGGGATATTGCTACCACTCCAGGTCCAATTTTTTGGGACCTTTGCTACCCATGTGATATCTATAAGAGTTATTAGTTCATTGAGTGAATCCTTGCTAGGACTTGATGGGCCTCTTAATTTAATTTCTAAGGGTATGTAAATTTCATTGTGAACCCATGACTTGTATGGAACTTGCAAGTTATCATGCACTTTATATGCAAGTATTCTTCTTAATTTTACTGTTTTTCTACATGCAAGGATATATGTAAATCACACCACACTATACTAGATAGAAAATTGCGGAAAATTAATTAACACCACACATGTCTAGAAAGTAAATTATGAAAAAGTAAATCACACCACACATTGTTGGAAATTAAATTATAGAAAAGTAAATCACACCACACATTAACATGAATTAAAGTGTTAGTAAGTAAATCACACAAAAGTAAATTGTAATAAATTAAAGTGCAATAATTAACCATAAATATTCAACAAGAAAATAAAGCATGTTTAATAAATACACTGTTGAAACGAATATTATAGAAGGTAAATCACACTTCATAAGTTTTGGCTTGGATGCTTCCTACCATTGAATATTTCCTAGAAGCAAGCTTTGAGGTTTGTTGTGGTTATAACCAAATTGGGTAAAATATAAATTGCAAAAACTTGCACAACTCAAATATATTCTTGACCTAGATAAATCCTTTGGCTGGAATTCATGAAGAAACTTGATTACACCTCCATTAATTAATAAAACTCCTGAAAGTTGAACAATCTAGCCTAAAAAACTTAATAATACCATAACGAAATTACAATTTTGAAAGCATTCATGAAACTCGATCGTTGGTAGCTATAGGTGATTTAAGAATTCAATCTTATTCTATTGCATAAGTCACACACATGAATTAAACATGCATCATAGAGAGGATATACAAGAAATATTATCTATTAAAATAGGAAAAGGAAGATTACAAATATGAATATGTGTGCAACCTCACTCTAGACAAATTTAACCTCTGAACTTGATTTTAAATTTTCTCCACCACACTCATTCTCACATACTCTCATACATAGTTACATTTAAAAGCTATTGTATAAATATCTTGTATTCAATCTAAAAAAACTCAACTTATCTTTCTGAAATATCTAAGGAATTCCTACGTTAGCTACATTTATCCTTTTACATAGAAACTAAATGAAACTCATCCTAGTTTTATAACAATACAAATTCTTCTAGATATGTTATAGAAAAATGTTACAAATAAAATAAATTAAGGAAATCAACATCCTTTGGTAAATGAGTTTTGACCTAAGGAGATATAAGATGAACTTGGCTAGTAGATTATCTAGCATTAAACTCTCGGGGAAGAAAAGAACTATTCATGAGGTCTACAACACCTATGTCGTACTTGGAAATATACGTTGTTGTCATCCGAATAGTATATTCTACAATTTGATTCTTCCATTTTACAAAGTACTGAAGATACTCTTTACCTCTAGTTATCTTAATTACTATTTTCTCTAGTACCGCTTCTATCTCTTTATGAACTACTTTTGGTAATTGTTTCTTCCATTTACTAGTCCGATCTTCATTAGCTATAGGTTCATTTTTTGTAACACTTCATGTATCCTAAAAGGGATATAGATACGCTACATTAAAAATTGGTTAAATCTCAATACGACTTGGGATTTTCATATCATAAGTATTAAAAGGAAATTTTCTTAAAATATTGAATGGAAATTTTTTCTTAAGATTTAATTTATTGTATGTCCCTATAGGAAACCTTTCTTTCCCAAGATATTCCATCACTAAGTCAAAAACTTCAAAGTCCAACTATACTATTTTTATGTCTGCTTTCTGTTTATACTTGTTGTTTTCCTTCAACCATTGCTTTACCCTTTCCTGCAACTCTTTCATTCTTTCTGCAAAGTATTCCCCATCAACACTTCTTAGCTCATATTTCCCCAATTTTCTCAACTCATAAACTTCTCTCAGGTGCATTCTATATGCTATCTAAAATGGACTCATTCATGTGTTTCTATTGGGTGAATCATTGTAAGAAAACTCGGCTTGAGAAAGTTCTCGATCCCATTGTTTGGAATGCTCAATTCACAAGTTCCTTAATATGGTTCCACAACTCCTATTTACCACATATATTTGTGGTTGGTAAGATGAACTAAAATTCAAGTTAGTGCTTAGTTTCCTCCATAAGATCCTCAAAAAACGGCCTACAAATATTGTATATTAATCTAACACATTTTTTCTCAGTAAAAAATGCAATATTATAATATCTTTAAAGAATAAATTTGCAATATTGGTTGCATCAATAGTTTTTATACAAGATATAAAGTGTTCCATATTTTAAAACTTGTCTACAACAACATAATTAAAATCATTTCCCCATTGGGTTTGAGGAAATTGAAAAACAAAATCCATAATCACAAAGTCCCAAGGTCTGCTTGGAATTGGAAATGGATGATATAATCCTATATTATAACTTCTTCCTTTAGCACGCTGAAATAATTTGCATCTTTCAACAAATATTTTTATATAAATTTTCATACCCACCAAAAAAAAAATGCAAGAAGTAAAATGTCTTGTCCTATCCAAAATGTACTAACGTTACTCCACTATGATTCTCCCTTATTAAATTATCTCTCATTGAGAAATTTGGTATGCAAAGCTGGATCTTCACATGCTGAATATGCATATTTTAAATTTGCGTCATCCTTCTACATCTTATTTAGTTCATCAAATCCAAAAAAAATAATTTAAAGTTCCTGTATAATTAAATTAATTCCACTCAATGTATCAACTACTTTTGATCCAAATCGTTGGGGAAATTGGACTAAGGAAAGTGACAAAATAATAAGAACTAAAAATTCCCCAACAAGTCACCAATCCTGGTACTACTCTGGCCCTAGTGCAATTAACTGCAAAGTTCTCATCTAATTTGATACATTAATGTTGGCATGATCCTAGTTATTTAAGAGTTCCAACTTCACGAGTGACAAAGGCATATGTCATAATGTGATCCTTGAATTTTTCGTGAGACTTTTCAAACAAAAATCCCCATCATATAGGACCTTTTACAAGCATTTACATTTTCTTGTGAAATCATGAGCAATGCATATTCTAAACAACCTCAGCAAAACCATCAACATGAAACAAGGAACAAATAATTGTGAAGAAAAAATAAACACATAATATGATAACATAGTTCACCTAATTTGGGCTATGTCTCCGGGATCGGTGACAAGAGTGGGGAGGCCACTTCATTAGTTGCTGCAAGAATATGATCAGTACTTGATGTAATCTCTATCAGTATAAGGATGAACCTCTTTATCTAGAGTGGCATGTTTCTCCATGAGATGTTCTCCTGGAAATAACTATCACTCACAATTTTAGGTCCCTATATTACTAGTATATTCCCTTATTGTTGTTAGTGTAACCCCCTTATTGTTATTGTTGTACCCTTGTAACCCCCTTATTGTTATTATTGTGCCCTTACATTATTATTGTTAGGTCGGCTAGGATTACATTGTGGCCCCATGGACTCCTATATATAGAAAGGAGGTTTGGTCATTTGTATCATCCAAGAATTGTTCATTTATGTAATGTATTGGAGGTTTCCCCCTTGAAGTGGATGATTTCTAAGGCGTTGGTCTCTCTTTTCTTCTATTTTTGGAGTAGTTTCATAACATTTGGTATCAAAGCTTTGGATTCTAGGGTTTCGGTACTCCAAACAGGTCATTTTGGAATTTTCGCTATAAAATTTTTTCTACGAAGGTTCAGAAGCTGAAATGTTTACATCGCGAATCTAAAATCCTAAGGAATGACGTGGAAAACCTTCAGAGCTTGGTTCACAATATTTTTGGAGATATAATATGTGGAAGTTAGGGCTTTTTGCGGGCTCCTGAATTTAACATAAACAGGTTGTTGTCGACAATTATTGTCTCTCCTAGAGACAGTCTAGAGTTTCCATAGACCAGTGCCTAGGACATATTAGCATAGCAAGGGGCATATGATAAAGCTTGGGTGTCAATCCAAAGACTCCCCTGCTATCTCTTGTTAAACAAGGAAATTGATTTAAATGGGACCAGAACTTACAGAAACTGCCACAGGGAAAGTAATGTTGCAGAGACAAGATGCAAGGCTCCAACACAAAAGCATCAGACAGTTAAGAGACAATTTACTGTAAAGAGGGCCGATTTAAATAATATGTCACAGAAATCAAATATCAGAAAGTGTATGTGGTGAAAGAAAAGTTAAGAAGATACTAGCCAACATTGGGTTGATACCTAGATACACAACAGAACCATATATGGGCTTATCAATCTAAGAATCCATATATGACAATGGCGTTTTAGAAGCACCCTCCAAAAGAAACTAATATAGCAGAAATATGGATGAATGAACATGGAACAGTATATCATGCCTGAGCCATATTTAAAGTGCTTGACTGATTCAAGTATGGGCATCAACTAGGATGAATCCTTACCTAAATCCAGTGAGCCGCTCGCATTCCAGTAACATGATACAAGAAGATGTATGAAATGAAATATTGTATTAAACACATAAGAGAAGTTTACATATTGTGAGATATCAGAGACCAAAATCCTCATTACAGATAGAACTCCTCCTCACTAAGACCCTATGGGCTCTGAGCCTCGATACAAAGCTTTACAAAATGTGTACAAAAATGCCTTTCACAGCACAATTTACTGATAAAAGTCTGGAACCCTTACAATGTCTTTTTTATGGGTTTTTATAGAAGAAGAAGGAGAGAAACCTAATAGAAGAAGTAGGTGAAAGCAATTAATTGTTTAATTTGAAAAAAATGGTGGAAACATTCGCGCCTATGTTGCTTAATTAATATGCTGTGCTATAGGTACTCTGAGGCCGTATTCATGAAGTAAATGATGTAGGTGCCAATTTCTCCAGGGATAAGACATGAAGAATAAAATATGTAACATTCTGTACCCTCCTGAGAGAAAAATCTATTGGAGTTAAACCTGGAGGATATGATTTTTGTGCACTTGTACTCTTTGCCTTCCGTCTTTTGAATTCACATCTAAGATCTTAAATGCCGGAGGCTGAATTTCTCGATCATACCTTGATATTTTGTTGTTACTCCATTAATATCCCTATCTGCAAAATATTTATTTTAAAAGGCTCTGGAGGGTTTGATAGATTTCGAATCCAACTGTTTTAATGAGAGCTGTGTCGTGACGGCTTTCCAGATCTTTCCTCATGTATTTATTTCTGAAAAAATCATCCTTCGGAGCAACCTCGGCTTCTGAAGTGGTGGCCTTGAGTAATAACCTTTTCTTCATCACTGCAGACCTGCAAAAATCACAAACATGTCAAAGAAAATCGGACCAAGGATAATGGCATGACGGGATCCATGGACATGGTGGTGGAGTCCAGGCGGAATGATGAAACGACGCGAGGTGGTAGGAAATGCACATACTTGGATGGTGGAAAAATGAAAAATACAGTGGAATTACGATGGATGAATGAGGCGGAGGTGTATGACATGAACATGGGAGTATGACGCGTAAACGGGATATATGAATGGTGGAGGGTAACACAGATGACACGTGGGCGTATGAAAATCCAAGCGGGAGGGAAGACGTGGAGGTGGACTCGGTCAACCAACGGGGTGTGTGAACAATTCTGGGCCATACGATCGAAAACGGAATCAACGGTTAATATTGCGTCGGGCGGTGATGCGATGGTGGGCCAGGGCATTGTTCAACCTGGGCTAACTTCCGTGCAACTCTGGAAAGTGACTGCCGTTGGATTAAGGTTTACAAATCGAACGGTTTATATGAATTTCGCTGCACGTCTTTTTCCGGGAGATAATGCGCGAAATAGGGCGATATTGGGATCGTACACCGGGACACTTGTCACATAGCGTGTGGAATCGCTACGATTTGCGGAAAACTGCCAGCCTTTGAAAAGTGGTGCGGGGAAAACAGGCCGGTTTTAGGGATAAGGCGCGGCGGGGACCACTAGACAGGGGCAGGTTGCGGGCCATCGATCTATGATTGATCGTGTGGCTGAGAACACGCCCGATAGCTGTATACAACAAGCGCCTTTGTATTTGGCATTTGGTCTTGGGGCCAGGTCGTGTGGAAGGAATAGGTGCTGGGGCTAAGACCGAAAGGGCTAGGCCTGATATAATTTTAGGCATAGGTTTAAGCCCTTTGTCCAAGGTATCTCGTGGGTGGGGATGGCAATGGCGGGTAAGATATGAAGGTCTTAGGCTGCGACAGAGGTTTTAAACAGATTTAAACGGGACCGCAAGCCAAAAACTTGAATGGAGGGGCTAATGGTCGAAAATTTTGATGGGGGCTGACATGGATAACATCGGCTCCAACTGGGGACGGAACGTTCATCCCTGGACGTGTCAAGAACCTGTAGACCACCTGATTATCATTTATGTAAACTTTTTTCCTCAGCCCCTCTGCACTTTACGTCATAGTTCATCAGCATGTCCTCCTGGATCGAACCAAAACCAAAACAAAACTTATATACAATATGGTACATCAGGCTTGCTCTACCTGAATCAGAATTGGAAGTAGGGCTTTAGAAATTGGCCATTTACAGGGGCATTCGACACGTCACCCTATAAATTCTCCAATATGAACGTGTTATTTCCTCCTTGTTCCACAATTTTGAAGGGGCAAAACCAGAGGGGGTCGAATTTTCCATGCTTTCCTTTTTTAGCCCTCCGGACATCCCATCTGAGAACTAGATCTCCGACCTGCAATTTTCTATCTTTTGTATGCTGATCAAATATGTTTTTCATTCTTTCCTGATATTCAGCTAATCTCTGATTTACTTGGCCCCGTGTTTCCTCTAACTCCACCAACTGATTAATTCTCCTGACCATATCATCTGGTTCTTCCTGACTTTCCTGCATGAAACGTGCCACTGGCAAAGCCAGCTACACAGGACACACAGGTACTCGTCCATAAACCAACTCATATGGAGATTTCCCAGTTGCTCGCTTACTAGTAATTCTATTAGCCCATAGAGAAAACTTCAATTGGGAATCCCAATTCTTCTGATTTTCATTTATATTATTTTTCAGGGCCCTCACTAGGGTTTTGTTGGAAGATTCTGCCAAACCATTTCCCTGCGGATAGTAAGATGTGGAGTTCTTAAGTGCAATATTGTACTGTTGACAGAAATTCACAAATTTTGCAGATTTGAAGGCCTGTGCATTATCAGTCACTATTCTGGCAGGGCAGCCAAACCTGGAAATGATGTTTTCCTCCATGAACTTTATGATGACAGTGTCAGCAGCGTTCCTTGCAGGTATGGCTTCCACCCATTTTGTAAAGTAATCTGTGGCTGTTAATATCCATTTATGTTGTCCAATTAATGGGGGATGTATTTCTCCAATAAAATCTATTCCCCATTGTTGAAATGGCTCATTCACATGAACTGGAATCAAGGGCAGAGCTGCCAATTTCTGCCTCTCAGCAAATTTCTGACACTTATCACATGCTCTAACCCAAACAAAAACATCTCCAAATAATTTTGGCCTGTAGAAACCAGCTTTCAGTATTTTATGAGCTATGGCTCTCCATCTGTAATGGCCTCCACACATTCCTTCATGAAATTCCATCGTTATACCTTCTACTTCATCCTCTGTGAGGCACAATAATAGGATGCCCTAAGGGTCTCTCCAATATAATTGGCCATTAGCAATTATGTACTTTTGTGATTTTAATATCAAAGCCCTGTATTTTGCTTTATCATAGCTGGGAGGACAGCTGAATGTCAAAAGGTATTCAACTATTTCTTTGTACCATGAACTGGTGAGATATTTTATATGTGCTTTCTGAGTAGCCATCTCCAGCCCTTGCTACTCTTTTTTGTTTTCAGATTCTTCATTTGAAAGCATAGACAGGTTTATGCCCAGAGCCTGGTAGTTTGATTCTAATAAGATCCTTGCTAGCCCCTGTCCTTTAATTAGCTTAGTAGGTCTGATGTCCAGATCATATTCCTGTATTTTTTCAATCCATCTTCCTCTTTTTCCTTCACTATCTCCCTGAATGAGAATATCTTTAATAGCTGCAGTAGAGACATATGAAGTAATGTGGGATTGCAAAATATACATTCTAAAGGCTTTGAGGGACTTTACTAGGGCATATGCCTACTTTTCTAATATATTGTATTTCAATTCAGCATCATGAAGAACCTGACTGAAAAAGGCAATAGGCTGCTCATATCCATCTTCATTTTTCTGCAATAACACTCCAGCTACTGTATGAGGTGATGCAAAAGAAAAGATCATAAATGGTCTAGTATAATCAGGTCCAGCCAACACAAGGGCTTCAGCAAATGCAGCTTTAATTCTAGTAAAGGCCTCCTGTGATTCTTGTGACCATTTTACATCATTGTTCTTTTTCAGCATATCAGTTATATGCCTAACTATTTCAACATAGTTAGGGATAAATCTTCTCAGAAAATTGATACGTCCCAAAAACACCTGCACCTCTTTCTTATTTCTGGAGAGAGGAATACTATTTATCACCTCTACTCTTTTGGGATCTATCCTTACCCCATCCTTAGTTACAATATGCCCCAAAAGTTTGCCTTCCTCTAATGCAAATAAAGACTTTTGTGGATTAAGAGAAAGGCCATACCTTCTGCATTTTTCAAAAGTTCTTCGTAAATGCTCAATGTGCTCAACATCATTTTTTGAAAACACTGTAATATCATCAAGGTACACCACCAAAAATTTATCCTTCTCCCCGAAAAAAGCAATGTCCATCGCCCTCTGAAAGGTAGCCCCTGCATTAATCAGCCCAAAAGGCATCCTAGCATACATGAATGTTCCCCACGGTGTGGTGATAGCAGTTTTCTTCTGGTCCTTCGGAAACATAGCTACCTGATTATAACCAGAAAAACCATCCATCATTGACATTCTAGAGGCTCCCACCACTTTCTGCAGGATGTGGTCCATCTTAGGCAGTGGATAATTATCTTTTAAATATGCTCTATTTAAATTCCTGAAATCCACACATAGCCTTATTTCTCCATTTTTCTTTTGGACAGGGACCAAGTTAGCAACCCATTCAGAGTACCTTAATGGCACAATTATTTTGGCCTTTAGCAGCTTCTTGATTTCTTTTTCAATGGAGGGAAGTAGCAGAGGATTTATCTGTCTGAGCTTCTGCTTGTAAGGTCTTGCATCTTCCCTCAAAGGAATTTTGTGCTGCGTTATGCTAACATCAAAAGTTTTAAGGTCCTGATAGGACCATGCAAATACATCTTTATAAGATTGAAATAATTTCAGGTATCTTTCTTTATACTCCTCTGGACCTTCTTGGATAATTTTACAATTTTAGGATCAGCCTCAGTACCCAGATTTAGATCTTCTACCTGATTTTCTTCTACTATTTTGCTAGGCTGCAATGGGATATCATTCTTGTCAAATAATATTTCTAGAGGCACCAGCCCTCTAGGTATAATGTTTCCCTTCAACTGCATCACTTCACTACCTGCGATTTTATCTTCCCACTTATTTTCCGAAAAATCTTCAGCCTCATCTTCTTCACAATCATCAATCTCCATATTGGAGAATTCTCCCACTGTCTCTAGGAATTTCTTCATCTGTTCATCATCTTCAAATACATGCCAGTGCTTAACATTATCTGGGATTGATGGTCTACAATGTACCTCAATTTCATACCTCAAGAGAGGGTTCTGAGGAGGACGAAATGTACTAGCAGCTACAGCAAGAGAATCTGCCATTCTATTATGCTCCCGGGGCATGAACTGGATATTGAATGCTGAGAAGAAGTTCTCCACCATGTCCCACACTTCATTCCTGTATGCCCTCAACCAAGGGTGCTTGGTTTGACATTGATTTCTGATCTGTCCGACCACCAGCTCAGAATCTCCCATAACCTTTAAACTCTGTATACCCATGCTCCTGGCTGTCTGCAGTCCTAACAATAGTGCTTCATATTCAGCCGCATTATTAGTAGCCTCATATTCCAATTTAAAAGACAGTGGCACCCATTTTCCTGTAGGAGAGATTAATAATAATCCAGCCCCATTACCTTCTCTTGAATTTGCTCCATCAAAATGTAGAGTACATACTCCTGCTTCATGGTCCTCTAAAGGCTGCTCAGTCTTGATTTGACAGAAGGAAGGTTCATGAGAAAATTTTTGATCTTCTTCTAACATCAAACATGAGATATCTCCTTCCTTGCTGTAGACTGGTGAATTCTCTGAGCTGTCAGCTTTAGTCACCATCTTGACAAATCTAGTTTCTCTGCATAGCCTCCTCTCTTGGCCACCAGAAATTGGAATAGTGGCATATGTTAAATCTAGTTTAAGTGACCCACCAATCTTTGTTCCCCAGGACCTTGACAACAGCATGCCAAAGCGAGCTGGGATGTCAGCCACCACAATGTCCATTACCACACTTTTTGCTGGAATTTGGGCCAAATTGACCACTAAATCTTTAATCATCCCCAAGCAGTTAACTCTTTTGGAATCAAATGAATATAGGTCTTTATATGGACGTGTGATTTGTAGACCTAGTTGTTCCATGACTGACAAAGGCATAAGATTATGGGAAGCCCCAGAATCTAGCATACAATTGTGTAACAGCGGGTCATGAATAACTAGAGACACATATAAAGGAGGAGTAGAGGGGTCTATCTCCTCGACATGTGGGCCAAAAACTACCATGGGTCTTTCTTCTTGAAGATTAAGACTGTCTGGAACTGTTTGTGCTTCAGGAGGGAGCAATAAATAAGTGACTTGAGATTGATATACACGTTGTTTTAACAGTTCAGTCAAAGGGACTGGGATTTTGACTTTCTCAAGTTCTTTTTGCAAATTGAAAGCAGGAGGGGGTTTTTCTATTACAACTTCTTTTGGCTCTTTAATTTCAGCTGAAGGTTTAACTTCTTTTGACACAGACTTAGCATTAGGAGGAGTGATTACTTTTGAGGAAGAAGGAATTTGATCATTAGACTGCAGAGGTTTGTTTAGAGGAATCTTACCTTTATCTGTGACTTTTTGCTTTGTTGATTCCTTTTGAGTGGATTCTTCCTTTTGCAGTGGCTCCTCCTCTTGATCTTGAGTCTGAATTCTCTTCCTTGAAGATCTGAGATCATATTTTCTGTTAAAATGTGCTTGCTTGAAATCATTAAATTGCTTGCAATAATTATCAACCTCTGCATCTTCTGTGTCTCTGATCTCTTCTTCTCCTTCTTGCAATGGGCATTCCATTTCATCATTATTTGAAAAATCAAGATTTGCATCTTGCAGTTCATAGTCAGCATCTTCAGTGGAGTCATCTACTGGGCCTTCCAGGTATAATGGGTGTGGCACTTGATCCTGTTGCTCCTTTGCTTCTCTGGGCAATATTTGCAGGGGTGGCTTTCTATACTGAGGATTGTAACCCCTGTTTGGAGCATTCTAGAAATTCTTGGGAGCTGATTTCTTAGTCTCTAATTCAAGCTTGACCAGTTTATTAGAAAGATTCTTAATCATTTTGCTCATTTCTTCAATTTTATCTGAATCCTTATCCTGATTAGAAGTAGATACTTCTTCTTTGCCTCTTCTTTTGGTGTCCTGTTCAGCTTTCCCTTTTAATTTCCCAGTGGAGGCAAAATTTTCTTCCAACTCAAGAGCATCTGACTGAGCATCATCTAGGGTGGCAGGTTTTCTTTCCCTAAGAGAGAAACCAAATTCTGAGTCAAAGGCTTCTATGAAAACAACTTTGGCAGCATTATGATGAGGCTTCATATCTGTAGGGAGATTTATATATAACTTATTAAACCTCTTGATAAATTCTGACACCCCTTCATTATGTTTCTTCTTGAGTGTATTGAACTCAGTAAGACACTGTCCATGATCTTTCTTTTCTCCCCATTTTTTGAGAAAATTATTTTCCATATCATCCCAAGTGGTTACGGAACGGTTTCCCAATGTCTTGAACCATTTTTTGGCTTCACCGTCCAAATATTGCACAAATAATATTAAGACTACATCCAAATGTTCTACATTAAATTTTTCTGCAAAAGAGCAGAAAGTATCAAGATGTTTCTGAGCATCAATTTCATTTTCTCCAGTGAATCTGGGAAATATCTTCAAATAATCCTGTGGCATATCATTTAGCACTTGAGGTAATGCCGGGGGAGCATATTTGTTTAACAAAAAAGCTGGAACATTAGCCATTGGAGGAGGCGGGGGTTGTGCAACAATCTGATGTACAAATGGAGGAAGAGGAGGAGGTGGGGCATGAATAACAATGGGAATATATTGTACAGTAGGCTGAGGTGTAGATGGAAACAATTCACGATTGACAGGGACTACCTCTATAACTTCTTTAACTTCTTCAGCCTCAGGGGTAGGGAAAAAGTTTTCTTTGGTTCTAGCACTTCCCCTGGGTGGGCTATCTGAGTAATATTCAGGATTTTCCTCAGTGGGATCAAGATTTTCTACTGGAATTTCTTGAGAAGAAGAGGATAGATAATCTTCTGTGGAAAACTCAGGGATTTCAGCACGGGATGATTTCTTTTCTTTCCAACCTCTTCTGTGTATAATCTTCTCTGGGTCAGACACAGAGGGTATCTTCGATTTGAACGTATTTGACCTTAAATGTGGCTTTCGAGGAGCCAGGACTGCAAATAGATTTATCAAATAGACAACAGTGGAGTCGCCAAGGTGAGAGATATGCAACTCTTCAACTCTCTGTGCTCACCTGATTAGAGAGTGAATAAATATTGTCGAGGCCCAGGGAAACTGATATTCTTAAATTCGTCCCCAGCAACGGTGCGAGAAAGATGTTGTCGACAATTATTGTCTCTCCTAGAGATAGTCTAGAGTTTCCATAGACCAGTGCCTAGGACATCTTAGCATAGCAGGGGGCATATGATAAAGCTTGGGTGTCAATCCAAAGGCTCCCCTGCTATCTCTTGTTAAACAAGGAAATTGATTTAAATGGGACCAGAACTTACAGAAACTGCCACAGGGAAAGTAATGTTGCAGAGACAAGATGCAAGGCTCCAACACAAAAGCATCAGACAGTTAAGAGACAATTTACTGTAAAGAGGGCCGATTCAAATAATATGTCACAGAAATCAAATATCATAAAGTGTATGTGGTGAAAGAAAAGTTAAGAAGATACTAGCCAAAATTGGGTTGATACCCAGATACACAACGGAACCATATATGGGCTTATCAATCTAAGAATCCATATATGACAATGGCGTTTTAAAAGCACCCTCCCAAAGCAACTAATATAGCAGAAATATGGATGAATGAACATGGAACAGTATATCATGCCTGAGCCATATTTAAAGTGCTTGACTGATTTAAGTATGGGCATCAACTAGGATGAATCCTTACTAAACCAGTGAGCCACTCGCATTCCAAAACATGATACAAGAAAATGGATGAAATGAAATGTTATATTAAACACATAAGAGAAAGTTACATACTGTGAAATACCAAAAACCAGAATCCTCATTACAGATAGAACTCCTCCTCACTGAGACCCTACGGGCTCTGAGCCTTCATACAAAAGCTTTACACAATGTATACAAAAATTTCCTTTCACAACACCATTCTCTGATAAAAATCTGGAACCCTTACAATGTCTTTTTTCTGGGTTTTTATAGAAGAAGAAGGAGAGAAACCTAATAGAAGAAGTAGGTGAAAGCAATTAATTGTTTAATTTGAATAAAATGGCGGAAACATTCGCGCCTATGTTGCTTAATTAATATGCTGTGCTATAGGTACTCTGAGGCCGTCTTCATGAAGTAAATGTTGTAGGTGCCAATTTCTCCAGGGATAAGACATGAAGAATAAAATATGTAACATTCTATACCTTCTTGAGAGAAAAATCTATTGAAGTTAAACCTGGAGGATATGATTTTTGTGCACTTGTACTCTTTTCCTTCCATCTTTTGAATTCACATCTAAGATCTTAAATGCCGGAGGCTGAATTTCTCGATCATACCCTGATATTTTGTGTTGCTCCATTAATATCCCTATCTGCAAAATCTTTATTTTAAAAGGCTCTAGAGGGTTTGATAGATTTCGAATCCAACTGTTTTAATGAGACTTGTGTCGTGACGACTTTCTAGATCTTTCCTCATGTATTTATTTCTGAAAAAATCGTCCTTCAGAGCAACCTCGGCTTCTGAAGTGGTGGCCTTGAGTAATAACCATTTCTTCGTCGCTGCAGACCTGCAAAAATCACAAACATGTCAAAGAAAATCGGACCAAGGATAATGGCGTGACGGGATCCATGGACATGGTGGTGGAGTCCAGACGGAATGATGAAACGACGTGAGGTGGTAGGAAATGCATATACTTGGAGGGTGGCAAAATGAAAAATACAGTGGAATTACGATGGATGGATGAGGCGGAGGTGTATGACATGAACACGGGAGTATGACGCGTAAACGGGATATATGAATGGTGGAGGGTAACACAGATGACACGTGGGCGTATGAAAATCCAAGCGGGAAGGAAGACGTGGAGGTGGACTCGGTCAACCAACGGGGTCTGTGAAAAATTATGGGCCATACGATCGAAAACGGAATCAACGATTAATATTGCGTTGGGCGGTGATGCGATGGTGGGTCAGGGTGTCGTTCAACCTGGGCTAACTTCCATGCAGCTCTGGAAAGCGACCGCCATTGGATGAAGGTTTACAGATCGAACGGTTTATATGAATTTCGTTGCACGTCTTTTTCCGGGAGATAATGCTCGAAATAGGGCAGTATTGGGATCGTACACCGGGACACTTGTCACGCAGTGTGTGGAATCGCTACGATTTGTGGAAAACCGCCATCCTTTGAAAAGTGGTGCGGGGAAAACAAGCCGGTTTTAGGGGTAAGGCGCGGCCGGGACCACCAGACAGGGGCAGGTTGCGGGCCGTCGATCTATGATTGATCATGTGGATGAGAACACGCCCGATATCCGTATACGGCAAGCGCCTTCGGATTTGGCGTTTGGTCTCGGGGCCAGGTCGTGTGGAAGGAATAGGTGCTGGGGCTAAGACCGAAGGGGCTAGGCCCGATATAATTTTAAGCGCAGATTTTAGCCCTTTGTCCAAGGTATCT
The DNA here is from genome assembly GCA_034641835.2 of Pinus albicaulis. NCBI lineage: Eukaryota > Viridiplantae > Streptophyta > Pinopsida > Pinales > Pinaceae > Pinus > Pinus albicaulis. Next base: position 1,294,644,341 of record CM076579.1, read on the forward strand.
CGTGGGCGGGGATGGCAACGGCGGGTAAGATATGAAGGTCTTAGGCCGCGACAGAGGTTTTAAAAAGATTTAAACGGGACCGCAAGCCAAAAACTTGAATGGAGGGGCTAATGGCCAAAACTTTTGATGGGGGCTGACATGGATAACACAGGTCATCGTGGCATTTTTTCTATAAAATTATTTCTACAAGAGTTTCGAAGCTAAAAACATGAGGAATGTCATGGGAAAATTTTAGAGCTTGATTCAAAATATTGGCAGAGATAGGGTCTGTGGAAGTTAGGATTTTTCAGGCTCCCAAATTTCATCTAAAAGAGGTGACCGTGGGAAAATATTCATAACTCTCTCTTTGAGCTTTGGATTGGAATTCTATAAAAAGTGGTCGTAAGTACAGAGACTGTAGCTTCCTTTGTATCAATTTCAGATCCAAATAAGGAAACAGTGACAGGTGGCACGCCGTACAAATTCGCTCTAATGAACCATTCCATAATTAGGTCATTGTGGGATATTGGGCATAACGTTTCCTTGAAGAATCCAAATTAGGTCAAACCTCTGGCATTTGGAAGAAAATTCAGAGGGATACTTCAGGGCCAAATTTCAGGTATTGAAGATCCACAATCACAAAGATAAATCAGTTTCAATATCGAGCTCCTCAAAATGAAGAAAAAGGTGTGTATTGTTTTTAAAATTGCATAAGTCTTTTTTGAAAAATCAGTTCTAGGTGATTCCAAAGGCCTATTGAGCATATATATCAGTATTGGGTTCTAAAATTCCTCCTAAAAAGAATTAAACAATAATTAACCCTCTTATTACTCTACTATGATTCATGAAGATAATAATTTCAAAATGATCTATCAAAATTACAAGAGCAAGTGCACCAAATTTCGCTCTCGCAAAGAGAAACAAAAAATGAAATGCAAGTTTTGAAGAAAGGCATGGAACCGAAGATGGATTGTTTGGAGAATAATATAGATAGTTTGAATAAAGGCGTGGAAGCTAAGATGGATTTCATGGAAGCTGGCATGGAAGTTAAGATGGATGACATGGAAGAAAAAATGAAAGACAACATGGAAAACATGAAGAATGATCTAAAAGCAGACATGGAAGGGTTAACAAAGTTGATACAAGAAATGTTTCCTAATGGCGAAAAGATAGTAGAGGAAACTCATGATGAGAAAAAAATAAATGTTAATCGTGATTTCGTAAACTCTAATGTTGGATGGAAGAACCACCATATTCCAAAGTTGGATATGAGGAAGTTTGATGGCAAGGATCCTATAACATGAATACTAAATATGGAGCAATATTTTGATCTCAATAATGTGCAAAACACACAAAAGGTACGCATTGCAACTTTACAGATAGAAAAAAATACATTTGTATGGTATCAATGGCTTTGCTCCCAAATTTTTTTTTTCACTTGGTCAATTTTTATGGAGGAAATGATAGCACATTATGAGGATACAAAGAGAAGCACCTTCTTTAGCCAATTGATAAATCTCAAACAAAAGGGTTTAGTGGGGGAGCACATTGAGGACTTCCAAAAATTGAATATAAGGGTAACTGATATTCCAGAGGAACACATGATTGATGTCTTCATATTAAATTTAAAGGATAACATCCAACACGAAGTTCGCGTTTGGGAACCTAATTCATTGGAGAAGGCATTCAGGTTGGAAAGAAAAATTGAATGTAAAATTATGGCGACAAGGAAGCCTACCACTCACATCTCTAAAGATGGAAGTGTTTCTACTCCTAGAATTGCACAACCTACGAGGCTGACACCACAATAATTGGAAGAAAAAAGAGCAAAAGGGCTTTGCTACAATTGTTATAGAAAATACACTAAAGGTCATAAGTGTGATGAGAAGAAATTATTTTACATAGATTGTGAAGAGGAGGAAGAAAATGAATAAGAAACTTCAAAAGAAGAGGATATACACCAGGAACCAACCCTAGAAGAAGAATAATTGAGTCCAACCATATTTTTTAATGCATTGGCAGGAATTACCACTCCTCAAACTCTCAAGATAGAAGGACATATCAAGAAGAAAAAGGTAATAGTGTTGATTGATTTGGGTAGTACCCATAATTTTATTCATTGTAAGGTAGCCAAGGAATTGAATTGTTTCCTATACCGAGCACTAGAATGTCAAGTGATGGTTGCAAATGGAGGAACTATAAATTTCTCTGGAAAATGCCATAATATCAAGCTAGCCATGGGGGAATATGTATTGAATAGTCCAATGCTTTCCATTCCAATGGGAGGTGCTGATTTTGTACTAGGAGTACAATGGTTACAATATTTGGGGAAAGGAAATCGAATTATGGGGTATCACAGGGAAGCCAGGAAAGAAAATAAGCTCTAATGTCATGACAAAGCTTCTGAAGAAAGAACATCGAGGCGCAATTTAACAATTATGCTTACTAGAAGTTACAACATAAAAATAATCTATTTCTGCAGATCTCAAAAAAGTCTTGGACAATCATTCCAAGGTGTTTGAAACTCCCAAAGGACTCCCACCAATTCATGATCATGATCACGCTATTCATTTGATTCCAGGAAGTGTTCCTCCAAACATATGGCCTTATAGATATCCTTATGTCCAAAAGAGCGAAATTGAATGTATGATTGCAGAAATGTTAGAGGCTGGTATAATTCAAGCTAGTCAAAGTTCTTTCTCTGCTCCAGTAGTATTGGTGCACAAGAAGGATGGATCATGTCGCATGTCTCTGGATTATATGGCGCTCAATAAGCTCACTATTAAAGATAAATTTCTGATTCTTGTGATTGATGAATTATTGGATGAATTACAAGGAGCAATTTCTTTTACTAAGTTGGATTTGTGTTCAGGATATCATCAAATTAGAATGAATACTGAAGATATTCCGAAAACAACATTTCAAACTCATGAGGGTCATTATGAATTTTTGGTCATGCCTTTTGGCCTTACCAATGCACCTTCTACATTTCAAGGGTTGATTAATTCCATTTTAAAACCCTTCCTTAGAAAATTTGTGCTAGTATTTTTTCTTGATATACTAATCTACAACAGGTCTTGGAAGGATCATCTTCAACATGTTTATAGGGTGCTCAAACTATTGGAGGAGAAACAATTATATGCAAAAACATCTAAATGTTTCTTTGGAGTACAAGAGGTGGAATATCTGGGTCATATTTTATCTCACGAGGGTGTTAAAGTAGACCCTAACAAAATTAAAGCCATTAAGGAATGGAAAGTCCCCACAACCATAAAGCAGTTGCGCGGATTTCTTGGGTTTACAGGGTATTATCGCAAGTTTGGTAAGAATTACGGGAGAATAGTGGCACCTCTAACAACATTATTGAAGAAAGATTCATTTTCATGGAGTCTTGAAGCAACTAAGGCCTTTGAACATCTTAAAGAGGCAATGTGCCTAGCACCATTCTTAGCTATGCCAGACTTCAAAAAAACCTTTATTGTGGAATGTGATCCCTCAGGAAATGGAATTGGTGTTGTTTTAATGAAAGAAGGAAGACCCACTTCTTTTGAAAGTATTCCAATCAAAGGAAATTATTTACAAAAGGCTATTTATGAGAAGGAAATGTTGGCAATACTACATGCACTAAAGAAATGGCGCGACCTTACCTAATGGGAAGACACTTCAAGGTAAAAACTGATCATGATAGTCTTAAACACTTTTTGGAACAAATACTATCTTCAAAAGAGTAGCAAAAATGGGTCACAAAGATGTTGGGTTACGATTTTGAAATCATCTACAAAAAGGGAAGCTAAATATTGTTGCAGATGCACTCTCAAGAAAGGATGAAGAGGTGGAAGCATTGCTTTGTGCCATTTCTATTATCCAATCAGATTGGATAACCGAAGCAAGGGATGAATGGAAGAAGTACAAAGAAGTGTGGACACTCATTCAAAAGTTGCGGTAGGATCCTAGTACATATGATACATTTAGTTGGAAAAATGATTCCTTATATTACAAAGATCAGTTATATATTTGCAAGAATTTCCAACTAAAAAAAAAATATTATTTTTGAATTGCACAATTCTCCTTTAGGAGGAAACTTAGGATTTTTAAAAACTTTCCACAGGGTGAAGAAAGATTTTTTTTGGGATGGCCTTAAATCTGATATTCAAAATTTTGTATCAAAATGTTTGGTTTGACAACAAAATAAAGTTGAGACAATTAAGACCCCGGGTCTTCTACAACCTTTATCCATTCCAAGTCAATGTTGGGAGGATATTTCAATGGATTTTATCATAGGTTTACATAATTCTGAAGGAAAGAGTGTCATCATTGTGGTAGTTGATAGAATTACCAAGTATGCACACTTTTGTGCATTATCTCATCCATTTAAAGAAATTACAATTGATACTAAATTTATGGAAACAATTCAAAAGCTACATGCAAAACCGAAGATTATTGTAAGTGACAGAGATCCAATTTTACAGGAAATTTTTGGATGAAATTATTTTCTTGTTTGGGTACTCAACTAGCTCATAGCTCATGTTATCATCCTCAATCCGATGGTCAAACTGAGATAGTGAATAAATGTTTGGAAGGATATCTTTGTTGTTTTGTATCTGATAAGCAAGCACAATGGGTCAAGTGGTTACCTCTCGCTGAATGGTGGTATAACACTTCCTTCCATATTACAGCAAAAATGACCCCATTTATGGCACTTTATGGATATCATCCACTGTCCATCACATCTTCTTTAAGGGAAAATTCTAGGGTTCAAGCAGTTGTACCCCTATAACCCCCATATTGTTATTATTGTGCCCTTGCATTATTATTGTTAGGTCGGATACGATTACATTGTGGCCCCATGGACTCCTATATATAGAAAGGAGGTTTGGTCGTTTGTATCATTCAATAATTTTTCATTTATGTAATGTATTGGAGGTTTCCCCCTCGAAGTGGCTGATTTCTAAGGCGTTGATCTCTCTTTTCTTCTATTTTTGGTGTTGGTTTCATAACAGACAAGATATTCTCCTTCAACATGAGAAGGAAAAATATCACATAAAGCGGCATACAATGATCCTCTCATAATGTGGCATACATAGATCTCAAATTCAAACTATCATCTCAACAAAAATCAAATGAACACATGGAAAAATACACCTTATACCTCCAAGTCTAGGGAGGACCTGAAAATAAGCTACTCGGATGAAGAAATGATATGTGCCATTGTGTTCCTTGCGGAAAACAGTGAAATATAAGTATAACATGACCCCTTTCTACCTCGGTCAAATCTGGGCTCCCAGGGAATCTTTTAGATTCCTAAAAAGATTCTATTCTAGACATGGATGAAAAATCCACTGCTTATATCAAAAAATGGACTACACCATTAGATTCTTGGAAAAAAATGAGTTCAAATGAGTATAAACTCAACATAATTCTGACGCCGTAAAAATTCGGCCCCTTAGGGAATCATAAAGATTTCTCATAGAGAATATTCCTTGAAATATTCCCTAACATATGCTTTGACAATATTCCTAGAATCTTATTGAGATTCATGACTTCATTGGTGTGCTTTCACCATCATCTCTTATGTATTCTCCATGGTTCCCTTTGAACCATTTGAATGACATTATATAACAAAGTTTGAGGGTGAATAAGACAAAGTGTGTGTTTGGTGCAATGGTTGGCATAATCATATTAAGTTACGTGTTGTTGGGGAGGTTTTGGGTTCAAAACCCATTGACTCCTAATTTTGCTTTAATATGGTTTTAAAGCCCAATTTTGGTTTTAATATAGTTTTCAAACCATATAATATATGGAAATTGCATGTCTATATTGTAATGACTCCCAAAACCATAAGAATAAGAACAAAATGGAGGTTTCACTGTGCCAAGGCCACTTGGGCCTAATTTTTGGAACCATGTGATTGGGCCATGTGGTAGGCTCTCATTGGTCCACATCATATGGCACCTACTTGCAATGTGTCAACTTATGGCGCTGCCACATGACTTGCTTGTGGGTCCACCTAGTTTGCTGATTGGACTGGCAAATTAGCTATGTGGATCCCACTATGCTTGCTGACTTTGTTGCCATGTGTAATTTGTATGAACTTGCACATGGAAAAAGGTTGAATTTGACTTTGTCTTTTTTATTGTTTGGTAAAAACTTCAAACTTTAATAACTTTCTCATACAAACTCAGATTGAGGTTGTATTTACACCATTGGAAATCTCTCACTAAGATCTACACCTTGGTCTTCGTTTCATAAAATTTTGAGAAATTTGATTTTTGATATTTCCTGGAGCCACATGGATCATTCCTCCCCATTTAGGAGATTTTTTTCCTCCAAAATAATAAACACCATCTGTAATTTGTTGTACTCTCTCATCTACACAAAAAGTGCCCTAACAAGCCATACTTCCTTCTCCTTCACCTTTGTACTTCATAGCCATAAGTGATGAACCGACACCTGTATTCTATGAAAAAATATAGTAAAACTTGTAAAATACATGTTATTTTACAATACCAAACATGATCCAACCAAACCCCATACGTGCCAAGAGTTTATAACACACTCATTAGTCAAGTTTACATCAGAACCATAACATAAACCAATACCCCAACAAAAGGGCCAAAAAAATCATCATGCTATTTTAATAAGTGATGGAGAGCACATCATCACTTTTACAATCATTTCACAACATATGATTCACAAACTGAGGCCACGACAATCTAGTACACTTGTTGGCTTTGCTGGGATATATTATATTCCTTGGAAGGTAATAATATATTTGTATTATGTTGGAAGTTGAATACAATATTATGTAAAAGAGTAACACATTATATCCCATATTCATTATAGCAAAAAGGCTCCCTTGACCCTATTATATTTCCAAAGATGTGGAGGAATTACTCTCACATATTGAATGTAGGAGTAATGACTCCTTCCTTGCTTAATGTTAGGTAGTTTTAGGATGGGCCCTTTTCCCAACCATTATTAACGGGGAGTGTTGGAATATATTATATTCCTTGGAAGGTAATAATGTCTTTGTATTATGTCAGAAGTTGAATACAATCTTATGTAAAAGAGTAACACATTATATCCCATATTCATTATGGCATAGTATACTCTTGTACCCATTTATTATATAAAGAGGTGTTATTTTGGAGAATTATATTATCCCACATTCAATATGTGAGAGTAATTCCTCCACATCTCTGGGTATATAATAGGGTCAAGGGATCCTTTTTGAAATCAATCACATCTCATGTTTTGCTCATACTGTTATTTGTATTGGGTATTTTGCAGTTGCTCTCTTTGTAAGATTGCAGGTATTTCTAGAAATAATAGAAGACAACCTTCCCGTGGACGTAGCCCAATTGGGTGAACCACATATATATTTTGTATTATTTTTCCTTGTTCTCTTTCTGTTCTTATTTATATATTGATATGTTGTTGGTTTCTTAGATAGATAGCTAGTTTAGTAGATCTAATATTCTCACATGGTATCAGAGCCATGGTTACTATGATCTAACATCTTCTTTGAATTTAACGATCAACATGTATCTTCATTTTTTATTATCTGGGCACTAATTTTTTTGTAGATTTGCTTTCTATCTGGTAGCCATAAGGCTTCTCTTCAGATCTAGAAATGATTCTACATATTTGAGATTTTTTTTTTCTCATAACCCTAACTTTGTTGTGTAGCTTTTTTGCAGATTTTTTTTCAAGGGGCTCTTGATTGTTTTTCTATAAGATCTATATGTTTTTTGGATTTTCAAGGGGTTCTTAAATATTTTCTGTAAGATCTATATGTTTTTTGAATCCTCCTTAAGGAGATATATCTTCCGGTTGTAATAATCAATTACGACAATTTTTTGTTTTTTTTTACAGGGCAGAATATTGGAAGAATAAGGGTTCAGGTCAGAATTTTGGTCGCATAGGTAGACATAAATCTAGTTATAATAAGAATTTGGAGCATTATTGAGTGTTTTTTGTTTTTCAACCTGATGTTTTTTGTCATATCTGTTACCTTTTGTGAAAATTTTCCTAGAAAAGAGTAGATATTTCAATTCCTCTCACCGAGCTACCCAATTTCAAAAAACAAATCAGCTAAAATGGATTCCCAGAAGAAAAGTTATCGTTGATTTAAGATTGGTATTTTTTTTTAGGTTTTTTTGGTGACGACAAACGAACTGTAGAAATTTATAGTTTTCTATCCACTTTTTTTGTTGTCATTTCTTGCATTTGGGTTTATATTTGTTGTCAAAATTTATATCATTATGACTTCAGAAGTAGATTTTTTTCCTGAACTTATCGGCTCTAACTATCTTGCATGGAAAAGGAATTTGATTGATGTTCTGAAGAGTAAGAATCTATGGAGGTTGGCTAATGGTGAACACAAGAAACCTACAGAAGCTCAAGCCTTGATTAATTGGGAAGAAAAGTCTGATCAAGCAAGAGGGATAAATGGTCAAATGGTTTCAGATAGTCTTCAGGTAAGTATTGAGGCAAAAGACAACCCGGTTGAGGTATGGTAAATTCTCACTTCTTTATTTGATAAATCTGATGATGTTTCTGCTTATTACCTTGAAAAGAAGATTCATGAGCTATATCCTACTAATTTTGATAGAGTAGAATTATATCTTGCTGAATTGAAAGCCTTAAATGAAAAGTTAAATAATTGCGGTAAAGATTACAAGAAGACAAACTGGTCCAACCATAGTTGCATATTAAACTATAATCATGGACTGGTGGGTTAGGCCCCACATAACTTCTTATACACAACGGAATTATATTTAAAACCAAATTCAACTTCGTAAGTTAAAAACATGCATACGCGCGAGAGACAAACATCAGATTTAATCAATATGTACAGACTATACAATAGTCTCAGACCCAATAAAATACATGGGTTTCTAACTGGAGGGTCCCACCGTATCGATAACCAATCACAACACGTCGCAGTTTCTTGTCCGCAAATTTTGATCCCTTACTGAATACGCTAAACACTAAATCTCGCGAAGAGCGCTATTGCGTCAAGTCGACACGTGGCTGTTCCTTGTTGCATTTCATCCTTCCTTCTCCTTGCATCGCATCGCAACCCGTTTAACTTTTTGTGCGAACACTTAACGTTATACACTATAATCTGCGAAATGCGAAGTCATAGTCCAACGTGCACCATTGATCTGCCGCATGATCCAATGGCCTGCACAACTTCCCCTTCATACCACTTCGCATCACGAGCTAAAAAATTTAACTTGCGAAATCCTTGACTCTTAAACTATTCGATCGCCGATGCGAAACTGTGCCCTGCCAAAACACGTCCACACTTCCTCAACTCACCTTAACAGTCCATCTATTATCTTCAAATCTGCGATCTAATCGCATCCGTTCATTCACCTTCTCACGGTTATTCTCGCCTCTTCTGTCCCCTTCGATCTCCGCCGTCGATCCTTAAACTTTTGAATCTGCGATTCAGTCCATGCCATCGATTCCTCTCTCAGAATTCTTCCAAGTAATTTCGTCGTCAATTGATTTCTCCTCTTTCAGCCTTACTTCTCTGCATTACCAATTCCTCCACATTACTCCTGTACTATCCTTCTGTGTATGTTTTCATTTCTTCAACGCTGTCTCTCCATAAATTGTCTATACGAAGTTCCCGGAAACTTCGTCTTCTCGCTCAGCCTTGCTGTGCCTACAATCTGATTAGAGTTCTTCGTCTCTCATCCCTTGGTCTCTGCCTTAACTTTTTTTGTGCGAAGTTCACAGGGACTTCTTCCTCACACTCAATATGTCTAAGAATTAATAGAAATACAATACGCATATATCATAATACATGAATGCAATATTTTAATTTCGACAGGGAAAATAAAATCCACGGGTTGAAATAGAGAGCCAGACCACAGTCCAAAACACTTGGAATTTATTTATAAATAAAATACACAAAACGGAGCCCTGGGATGGTTGGTTTTTACATTTGTTCCTACTCTCTATTCAACCCTCTCTCATACCTATTTCCCTCTCACTCTCTCTTACTCTCTATGGAAGGCAAAACCCAAAAATGGTGGATTTGGTTATGTTTTATGCCTTTCCCCAAAATCCCCATATGGTTGAGAAACTATTATTCAGTTTTAGAACAATGTATTCAACTAATTTCCTAACTAACCATAATATAACTATTCTTTTAACCTATAGATTATAATGGCTATGTTAGCCCAAATTAACTTTAAACAAAAATACTTTAAAAATAAAAATCTTCAAATTATTAAGACTACTAGTCCTCTTCCCAAGACACAACATGTGACCAACTTGTCACATTGCTGACTCTGCCTCGATGCTCCTGCATCATACTCTCGAGGTAAAAGAATTCATGACCTCATGGTCATGTGTTTTCAATGCTTGAATCTTCTAGGATTCAAAACTTTGTTTTGCTATTGTGCATAAGTTGCATTGTCCTCACCATTCTTTAGCTGCAATCATCTAGGCTTCCATACTTTGGACTGTATTATTCCACTACCTCTATCTTCACTATTCTTCACTTTCCAAACAATTCCACAGTGGAATTCTTTCTTCATTTTGCTGCAACTCTTCTTAGGTATTTTCGTAAAATCCCATAGTTCATCTATGGTTTCTTGTAATGCAATCTTCTGCTATAATCTAATCTTATTTCTAGTCCTTTGCCAACACATTGTACTACACTCTGTCCCAGATATTTTTGAAAATATTACTCCGAACATTTCTGCCACCCAACTTCCTGAATATCTCTGAATATATCTCCCTCTGCAATATCCAATTGTTGCTCCTGATTTTCAAGTTTCAAAAAGTAAATTTCTTTCCAATTTCCTGACTGCAGTAACATATTCACTCACAATTCTCTATATACTAGCAAACATAACATATTTTAGTAAACTAGTATCTGCTTCTATCTCAACCAAAACTTGAGACACTCTTCTATCAATGACTGTAATGCCTTCCTCATACTCAAATTATTCCAGCAACCACTTCAACCATTCACTTTCTAATTGATCCCTCTCAAGCACATCATCACTATGATGTTCATCAATTCCAACATATCCTTCTTCCTCTTCCTTGACATCATTCAATAGACTAACTCTGGTAGTCAATTCAACTTCATTCAATTCTAGGACCGATTTTTCTTCAACATGTGACATATTTGTCTCACCTTGATCCTCATTATTATCTTCCTCTTTGTCACATGTCCAATTTCTCTGTGACACTGCCTCTTCATTCCTTATTAGAATAGAATTCTAATTTTTCATCTGCATGACAGCTTCGAGTGAATGTCCTAGAGTCTCCTTTTGGTCACTTGCGAAAACCAACTTCTCCATGTTCTCACCAATAGTAGGTTCCTGAACATAAGAAAAAAATGCCTCATCCTTGCTATGGAAACATCCTCCATTCTAAGCTCTTCCTTCATTAATTAAGGAATATATGAAGTCCTTTTGCTGCAATATTCATCCTTGTCTTCATCTGAAAGCCATTCATCATCATTCTTAACTTTGCAAATTTAAGCCTCATTAAAGATAGTGTCAAAAAATTGGTGGTATATTGCAAAATTTGCAATCACATGTAAATTACAGTTTTAAAACCACAAGGCCTGATGGTCTCCCTTGATGCTTCAGCGATAAAGTCCTCTTGTTTCTCTGAATCTTCTATATGACTCAGAAAATCTTCGATGTACCCCATCTCATCTTCCTCAAGCATTGCATTTGAATGCTATATATATTCCTCCACTTCTTCTTGCTTTTGACTATCATCATGAGCTAAACATTCTCTACTTCCAGCCCTTGCAGCATGCTGAAAAGAAATACCTTCTCTCAACTGTGTATGGTCTTTCAAATGAGACCTAGCTATCTCATCTTCCTTCAGCACAGAATTTAGATTCTGTCTCTTCTCTTTCTTCTTTTATGTGAACATAAACAAATTGTATTTCTTCATTCTTTTCACCTACAAACATACACAAGATATCAATTTTAAAAAAATTGAGACCTCTTGGCCTCACTTGAAGTTTCAGTCTTCAAGTCTTCTCCTTGATACTCACTTGCCTTGAGCATCTCATCCTCCCACTGAGAATTCATCAGTTGCTCCTTCACCGTATTCTGTAGCTTATGCCACCTGAGATTTCTTCTCATCTTTCTTCTCATGAGGAAACCACATATTTTGTCTTCCTTCTCCTTTTGTAACAAATCCATCATGACTCTTTCCTTCTGCAGAATCCAATCATACCTTGGGTGTTCCATACCCCCTTGTATGAATTCTCTCAACACTTCTAGCTGTACTTTTATCTTAGCTAATTCTCTATCAAGTCTATTATTACTTGATATTTCATAATCTACCTTAGAACCTTTACCATGAATATCAGTAGCCATAGTCTTCTTTCCTTTATGAACTCCTTTTTTTTCATCATGGACTACAAACAATCCATATCTACAAGCTGACTCCATCAACCTGTCTATAGATACCACGCCAAGCTTTTCCATGATTAGTATTCTACTGGAATCTCTGATGACTTCTCTCTCTTGATTGTGACTCCTTCTTGAGCCTTTTAGATAACCATTAGTGGTCATCTCTTCTTCTTCCCTTTGTGGAATCATTCTGATCCACCTTGTGAGTTGCCGATTGGTAAACCAAATGAGTGTTTACAAGAGGGAAAGTGGGCTGAAATGGAGTGTTTTGAACAGTTGATGTGTGGATAGGAGTGGAAGAAACACTTGGGCCAGCAAATTGATGATGAACAGATTTGTTGTGGAAGGAGCTGAAATGATGGAGAAGCTGTGAATTATGTGGAGTAGAAGGTGAGGCCTCTCTGCTAAAGCTTTGTTGCAAATATCTAGTTTCAAAATCAGCTTGGTTTAAATCACTTTGAGAATTATTTCTAAAGAGGTTCTTTGTGTGAGGTAAGTCAACGTGAGGATTTTTCAAGACTGTGAGGTTTTGAGGGACAAATCTTGTTCTTGGAATGGTCCTATCAGTAGTTGGTTTTCCAGGTCTAGAAGTATGCCACAAAATCCTCTCTGGATTGTCAACTATGGTTGGGGGATTAGGATCTGGATGGGATCAATGTTGATCCTATGTGAAGCCAGATTTCAGTTTTTCGAAATTTAGAGAGGAAAAGGTTTTTAGGAATGTTTTCAAAAGTTCTCTCAAAAATGATTTCTATAACAGGATAACTAGGCTTCTAAACTTCCTCAAGGATGGTTAACACAATCCTAAGGAAACCTCGAGATCTAGTGAGGTGATAGGCTTACTGGGACTAGTGGAGTCACCAGGTGGAAATTTTTAGCTTTTCTCAGAAGTCCCACCGTGATCGCCAGAATGTTGGTGTGGCGATGAGGTGGCAGATTCACTGGATATTCTTTGATTTACTCAGAAGTCCCATCGTGATCGCTAGAATTTTGGAGTCCTGTGATTTGGCCGATTGGTAAACCAAATGACAAGGCAACATGTAAACCAGTCTTTAGAGCTCTAGGATCTAGCCCTCCTAGTTTCAGAGAGGGATCTCTCAATATGTTTGTAAAGATATGACTTGTTTTCTTGTAAAGGGTTGATTTTAGGCTAGTTATTAAGCTTGAGTTTGTTTAATTGTTTTGTGGGACATGATGATCTAGGGAGCATAGATAGAAAAGGGAAATATCAAAGTCATTGGACAATGGAGTCAAGTAGAAGTTTGTAACAAGTTTGTAGATGAATTAGGGGTATCAAAGGGCAAATCTAACTTGGCTGTTGGATCTACAAAGTTTTTCAAATGAAATGAAATGAACATCAAGGTTTTAGAATGAAAATTAGAACTAAGGTTAGTTAAGAATCCTTAATTATATGTACTCTTCAACAAAGGGACTTAAAGCATCATTTGAACATGAAGAAATAATTTATAGACAGGGCTAACCATGAATTCTAGAAACTATACTTCACCAAATAATAATTTCACGACAAAATTTCAAAATGAAATCTAAGAGTCGAGGAACGCTCTATTTCATCAAATATTTCACTTTTAAGGATAAGAAAACATTCAAGATAGACAAATAATTGCATTCATAGAAGAGGGAACTCCTAAAAATCTAGGACTACAATTATAAAGACTTTCAAAGCAATTATTTGAGCGAGTACAAAGGGCATGATTAAAACAGACCTCTTTGGAAAACTTTGGACAATGTTACTTTGAAAGGAGACTTCAGAAATAGTTTTTAAAGTGTCAACAAGAAGTAGGGAAAACCATAAATCATCTTGAGGCCAACTGTATTGAATTACTTCTTAAATGAACAAGCTTTAAGGTTGAAAAAGCAGTTAAAATTACTCAATCAAACATTCAGCAGATGAAAACATTAGTACAGTGAAGATTAAATAGGTCTAAGGTGCTTGCAGGAGACATTTCTTAGCCTAAAACTTTTACTCTACTGTAAGTAAGAGATGATGGGGATAGAATGAAAACAGGGAAACATTAAACAGTTTAGAATACTTCACCAACAACCAAGCTCAGGGATCCAATGGCAGAGCTTCCTTCATCCACAAATAGGTCAAAACATCCACATCTTCCAGTACATCAATTTCTCTTCAATCTTAGCAGAACTATATATTACTTCAAAGAGTTATCAAATTCCCCCTTTACAATGAGTTCTAGCGTAGTATTTATACTGTAAATGAGGAGGTGGAACCATCTAGAGTTCAAAATGTTATAAATGACATAGTAAATGCATTCCTATCCTTAAAAACCATGCAAGGCATAAGGTAGGAATGTTTTTCAACTGCTTCTATGTATATTAACTCTGTCTTTACTTCCTGAGGAAAAAATAGCTGAAAATATTGAATATTTACCCTCAATAATAACTGCCAATTTTCCATTTGAAGTATAAAGTAAGTGAAAGGTGTCATTTTGATTTATTAAGTGAATAACTAATTCTTTTGATGCGTTCGAGGCTTTTTAGGCCTATCTTGCCTTCTTAGATTAATCTTCTTTGCTGTCCCTTAACACTTCATCTGATTTCTTTTACCTTTTAATCCTCTATTGCTTGGGCCTGTAATTATCCTTTTGTTGTCTGTATTCACTTTTTAAACTGCATTTAACCTTGAGACTGCGTGATTTAAAATTTCTAATATTTGGGTCTTTGCGCGCAATCCTTCATATTCAATCTTCTCTGTCTTCATTGCTTTACACTTTTCCTGCTGACTCGGACTAGTTTTTTAATCCCCTTTCTTTGGTTCTCAGTCTTTAACCTTTGTTTCTTCCACTGTGCTTTTCCTTTCGTTGTTGTGGACAGAGGACCCTAATGCACAGGGGCTTGATTTAAATAACAAATATTCATGCAATATTTAATGAAGAGACCCGGATTTATGCCTTGGAAATTTCTCTTCTTCATTTAACAGTCTGCCCCGGATGATGATCTTTGACCTTGTCTCCTCATAGACAGTGGGAAGATTTTTACCCTTAGAACTGCCATTAAACCTGCACAGGACAAAAATATTTAACAAAACCTATGAGAGTTGGATAAACTACTTAGGAGGCTGGAGGAGCAGTGCAGAAGCGGTGTTTATGCAGACAGAGGAGCTTTATGGAGGAAAACAGGCGAAAAATCGGTTCAAAAATGGGTTCTGGCGTGAAATGGACAAAAATGGTTTTCGAAATACCATGAGTGGTTATCGCGCGACCCTCGGGCAGTAAGTGGTTTTGCCCAAAGGGAATGCAATTCCATTGATCGCTCGCCATGTGGATTTTTCGATACCGCCGGTGTCGCATTACTTTGGAGTGTTAAACTCCGGGTGCAAAAATTATGCGATATGCCGCCACAGCCGTCAGATGAAAGGGTCGAGATCCGACGGAGCAGATCGGGCGCGATGAAAGAGATGTATGACAGGAGTGAAAATGGAAGACAGGTGGCAACATTCGATGGGGCGGGCGTTGTATGTGGTGGATGGTAGGCCCAGAAGAGTTGGGTTATCGGGGCGAATGAGAGCTGTTAGATCTTATGGATCTACGGTGTAGATCTTAGCGGGGTAATGTTATCAGAGTGAGAAAAATACAAAGAAAAGGCAGGTTTTCATGGAAAGGCTAATGCGATGGGGTTTAGCATAGGTGCTAGGTAATGGTCACGTGGAGGGATAAGGTGACTAGGGGCCAAGGGAGGAGGGGTTAATTGCATCAGCGGGGAGGAGAGGCAGCGATGCGACGCAAAAATGGAACGTTGATGTGATATGAAAGAGCCGATGTGATTAGCGCTCGGCCGTCCAATCAAAACCCCGATCGACGGTGGAGATGGATTCCGGGGGGAGGAGGTGGATGAGAAGTCGGGGAAGTGGAGGGGTGCCAACAACCGTCCGATATGGTGAGATCGATGGTCCAAATCCAATCGGCGGAGAAAAAGGTTCAAGGGAGAAGCGAAGTTGCGATATACAGTTTGTGATGTGATAAGCGCTCGCGCCTGGTCACGGGGCTTGATTGTATGATGGAGAAAGAGCCGGGGGCCAAGCCAAAAGGGGCTAAAGCCTGAGAGGAGCGAAAAAAGGCTTTTTCAAAGGTTTTTATGTGTTTTTTGCAGATTTTTTAAAGTCCCGATAGTTTTAAAAGGGCCAAATTAAATCATAAAAATGATTTTTTATGAGTTTTAAAAGGGATTTTTCTGAAGGTATTTAGGAGAATGAGGGTAGAATGAGAACGATAAATAAGGGAAAAATGGGCTGTTTTAAGAGGGAAATGGACTAATAAAAATGGGGAAGAAAAAAAAAAAGCCTAAAATGAGCTTTCTTCTTTGAAACAACAGGATAACCCTTTAGGAGTCATGGATGAAGATTTTTTTTTTTTTGGTGAATCGACAGATTTAGAAAGATGAAGGCAGTGAGATTTCTAGAACTCATAATGTCCTTGCAATTCTATTCTAGAAATCTGGGTTTGTTACATTTAATCATCTTTGGATAAAGTCAAAATTAGGGATGACTAACAGTGGCTCCATTTGGGGAGGACAGCTGTCCTTGTAGGTGTCCGGAACTTCAGAAATCTTTGAGTTTCAATAGACCAGTGCCTCGTCCATTGGGAAAATTTCTTCTTTTCTTGCTGATCTTTCTTTGAAAAGGACAACCTTTATCAATATTCAACATGAAATTCCTTCAAACAGTATCTCTACCTACCCAATCTTACTTTTTCCTAGCATTTTTTCTTCCTTTTGGGTGCATTTGAACTAGCAAACTCTTTGACATTTTATTTTTGAAAATAGAAATAAACTATCTAATTCTATCCTTATCTCTTTCAAGAGTCGAGATTAAACTGTTGAACTCTTTATTTTTCTACCTAAGCTACTATCTGTCAAGATTGAACTGTTTGACAGATCTGCATTCTTTATATTCTAAAAAACAAAAAATTTAAACACAGTCAAATCAGGATTAGACTGTTTGATTTGCTATGATGTCTATGGCTGTATGTACAAGCTGCACATAGACTTTATTTGCAGAAAAATAAAACAAAATGATGAAGGCTTAAGATCTGAAATTTATAAATATCCTTCTAGTCTTTTTCAGCTTTGATTTTGATCTATTTAGACCTATCTTTTCTTTTCTTGGTTCAGATTTTGAGCTTATTAGAACCATTCCTTCCTATCCTAATCTTATTCTATTGATAAGCCAAGTGTGAAAAAATATTATCAATCTATGCTTCTACTAACTTATCAACATAAATTTAAAGTATGTTCAGCCATGATTAGGCTAGATGACTGAACAATATATCATTTCCAAATCAGCATTGGCATTTAGATTTGCTCACTTTCAGAAAATTCTCTTTTTGGGTATGGGGCTGTACCTTTTTGAATTTTCCCTCTTTTCTTTTTCTGTTGTTTTTGTGTTTTTCTCTTTTTTCAAATTTAAAAATAATGTTATATACAGTGGAAAACAAAGCTCTAAATTTTAGGACTCTTGGCAGAAATAGTGCTTGAGCATCCTGTCATTGACAGGACCTCCTAACAAATCTTCCCCATTCAGCTCTTGTAGAAAGAATGCATTATGACTGCTGATAGAATAAATAATGTAGGGTCCTTTCCACAGATTTTCAAATTTTCCATGCTTTCCTTTCTCTTCCCTTCTGGAATCCCATTTTAGGACAACATTTCCAATTTGGAAATAATTTTCTTTAGTCCTCTTGTCAAATAATTTCTTGATATTTTCTTGTACCGTTTGTGTTATGCTATACACTTCTTCTCTAGTCTGCTGCAAATGAATGGTCTGATTTATCCTTCTCTGCATATCATTTTCCTCAGATTGTACTTCTTGGAGGAGTTTTATGACTGGAACTCTTAGTGAGGTTGGGAAGACTGCATCCATGCCATAAACCAGCTGATAGGGGGACATATTAATTGACTTTTTGGTGGTCAATCTATCAGCCCACAAAGCATGAAAAAGCTTACTATGCCATGATTTCTAATTCTGTTCCAACAATTTTTTGATACTATTGACAAGGATTTTGTTGGAGGATTCAACTAATCCATTTCCCTGGGGATAGTAGGTAGTGTAATGACCCAATGTAATATGATATATATAGCAGAAGTCAACCATTTTATTAGATTTGAAGGCAGCAGCATTGTCTGTGATAATTTTTATTGGACAACCAAATCTGGATAACATGTTGGTTTCAAGGAACTTGATAATGACAGAGTCAGTAGCATTCCTAGAGGGTATAGCTTCTATCCACTTGGTGAATTAATCAGTGGCAGTGAAGATCCACTTATGTTGGGTTGATGAAGATGGGTGAATTTCCCCAATGAAGTCCAAGCCCCATTGTTGAAAGGGAGCCTCAACACTGATGGGATGTGTTAGCCCCCTATAAATTTTTTGACAAGCAAACAGGGGGGCTAAAATGTTTTTAGGCCTTCAAGGAATGCATTTCTCTCTGAAAACACATCATCCTTGAAGCCTCCTTATGTCCTGTTCCTTTGATAAATCCCCACTGCTGTTTCCAGTTATAAAGCCTCTCTGTTTGTGAAGAAATGCCCAAAAGGCCTCCTTTTTTCCCCTTATATCATCCCTTCTAAACCTTTGCTTTCATCCCTTTGTCTCCCCTTCTAAATTCCCCACTTACCCCTCTAAATCATCCTCATTCCCCTTTAAATCCTACACGTACCCCTTGTTTGGCCTATTAAACCCTTTTACTCTCTATCATTACCCTTCTTTGGCCTTAAAATGCATTAAAATGGGCCAAAAACCCACTTTCTACCTTATATTAAGGCCTAGCCCTTTTCGGCCTAGCCCCTTAACCACTTCCCCTCCATATACCCTGCGCCCAGGACCACGCGCTTAAGCCCCGGGTGCTAATCGCAATCGCAACCATCGGGCGAGCGCATTTCTATGTGTTAACTTTAAAACCCCGATGCGATTGAGTCTTGGTCTGTGGCACCGCGGATACAATCTTCGCCGTTGATCTGAATAGATCTAACGATCCGCGCTTTCCCACTTTCCCCACTCCGATCGTAATTATAAATCGCTGCCCTTTGCGATTGCAATCTCTGCCATTGATCCATAGTTTTATCCAACGGCCTAGCGCTAATCGCTGTGTGCTCGTCGCCTTTCCCTTCCGCCCCTCCGATTACATTAGGACCGTTGATCTCCCGCCAGATTCGACGACTGGTGCTATCGCGCCAGTCGCATCGCACCCCCCCCTCTGCGCTTTACGATTGCGATCCCCCGATCTGATCTCGATCGTTCGTTCCTTTTGATCCAACGACCATCGCACAATCGCACCATCGCCCCGTGGCTCTTCTTTCTCCCCGCCGACTGAATCTCTGCTGTCGATCTAACCTATATCAGATGGTTGGTGCTCAATCACTCCATCGCAATCGCAAAATTTTAAAAGTGTCACCTCCCGTGCCCCCGATTGCGATCCGACGATTCGATCTTGGCCTTCCATTTCTTCAGATCCGACGACTGGGATCTAATCGCGCCCCTCCATCGCATTTCTTCGTCGGAGCCCTTGTTAACTTCAACTTTCAATCTCCACCGTCGATCTCCTCCTGAGATCCGACGGTCCAAAACTAATCGCCCTCTGCCATGACTAGGTCCCACCACCCATGGTCCATTTCATATGTTTTTCGTTGCATTTTCCCACTTCCTTAGTGTGTCGCCCAAATTTCAAAGGTCATCCCGTTCATTAATCCCCACCATTGATCATTGCCTCCAAAACTGATCGGACGGCCCACATTCATTCTCCCATAGAAACTCCATTTCATTGCATTTCCACTTGTTTCCTCCACGACCGCTGTTTCTACAGTTCCGCCACCATTCCTCCAAGTTTTCAAAGCATTATTCCACCGCCATCTTGGGATTTTATAAAAATTTTATTCCATTTTGTAGGGTTTAGAAAGTGAGAAATTCATCCCATCTCCATGATCATAGTTGCTGTGATTCAGAGTGCAGAGAGGCCATTTCAGCATCGACCAGTGTATTAGTAGCAGGGATTAAAGGGGTTAATGCCAATTATCGAATGTTTAATGCTTAACCCCGTGTTCAAAGGGAAAGGATGCAGTGTGAAGACTAAGCACGTGGAACGAGCCATGTCTGTGTTTAATGTCAGCAGAGCACTGTTTCTCTAAGAGGAAACCTTCCTACAGAAGTCTCCATGCCCCCTCGAGCCCTTAAATTTATTTCACTGACAGAAGCTTCTTAAAGACTGTCAGGACCGCAGTTATGGAAGCATGGAGACCTGAAGACCTTTCAGTCACCTTACTTGCTTCAAAGACGAAACAGAGGGCCTTACAGCCAGATGGACTTCACGAAACATCAGAGGTCAATCTTGGCCTGACAGAGTCTCCCAGAGCATACCCAAAGTACTTACAGCGATGCAGATTGCCATTAAGCAGAGTGGGCATGAACTCTTTCTCCACTCTATCTTAATGAGATCCATTTAATGAATATCACCTACCATTGTTATTCTCTTCTCCTATAAGAATCCTTGAGAACATATTGTAAAGGTTGTTGTTCGGTTGTTGCCGATTGCTATTTGAGGGATTCAGTTGGACTGTTAGAATAGTCTTGGGAGGGATTAGCAGAGTAGTTTTTATGTAGTAGGCTGGGAGGATAAAGTTCGGACTGTAACAGCCATTGAGCTCAGTGTATGTGACTAGCTTTGCATCATTAATCAAGAAAATTTCACAGGATCCTGGTCTATTACTATTGGTGATGTTTTTCTAACACTGTTTATTACACTTTCATACTGTTTCATTTTCTACTGGCTCGCAACAGAATATTGGCATAGGACTTACCCTTGCTAGGTACCCTATGTTCCTGCTCTCCTTGCCTTTAATGTTTTATGCTACTTAGTTTCTCTTGTTGGGTTTAAGCTGGAAGATTTTGGAACACTGGGGATTAGAGTTAGCCCTATTCACTAGGATTCTTGTGCGACCAGCTGGCCTTTCTAAGATCCCTTGCTTGTGTCAAAGCATTGAAGGTTCAAAGTCCTTCCCTGATCTATAGACCCTGACTGTTAAACTTATCCCTGTTTTCCCTTGGAGCATGCTAAAGTTGAACTGGAGTTAAATGACCTCTGGTCTGATCTATAAGATTCCCCCTTGTGACTTCCTTGAGAGCTACCTTTGAGTATGTCCAAGAAGGTCTGGAGTTAAATCACCTCTGACCTAATCTATAGACAGAAATTGGGTTATTTTCCTTCTTTCACCTTCTTCACTTAATGTTCCATTCCATCATCTATCTAAAAAGATCCTTTAGTGTAGATGACTTGCCCTTTGAAAGCCTTGGCTAGTTTTTTGCATGTAATCACCTTTCATGACTCCATAGCCCAATGGATGGCACTTTATTGACCTATCCTCTTTGCCAAACATCCTGCTATTTTTCTCCTTTCTTTCCATTACTCTCTCAGTCTATGATCTCATGAACAACCCAGCAACCAACCAACCAAATCATTTTAAACCCCCCTTTGTGCTTCATACCTAGCCTAATACCTTATTGTGAGCTGCAAAGATATATCATTCTTTTTTTTATTGGAGAGATCCCTCTTCGGGTCCAGGAGGGCTAGATCCTAGGGCCCCAAAGTGGTTATGATGTTGTCTCATCTTTTGGTCTTGCAAATCTGGCCAAAACATGGGAACCCCAACAGGATGTAAGGGTAAGGGTAAGAGTTTTCTTTTGCCATAAAAAATTTGACACTTATGGCAAGACATGACAAGTTTCTGAGTATATAGGAAAAAGGTGGGCCAATAGTAACCAGATCTGAGGATTTTATTTGCTGTAGTCTTCCAGTACAAATGTCCACCACATTCTCCTTCATTCAGCTCATGCATGATTTTTCCTGCATCACTCTCAAGAAAAAATTTAAGCAATATTCCAACAAAATTCTTCCAATATAAAACCCCATCTAATATGAAATAATTCAAAGCCTTCTAATTCAAAAATCTAGCTTTAGTTTTAGACAAAGAAGGAGGGGTATTTAGATAAAGCAACACATATATGATATTAGCATACCAAGGTGAATTCACAAATGTTTCTTCAATGAATGGAGCTGTGCATTCCTCTATTTCTTCTAAGACATCAACCATATTCATATCTAGTGCTTGGAAGTTTGATTCAGCCATGAGTTATGCTAATCCCTGTCCTTTGATTAGTTTGGTAGGCCTGATTTCTAAGTCATATTCTAGAATAATGGCAATCCATTTTCCCCTTTTACCATCGGGCTCTTGACTTAGAATATATTTGACAACAGTATGTGGGACAAAAGCAATGATGTGAGAATGCATAATGTAGACTCTAAAGTCTTTCAATGCTTTTACCAAGGCTAAGGCTTGTTTCTCCATGATGTTATACTTGAGTGGAGCATCTCTCAAAGCCCTACTAAAAAAGGATATTGGTTGTTCATGCCCCATATCATTCTTTTGTAGCAATATTGCAGCTATTGTGTGTTTGGATGCAAAGGAAAAGATATAAAAATATTTGGTGAAATCAGGACTAATAAGAACTGATGTTTGAGTTAAAGCTTGTTTTACCAGTTCAAATGATTGTTTAGCCGGTATGGTCCATTTAACACCTACCTCTTTCTTTAGCATGTTTGTAATATTTCTCAATAGCTCAACAAGGTTGGGGATGAATCTCCTTAAAAAATTTATCTTCCCAATGAAAGATTGTAATTCCTTAAGATTTCTAGGATGGATGATCTTCAATATGCCATCAATCCTTTTAGGGTTTACTTTGATTCCCTCTTCAGAAATAATGTGGCCAAGAAGTTTTCCTTCCTGCACACCAAAGAGTGTCTTTTTGGGATTCAAAGATAATCCATATCTCCTACATTTCTCAAATGAATAAAGTGTTCTTCATCAGTTTTGAAGAAAACAGTAATGTCATCAAGATAAATGATTATGAAATAGCCTATGTCCTATGAGAAGGCTATTTCCATGGCCCTTTTGAAGGTGGCCCCTGCATTCATTAAACCAAATGGCATTTTGACATACATGAGAGTACCCCAAGGTGTAGTAAAAGCAGTTTTATGTTGGTCACTTGGGAGTACTAAAACCTGATTGTAACCTAAGAACCCATCCAACAGTGAAATTATTTTAGCCCCAACCACCGTTTGAAGTATATGATCCATTTTTGGCAAGGGATAGTTGTCCTTAAGGGAGGCTCTATTTAGATTCCTAAAATCAATGCAGAGCCTAATTTATCTAGTCTTTTTCCTAACAGATACTAAGTTGGAAACCCATTCTGAATACCTGATGGGGACTATGATGCCGACATCATACATTTTCTTAATCTCTTTCTCAACTAAGGGCAATAAAACAGGGTTCATCCTCTTGAGTTTTTGTTTGAAAGGTTTCTGATTTTCTTTAAGAGGAATTTTGTGTTGAATGATGCTAGTATCATATGATTTTAAATCTTTGTATCCCCAAGCAAATACATCTTTAAATTATTTGAACAGGTCTATGTATTGCTGTTTAATGTGAGTTGGCAGAGTGCTGGACAGCTTGATCATTTTGGGTTCTGCTGGGCTGCCTATATTATGTTCTTCTATGCCTGTTTATATAGGCCCCATTATTGGTTCTTTGGCTACATTGTTGAAATCAAAAAGCTATTCTAATGGTATAAGGCCTTTTGGAATTGTGTCATTTTTACAATGTAAAATTTCCAGGTATTTTTGGTCCGTATTGTCAACTATTTCTACTCCAAATGGATGTTCAAAATGGTTTATATCAGTAGAAAAGGACAACGTTGTTTCAGGGTTCTGTTCTTGATTAAAAAAGTCTTCCTTATGGCTTAAAACAGGTGTTGGCATGGCAAATTCATTCTTTGATTGCAAAAAATCATCTATGTGTTTGTCTCCTTCAAATACTTGCCAATAATCTTCATTATCTGGTATTGCAAGTCTGTTTTTTACCTTTACATCAAATTGTTTATTGGTCTCTGGTATTTGAAAATTACTAGCAACAAAGGCAAGTTCATTTGCTAGATGATTTTGAGCTCTTGGGATGAAAATGAGTTCATATTTTTCAAAGGTTTTCACGAGGTCAAGGGCAGCGTTCCTATATTCTCTGAGTTTTGGGTTTTTGGTTGAATATTCCCCTTTAATTTGCCTAATAATTAGCTCAGAATCCCCTTGGACTGATATTCTTTTGGATTCTAAATCTTTGAGTAAGTGTAGGCCAATAAGGAGGGCTTCATACTCAGCGATATTGTTTGTGCATGGAAAATCCAATTTATAGGAGAATCCTTTGTTTGTGTTTTGTATCCATACACCAGCCCTTGCACTTAGTTTACTACAAGAGCCATCAAAGTTTATTTTCCAAGGTATTTCAATTTATTTTTCATTTTCTTTGTGTTGTTCAAGGCTGCTGAAATCTGGACTGTTGTTTTCTTGAATTAATGGCAGATTTGATTGTTTTGGTAGACTAACTTTTCCTTTGTTTTCCTTTTCTTGTTGTCTGATTTCATCTTCATTATATAAGATAAAGGAATCCAAATCTGAATGGATGGAGTAGATAGGAGAATTGTTTGGTCTGTCTATATTTCTCACCATGTATTTCATGTGGGATTCCCTGTATAGTCTTCTAGTTTGGTTAAATACTGGGATGGTGGCATAAGACATGTCCATTTGAAGGCTCCCCTAAATTTTGGCTCCCCATGATCTAGATAAAAGCATGCCATACTTAGGGGGGATGTCAGCTACCACTATGTCCATTACTAGACTCTTAGCAGGAATTTGTGACAAGTTAACACACAAATCTTTAATTAAGCCTAAGCATTTGACCCTGTTGGAATTGAAAGAATACAAGTATTTGTATGGTTTAGTAATTTCTAAGCCTAAGCTTTCCATTACTGCTTTGGGCATAAGATTGTGAGAAGCACCTGAGTCTAGCATGGCATTGTGCAAGATTTTCTCATGTATATTCCAGCTGACATTGAAGGGAGGGACAGTGCCTTCTTGGTATTTCCCTTCAACTTCAGGACCAAACAATAATTCTGTTTTATCATCTGCCAAGTTTAAAGTATCAATGTCACTGCCCATATTCAAAGCTTTCAAAACTTGTTTTTTATATACATCCTGAGTTACTAGTTTAGCTAAGGGTATGGTGATTTTAATCTTGGAAATTTCTCCTTAAAGGCTGAAAGGAACTATTGTTTTTGACATATTTACATCTGTTTTGTCATTTACAACTCTTTCAGCAATTTTGACTTGCTGAACTGTTATTTGGGACAGATTTGTTAAGGCCACTAGCAGAAGTACTAGGGCAGCTTTCTTCAACACTTTGCTGAATGTTTTTATCCTTATTTTGGTCAGTTTCCTTAGCTAAAGTGTTGGTGTTACTTGTTGTTTTCTTAGGTTGATTTACTGAGGTTTTCTTAACAGCAGTACTAGTGTTTTTATCATTGGAACTTTCTGGGCTAACTTTTCTTCTAAGATTTTATTGTTTGTGTACCTCCATGATATCATTTTCAAACCCCAATCTGTAATCTTCAAAATCCTAATTTTTATATTCACTTTGTTCTGAAGAGAAGAATCCTTATTCTTCTTCAGTGAGAAAGACATTTGTCTCACTGTCAGATCCTATAGTGTTTACATGATTTTCTTCCAACCTTTCAACTTCCCTTTCTTCTTCTTGGTCAACATAGTTTTGTTGAAAGGGAGGCCTAATCTGCTGGTCATTGTCTCTCTGCCTATTTTGATTAGGGTCTCTTCTAAGATTTTGGTTTCTATTTCTGTTTTGGTTTTCTCTAGGAGGCACTCTATCATTCAGATTTATCTTTTCAAGCATCCTCTCCATTACCTTCACTAAGTTATCAATTTTAGTATCTGATGCTGAGGTTGATGGCATTGTATCATCCTTGTATGTAACTCTTTTCTCTTCTCTCAACCTAGCTCTTTTTTCAATCAGATTTTCCTCCACACTCATGGCTCCTCTTTGCATATCTTCTAAAGTTGAAGGGTCTCTTTCCCTAAGCTGGTAGGCTATTTCCGGGTCAAAGCCTTCTGGGAATTTAGCCAAGGCTAAGCCTAGTGGAGGTTTCATGTCTAGAGGAAGTGCATTATACACACTATTGAATCTAGTGCAATAATCATGGACACTTTCCCCAGTATTCCTTTTGAGGTTAGTATAGTCTGAAAGTATTTGGAGAGGGTTCTTTCTAATTTCCCATTTCTTTATGAATGTTTGATATAGAGAAGGGAGATCATTTATGCTGTGAGGAGCTAAGCTTTTAAACCATTTCTTGACTTCTCCTCCTAAACTTTGAGCAAAAATTCTCATCTTAATGGTCTCTTCTTCTATTTCCATGTAATCAAAGGCATCATTCATTTCATCTACATGTTGCTAGGCAGTACTAGGTTCATTTGCAGTGAAATGGGGAATTTTGGATTGGTAATCATTCGGTAAAGGATCTATGGGCTGTGGTAACACTAGTGCAGCATACCATGCTGCCATGATTGGAAATAATGGGGGATTTACAAGAGGTGGGTTTACAAGAGGGAAAGTGGGCTGAAATGGAGTGTTTTGAACAGTTGATGTGTGGATAGGAGTGGAAGAAACACTTGGGCCAACAAACTGATGATGAAAAAATTTGTTGTGGAAGGAGCTGAAATGATGGAGAAGTTGTGAATCAGGTGGAGTAGAAGGTGAGGCCTCTCAGCTAAAGCTCTGTTGCAAATCTATAGTTTCAAAATCAGCTTGGTTAAATCACTCTAAGAATTATTTCTAAAGAGGTTCTTTGTGTGAGGTGAGTCAACGTGAGGATTTTTCAAGACTGTGAGGTTTTCAGGGACAGATCTTGTTCTTGGAATGGTCCTATCATTAGTTGGTTTTCCAGGTCTAGAAGTATGCCAAAAATCCTCTCTGGATTTTCAACTATGGTTGGGGGATTAGGATCTGGATGGGATCTAGTGTTGATCCTATGTGAAGCCAGATTTCATTTTTTAGAAATTTAGAAAGGAAAAGGTTTTTAGGACTGTTTTCAAAAGTTCTCCTCTCAAACATGATTTCTATAATAGGATAACTAGGCTTCTAAACTTCCTCAAGGCTGGTTAACACAATCCTAAGGAAACCTGGAGATCTAGTGAGGTGATAGGATTACTGGGGCTAGTGGAGTCACCAGGTGGAAATTTTTAGCTTTTCTGCAGGTAAAATGTTTTATGGTCCACCACCAATGGTTTATTTGAAAACCAATCTGAAATATTTTTGGGTTTTTCTGAGTTTCTATGGTTTGTTGAAAGACTAATGAGTCTATAAGAGCTTGCTAGGCAACTATGAACTCAGTGGTCCCACCGTGATCGCCAGAATGTTGGTATGGCGATGAGATGGCAGATTCACTAGATATTCTTTGATTTACTGAGGGTCTAATGAGTTTTTAAGAGGTAGTTATGTGACTATGTACTCAGAAGTCCCACCGTGATCGCTAGAGTTTTGGTGTGGCGATGAGGTGGTAGATTCACTGGATATTCTTTGATTTACTAAGGGTCTAATGAGTTTTTAAGAGGTATTTATGTGACTATGTACTCATAAGTCCTACTGTGATCGCCAGAATGTTGGTGTGGCGATGAGGTGGCAGATTCACTGGATATTCTTTGATTTACTGAGGGTCTAATGAGTTTTTAAAAGGTAGTTATGTGACTATGTACTTAGAAGTCCCACTGTGATCACCAGAATATTGGTGTGGCGATGAGGTGGCAGATTCACTGGATATTCTTTGATTTACCGAGGGTCTAATGAGTTTTTAAGAGGTAGTTATGTGACTATGTACTCAGAAGTCCCATCGTGATCGCCAGAATGTTGGTGTGGCGATGAGGTGGTAGATTCATTGGATATTCTTTGATTTACTGAGGGTCTAATGAGTTTTTAAGAGGTAGTTATGTGACTATGTACTCAAAAGTCCCATAGTGATCGCCAGAATGTTGGTGTGGCGATGAGGTGGCAGATTCACTGGATATTCTTTGATTTACTTAGAAGTCCCACTGTGATCGCCAGAATGTTGGAGTCCTGTGATTTGGCTGATTGGTAAACCAAATGACACACCAACATGTAAACCAGTCTTTAGAGCTCTAGGATCTAGCCCTTCTAGTCTCAGAGAGGGATCTCTCAATATGTTTGTAAATATATGACTTGTTTGCTTGTAAAGGGTTGATTTTAGGCTAGTTATTAAGCTTGAGTTTGTTTAATTGTTTTGTGGGACATGATGATCTAGGGAGCATAGATAGAAAAGCGAAATATCTAAGTCATTGGGCAATGGAGTCAAGTAGAAGTTTGTAACAAGTTTGTAGATGAATTAGGGGTATCATAGGGAAAATCTAACTTGGCTGTTGGATCTACAAAGTTTTTTAGATGAAATGAAATGAACATCAAGGTTTTAGAATGAAAAGTAGAACTAAGGGCAGTTAAGAATCCTTAATTCTATGTACTCTTCAACAAAGGGACTTAAAGCATCATTTGACTATGAAGAAATAATTTATAGACAGGGCTAACCATGAATTCTAGAAACTATACTTCAACAAATAATAATTTCAAGACAAAATTTCAAAATGAAATCTAAGAGTCAAGGAACGCTCTATTTCATCAAATATTTCACTTTTAAGGATAAGAAAACATTCAAGATAGACAAATAACTGCATTCATAGAAGAGGGAACTCCTAAACATATAGGACTGCAATTATAAAGACTTTCAAAACAATTATTTGAGCGAGTACAAAGGGCATGATTAAAACATACCTCTTTGGAAAACTCTGGACAATGGTAATTTGAAAGGAAACTTCAGAAATAGTTTTTAAAGTGTCAACAAGAAGCAGGGAAAACCATAAATAATCTTGAGGCCAACTGTATTGAATTACTTCTGAAATGAACAAGCTTTAAGGTTGAAAAAGCAGTTAAACTTACTCAATCAAACATTAATCAGATGAAAACATAAAGACAATGAAGAGTAAACAGGTCTAAGGTGTTTCCAGGAGACATTTCTTAGTCTAAAACTTTTACTCTACTGTAAGTAAGAGATGATGGGGACAAAATGAAAATAGGAAAGCATTAAACAGTTTAGAATACTTCACCAACAACTAAGCTCATGGATCTAATGGAAGAGCTTCCTTCATCCACAAACAGGTCAAAACATCCACAGCTTCCAGTACATCAATTTCTCTTCAATCTCAGCAGAACTATATATTACTTCAAAGAGTTATCAAATGCCCCCTTTACAATGAGTTCCAACACAATATTTATACTGTAAATGAGGAGGTGGAACCATCTAGAGTTCAAAATGTTATAAATGACATAGTAAATGCATTCCTATCCTTAAAAACCATACAAGGCATAAGGTAGGAATGTTTCTCAACTACTTCTCTGTATATTAACTCTGTCTTTACTTCCTAAGGAAAAAATAGCTGAAAATATTGACTTTGAGGCTCTTTTCTGTCTTTTACAATAATTGTCTGACAGTTTGTAAAATATATTTTCTGTGTAATAACTACCCATTTGCCTTTTGAGGTATAAAGTAAGTGAAAGGTGTCATTTTGATTTATTAAGTGAATAACTGATTCTTTTGATGCTTTCGAGGCTTTTTAGGCCTATGTTGCCTTATTAGATTAATCTTCTTTGCTGTCCCTCAACACTTCATCTAATTTCTTTTACCTTTTAATCCTCTGTTGCTTGGGCCTGTAATTATCCTTTTGCTGACTGTATTCACTTTTTAAACTGCATTTAACCTTGAGACTGCGTGATTTAAACTTTCTAATCTTTGGGTCTTTGCGCGCAATCCTTCATCTTCAATCTTCTCTGTCTTCGTTGCTTTACACTTTTCCTACTGACTCGGACTAGTTTTTTAATCCCCTTTCTTTGGTTCCCGGTCTTTAACCTTTGTTTCTTCCACTGTGCTTTTCCTTTCACTGTTGTGGACAGAGGACCCTAATGCACGAGGGCTTGATTTAAATAACAAATATTCATGCAATATTTGATGAAGAGACTTGGATTTATGCCTTGGAAATTTCTCTTCTTCATTTAGCAGTCTGCCTCGGATGATGATCTTCGACCTTGTCTCCTCACAGACAGTGGGAAGATTTTTACCCTTAAAACTGCCATTAAACCTGCACAGGACAAAAATATTTAATAAAACCTGCGAGAGTTGGATAAACTACTTAGGAGGATGGAGGAGCGGTGTAGAAGCAGTGTTTATGCGGATAGAGGAGCTTTATGGAGGAAAACAGGCAAAAACCTGGTTCAAAAATGGGTTCTGGCACGAAATGGACAAAAATGGTTTTCAAAATACCACAAGTGGTTATCGCGCGACCCTCGAGCGGTAAGTGGTTTTTCTCAGAGGGAATGCGATTCCATTGATCACTCACCACGTGGATTTTTCGATACTGCCGGTATTGCATTACCTTGGAGTATTAAACTCCAGGCGCAAAAATTATGCGATATGCCGCCACAGCCTTCAGATGAAAGGGTCGAGATCCGACAGAGTAGATCGGGCATGATGAAAGAGTTGTATGACAGGAGTGAAAATGGAAGATAGGTGGAAGCATTCGATGGGGCTGGCATTGTATGTGGTGGATGGTAGGCCCATAAGAGTTGGGTTATTGGGGCGAACGAGAGCCGTTAGATCTTATGGATCTACGGTGTAGATCTCAGCAGGGTAATGTTATCAGAGTGAGAAAAATACAAAGAAAAGGCAAGTTTTCATGGAAAGGCCGATGCGATGGGGTTTAACATAGATGCTAGGTAATGGTCACGTGGAGGGATAAGGTGACCAGGGGCCAAGGGAGGAGGGGTTAATTTCATCGGCGAGGAGGAGAGGTAGCGATGCGACACAAAAATGAAACGTTGATGTGATATGGAAGGGCCGATGAGATTAGTGCTCGGCCGCCCGATAAAAACCCTGATCGACGGTGGAGATGGATTCCGGGGGGAGGCGGTGGATGAGAAGTCAGGGAAGTGGAGGGGTGCCGACAACCATCCGATCTATTGAGATTAACAGTCCAGATCCAATCGGTGGAGAAAAAGGTTCAAGGGAGAAGCGAAGTTGCGATATATAGTTTGTGATGTGATAAGCACTCGCGCCTGGTCATGGGGCTTGATCGTATGATGGAGAAAGAGCTGGGGGCCAAGCCAAAATGGGCTAAAGCCTGAGAGGAGCGAAAAAATGCTTTTTCAAAGGGTTTTATGTGTTTTTTACGGATTTTTCCAAGTCCCAATAGTTTTAAAAGGGCCAAATTAAATCATAAAAAGGATTTTTTATGAGTTTTAAAAGGGATTTTCTTAAGGTATTTAGGAGAATGAGGGTAGAATGAGAAGGATAAATAAGGGAAAAATGGGCTGTTTTCAGAGGGAAATGGACTAATAAAAATGGGGAGGAAAAAAAAAAGCCTAAAATGAGCTTTCTTCTTTGAAACAGCACGATAACCCTTTAGGAGTCATGGATGAAGTTTTTTTTTTTTTTTGGGTGAATTGACAGATTTAGAATGATGAAGGCAGTGAGATTTCTAGAACTCATAATGTCCTTGCAATTTTGTTCTAGAAATCTGGGTTTGTTACATTTAGTCATATTTGGATAAAGTCAAAATTAGGGATGAGTAACAACTTCTTCATCCATGTTGTTGTAGCTCCTATGATTTCATAAGCCTTCATTCCACAGTCTTACCTCTTAAGGTTCACTCGATTAGAATCAATGAGAAACATTTCTCAACTTTTATTAGTTCAAAGTCCTTCACACCGCCTCTCAGATCTTGTTGCTCTGATACCAGTTGATGCAACTGTAGCTGCAAATTAAACTATAATTGTGGACTGGTGGGTTAGGATCCACATAAATTCTTATACACAACAGAATTAGATTTAAAACCCAATTCAAATTCATAAATTAAAAACATACATACGCGCGCAAGATCAACATTGGATTTAATTAACATGTACAAACTATATAATAGTCCCAGACCCAATCAGGTATGTGAGTTTTTGACCGGAGGGTCCCACCATATCGATAACCGATCACAGCACGTCGTAGTTTCTTGCCCGCAACTTTTGATCCTTTACCGAATATGCTAAACACTAAATATCATGAAGTGCGCTGTTGCGTCAAGCCGACATGTGGTTGTTCCTTGTCGCATTGCATCCTTCCTTCTCCCTGTATTGCATCGCAACCCAATTAACTTTTCGTGTTAACACTTAACGTTATCCACTATCATTTTCGAAATGTGAAGTCGCGATCCAACGTCCGCCGTTGATCTGCCACATGATCCAACGGATCACACAACTTCCCCTTCATACTAGTTCGCATCACAAGTTAAAAAATTTAACTTGCGAAATCCTTGACTCTTAAACTATTCGATCGCCAATGCGAAACTGCGCCCTATCGACACGCGTCTACACTTCCTCAACTCACCTTAACCGTCCATCTATTATCTTCAAATATATGATCTAATTGCATTCGTCTGTTCACCTTCTCACAGATCTTCTTGCCTCCTCTGTCCCCTCTGATCTCCGTCGTCGATCCTTAAACTTTTGAATCTGCGATTCAATCCACACCATCGATTGCTCTCTCAAAATTCTTCTAAATAATTCCTTCCTCAATCGATTTCTCCTCTTTCGGCCTCGCTACTTTGCATTACTGATTCCTCCACATTACTCCTCTGTTATCACTTCAGTTCTGTTTACATTTATTCAACTCTGTCTCTCCATAACTTGCCTATACGAAGTTCCTAGAAACTTCGTCTTCTTTCTCATCCTTGTTGCGCCTATAATTTGATTAGAGTTCTTCATCTCTCATCCCTTGGTCTCTGCCCTAGCTTTGCCTGTGCAAAGTTCACAGGGAATTCTTCCTCTCACTCAATCTGTCTAAGCATTAACAAAAATAAAATATGTATATATCATAATACATGAATGCAATATTTTAATTTCGACAGGGAAAATAAAATCCATGGGTTGAAACAGAGAGCCCGATCACAGTCCAAAACACTTGGAATTTATTTATAAAAAAAATACATAGAACCGAGCCATGGGATGGCTGGTTTTTACATGTGTTCCTAATATCTGTTCAACCCTCTCTCATACCTATTTCCTTCTCTCTCTCTCTTACTCTCTATGGAAGGTAGAACCCCAAAATGGTGGATTTGGTTCCTCTCTGTGGTTTTGTTCTGTTTTATGAAATTTTTTTCACCTAATAAATCTCTTATGGCACATAATAAAAATCCTTAGAAAAGTTTTAATAATGCCAAAGGTTCTTGTTCACACACTTCTAATCATACTAATAACAATGGTCATGCTTCTCATGGACATCATGAAACTAGTAAGAAGAAAAAAATGTATGATCCTTGTAAGCATTGTGGTAAAACTAACCGTCCTGAAAATAATTGCTTTAAAGTGAAACGTTTAATGAATAAAGCAAACAAGAAAAATTCTAATGAATCTCAAGTAGCTTTATGTGCATCTATTGTTTCATCTAATAATTCTTCTTCTAATGTGGAATGGATAATGGATTCTCGTGCTTCTAAATATATGACTGGTAATGATTCTTTATTTACATCTTATGACACTAATAAGCACTCATCTCATAAAGTTTCTATTGGTGATGGTAAACAAATTTCTGTAATTGGACTTGGTAATACTGATGTTGCTAATGGTCAATTGGAAGATGTTTTTCATGTTCAAAACATGCCCATCAACTTACTTTCTATTTATCGTACATGTAAGAAAGTCTTTAAATTTGGAGCTTGGCCTGATAAATATGTTCTTAAAGATATCAACACAGATTAAAAAGCAGTTTCTTTTGGCGCTGTTGATCATACAACTGGTTTATATAAATTTGCAGGTTATAATTCAACTAAGAGACAACCCTTTTATTCATATGTTTCTCATGCTAATGAACTAAGTAAATTATGGCATGAAAGATTGGGTCACTTGAATTATGGTAAAATGAAAATACTAACTAGAATGGTTCATGGTTTTCCTAATATTTCTTCTACTACTGGTGTTTGTGAAGAATGTGTTCTTGGTAAACATCATAGAGAAATGTTTGACAAAGGTAAATCCTGGTGTGCTAAAGAACCTTTGAAATTAAATCATAATGATATTTGTGGTCCTCTTGAAGTTCCTTCAATATCCCGTGCAATTTATTTTCTTACCTTTATTGATGACTTTAGTAGAAAAGCTTGGGCTTATTTTTTGAAAAATAAAATTGAAACCTTTGTGAAATTTCAAGAATTTAAATCCATGGTTGAAAATTCATCTGGTAAGAGTATTAAAACTTTCCGATGTGATAATGGGTGGGGGGGGGGGGGGATTTGTTAAGAAATAATTTGATGCATATTTATCTAAACATAGTATTCAACATCAAAATAATGTTCCTTACACACCTCAACCAAATGGTATTGTTGAAAGGAAAAATAGAACTTTAGTTGAAATGGCTAGGTGTATGCTTTATTCCAAAGGACTGCATAAGAAATTTTGGGCTGAAGCCATTTGTTGTGCTAATTTTATTTTAAATATAGTTCCTACTAAAGTTGTTAAGCATGTTACCTTTGAGGAAAAATGGAATGGACGTAAACCAGATATTAGTAATTTGAAGGTGTTTGGTTGTGAATGTTGGGCTCATATTCCTAATGAAAAATAGAAAAAGTTAGAACCCAAATCTCACAAGTGTATCTTCATTGGTTATGATGAGAATTCCAAGGCTTATAGGTTGTTTGATCCTTCTAATAAACGTGTCATAATCAGAAGGGATGTTCAATGTCATGAAGTCTCTTCCCCACCTGAGTCTGTAGAAACTCATGTTACCCTGAATTTACCAATACCACCTGTTACTCCTATTCTTGTTACTCCTTATTCTAGTTCTGTGCCTCTTATTGATCTTTATTCTTGCTCTCCCTCAAGTATTCCACCTGAAACTCATGAAGCTCCTAAAGTGACTCATGTTCCTTCTATTCTTCTTGTTTGGGCTCAGAAAACCCTTGAATCTACAGGTAGTGAGGTTGGAAATCCTTCCGACACTCGTCGAACTAGATTTAACTTTGCTCTTATGACCAAATTTTTGGCCAGAGATGATGCTACTACTTATGCTCAAGCTAAGGGTAACTCTCATTGGGAACAAGCTATGTCTGCTGAATATGAATCTCTTTTGAGAAACAAGACTTGGTATCTTGTTCCTCTTCCTTTAGGAAATAATTTAGTTGGTTGTAAATGTGTTTATAAAACTAAGTTCACTACAGAAGAATAGATCAAAAAGTATAAAGCTAGATTAGTTGCCAAAGGCTTTAATCAACTTGAAGGTATTGATTATAATGAAATTTTTTCTCCTGTTGCTAAAATGAAGACAATAGGAACCATTTTATCACTTTCTTCATCTTTAAAGTGGGAAATTCATCAAATGGATGTTAAAAGTGCATTTTTAAAGGGTGATATTACTGAAGAAATTTATATGCAATAGCCTCCTGGTTTTATTTCTGCTGAATCCTCAAGTTTAGTATGAAAATTACACAAATCCTTATATGGTATCAAACAAGCCTCTAGGGCTTGGTATGATAAAATTGATGCATATTTATTGAATAATGGTTTTAAGAATTGTATATCTGATCCAAATCTGTATGTTAATAACTTTGGTGATAATGTCCTCATTATTATTTTATATGTGGATGATCTAATTATCACTGGTAGCCAGGTTGTATTAATTCAAGATATGAAATCTTCTCTTCAGAAGCAGTTTGAGATGACAGATCTCGGTACATTGCACTATTTCTTGGGTCTTCAGATCTAGCATATGGCCGATGGTATTTTTCTCTCTCAACCTAAGTATGCGACAAATCTATTGGCTCTTTTCCATATGAGTAATTGTAAACCTGCTCCTACACCATTTCAATCCAGTGTAAATTTAACTATTGAGCATACCACTCCACTGGTTGATGCTACTCTTTATCATCAGCTCGTTGGAATTTTAATATATTTAACTCACAGTAGACTAGATCTCTATTTTGCTGTCAGTATGATTTCTCGGTTCATGTAGCGACCTTGTGAAAGTCATTGGAAGGAAGCCAAGAGAATTCTGCGATATTTACAGGGGACATTGCATTATGGTGTATTTTATTCGGCAGTGCTACAATTTTAATCTCTGGTTAAACAAATTCTGATTGGGCAGGTGACAGTTCTGATCAACGGTCAACTGTTGGTTACATATTTCAACTTGGTTCAGGTCTGATGTCTTGGTCCAACAAGAAGTTGAAGAATATTTCTTTATCTTCATGTGAAGCAGAGTATAAAGTAGCCAAAGAATCAAATAAAGAAGCCATTTGGTTACGACATGTTCTTACCGATCTTGTTCTGGTTCCGAAATCATCCACCATGTTGAAATGTGACAATCAAGGTGCAATCCAACTTGCTTACAATTTGGTATATCACTCCAAAACGAGGCATCTTGACCTGATGCTCATTATATTCGAGGTCTTGTCGCCGATGGTATTATTTCTCTGGAGTATTGTCCTATTGAGAAACAGGTAGCCGATATCTTCACCAAATCCTTGAAAGAAGCGAAGTATGTGTATCTTCGTTCTTTGCTTGGGATCAGGGAAGTTGTCATCAAGGTGTTAATGATTCATTCCTTCCTTAGTGTTAGGTAGTGTTAGGATGGGCCCTTATCCCAACCATTATTAAGGGGGAGTGTTGGAATATATTATATTCCTTGGAAGGTAATAATGTCTTTGTATTATGTCAGAAGTTGAATACAATATTGTGTAAAAGAGTAACACACTATATCCCATGTTCATTATGGCATATTATACTCTTGTACCCATTTATTATATAAAGAGGTGTTATTTTGGAGAATTATGTTATCCCACATTCAATATGTGAGAGTAATTCCTCCACATCTCTGGGTATATAATAGGGTCAAGGGAGCCTTTTTGAAATCAATCACATCTCATCTTGTGCTCATACTATTATTTGTATCGGGCTATTTGTAGTTTCTTTCTTTGTAAGATTGCAAGATATTTCTGGAGATAATAGAAGACAACCTTCCTGTGGATGTAGCCCAATTGGGTGAACCACGTATATCTGTTGTATTCTTTTTCCATGTTCTCTTTTCGTTCTTATTTATATGTTGATATGTTGTTGGTTTCTTAGATAGATATCTAGTTTAGTAGACCTAATATTATCATAGGCTTGAGGGGTCTTGACCCAGCTTTAGAGTTTATGGATAAACCAACAAACCCTCCAATTACCAACCCTTTCGGCAATAGACCAAAGTCTCACCCGAGGCAGTATGGGGGGTGTTGGAAAAAGGTTTCCACACCATAAGAGATAATTTAATGAAGTGGTCCTTAGAAAAACCATAAGTTACCTTCTACAGATGTGCGCAGTGAGTTTATAACAAAATTACAGAACATCAACAAAATAATACATAACTAATGTCCTGCTTAGCGCAAATAAAAAAGCAGAACCTGATCTCGATCTTGACCAATATTGTAACACTTTAATAGATAACAAATAATCATGCATAAAAATATCAAATAGTTTTATGCATTCATCAATAAGTAAACATATATTGTGATATCATCAAGCATAAATAATAAACATGTACGCATAACATAGAGGGTTTGCCAAAAATGTTCCTTCTATTGGTCTTTCAGATCTGTCAGTACATCAGCTGTCTTTCCAAAACCCTTTCAAAACCCTTACAATCCCTTCCACACACACAACCAACGGAGTCCGCACACAGCCATGACTAAGCCTCCGCGCACACGGCCAGTAGGAGCCTTTCACCCAATCCAAAACCCTTACAAACACAAAATTCTATCAATATCTCATAACATTCATTAACTTAGACTTAAGACTACTTAGCTTAAACAAACTCTATCTATTTATAATACACCTAGCGCGTAGATACTATGGTCTCAAACCATGGTTTGAGGCCCATATTTTACGTTTAAGCTTAATTACATCCAAATTTGGGGCTAAAATCCCTTTGAATTCCCTTTGCGCAGTGCACACATACAAAAATACAAAAAATATATTTGGAACTTGTGTCGCAGGGGACCCCGCTCCAAAAAAACCCATCTCTCACTTAACAAAGTGAATGGGTCATCTCCTTGTGGCTGATTAGCTTGTTGAACAACTTCACCAGTTGGTTCCTTCACAGTTGATTTCTGATCATCGGGTACCTGACATGTGGTTCTCCGATATCCATCCTTGTTGTAAAGACTGTAATGAATCTTCTTCCTCAATACCTGCTTAACCTTCTTCCTTGCATGATATGGAGAAGGCCTTTCACATCTTTTCCTCTTTCTTGCTGCCATTCTCTTCCAGGACTCAGAAACCACATGGTTATACAAGACACAAAAACTACATGGTTTTCTATGCCATGATTTTTTCTCATCATTAACAATTTTCTTATAATCAAAATGAACATTGTAATAAGGAGACCTTTTTGACCTTGCATGGTTTTCTGTGGTGCGAATATGGCGAGAAGAAGTTGCCATAAATCTTCTTCTGCAATGCTCATAGTCACGAGAATATTTAGATGTGTTTTTATCATCCCCTTTCCTAGATGGTTTTAGAAATGGATTTGGAGCTTCTACTACCTTCGAACACTCTCCTTCAATGAATCCCAATCCTGCAAATCGAGGTATTTGTACAACCTCCAATGGTTGAGTCATTCCTTTTCCATTAACACCAAGTCCTCCTCCTTTATGCCCCATATTGGTAAGGAGTCTCATTCCGGTTTGTGAAATGGGTACCTCAAGGCTTCCAACATAAATAACAACATGTGAAAATGAAATTGAAGAATTACCAAAAAATTTTACCTCAGTCGTTGGTTCTGAAGCCAGTGATGATGGCTTTGCTAATCCTTCGTTGCACTTCAACTTTTCCAAGGTCTCTTCTGTGGCTCGTAATTGAAGTTGCAATATCTGCTTATTATCTTTTGCTTCTTGTAGAAGTATATTCAATTCAAAATTATCCACTTGAAGGCCTTCGTTGATATCTTCATTTGAATGTGAATGCTGAGAAGAAGATGAAGAAGAAGTATATTCACTCAAAGATGGAGATGGAGCATCATCCTTTTCTCTCTCTTTATCCCTTTCCTATTTTTCCATTTTCTCCTCATAATCTATTTACATTATATCTACCACACTTTCTAGTCTGTAAAAGGACTTGTAGAGATCTTGTTTATCCTCCATTTCCCTTCTTTCACGCTCAATTCCCAATCCATGGAAAAAAGGTCAGACTACTCCGATACCACTTGATCTAGGAAATTTTCATAAGTGTTTTCAAAAAAAAATCCCCATCATACAATACATTTTATTGACACTTAAATTTTCTTATGAAATCATGAGAAATGCATATTCTAAAAAACCTCAACAAAACCATCAACATGAAACAAGGAATAAATAATCATGAAGCACACATAAACATATGATATGGTAACGAAGTTCACCCAGTGTGGGATACATCTTTGGGACTTGTGTCAAGAGTGGGGAGGTTGCTTCATTAGTTGCTGCAAGAAGATGATGAGTGCATGATGTAATATTTGTCAATACAAGGATGAACCCCTTTATCTAGAGTGGCATGTTGCTCCACAAGATGTTCTCCTACAAATAACTCTCACTCACAATATGTTCTCCTTCAACATGACACAGAACAATCTCACATAAGTGGCATACAATGTGTTAATGTCCCGTGATTTAGCAGATTGGTAGACCAAATGCACAAGGTAACATCAGACTAGTGTTTGGAGTCCTAGGACCTAGCCTTCCTGGACTCAGAGAGGGCTCTCTCTATTATGCGAAGGATGTGAACTTGTTCGCTTTAGATGGTTGATTTTAGGCTAGTTGTTAAGTGTAGGTTTGTTGTTTGTTTTGGCTGGGGTAAGATGATCAAGTAGGATAGGTGGAGTGAGAGCTTATCAAATCAATTGGACTATGGAGTCTATGAATTCATTGATATCTCGATAATGAATCAGGGTATATCACAGGGAAAATCTAGTGTAGTTAATGGATCTTTAAAGTTTATGTGTGAGGTGAAATGGACATTAATTTTGGGAACCAAGGTAGGGCAAAGGGCAGTCAAGAATCCTTTGTCAAATATCTATGAATAGAGAGATCTTAATATTGATAAGCAAAATATACTATTCATGAGATGGGGCACACCATTTACTCAATGAAAATACTTTTAAACAAATACACATCCAAGATATACAATCCAGTGGAAGAAATGAAGTAAGACAACTTATCTAACTTCAATGATTCTACTTTCAAGATTTGAAAACATATAAGAGACAAATAGCATCAATAAATGAAGAGGGAAAACCTAAACATCATTCATTAAACTATAAAGAACTTTGAGGCAAGCTGATAAGCATATACAAAGGGCAAGATTGAAACAAGACCTCTTTGACTTAACCTAATCAATCAATACATCAAGAGAGATTTCAAGACAGAGTTTAGATAGCATAAAACAAGTAGGGATTACCATGAATCATGTTTTTGAACTAGCATATAAATCCAATAATGAAATAGACAAGCTTAGGTGGGCCTAAGGAGCAACTAAGAATTCCTGAAACTAACCCAGCAGAGGAAAACATGAAGACAATAGAAAATAGGAGGACTGAGGTGCCTCAAATAAAATTTCTCATCCTATACTCTTCTGAGCTATTGCAATATAGAAAGATGGACATATTACAAACAAGAAAAACATGAAAAAATAAGAGATACTTCACCATTAACTAAACTCAAGAATCCTGCAAGCAAGCCTTTATCATTATCAACCAAGGCAAATCATCCACAAGCTCCACAACACTAAATGGTTCTTCAACTTCCAAAAACCATGTATTTCTCTTAAACACATCAAAAACCCAAAATTGCAATGAATCCTCATGCCTTATATAACAAGTAAGGAGGTGGAAAGCCTAATAGAGAATCTAGAAGCCTATTGGCTAATCAGAAGTATCTATATTGTCCTTGAGGCCTTGCAAGGCCCAAGGCACAAAAATATCTAAAATAAATATCTTTCTGAACATTTTTAGCAATTAAATTGACCTTTAGGCTATAAAAAGCCTAAAAAACCTTGCCAAACGCACATTCTGACTTGTCAACCACAAGAGCGTAGCACTGTGTGTCAAATTTTAATTTGCATGCTAGGAGCGTAGCACAGGAACATAAAAAATGGGTCTTCTTACAGCCATGATTTGAAGGCCTTCCCGATGTCGAATAAGGCTCCATGATGGCTTGTTGGAAATCCATTGAAGTCGTACTTTTGATATCTATCCTTGGATTTTTGATATGACCTCTGCAACCTATCCAAAAAGTGAAAATGCCAATACTAGTAGGAGCGCAACACATGTCCTGAAAAGTGGGTAGAATGGTGAAAAAATGAGTGTTTTTGACCCTTTTGGGGGACCAAAACAACTCTAATTGAGCTAAACATTGGTGAGAATGATCCTCTCATGATGAGGAATCCAAAAATTCAAGGATTTTCTCCTGAAGATGCCCTGAAAAAGAGCGTAGCACCAGGTGTGCTACACTCCTAGCCTCAAAATTTGCAAGAAACAAAAACTTGTTCAATTTCTCCCAAATTTGGTAGATAGGTGCCTCATGGGTCCTGGGAGACCTATAGAGAAGCTTGAGCCAAAATTCCAAGGCTATCTTGGTCCTTTTCCTCCTTTCGTGCTTAGATCTCAATTTTGGCCATTTTGAGTTCTTGCCTTGCAAATTGTTCTCTTTGAGAATAATTCTTAGCCATCCTTCTTTGTAGATCCAAGTCTCTATTGGCCTTCTCCAAAGTAATGCATAACCTTGGGGACCCTACCATCCTTTTAAAATTCTTTTTCCTTTCAGCTCTTGTAAACAGAAATCATAGTTACCTTCATTTGAAAACATGGTATAAGGATTTTTCCAAGAGTTTTCAAACAATCCATGTTCCCCTTGGTGTTTATTCTTTGAATCTTGCTCCCCAACTTTGTTTCTGTCAAAGATCTTATTTAGGTAGAAGAAGTATTCTTTATCATATTTGAAACAAATGATGATGTCATCAAGTTATACCATAGTGAACAAATTGCAAACAAGAGCCATAGTTCTTCGGAAGGTGTTTCCAGCACTCTTTAGCCTAGGAAACATTTGGTTAAATATGTGATTGCTTCCAAGAAACTTGAAAAAGTCTTTAAGTTGATTGATTTGAAGTGGTATCATCTGATGGTAAATTGAAACACTATTATGTGATGACATCTTGTTATAAATCCCTAACCTTTGTAAAGCATGATCTATCTTGGGAAAAAGGTATTTGTTCTTTAGGGAGGGTTGATCTAGGTACCTAAAATCTATACACAACTTATGTCCCTTTGCTTTCTTTCTAAGTGACATTAATTGCTCAAGGTTTCTATGATATTTTTTGAAAAGAGTGCTCCTTA
Source organism: Pinus albicaulis (assembly GCA_034641835.2). Lineage (NCBI taxonomy): Eukaryota > Viridiplantae > Streptophyta > Pinopsida > Pinales > Pinaceae > Pinus > Pinus albicaulis. Next base: position 1,294,687,139 of record CM076579.1, read on the forward strand.
GAACAATGTATATGTCACAAGGTTTTAAACTAGCCTCCCTATATACACAAGCATTCTGAAACCTTTTGTACAATTTTGCTTTTTTTGTTTTGTTTTGTGTGCAGTGATAAACTTTTGAACAAATCAATCATTTTAGGTTCCTTAAGGCTACCCATGCTATACTCCTATATATCAGCTTTAGCAGAGATTTCTTTGGGATCCATAGCAATATTTGTGGGGGTTGATAGCTCTTCTGAAGGGACGAAACTTTTGGATGATGAAGCATCTAGGTAAGGTAAAAACATAAGGCTATATGGATCCAGATTCGCAAAGATTTTTGTTTTGAGGGTATTTTAGTACTTCTGGATTGGTAAAAGGAACAAGTTTTGTCTTTGAGGTTTGTCTTTTATTTGAGCGACCTGTTTCAGATTGTAAACTGATTTTTGGTTTTGAAATTTCATTTCCAATTTGCAGAAAGTCAAGTTCAGTTTTATCATTATGTGGTTGTTCAGTTTTGTGATAGTTCTGACTGTTGAAATCATCATAGAGGGACTGATTTGGCTATTGTAGTGTGCCTATATTTTCTCCATTTTCATCCACTTGTTCATCAAGGTCATTTTCATTATTCAAGATGAATGAGTCTAAGTCGGAATGAATGGAATAGATAGGGGTGTTGTTGGGTCTATCTAGGCTACTTACCATATACTTCATGTGAGATTCCTGGTACAGTCTGCTTGTTTGGTTAAAAATAGGGATGGTAGCATAAGACATGTCAAGTTGGAGGTTTCCCAACAGCTTGGTTCCCCAAGATCGGGACAAAAGCATGTCATATTTTTGGGGAATGCCAGCCACAACTATGTCCATAACCAGGCTCTTAGTAGGGATTTGTGTTAGATTGACACATAAGTCCTTGATTAGGCCCAGGCACTTAACTCTTCTTGAATCGAAGGAATACAGATCTTTGTAGGGCCTGGTTATTTCTAGGCCTAATTTCTCCATCACTACCTTTGGCATGAGGTTGTGAGAGGCACCAGAGTCTAGCATGGAATTATGTAGGATTTTTTCATGTATGTTTAGGCTAACATAGAAAGGGGGAATGGCTCCTTCTTGGTATTTTCCATCTACTTCAGGTCCAAGCAACAGCTTTGGTTTGTCATCTGTCAAATTTAGAGTATTGGTATCACTTCCTATGTTTACAACTTTCAAAACTTGGGACCTGTACATATCCTGAGCTACCAGTTCAGTGAAAGGTATGGTTATCTTAATTTTAGTAATCTCTCCTTCGAAACTGAAAGGTACTTGGGTTTTAGATATATTTACATCAGTTTTGTTAGCCATAAATTCTTCTAGATTTTTAATTTTCTGATTTTGATTTGGGGCTTTGGTCGCTAAATTTTTTTCAGGGACATTAGCAGAGGTACAGGGGCAGCTGGTGTCACCACTTGGTTGGCTAATTTTACCTTTGTTAGGATCAATTTTCTTAGCCATGTTTGTTGATTGTCTACTATTCTTTTAAGAATGTTTTCGGGGGTTTTCCTAATAGCAATGTCTAAGTTGTTTTTCTTGGAGTTGTCTTGGTTTTTCTTGCTCCTAAGGTCATATTGCCTATGGAATTCCATTACGGCATTTTCCAATCCCAACTCATAGTCTTCGGAATATTCATGGTTTGTTTCATCTAGATTCAAGGAGAAGAAACCTTGTTCTTCTTCTATGAGAAAAACATCATCCTCGTTATCAGAGCCTATTAAGTTTAGGTGATTTTCATCCAGCTGTTCAGTATCTCTTTCCCCTTCATCTACATATTTATCTTGGAAGGGTGGTCTGATTTTTTGATCATTTTCCCTTTGTTTGGTTTGGGGTGGATCTCTTCTGAAGTTATGATTCCGGTTTCTGTTTTGGGGATTTGGTTGGTTCTCCCTAGGAGGTGTTCTTTCGTTTATGCTTATTCTCTCCATCATTATTTCTATGGTTCTAAGTAGGTTTTCAATCTTGGAATCATATGAGGAGGTTGAGGACGTGGTTTCATATTTTTAGGTTACCCTCTTTTCTGATCTTAGCCTAGCTCTCTTTTCCATTAAGTTGGCCTCTACACTTATAGCTCCCTTTTGCATGTCTTCTAAAGTTAGGGGCTCTCCTTCTCTTAGTTGGTAGGCCATGTCGGGGTCAAAACCTTCCAGGAATTTAGCTAAGGCTAGGCCTAGTGGGGGTTTCATATGAGGTGGTAGGGCATTGTAGACACTGTTAAACCTAGTGCAATAATCTTGAACACTCTCCCTCGTATTCCTCTTAATATTGTTATATTCAGAAAGGATTTGGAGGGGGTTTTTCTTGATTTCCCACTTGTTTATGAAAGTTTGGTAAAGGGAAGGGAGATCATGTATGCTATTGGGAGTCAAGTTCTTAAATAATTTTTTAGCTTCTCCTCCTAGGCTTTGGGAAAAAATCCTCATCTTCATGGTTTCCTCTTCTAATTCCATGTAGTCAAAGGCATCATTTATTCTATCTACATGTTTTTGGGCAGTGGTAGATTTAGCTCTGGTAAAGTGAGGGATTCTAGACTGGTAATCATTTGGCAAAAGGTACCAAAGGTTGTGGTAAAACCAGGGGGGCATACCAAGCTGCCATGATAGGAGCTAATGGTGGATTTACAAGCGGAGGATTTGTGATATGAGATGGAGTGGTTTGCATAGTGGAGGTGTGAATGGGTATGGCAGAAGTACTTGGACCAACAAACTAATTCTAAGCAGACTTGGGATGAAAAGAGCTGAAGTGGTGGAGAAGTTGGAAATCAGGTGGTGTGGAAGGAGAAGCTTCTCCGCTAAGACTCTGTTGCAAGTCTATGGGCTCAAGGTCGGTATGGTCAATTCTACTTTGTGACTTGGTTCTAAAAAGGTTTTTCGTGTGATGAAAGTAAAATTGGGGGTCTTGCAAGGCTGTAAGATTTTCAGGTATAGAGCTTGCCTTATGAATGGTCCTGATAGTAGTTAAGTTTCTAGTTTCAGAAGTTTGCCACAAAATCCTTGATGGGTCATCAACTATAGTAGGAGGGTTTGGGTCTGGATGAGATCTGGTATTGATTCTTCGTGAAGCCAGATTTCAAACTCAAAATTTAGAGAGGCTGAAAGTTTTTGAACTTTTTTGAAAAGTTTACCTCTTTTTGTGTTTGCTAAACTCACACAGTGTGTGACTAGGATTCTAGACTTCTCAGGGTTGATTCGACACAATCCTATAGGATTATATGGACACTAGTAAAGTTAGAAGGCCTATTGGAGGCCAGTGGAGTCACCAGGTGGATATTTTTAGTTATTTTGAAGATATGTGTTTATGGTCCACCACCAATACTGACAAGGAGCTAATATAGGAATTTTTTGGGGTTTTATGAGTTCCTATATGTAGCCCTAAGGTTTGTAAGAGTGTCCTACAATTGAGTCATCATTTTGCTAGGATGGTAAGACAACCAGATTATACTCTTTGGCTATTAACTTGAGTTCTCTATGATTTGATGAAGGTTTCTTAAGTCCTAAGGGATACTTATATTGTCTCTGACATCAGAGCTTGCATCATGATCACCATTGTGTTAGTGATAGTGATGAGGTAGCTATAAATCATAGGATATTGTTTAATCAAGGGATTCTAGAGTTCTAAGGGGTAATTAGATTGTCACTAACTCAAAATGTCCCACCGTGATCGCCATTACGTTAAGGATGATGATGAGGTGGCAATGAATCAATGGATACAAAATGTTTCATTTTGTGACTTACTCAGAAGGTCCCACCGTGATCGCCATTATGTTAGGAATGGTGATGAGGTGGCAATGAATCAATGGATACAGAATGTTTCAGTTTGTGACTTACTCAGAAGGTCCCACCATGATCACCATTATGTTAGGGATGGTGATGAGGTGGCAATGAATCAATGGATACAGAATGTTTCCGTTTGTGACTTACTCAGAAGGTCCCACCATGATCTCCATTATGTTAGTGTCCCGTGATTTAGAAGATTGGTAGACCAAATGCATAGGGTAAAATTAGACCAGTCTTTGGAGTCCTAGGACCTAGCCTTCCTGGACTCAGAGGGGGCTCTCTCTATTATGCGAAGGATGTGAACTTGTTTGCTTTAGATGGTTGATTTTAGGCTAGTTGTTAAGTGTAGGTTTGTTGTTTGTTTTGGTTGGGGTAAGATGATCAAGTAGGATAGGTGGAGTGAGAGGTTATCAAATCAATTGGGCTATGGAGTATATGAAGTCATTGATATCTCGATAATGAATCGAGGTACATCATAGGGCAAATCTAGTGTAGTTAATGGATCTTTAAAGTTTATGTGTGAGGTGAAATGGAAATTAAGTTTGGGAACCAAGGTAGGTCAAGAATCCTTTGTCAAATACCTATGAATAGATAGATCTTAAATATTGATTAGAAAAAGATACTAGTCATGAGATAGGGCACACCATTTACTCAATGACAATACTACAAATACACATCCAAGATATACAATCCAGTGGAAGAAATGAAGTAATACAACCTATCTAACTTCAATGATTCTACTTTCAAGATTTGAAAAAATACAAGAGACAAATAGCATCAATAAATGAAGAGGGAATGCCTAAACATCATTCATTAAACTATAAATAACTTTGAGGCAAGCTGATAAGCATATACAAAGGGAAAGATCGAAACAAGACCTCTTTGACTTAACCTAATCAATCAATACATCAAAGAGAGATTTCAAGACAGAGTTTAGATAACATAAAACAAGCAAGGCTTACCATGAATCATGTTTGTGAACTAGCATATAAATCCAATAATGAAATAGACAAGCTTAGGTGGGCCTAAGGAGCAACTAAGAATTCCTTAAACTAACCCAGTAGAGGAAAACATGAAGACAATAGAAAACAGGAGGATTGAGGTGACTCAAACAACATTTCTCATCCTATACTCTTCTGAGTTATTGCAATATAGAAATATGGACATATGACAAACAAGAAAAACATGAAAAAATAAGAGATACTTCACCATTAACTAAAATTAGGAATCGTGCAAGCAAGCCTTCATCATTTCAACCAAGAGAAATCATCCACAAGCTCCACAACACTGAATGGTTCTTCAACTTCCAAAACCGATGTATTTCTCTTAAACACATCAAAATCCCACTATTACAATGAATCCTCATGCCTTATATAACAAGCAAGGAGGAGGAAAGCCTAATAGAGCATATAGAAGCCTATTGGCTAACCAAAAGTATCTATATTGTCCTTGAGGCCTTGCAAGGCCCAAGGCACAAAAATATCTAAAATAAATATCTTTCCGACCATTTTTAGCAATTAAATTGACCTTTAGGCTCTGACAAGCCTACAAAAACTTTCCAAATGCACATTTTGACTTGTCAACCACACGAGCATAGCACTGTGTGTCAAATTTGAATTTGCATGCCAGGAGCGTAGCACAGGAACATAAAAAGTGGGTCTTCTTACAACCATGTTTTGAAGACCTTATCGATGTCGGATAAGGCTCCATGATGGCTTGTTGGGAAGCCCATGAAGTTTACATTCCATATCTGTTGAAAATGCAACAAGATGATGGAGCTTAGTGAAATGAAGTCGCCTTCACTAAGTGGGCCCGCAGGCAAATTCTGGCGCAAAGTCTATTTTTAGACTATGTCTATTTTTAGACATATGGAGCATGGTCCAGGGGTGATAACCAGAGTTGCATTAAACTCTTGGATAATCTAGTATTTCATGATAGATCCAAACACATCGACATCAGGTACCATCATATCAGAGATTGTGTTCAGCGGAGAATCATGATGCTTTCATATGTTCCCACGAAGGATCAGGATGCCGACATCCTGACGAAGGCGCTCACCAGGAGCAAGTTCAAATTCCACAGAGGCAAGATAGGGGTTGCAGATAATCCATATCTTGCTGAGAGGGAGTGTTGAGAATGCAGCAAGATGATGGAGCTTAGTGAAATGAAGTCGCCTTCACTAAGTGGGCCCGCAGGCAAATTCTGGCGCAAAGTCTATTTTTAGACTATGTCTATTTTTAGACATATGAAGCATGGTCCAGGGGTTGCAGTATGTTATTCTTGGAGTATTGGTCATGTTGGTAAAAATAGATGGACCTCTATTTTTTGACCTATAGGTCGATGTCTATTTTTAGACTGCCTATCCTAAAAATAGGGAAGTCAAATATTATTTACCCTTAATAATATTTGGACTATAAACTCCAGTTTACTCTCTTGGAGCACTTTAGTTCGAGCCTTGGAAGTGGCTCATGCATCTGACAGAGGAATTACGCTATTCCTAAGGGTTTGGTGAGCACATGCATGGTTGACTTCAGTTAGGACTTCAGTGGCAGAAGTTTGGTGGAGTTAATGAGACAACTAGTGGAGTTGTGTTTGGTTTAACTTAGTTGAACTAGTTGAGATTAGTTTAACTAGATAATCAACTAGTAATGAGTGGAGTGAATTAAATATTATTTAATTCATTAATTAGTAACTCATTATTCAACTCAAGAACACATCAGTTCACTATAGTGCATGGACAGTTCAGTGGAGACCAGTGAAAGAGGTAGATGAAAGTGTGGAGTTAGCTATCAGTGGCGACATCAGTTGTGCATGAGATTTGCACCACACTTGGAGGAATTGCCCATGATGATTGCGCTGTCAAGCCAAGGAGATTCGAACCTTGGATCTCTATATAGACAGGCCATGATTGCGCAATAGAGGCAAGGCAATTAGTGGTGAGTTTTGAACCAATAACCTGTTCAAAACCAAGCTAGTTTGTGTGTAACTTTATGAGAAAGTAATGAGTACTTGTGAGGAGTATTGTACTGAGTTTGTTACATGATTTCTCCATTATAATATACACAATAGCTGCGGGGTTTTCAGCTATAAGCTTTCCCCATACATACCGTGTTAATGTGTATGATGATTTGATGTGTTATCGCTTGATTTTATTTCCGCATGTGTGATGATCTGAGTTGGTTGAGTGGAAGAGATTATGTGTTGTGTATGAAGTTCAAATAGTATGTGACCAGGATAGTCTCGGTGGATAATTAATTATTATTCAGCAAATTTCTACATGGTATCGAAGCTATTGAAGCAGAGATTGATCATCACAGTGATTACAAACTTATTTCGATAGACAGAGTCTGCATGCGGGCCAGGTAGCCTCCGGATTCATCTTTCTTCGGAAAGTGAAAGGTCTGGTAAATGCCCCTTGCAGTCAATCTCTGTGCTAGAAATAATTTTTCTCACAGATCTAGAGCAGCTGAGCTTTGAGGTGGAATTCGAAATTTTGTAGCAGTTTTGTTTTCTTGGTGCCAGTGTTGAAAATGTCTTTCAATGGTTTGCGACTCGAATATGCTCTTGAAGGCAGTTCGAATTATGTTGCATGGAAGGATCGCATGGAGGCAGTATTAGAAGATAATGGTCTGAAAAAGTTCGTAGATACGGATGTCCAAAAGCCCACTGATCCTGCTGAAGTCGAAGCATGGCAAAAGAAGATGGCGAAGTGTCGAAGGATCCTGTTGGAGGGTGTCAAGGATCATATTGTATCCAGCCTGCATGGAAAGGCTACTCCATATTTAATGTGGAAAGCTTTGATGGATCTATTCCAGAGTAAGAGCGACCAAAGGAAGCTGGCGCTCAAAGATAAGCTCAGGAACATCAAGATGGAGAAGGGCGAAAATATTGCCAAATACCTCACGAATTTCACTCAATGCAGAGATGAGCTGGGAAGTGTGGGGGTGACTGTCGAAGATGAGGACATGGTCGACCTGGCTCTCCTTGGTCTTCCGAAGGCTTGGCACTCATATCGAGATAGTGTCAATGGTCGGGAGAAGCTGCCAGGATGGGAGCGCCTTTGGGCGGATCTCATGCAGGAGGAGATAAGGAGGACTACTCGGGATGGATCTTCATCAAAGGGAGCTGATGAAGAAAATTGCACTTTGGTTGCCAAAGCAAAGAAGGGGAAGGGTAAGAAAACTTCTCATTCCGGTGCAAAGGGCAAGAAGCAGGATATGGCGAAAGTGAAGTGTTTTCACTGCCATGATCACGAACATTATGCTACCAATTGTCTAAAGAAGAAGAAGAACAAGCAAGCGGGAAGATCTGCAGATGGAGAAGCTTTGGCTTCACAGTTCGAGCTTGAATTTTCACTGATCGCATGCTTGGTTTCAAGTGTGATGGGATCGGTGTGGTTCTTGGACAGCGGTGCGTCATTTCATATGACGGGAGATCGGGATTTGTTCTCAGATCTAGAGGACAAAGATTTGGGTGTGCACATCAAGATGGGCGATGATGGTAGATACAGTGCGACTGGTATCGGTACCATATCCTTTCAGAGGGAGTCTAGTAAACCCTTTGTATTGAAGGATGTCATGCATGTACCTGGATTGAAGAAGAACTTGATCTCTGTGGTGATGTTGGAGGATAAGGGGTATGATGTGGTCTTCAGCGAAGGAAAAGCCTTCCTGCGCAGTAATACTACTGGAGAAACCCAGAAGATAGGGGTTCGAACCAAGAACCTTTATCAGTTGCAGGTAGATGGCTGCGCAGCAATGGCATGCAAGGTGGGAGAAGTGGTGAGATGGGATGATGAGAGTGAACTGTGGCATAGGAGATTGGGCCACCTTCACCATGGAGCTTTGAAGATCCTGCAGCATATTTCTACTGGGCTTCCTAAGGGCACTCTTGCGCAGTCAGATCAGTGCAAGGGGTGTACTTTAGGGAAGTATGTGAAAGCCACCTTTCACGAGAAGGATAGTCGCGCCACGACGATCCTTGAGAGAGTTCACACAGACGGGTGTGGTCCTTTCTCTGTTGCTTCGACAGCAAAGCACAGGTATTATGTGATCTTTGTTGATGATTTCTCTCGAAAGTGCTGGATCTTCTTCATGTCGAAGAAGAGCGATACATTCGCGAAGTTCTGTGAGTTTAAAGCACTGGTCGAGAAGGAGTTGGGGAAGAAGGTGATTGCTCTAAGGAGTGATAACGGTGGTGAATTCATCTCGGCTGAATTCAAGGAGTTCTGCAGCGCAGAAGGGATTCTGAGAGAGCTCATCGCACCCCATAACCCACAGCAGAACGGGGTGGCTGAGCGGAAGAACAGAACGATCGTGGGTGCTGCACGGGCGATGTTGCATGATCGGGGCCTACCCCTTCACTTGTGGGCTGAGGCATGCAATACAACAGTGTATGTGCAGAACCGTTGTCCTCACAAGGTTCTTGGCATGAGTACACCGGAGGAGGCTTATTCTGGCAAGAGGCCTGATATTTCCCATTTGCGTATCTTTGGTTCTCCTGTCTACATGCATGTGACAAAGGATGCAAGAAGGAAGCTGGATCCAACCGCTGAGGTTGGAATATTTTTGGGGTACACTGATACACCTCACAACTATCGGGTGTATTTGTCAGACAGTCGCAAGACTGTTGTGCGACGGGATATAAAATTTCAGGAGGAGAAAGCCATGCAGTGTTCGCTTGAGAGGGAGCTACACTTGCATGCATATGAGGAGCTGTTAGTTCCTAAGGAGGAGCTTCTGGATGTGGATCAGCCACAAGAGGAGGTTCATGAGGTGGAAGAAACCACCCAGGCAGCGCCAACCATCAGAGGGCGCATGCGCACTACAGAAGCTGAGCGACTGGCTCGGGATGCAGAGAAGGTTGTAGGACCACCTACAGCACAGCGCAGACAGAGACAGTCACCGGATCGATACACTAGATACATGGATCTTGTGAGTCAATGTGTTGTGACGGAGCCATCCTCTTTTGAGGAAGCTGTGGAGGAACCCGCATGGGTTGATGCCATGATCGAAGAATATGATTCGATCGTCAGGAACAGTGCATGGGAGATTGTCCCAAGACCGGTGGGGAAATCAATGGTGGGTTCGCGATGGATCTACAAAGTGAAGCAGGCGGCTGACGGGAGTGTGGAGAAGTACAAGGCGAGATTTGTCGCCCGTGGCTTCTCACAGATCGAGGGGATCGATTATGAGGATACTTTTGCACCTGTCGCAAGGTACTCTTCCATACGGACGATCCTTGCTCTCTCAGCGCAGATGGGGTGGCACATTCATCAGATGGATGTGAAGACTGCGTTCCTCAATGGAGTTATTGAGGAGGAGGTGTACATAGAGGAGCCTGAAGGTTTTGAGATCTTCAGCAGTGAGTCGCATGTGTGCCGACTCAAGAGAGCACTGTATGGGCTGAAGCAAGCACCTCGTGCTTGGTACACTCGGATAGACAGCTACTTCATCGGGCTTGGATTCTCCAAGAGTGAGGCGGATCCTAACCTGTACCAGATTGTGGTGGAGGGGAAGCTGTTGATCATCGTACTGTATGTAGATGATCTGATTTTGACTGGCGAAGAGCAGTTGATACTTTCATGCAAGGAGGATCTTGCACGAGAGTTTGAGATGAAGGACTTGGACATCCTTCATTATTTCCTGAGATTGGAGATTTGGCAGCGCAGCGGAGGACTGTTTGTTTCTCAGGGCAAGTATGCTCGGGAGATTCTGGAGAGGTTCAACATGCAAGGCTGCAAGCCTGTTGACACTCCTCTTCTGGGTGGTTGGAGGAAGGAGGATGCTACTTCAGCGGAGGTAGTGGATGCCACTGTCTATCGACAGTTGGTGGGGTCGCTTATGTATCTGGTCAATACACGATCCGATATATGCTATGCAGTTAACCAGCTTTCACAAGCTATGGTTAAGCCTACCAAGCTCTTTTGGAAGGCAGGCAAGCATGTATTGCGCTATATTAGAGGCACATCGGGATATGGTCTATGGTACAGACAAGAGGATGGAGCGAAGCTTTCTGGCTTCACTGATGCAGATTGGGCAGGGAGTCCAACGGACCGGAAGAGCACTTCTAGAGGAGTTTTCAGCATTGGGTCGACAGCAGTTTCCTGGTACAGCAGGAAGCAGAGATCCATGGCACTCAGTTCAGCAGAGGCCAAGTACATGGCAGCTAGCTTGGCTGCATGCGAGGCTATTTGGATGAGGAAGATCCTCGTTGGATTGTTCGAGTTGCATTTGGAGCCTACAGTGATTTACTGTGATAACCAGAGTTGCATTAAACTCTTGGCTAATCTAGTATTTCATGATAGATCCAAACACATCGACATCAGGTACCATCATATCAGAGATTGTGTTCAGCGGAGAATCATGATGCTTTCATATGTTCCTACGGAGGATCAGGATGCCGACATCCTGACGAAGGCGCTCACCAGGAGCAAGTTCGAATTCCACAGAGGCAGGATAGGGGTTGCAGATAATCCATATCTTGCCGAGAGGGAGTGTTGAGAATGCAGCAAGATGATGGAGCTTAGTGAAATGAAGTCGCCTTCACTAAGTGGGCCCGCAGGCAAATTCTGGCGCAAAGTCTATTTTTAGACATATGGAGCATGGTCTAGGGGTTGCAGTATGTTATTCTTGGAGTATTGGTCATGTTGGTAAAAATATATGGACCTCTATTTTTTTACCTATAGGTCGATGTCTATTTTTAGACTTCCTATCCTAAAAATAGGGAAGTCAAATATTATTTACCCTTAATAATATTTGGACTATAAACTTCAGTTTACTCTCTTGGAGCACTTCAGTTCGAGCCTTGGAAGTGGCTCATGCATCTGACAGAGGAATTACGCTATTCCTAAGGGTTTGGTGAGCACATTCATGGTTGAATTCAGTTAGGACTTGAGTGGCAGAAGTTTGGTGGAGTTAATGAGACAGATAGTGGAGTTGTGTTCGGTTTAAGTTAGTTGAACTAGTTGAGATTAGTTTAACTAGCTAATCAACTAGTAATGAGTGGAGTGAATTAAATATTATTTAATTCATTAATCAGTAACTCATTATTCAACTCAAGAACACATCAGTTCACTACAGTGCATGAACAATTCAGTGAAGACCAGTGAAAGAGGTAGATGAAAGGGTGGAGTTAGCTATCAGTGGCGACATCAGTTGTGCATGAGATTTGCACCACACTTGGAGGAATTTCCCATGATGATTGCGCTGTCAAGCCAAGGAGATTCGAACCTTGGATATCTATTTAGACAGGCCATGATTTCACAATAGAGGCAAGGCAATTAGTGGTGAGTTTTGAACCAGTAACCTGTTCAAAACCAAGCTAGTTTGTGTGTAACTTCATGAGATAGTACTGAGTACTTGTGAGGAGTATTGTAATGAGTTTGTTACATGATTTCTCCATTATAATATACACAATAGCTGCGGGGTTTTCAGCTATAAGCTTTCCCCATACATACTGTGTTAATGTGTATGATGATTTGATGTGCTATCGCTTGTTTTATTTCCACATGTGTGATGATCTGAGTGGAAGAGATTATGTGTTGCATATAAATTCGAATTGTATGTGATCAGGATAGTCTCGGTGGATAATTAATCATTATTCAGAAAATTTCTACAATATCTACCCTTGTTTTTCTGATATGGTCTCTGAAACCTGTCCAAAAAGTGAAAACACCAAGAATGGTAGGAGCGCAACACATGTCCTGAAAAGTGGGTAGAATGGTAAAAAAATGAGTGTTTTTGACCCTTTTGGGGGACCAAAACAACTCCAATTGAGCTAAAAATTGGTGATCATGCTCCTCTCATGATGAGGAATCCAAAAATACAAGGCTTTTATTCTGAAGATGCTCTGAAAAAAAGCGTAGTACCAGGTGTGCTGCGCTCCTAGCCTCAAAATTTGCAAAAAACAAAAACTTGTTCAATTTCTCCCAAATTTGGTAGATAGGTGCCTCATGGGTCCTGGGAAACCTGTAGAGAATATTAGGCCAAAATACCAAGGCTAACTTGGTCCTTTTCCTCCTTTAGTGCTTGGAACTCAATTTTGGCCCTTTTGAGTTCTTGCCTTTCAAATTGTTCTCTTTGAGCATAATGCCTAGCCATCCTTCTTTGTAGATCCAAGTCTTTATTGGCCTTCTCCAGCTTGGTTTCAAGGTGTATGTTAGCCCTCTCAAGCCATGATTCCATATCATGTTCAATTTCTAGTCCAAGGAGTTCTTGGAGAGAAATTTGTTTCGCTTGGGCTGATTCTTCTTCTCTTTGCTTTGCCAATGCTTTCCTAAGATCCATAGTTCTAGGTCTCCTTCTAGTTTGACCCTCCTCATCACTACTCTCCTCATAAGTTCCCATGAATTTTTTCAACTTCACCTGTGCCCTTTGAGCCTCTTTCCGGTACTTGAGTGTTCTTGTTTCATGGATGGCTTGTTGGGCACTCATTTTCTTGTTTTGCATCTGATAATAGTGAATGACATCCTTTTTTCTTTCTAATTTAGCCTCCAAGTACTTGATTTGTGCATTCCTATCTTGGAGCAGGGAGTTTGAAATTGTTGTTTCATTCTCATCATCACTATCTATGTGAATGAGTTCAAACTCTATTTCTTTTTCATGATCTTCTTCTTATTATTTCACTTTTTGCTTACCTTTGTCCAATGGTTGAGCTGAAGCAGATGGCAAGGTCTCTTGCCTCTTAGAGGCATCAAACACTTGCCTTGATCCTCTTTGGTAAGTGAGAGTACAATTTTTAACATGTTCACTTGAATACCTTGATCATTGCTGACATTAGGTTTGTTTGTCTTCTCATTGATGATTTTTGTATGTATGTATTCCTCACTTTGCCCTTGACTGCCTTCTTGAGAGGCATTTTCATTTTCTCTCATGCTAGTATCATTGTCAAGATCTTCATGATTGTCATCCTCTATTTTTACAATACTAAAGGTGTCTTCATCATTGCTTTGTACATCTGTATCTTTATGGCTGTCCTCCTCTTCATGATTTGGCCCACTGTCCTCACTTTCAAATTCTGCCTCTTTATCACTGCTTTGTTCATGAACACTGTCATGATCTTCTTCTTCACCATGGTAGTCATTTTCTGCTTCATTATGTGTGTCTATACCCACACTGATTTTCCCACTGTATTCACTTTCAAACTCTGCCTCTTTACTACTGCTTTCATTTTTTGTGGGGTCACTGTTAGAGGCACTTTCATTAGTCTCTCATTTAATTTAATTTTCAATTTCTTCCTCATGATGTGAGTTTTCTTCACTTTTCTGCTCTCTGTCTTCTTTGTCTTGTCCACTTCAATTACCTTCAAACTCTGTCTCTTCTTGACTGCTATCTTCACCTTCATTATTGCTGCTTTTACCACTGTGATTTTGCTCAATGTTTTCTTCTTTACCTTCATTATTTTGATCATCAAAGTCTGCCTCTATACTTGGGCTGTCATTTACTTCCTCGTGATCATTTAGCTCACTGCTTTTACCTTCTTGTTCACTATTTGTTTCACTGCCTTTGTCACTACTTTCTTCTTCATTAACACTTTCTTCTTGGTCTTCTTCCTCATCACTTTCTTCATGACTGCCATGTTCATCTTGGTCACTTTTTTCTTCCTCTTTGTCATCACTGTTTTTCTTTGTCACCTTCTTCATCATTTAGCCCACTGCTTTTGTCACTATCTTTTTTACTGCTTTCATCTGCCTCCTCTTCACTATCCTTGGTATCTTCTTCATTATTTTCACTTTCTTCACTTTCATTTTCCTCCTCTTCATCACTTTTTTCTTCTCCTTGACTGTCATTTTCTTTTTGACTGTCATGTTCCTCCTTGTCACTGATTTCTTCATGTTCTAAGGCCTTAGTGGAAGGTGAAAGAGGGAGGTTTGTTTGGGGAGAGGATTCATGTGAAGAGGATGAATCATGGTTAGTGGAGGGTGATGGAGGTGTGGGAGGAGGAAGTTGAGATGATGATGGTAAACTTTGCAGAGGAAGAGGCTGTGGGTTTGTGAAAACACCATGGGAGATGAAAAATTCCCATGGGATGCCTTGTTGTGCCAATTGGTGTAAGACAATCATTTTGATGAGGGAATGGTGGAAAAGACTTGACATTTGTTGGGAGGGAGGCCTTTTTTGCAGAGTGGATGACATTTTATCAATACTTTTACAAAGGTAGTAGGGAAAATGGAGCATTTTGGAATTGGTAAAATGCATGAGTAGTCTTTTGTGGTAGGAATAGATCCTAGAAAACCTACCCTCACAGGTGAAGTATTTCATAATGATCTTCATCAAAGGAGCATACCTGTCCAAAAAATGAGAAAAGGGGAAAATGGTTTTGCAATCAGCTTGGCAACTTGGTTTTAAGAAGGGATGATAATGGCTTAGGTCCAAATACACCTGTTTGAACCATTTCTCCCCCATGCAAGGTATTCCAGTGGCCATAGAGATTGCATTTGTGGTCAGCTAAAAATTCACTCCAGCTAGATTTACATGGTGGTCATGGAGGTTAAGGACAAAAATTTTGGTCAATTGAGGGTGACTTTGGACTTTTTGCACTTTCTCACAGAACTCATAGCATCCTACTTCTTGGAAATATGAAACTATAGTAGGAGAGGCTGTCAATTCTTTAGTGTTTATAGGCTCAAACCTATTTTCTTTCCCACCCTTCCTCTGTTGTTCTCTAGGCCTTTGGCCCCTCTTGCCACTGTCAACATTTTCTTCTCCAGACATTTTTTGTCCTCAATTGGCTTGCAGTGTGTGGATGGATAGGTGTTTTACAATTATCTATGTCTAAAAATAAGGGGACCTTAATTTCTTTCTTGGGTTTTGTCAAATTCCCTTTAATATTTCCTCCACACTTCTCTATATTTTACCTTTAAACAATATTTTAAAAGGTAGGGAAAGACTCTAAATACCTCTCAAATCTTCTTCGTTGGAGAAAAGGGTCACATGAGTGTAGCACGAGCCAGTCGGGAGCCTTCTGCACATCTTGTCAGGCATCCCTGAACAGACAGCAGGAGCGCAACACAGAAGACCTTGCACGGGCTGACGGGTCCTCTAGGCGGAGACTACATGACCCAAAGTGTAGCACAATTCACAACGAGCGGCCCTTGCACGAGGAGGCAGGTGGTTTGCTCTGCGCATAGCACAATGCACAACGGGCAACCCTTGCATGAGGATTCAGGCGGTTTGTTGCACGCCTCTGTGCATAGCGCAATGCACAGTGGGTGGCCCTTGCACGAGGAGTCGGTAGGTTTGATGCACGCCTCTGTGTGTAGCAAAATGCCCCTTTATAATTTCCGCAGGGTGCATGCATAGGTGCATAGCAGAAATATTTAGGAACATAGCATGGTTTCTTCCTGCCCAAATTTTTTTCCAGAAACCATGAATTCTATGCTTTGGGAGTTTTTCTCTCCTTTTTCATATGAAAAAATGATTTTAAATGATAACCACAGTCTTTTATACCCTTTGGGTTAAATAATTTGGGGTAAAACCCACTTGTCTAATGTTTTTCCTTTTGGTCTTTTTAGCTTTACTGACATCTCTTTTTCTCTTTCGTGCAAGAGATAACTTTAAGCAAAAAATGAACTCTGTTGGAGGTTTCCAAACACACCTTATTTTCCTTTGGAAACTTCTGTTTATTGCAGGTGCCATGATACATTGTTTTGTTTTCTTTGTCTTTCTTTGAAATTTTGGTAGTTTTAGTCACTTAGCAAACTGATGATCTGCTTGGTTTCTCCATTTTGACATTTTGAACCTTTGATCTCTTTCTTTGACCATTTTGATGGAAATTGACTATACTGGAGAGTTTTGTATCCTTCACACTGATACTTTTCTCAATATATTCGTTTTGGTGTAGTGAAACAGTGCGCCTAAATAAGACTTATAAGTTATTCTCTAACATCATTTTTAATCTTTTCCTGCAGTCACCAAGGAAGCCTTTCACTTTGATTTCTTGTTTATTGAATCTTTGATTTGTGCTCAAATGTGCTTATGTACCATTGTCTTCATGATCCTATGCCTGGGCTCTTTGCTGGGCAACACCTTACAAACAATTGGTCATGACACCACTGATACTCTTTGTAAACTCAGGCATGTTGCATTTCTCCTGCTGTGGATGCCCTTGAGGAGGTTTTGGCTTCTTACCTTGCCTTTCTTTTGCTGATAACTATCATAAAGCATTCCTGCATAAATGCTTTAACATAGGTAAATTGTCCTTTTGCAGACTATAATGCTTTGATCAAGGGGGTACCTTTGGAGTTCTTTGATACCTTTTGGACAATGATAAGTTCACCCTTGCTTTAGGTGATGACCCTTTCATTTGATTTAATCCTTGGGAACATGTAAAATAATGAGATTTTAGAAAACCAAAGTAATGCATAACCTAGGGGACCCTACATGACTTATTGGGATGTCCCTTCGAATAGGTCTTTGACTGAAAAAATTGAATCAGGGTTTGGAGGTGAAAACAGGGTTTTGACACACCTTTATGCATTACCATCCTAGAAACTAAAAACTTTGATTTATCTAAAGAGCCTAGAGAGGGAGTTTGAAATCACCACTGCTTGAGGCACTTGGTGGGTAGGGGAAAAAGTTTGGGCTACTTGGAAAACCAAGGTGCAACAATAGAAGGTGTTATCACCCACTTTTTTTTTTTCAAAACATCATTATGTCAAGTTTGTTTTTGGTCATGGTTAAAAATTGGGTTAGAAGTCAATTTAGGATTTGATCAAGGGTAGGTTATATTTTCATAAGTTCAAAGCCCATCCCTAAGTTCAAATAAGGTCTTTTCTAAAGTCCATTCATTGTCAAATATCCATAATTTCCATTTGTGGGTCATTTCCTAAAGTTTCAGGTCAAAATTGTGCAATTAGCCAAGAAACCTCATTTTCGTTTTTCGTAAAGCCACTAGTTCAAAAAAATTGATTTGCACAATGAAAGTGCTAATAGTTTCATAGCGTAAACATGGAAAAATACACTGCCGACGCTATGAAAATGCGATTTCTTAATTGTTTTTTCATCTGAGCTGAAATATGTCAGAATCTGTTGGGAAATGATAGGTTAGTGGTATGATGAGTCAGTTAATGATGAGATTCGGTGTACTTACCCATGTTACAGTCATCATTGCCATGATAGGGTATGAATGAGGCATCATTTAGTTATGAGATGACATTTTAAATTAAAAATATTGCCTAATTAGTCATTCTCGTTTTCCTTACCTCCATTCGAGTGTCTAAGCTCTGAAGTGTCAAGCCAACTTGTGGTTGTTCCATACAAATTTTTTCTACATCTTGATCAAGCGAGGCTGTTGTTTCACATATTCTAGCGAGGTTGATTCAATTTATCAAGCAAGGTTGACAGGTTTTCTGTGAAGCATGGCAGAGGAAAAGAAAGTCCACAGAGGGGGACACTGCTTGAGACATGAGCCTAAAGATATTAAGGCCATAATTGAAGACCCAGCAGTGATGGAGGCATTCAGAAGAGTAGGTTGTCTTTGGTTTTGTGAAAATTTGCAGGGTTGCCACACACAGGTGTCTAAAGAATTTTCCTTGAACGTCAATGGAACAACTACCAAGGTTGGGATGCTAAATGTGTCAATTTCGCTAGAGATTATTGTTGCTGTGATAGAGATACCCAGAGGTCAAGAAACTTGGTTTAGGGTTTCAAATTTGATATGGAGCCATGCAAAGAGTTTATGAAACCCGAGTATGCAAATATGGACCTCAATAACGCAATCCCTAGAAGTTGCATCAAGGACACTTATGCAAAGCTATTGTTCAACATTCAGAGGTATTTAACATGTGAAGGCAGATATCATAAGGTTTACACATATCATTTCAAGCTGTTTCTGCATTTCACAGGTAGGATTTCACTTGATTTTCCCTTTTATTTGCATAGGAGTCTTGCAAAAATGGCTAATAAAGTACAAGCCAAATATGAAGGTTGTGAAACATATTTGTTTCATCATGGTTTGATGAGGTTATTTATTTTGAATGAGCTTCAGAAGATAGGCAGGGATTGGTCATCCTTTTTGTTTATAAATGTTTTTTATTTGGAAACCCTAACTCTAGCTAGAAACCCTAAAACTAAAGGAACCCCATCACCACCAGTAGTAGAGTCTAGTCAACCTGTGGTTGCAAAACCAAAGGAATTTTCAAAAATGAAGCCAAGGAAACAAGTTGAGAAAAGGATAGAGAAGATGCAAGTACTTGATACTCCAACTCCATCACCTGCAAAACAGAGGTCAAATATTGTCAAAGAGGCAAAATAGAAACAGGATGTTAGCAGGCAGGAAATCAAAAGAGTAACAAGAAGCCAAGCAGTGGCATTAAAGGGAAAAACAATTTCTACAGACATAGAGGACAACCCAGTGATAAAGGGAAACTTAGATGACATCCTGCATGCTATTGAAATAGAAGAGACACCCATTGTTCAAGCTGAGTTCATTGGAGAATATGAGCATAAACATAAAAGGCAAAATCTGCAAAAAATATTGAGTTTGAAGGTGAGGATGTAGCTTTCATATTTCAAGCAATAAAATGTACAACTAGGCATGTTAAGAAACTCAAGGAAGGTAGCAAGGAGGTTCAAGAACTTATTAAGATAGCTAAAGCCCCTGAAGAAGTTGTTGATTTATCAACACCTGCAGTGAAGCATGCAACTAGCAGAACAAAGAAGGGGAAAGAAGAAATGACAGAGTTTCAACATCTTGAGGAGAAATTGAGTTTGGAAAACCAAGAAATTGTGGTGATGAGAAAGAGGGCTAGAAAGCACAATATTGAGAAAGTAGAGTTCAAAAGAATGAAGGCACTATGGGAAGGTAAAACTGATTCTATTTCTGAAACTCCAAGCAGTGTAGAGCAGTTTTTCACATGGACAGTCCCAACAATAAAGGAAGCCAAATTTGTCAGAGTAATAAATACTCACTTGAGAGCTAATAACAGGAGACTTAAAGATCAAGTGGAGGACTTTGAGCAATAGCTGAAATTGACTCAGGATTGTTAGGGTCTCGTGATCTGGTAGATTGGCAAGCCAAGTGACAGCGTAACATCAAACCAACTTTGGAGCCCTAGGACCTAGCCTTCCTAGACTCCAAGAGGGCTCTCTCTATTATGCAAAGGATGTAAACTTGTTTTAGGGGGAACTAGGCTAGTTGTTAAGTATGTTTTTAGTTTTTTTTAGGTTTTTTGAGGGGGAACTGATCAAAGGATAAATAGATAAAAATTTTGTCAGATCAACTGGGCTATGGGGTTGAAAAGGTCAAGACTGTCTGAAATGGTGGACAAGGTATATTGCAGGGCCGATTTGGTCGAGGTAAATGGATTCTTTGGGTGAAAGTGAAATGAGATGGACATTAAGTTTGTGAAGGAAAAAGAGGTTTTAAGCAGAAATATTTAAACAACAAACATTCATGTGGTAGGGCTAACCATTAATCACTATAAATGAAACTCAAACTGATAGATGCAAAAAATAAACAATTAGGAGATACATAGAAGTATAAGACCCTCTAACTTTGGGAAAATCACCTTCATACTTTTGGGAAAACAAATAAGATAGACAAACAACTCAATATATGAAGAGGTAACTCCTAAAGATCATAATTGGAGCTATTGGGAACTTTGAAATAAGACTGCAAAGCATGGGTAAAGGGAAAGATTGAAACAAGACCTCTTTGACTTAACTAGACAACCAATACTTCAGAGAGAGATTCTAGAGATGGAGTTTTGATTAGCTATGAGTAAGTAGGGCATACCGTGAGTCATACTAGATAGCATGCATAATAACCATTAATGAAATTGATAACAAGTTCTTAGGGTATCAAAGAGTAATTAAGAATTATTTGACATAACCAAGAAAGATGAAAACATATAAGCTGTAATGAAACAAGAAACTTGAGGTGCCTCCATGGGCATATCTCAAATCTATTCTTTAATGAACTACAACAAGCAAGAAGCATGAAAATATGTATGATAAACTAAGGAAACATAACAGATAAGGAACACAATACCATTCACCAAGCCATGGAATCCTACAAATAGTCCTCCTCCACCATCCAAGTCAAACAAGAGATCATCCACTTCATGAGAAAAAGTATTTCTTCAAAGCTTGTAATGCTATGTATTGCTCTATAACATCAATTTTAGCCTCTGGTTACAATGAACTCTCTTGGATTATATAGGCCAAAGAGAAAGAAACCCTCCTAGAGCATCTAGAAGGCCATTGGCCTAATACAAATATCTGATTTTGTCCTTGAGGCTTTGCAAAGCCCAAGGCACAAAATATCTTCAAAAATATCTATTTAAGATAATAATAGAAATAAAATTGACTTTAAATCTCTGACATGGAGTTAAAAATAGCTAAACTCACATTTGGATGATCATATTCAGAAAACTTCTTTTTAGCCAAAATGCTACAGGAGCGTAGTAGCAGAAAGAAGCCTGTTTTGAAAGCAACTTTTGAGGGACCTCCTGATGTCGAAACGAGGCTTGTGATAGCTCGTTGGAAATACCTAGATGTCTAGCTTTTGGAACTACTTGATTTTTCTAAAACTGATCTCTGGAAGTCTGTCAAAAGGTGGACTGAGTGAAAAACCTAGGAGGGTCTCATCTACTGATATGTGAGGCAGAAAGGCGAATTTTGACTGATTTTTTCCTCTTTGGGGGACCAAAACACCTCCTTTGATTTGAAAATTTGTGGGTAGCTACCCCTAAATTTAATACATCCAAAAACGTGACTTTCATGAGCTGAGGATGCTCCTAGCACACATGGCAGTGCCTAGAAAAATGTGCAATTAGGGCCAAAAAACACAAAAACAAGATCATGTCAAAATTTGCTCAATTTTGGCGAGAAATCCCCTTATGGGTTCTTAGAAGCATGCAAGGAGGCTGAGGCCAAGATTTCAAGCCTAGATATGCCCTTTTCCCCTTTTCTCACAAGGCGCCTCCTTCGGGTAGTTTTGAGCCTTTCTTAAGCAAGTTTGAGTTTTCTTCGGGAAAATTGGTTCAATTTCTTGTAGTGCCTGGTCATCTTCCTTTGAAAACCCAAGTCTATGTTTTCTTTGTCTAATTTATCCTCCAATTTCTTGTTGGCTCTTTCAAGCCATGATTCTTTATCATTTTCTATCTCTTGGGCAAGCAATTGTGTGAGAGGATAAGATCGAACAAGGGCTGCTTCTTCTTCCTTCTGTTTCTCCAAAGCTTTCCTAAGACCCATAGTCCTAGGCCTTTTTCTTACTGGCTACTCCTCTTCTTCATTATCATCAAATTCGCCCATATACTCTTCAAGCTTGACTTGTACTTTGTATGCTTCCCTTTGGTATTTGAATGCCCGGGCTTCATAAATTTCCATTTGCCCACTCATTTGTTTAGTGTGCATTTATAGAACATGTATGAGGTCCTTTGACCTTTCTAGATCAGTTTCTAAGTCATGTATTTGGGCTTCTCTGTTTTGCAAAAGTGACTCAAGAATTCTAGCTTCATCATCTCCAACATCACTGTCTATTTGTATGATGTCAAACTCCCTTTATTTTTCATGACTACTCTCCTGCTGTTCAACTTTTTCTTTGCCCTTGCTTTGGATAGAATTCTTGGCTCTTGTTCTTTTAAGCATTTCAACAATACTCTTCTTAGGAAGTTTTCCTCTACTTCTTAGCACCCTAGTGACATTGCTAGTCATTGCTGGAGTGATTTTCTTTTTGTAGATTTGGTGTTTTTAGGCTTCACCACTTTTGGAGGAAGAGTCATGGCCCCTTGCCTAGGAGAGGCAGCTAGCACATGCTCTCATATGTGTTGAGGAGAAGAGAGAGGAGTTTTTACCACTAGCACATGTTTAGCTTGATACTTTACACTGCTGCCTCCATCATCACCTGCTTTGCTGCCCTGTTCACTGTTTTCCTCACTGTTTTGAGTTTGTTTAGGGTTGTCAGCTTTATCATCTCTTTTTGTTGTTTGACTGCCTTCATTGCCTGTCTGTGGACTACCTTGTTTACCCTCCTTAATATCTTGAATTTGTTGAGGGCTGCCTTCATTAGGACTGTCTTCATTGTCATTTTGCATGCTGTCACATCCCTCACTGTTTTGATGTTGTCCTGGTATGCTGCCCTCACCATGCTCACTGTTTTCAAGTTTTTCATATGAGCTATTTCCATCATGACCTTCTTTATTATCGTTTTTCAAACTACCATCATCTTCACTGTTCTCCCTAGACTCTATGTGTGGGTTGCCATCATGATCACTACTTTGCTGGGAGGTGTTTTTTTCACTATCCCTTTGATTGGTTTCATGACTTTGTTGAGGACTGTGGTGTTCCTCATCACTGCTTTGAACATCTTCCCTTTGTTCTTCATCATCACTACCCTGCTTGGAATATTCACTGTTCCCTTGAGGACTGTTCTCCTGATCACTGTGCTGCTGATGGTCACTTTGTTTTTCATCACTGCTTTGAACCTCTTCCCTTTGTTCCTCATCATCACTAGCTGTGGGTGGGCTGTCCCCATGCTCATTTTCTTTTCTCTACTCAGGGCTGATTTGTTCTTCATCCTTACTACTTTTCTGAGTATCAGTATGTTCCTCATCACCACTAACCTCATGCCTTCTTTCATAAGACTGCTCTTTTTCACTATCAATCATGGGTGATGTTTGCCTTTGAGGAGTATTTTGACTTGATGGAGGAGAGACATAGTGAGTGGAGGTTCATGAGGATATATGAGATGGGCCATGAGATGAAGAGGCAGTAGCAAAATATGGATGAGAAATGAAAGTTTCCCAATACACTCCTTTCTTTTCAAGCTGGTGAAGGATGATGATTTTGATGAGAGAATGATGGAAAAGACTAGATTTTTGCTGAGCAGGAGGTCTCTTTTGAACAAGGGAGGACATCTTGTCTATGCTTTTGTAGAGGAAGAAAGGGAGATTTAGTAACTGAGTCCTTGTGAAATGCATGAGAAGCCTGATGTGATAGGAATAAACTCGGGAATATCTCCCTTCACATGTGAAATACTTCATGATAACTCTCATGAGGGGGGCATAGTTGCTCAACAAGTGAGAAAAAGGGAATATAGCTTGGCACGCATCCTGATGGTTTGGTTTTAGGAATGGTTTATAGTGATTTAGATCCAGGTATACTTGTTTGAACCACTTTTCTCCTATATAGGGGATCTTAGTTGCTTTGGAGACAACCCTAGGAGTGAGTTTAAAGTCCATACCTGCTAGGTGGACATGTTTTCCTTGTAGCCTTAGGGCGAACAACTGTGTTAAGGGAGGGTAATTGGTGACCTCCTGGAATTTTTGGCAAAAATCAAGGCATCCTACCTCATGGAAGTTGAAAAAAACCGAAGGGGAGTCATTTATTTCCTGAGTTGTAACAGGCTCAAATCTTTTGTGAAATCCACCCTTGATGACTTTCTTTGGAGGCATATTTTTGTTTAGGATTTTCCTTCACTCTCTTACCAACAGAGGTCTTTGACTGAATTAAGTATTTTTTCAAACACTGTTTTCCCCTCTTGCAAGACTTTATTTTTCTATGAAAATAAGTCTATTTCTCTAAATTGTGTTTCTTTTCATCACTTTGCAAACACATTTTTGACTTTGAAAACAGGCCCTTTTTCCTTTAGCACATAAGCTGCTTTTCTCTTTGTGGATTACATCTCTTTTTTAAACAATCAAACCAAACAAGTTTTTTAAACTGACAAGGTTCCTTCCTCCTTAAACATTGTCTTGTTTTCTCTTAGTAACATGGTGGTTTTAAGAACAAACTATGTTTCTTCCTTCATTGGACTGTGTCTTTTTCTTAACAAAATTGACTCTTAACACCTCCCAAACTCAAAAAATTAGACGAAGAAAATAGTAAATACCTCTTAAAAATGTATTGGTTGCTTTAGGAGATAAGTTCACTGTGAAAAAAATACGATGTGAGGTGAATTGGAGGTTGTTTGAGCAGTGCTACGCTCCTGTGCATAGGTGCATAGCACCCGCACGCCACTGTGGTGTTGTCGAGTCGGGCACTAGGCACCCTCTAAACACCAATTGGTCGACACACAGGTGCGTCGCGTTATCCTACAGGTGCGTCACGTCCTATTTTAAGTTCTTCTGCAAACACCTACAAGAGCGTCGCAGCAAATTTAAGGCGCGTCAAGTGTATGAAAGGTAGCAAATGGTCTTTTGAAGCTCGTCTCTTTTTTCCACAAGGTTTGTACAATGATACGAAGATACTTTGGCCGGGCCTTTATAGTTTGAAAAACACACTTTTCCCTCTCTTATCAATTTGAAAAACAAAAATTTTCCTTATACTTTGTGGTTGTTTTGAAAAGTGTTTTTGTGCTTTTGTTGAGGGGTTTCCCTTTATAACAAACTGACTTATCCCTTCCTTTTTGCAGGATAACTCTTTGACCAAATCACGAATTTTTTTTTTAAATCTGCTTCTCCTTATGCTTTGTCATTTGAAGACAATTATAAAAATATTGATTCCCGAACACTCTCTATCACTACAAATTTTCCCAAACACTGTCAATATTTGATGAATTTTAACCCTCTGCTTGTTATGAACGAGGTTATGAAAATGTGTTTCTGATCCTTTTTCTTTATGACATCTTATTTTTATCTCACCATATCATTTTGAAAATTTAGACCAAAAAATGTGACTTGATTATGATGAGATGTTCTCTGTTTATCCTTAGGAGAACGTAATGCAAGATGCAACTACCTAGGTTTATCAAAGCTACTGTGTAGGTCCTCTTCTTATCGCTGATGGAGGTCCTTACTCAACTGTTCTTTTCCTTCACAAAAAAACTTTAGACCAACTGAGTGCCATCTGCTTATTAGTGAAGGAGGTCCTTTCAAAACACTTTCTGGGCACTCTTTGATATTTTTAGGTTTCAACTTTATACATCCAAGCTCTGTCTGTCAAGAGAGTTTCCCTCAAACTTTGACCTTGTCCTTATCATCTGAAAAGGCTTACAAAAACATCACTACTGCAGCATCTCAACACCATTATGTAAATCCTCTGTTTATGATGTGAAGGATGTCTTTTCATACGAGTTTTCTCTGTTACTTTGAATAGACCATTAGGGGTAAAATGTGATCTTTTCCACCTGTCACTCTTGAATATCCTCAAACAACTGTGTGCCCTCTGCTTATTATTGAAGGAGGCACTTTCAACATACTCTTCTGGGCGCTTGTCCTATACTCCATGTTTCAACCCCTTTAAAGCTCTATCTGTTTTTTTGAAAAAGGTTGTTTTCAACATTTAAAACTTTCTCTCATCATTTGGTGGAAGGCATTTCAAAACTATAATAGGCTTGTCTGAATGAAAGATGCCTCTTTTACATAAATCACTTGTGTGAATTTTTCTTTCTATCAGTTGCAGAAGTCACCTTTAAACAGAGCTTTGTGTACCTTTTTTTACCATTTATATGAGGTTTCTTTAATCAAATTCTAGCCTTGGTTTGTTAGTGAATGCACTCTTTCAAACACACTATCTCTCAAACTGCCCATTACTGACAAATTTTTCCAAACACTGTCAATATTTGATGAATTTTGACCGTCTGCTTATTTGAAGGAGGTCCTCTTGAACATAGAAACTTCATCCATCTCAACACTGTGCCTTGTTGTGTAATATATGTCTTTGCTTTGTACTATATCACTGTGAGTTTTTCCTTTAGGGAGTAAACCATGCGATTGTTACATGGGGAGAGCTCACTGTTATGCATCTTTGAAACAACTCTTTTCCCTTGACTGTGTTTTCACAGGGTGCAGTGAAATTTTTTGTGATAGTATTTCGAAGCTTAGTTCATGATAAGGTATAAGGAGCAGCTGTTCTTCATTATACCCTCACCATGATGGATAATTTTCTTTAAAACTCTTTTTTCCAGAAGACTACCACAGTTGGTTGTATAAGGCTGATTTGTAGGGCTGGCCACAATCTACACTTCTTCTGACTTCCATAGTAAATTGACACAGCATGAAACTTTCTCCTGAGGTGCTCTTTTTGCTCACACTCTGCTTGGTATCATCAATCAGTACATCCCTGCAGAGATGTAAAAACAGATGATTTTGAAGTTTGGAGGGCTTCTTTGATGTTTTATGGGGATCATTCCTGATCTAATCATGTTTCTTCAGACAGGGAAAACTCCTTATCTTTTCTTGATTTGAACACTCCTGAGCCTTGCTAGAAACAAAACAAAGTGACCTCTTTGATGGTGCGTGACCTAGGGATAGACAAGGGTTTTGCTTTGGAAAATAACAATACATGATGGATGACTGATATTGAAGATAGGGTTTTTGGTTCAAAACAGTCTCGCCAAGGAATTTTCCCTAAAACACCACCACCTAGACCTACATACTTCGTCATGGATTTTGAATGGCTTCTTGGGCATGAGTAGGTTATCACATGACAAAGTGAACAGTGAGAGAGGGGTAGACACTTTGCTAAATATTGAATAGTGAGTTGTATGAAAAACAAAGGATTTTGATGGTAGAGGGACAAAATTATAACATCTATAGACAGGGAGGCTTTGCTGAATTGTGATAGGTAGGGAAATTGAAGGGTTTTTCTCATTATAGGCTGAAGGAGAGGGGTAGGAAAACAAAAATTTGTTTGAGGTGTTTTCTAGATGACAAATTGATAGATTTAGATTAGCTTCTAGAAAACTCAGCCAAGGAATCTAGTCATCAAAATAGGTAAAAATATTGATGACTAACAAGGATGAGTTAAAGAACAAAGGTGTTAAAATGACAATCATTAAAGAGTACAAAGCCAAATTAAGTGAAAATGAAGAAAAGAGCTCATGAAGGCTGAAATGACTGTGTTTTCAGTTCATATGGATTTTTGATATGATAGAATCAGTTTATTTTGATGTTTTGGTATATTTTCAATGTTCATTTTTGAAAATTTTGAACAAAACTTCTCACTCAGCAGTTTCGTAGCGCAGACAGTGTAAAAAGGGAGAAAAGTGCTACAAAACTACTGTAGCAGCTTTTCTTGCCCTTTTTCATCATATTTTGAGGGGTAAAAACATGAATTGAGAAATAAAAATGCTAAGGAGGATGTATTTAAAGATAATTAAGTTAGTTTTGGAGGGAAGAGGTCAAGATCTTGAAGAAAAAAGGGTAAAAGAGTAGTGCTACGAAATTGTGTTGTTTTCGTAGCGCAATCTATAATAGCCCATTTGAACAGTTTGGAGATGGTTTTGGACAGCTGGAGCTTAAGGAGGAGGTTTGGCATGTGTTAATTCAGTTTCTAACAGCTAAGGAGCTCGAAATAATGAATTTCATGGTGGTTAAGATGTCTCAAGAGTGCAAAGGACTCTATGCCTAGAAAACAGGGGACTGTTTCCTAGTTTGATGGAGGTCAACATTATGATCATACAGATTTGAAACCTATCATCTAGATTCAACCATGTGTGTTACACTTGGAAAATGATGTAATTTAGTTAGATAAGGTTGTTATGGATAGAGATAAGGAGTTTGAATCATATTTGTAATAGGAATGTTTAGTAGATTAGCTGTCATTTTGTAATAAAGACAATGTCATATGGTTATGCAAGGTGTCAAGAGTCAGGAATTTGATGTATCTAGCACAAGATAAGATTATCTCATGTTGTAAATGGTCTATAAAGGACCAAGAAGTCGAATGTACCAGGGTTGGACATTTTTAGCAAAAGACTGTGCTTATTGTAATTGACTGGTTTTCAGCTAATACATAGATTTCTACTTAGCCAACTTGAGATTCAGAAGGAGTTCTAGTGTGTTCTTGTTCTAATTTCTTCTTTTATTATCCTATTGCAGTGGTATTTGTCTATGTTACTCAGAATTCATTTTTGATGCTCTGACTTCCTAT
Organism: Pinus albicaulis; assembly: GCA_034641835.2. NCBI lineage: Eukaryota > Viridiplantae > Streptophyta > Pinopsida > Pinales > Pinaceae > Pinus > Pinus albicaulis. Next base: position 1,294,715,739 of record CM076579.1, read on the forward strand.
ATAGATAAACTGATTGTGTTTTTTACAGTTTCACATGTGTATCTCTTGACTAAAACTCTGATATGCCTCAACTTCCATGTTAAGTAGATTTATTGGTTTAATGAAACTATTTTGACTCCATAAGCCCAATGTGTACTTGCTAATGTGATTTTCAACCTACAGTTATCATCTATCTGATTGTTAACCCACATAGAGTTAGCCATCTATATTTTTATCAAAAATCATTAACCCTTTGAGAGAGCCCTCTCAGGTTGAGGAGGCTAAGCCTCAATCAAAATATTGGTTTGAAATAGTTACATGAGGTTGATTTGATTAGCAGCCTATCAGGTACAATTTTGTGATAAAATAAGGCTTAGGCAATTAGAAACAGAGTGGTAAAGTCAAAGGTGGAAAAAATAGTGAGAATGAGGGACATCAGTCCATGATTTGGCTTCTGGGAGTGATAGATTGGTCATGCCTTGATAAAATAGTAGAACAGTGAACACATTATCCTAAGGGTAAGAAGGCAGTAAGATTTCCTAGAACTCACAAGATTCTTGAATTTTGTTTCTAGAAATCTAGGACAAGCATTTAGTCATCGAAACAGGTAAAAAATTACTGATGACTAACACAATTATCCTCTCACAATGTGGCATACATGGATCTCAAATTCAAACCATAATCTCTGCAAAAATCAAATGAAAACATGGAAAAATACACCTTATACATCCAAGTCTGGGGAAGACCTAAAAATAAGCTCCTTGGATGAATAAATAACATGCGCCATTGCATTCCTAGAAAAAACTATGAAATCTGACTATAATCATGACCCCTTTTTACCTCGGTCAAATATGGGCTCCCCGGGAATATTTTAGACTCCTCACAAGATTCGCTTCTGGACATGGACAAAAAATTTTCTGCTTAGATTAGAAATGGACTACGCCATTATGTTAGCCCCACTATGGAATTCTTGACAAGCAAGCTGGGGGTTGAATGATTGTTGAGCCTTCACGGGATGCCCTTCCCTAAAAAACCATTCTCCTTGAAGTCTCTAAGTGCTTTGCCTTGTATAAATCCTATCTGCTGATCCATTTCTCAAAAGGCCCACTATTGCCCCTTTATACCCCTGCAAATACCCCCATTTTACCCTCCCCTTTCCTTTGTCAAAATCCTTTTTCTTCCTTTTATCCCCACCATCACCCTCTTAAATTCTCCAAAATCCCCTTAAACTTCCCCATCACCCTTTATTTCCCTAATTCTCCACCTCGCCTCCCTATCGTTCCTTCCCTTGGGCCTAAAAATGCTTTAAAATGTGAAAAAATCATATTTCGGGTCCTGGAACCTTAGGCCATAGCCCCGCGCTCCTTTATCTTCCACGTGACCCGATGCTATGACCATAGCCCATTTTTGAAAGGCGCTTATCACAGATCCATTTCGGGTGCAACCTCAGCCCTAGATCTCACCCGATCGAACGACTGTTATTCACTACGGGGGGTCGCTCCAAAATCTAATGGCTGTACACCTTGGCCCCCCATAGTTGATCTCCGCCGTCCAAATTAATGTATGATCTGATGGCGCGGAGCCCTTCCGATCAGTGGTCCCCACTCCCATCCCTGCGCACTGTTCCAAATCCACCGGTATTTTTCGCACCACCATTTGCGAGCTGGTGGTTTTCTTCCATCGCCCAACGATTCCACTGAGTGCCCGCCGCGTGTCCTCTGTACGAACTTGAAACCGCTTTCATTTTGCACGCTATTGTTCGAATGATAGATGGGTAGCGGAATAAATGACGGCCGTAAGATCTTGGAGCCCTCATCCAACGGCGCTCATTCATCGAACCTGCGCACTGCTTAACGCCCGACCATCTTGCCTGCTGGTCCACCATCTGTCGCCCTCGCCGTTGATCTCCGCCCGATCGATGGTCCGGATCTGTCCATGCATTGTTGACCATTCCACGGTCTCCCGCCTCACCCCGTCACCACGTCTCGCCACGTCATTGCCACAAGTACCCTCCGTACATATTCCTAGTCCATTACATAAACTAGTTTATTTACGTGTTTTTCATTCAGTTTTCGTGTTTATTCTCTGCGTGCTCCGCCAACCATATACCAGAGTGATTTTCACCATTTCTTCTGCAATTTTCTCCTCCAGCTCATCAGCATAGCCATGATCGTAGTCCTCGTCACCTTCATCGTTCCTGCCCATGTTTTCTCTTCACAGTTCGTTGCTTTGCAGGGTTTCCAAAGGTGAAAGACTGCCATGATTCTACATGGCAAAGCTGTGCAGAAAGTATTAAATCCAAGAGTTGGTACTGCCATGGGATAGTCAAAGAAAGCGGCTGACAGGATTTGCTTTAAAGAAGAGGATCCAAAACTCTATGGAAAACCTTTCAGCGCTATTAAAAGTCCGAGCTACCCTGTCAGAAGCAAAATGAAAAGGCAGAGTCATTCAGTACAACCAAGAAGATCAAGGCAAGCTAATGAAGATCTCGAGCCCTAAGTCAATGTTTTCAGAGACAAAGCAGCAGATTACAGACCCCGAGGATCGATCAAAGGATCTCGAGCACAGGAAAAAGGTAATATCAGGGTTTTTCATCAACCGAATGTTTGTTCTTCATCAAGTACATGGCGTCCATACAACTTTTATTATGCACCATGTCCTTGAAGTGTTTTCCACCAGACAACAGACCTGAAAATGCTAGAACATTTATGAGACAGACCTTCCTAGCAGTTTATTTTATTTTTTGTTCAAATCACCTGGAGTACAACAAGCCAAAAGGTCAAGATCATATCCAAAGCATATTATTCTTTCACAAGGAAGGTGACAGAGATTAAATGCATAGCAGGTCAAGCAGAATGGGTTTCAGCCCTGCATTCATTTTTATGTTTAATGATACATTTAATTTTCACCTACTCCTTCAGTCGATCTTAGGTTCATCCTTTGCTATAAAGCACATAAGGAAACATTGTAATGGTTGTTGATGAGATATCATTGAAACACAAGCATTGTTCCTCTTGAGACAAGTTCTCTGTGTAATATTGTAAGATAGACTGAGACTAGATGTATTCAGACTGAATGTTCAAGCTATGGGCTATGTTGTACCTGATTGGTTTTGTTTTTAATATGACAAGCATGTTTCTTTGGATTCTGATCTAAAGCAGCTGGTGATGTTTCCTCTTTCTCTGTATTTGTGATTGACTTGCTCTTATTTTATGTTCTGTTTCATTTCATTTATGCTGGTAGGCAACAAAAGTATAACATAGGATTCACCCTTGTTAGGTGCCCTATGTTTCCTGCTCTCCCTATCTCAATGTTTTCTGCTTATATGTGTATCTGAATGTCGATTTCAATTGATTTAACCAGTGTAGTGGATGATATTGCCTGCTCTCTGATGTATGAATTGATGAAGTCCATTTTTAGATGTTCTTGGTAGGATTTAGTTGGAAGGTTTGGGAACACTGGGGATTAGTGTTAGCCTTGTCCACTAGGATCTTTGCACAACCAGCTAGCCTTTCTAAGATCCCCTGTAATTGCCTCTGATTTTGTCCAAGCAGGCCTGGAGTTAAATGACCTCTGTTCTGATCTATAGACAGAGTTGGTTGGTTCTCCTCCTTTCTTTTTCTGTCCTAAATGTCCCATTCCAAATATCTCCTTCAAGATCCAAATGCTCTAGATGACTAGCCCAATTGAAAGCTTGCACATTGACTACAAGTAAACCCTTTCTTGACTCCATAGCCCAATGGCTTTGATGTTCTCTGATTTATCTACCTTTTCCTAGCTTCCCTTTTGCTCATCCTTGTCTTCTATTGGACCTTCTTTTCCTGATTCCTTCCAACCAAACCTAAAAAATCAAACAAACAACCCTGAGCCATATAACTAGCCTAAAATCATAACTTAGAGCTTCAAAGACATATCCTTTGACTTGTATAGAGAGATCCCTCTCTAGACCTAGGAGGGCTAGATCCTAAGGTCCCAAAGTGGTTCTATGTTGTCTCATCTTTTGGTCTTGCCAACCTGGCCAAAACATGGGAACCCCAACATAATGGTGACTCCGCTGGGGACGAATCTGAGAGCCAAGAACTGCTAATAGTTGGTATATTTCCCAGTGTCGTCACCAACATAATGGCGACTCCGCTGGGGAGAATCTGAGTACATTTTACCTTACACACTTCCAAGAATCAGAAACTTAGAACTCTGGTTAGGTTGACAGTAAGTCACTCCTTTCTTGAATCGACCTCCATTATTGAATATCCACCATACTCTTAGACAGAGCCTGGAAAGGGCCAGGTAGCCTCCAGATCTCATCCTCTTTTCAGAGGTGACATATCTGGTAAATGCCCTCCCAGTCAATCTCTGGTTGGAGCTTGCTATTTTAGAGGAGATTCCTGAAAGGCGATAGTTCCTAAGCACTGTGGTGGATAGTGTACCCCCTAGAAACATCCTAAACCCTCCACCTGGCGACTCCAAAGCTCCTAAACGTTAAAAGACTCCACTGGTGATCAGTAGGCCTGCTGATCATCTTGGTTTCGCATCATAATCCACTGGGAGACCAGACCCGAAACATAATGAAGACTCCGCCAGGAGACCAGCCCTGAGACAATATCAACCATAATAGAAGTAACAAGTAGGGTTAAGCTTCTTAGTTCAAGAACAACATTCTGGCTCACAGAACCATTCATACGAGAGCTTGCCCTGATCCAAACCCACCTGAAATAGTTGATAATCCTGAGAAAATCCTCAAGAGAGCACCTGTAAGTAGGAGATCAACTATTTCCAGCAACATTCATAGAGATAATTCTGCACCAGAAGACCTAACAGCTCTATCACATTACCTCCCGGACCTAGACTTGCCTAACAGATTATCAAGAACTAGGTCGTTTGATCACTTAGACCAGCAAGGCATCGGGCCTCCCAGTACACCATCTCATAGCGGTCAAAACTCTAGGGATAGTAGAACCCCTCCCTCTACACCACCTGATATACACTTTGTTCAAAACTTGGGGCTCTCTCACCCTAGATCTGCTCAACAAACTTCTGCTGGTCCCACTATCCCTGTCATTCAAATACCAACTGCTCAAATTAACCCTTTGCCTCACCAGAATATCATCATGGCAGCTTGGTATGCACCTATGGTTCTACCTCAGCCTCTTATCCCCCTGCCAAATGACTATCAATCAAAAATCCCTCACTTCACTGCCAAAGAATCCATCATAGCTCAGGCACATGTAGATAAAATGGAAGATTCTTTTGACTATATGGAAATTGATGATGAAACAATAAAAATGAGAATCTTTGCTCAGAGCCTGGGGGGTGATGTAGAGAAATGGTTTAAAAATATGCCTCCTAATAGCATCCAAGACCTTCCTGCTCTATATCAGACATTCATAAACAAATGGGAGACTAGGGCAAACCCTCGCCAGTTCCTAGCAGAATACCTGAGCCTTAAGAGGAATCCGGGAGAGAGTGTACATGATTACACAACAAGATTCAATAGCATTTATAATGCTCTCCCCCCACATATGAAACCTCTGCAAGGCATGGCCCTAGCAAAATATCCCGAAGGATTTGATGCTGACATGGCCTATGAGATTAGAGATAAAGAATATGCCACACTAGAGGACATGCAAAAAGGAGCAGTTAACATAGAGGCAAACCTGATTGAAAAGAGAGCAAGACTGAGAGCTGAGAAGAGGGTAACATATAGGGATGACAACGTAGCTTCCACCTCTGATCCAAACTATGATAGATTATCTAAAAATGTGGATAAGCTACAAAAAATGATGGAGAGAATGGTTTTCACAGTTAGTAACCAAAATAGAAATCAAAACCAGAACCAGAACTTTAGAAGAAACAATAATGCCACTCCCAACAGACAGAAAGAATCAAATCAACAAGTTATTCCCCCTTTCCAAAAATTTCTAGATGAGGATGAGGGAATCATAGAAGAGTCTGAAGGGAATGCAATAAACATGTTTGAAATAGAAGACTCAATCCTAAATTATGATTCAGAAGAAGACCAACCCTCCACCACTGGTTGTGATGAGGAGTGCTTTGAGTATGAGGATTATAGATTAGGATTTGAAAATTCCATGTTGCAAGTCAGGGAACAATATGAACTTAGGAGCAAGAAAAACCAAGATACTCCCAAAGCCAAGACTCCTGAGATTACAATCAAGAAAAAGCCTGACAAAACTTCTAAAGAAACTGCTGAGAATTTCAAATCAACAGCTGAAGGTTCTGGAAAAGACAAAGAAAAAGACAACCAAAACATTGAAAAACAAGGTCAACCAACTAGCAGTACTAGCACCACAGTTAGTGCTCCTGATACAACAGTTCCCAACGCTGTACATAGTGAAAAATCACAAACTGATTCAGCTACTAAGGTAGCAACAAATAAGACAGAGTTGAACATTCCAAAGACCCAGTCCACTTTCAATTTAGAGAGTGAGATTGCGAAAATTAAAATCTCTCTACCATTATCTGAGTTGGCCACTCAAGATATATATAAAGGCCAGATTTTGAAAGCATTAAATCTGAGTGTAAATAGTGACACTGTAAATCTGAGTGATGATCAACCCGCCCTGCTGTTTGGTCCAAAGATTGAGGGAAAGTTTTAGGAAGGGGTAGTTCTGCCTTTTTATATCAGTCTCAACATTCATGACAAGATCTTGCACAATGCAATGCATGATTCTGGAGCATCTCACAACTTAATGCCCAAGGTAGTAATGGAGAGGCTAGGCCTGGAAATCACGAGACCCTACAAAGACTTATATTCATTTGACTCTAGTAGAGTAAAATTCCTAGGCCTCATCAAAGACTTATGTGTGAGTTTAACCCAGATTCCTGCTAAATGTATGGTCATGGATGTTGTGGTGGCAGATGTGCCACCTAAGTATGGCATGCTATTATCAAGATCATGGGGAGCCAAACTGCAAGGGACAATGCAGATGGATGGTTCATATGCCATCATCCCTATATTCGGCCAGCTTAGAAGACTGTATAGAGAATCTCAAATGAAATTCCTAGTCAGTAGCCCCGAGAAACATGAAAACTCACCACTATACTCTGTACATACAGATCTGGACTCTTTCATTCTCTACAATGACCAACCCTTAGAAGAGCCAAGATCAGAAAATGGAGATACAAACGTAGAGCCCATGGATTTCAACATAATGGCTACTCTAGAAGAATACGATGAAGGAGACCATGGGAAAAATGCAGAAAATGTAACTCTGAGTGAACCAGAAACAAAATCAAAACGCAATCAGCTGATCAGTCACCCTGTTTGAACTGATACCCTACATGAAAAACAAAATAACCCCTCTCCTAGTATAGACCTTACAACTCAACATAATGGCGAACCCAACTGTAGGGGAGGGGATGAAAACGAATTAAAAAAGGAACCCCTGTGGGAAATGAATTTCGATGGGTCCTGTACTAGGAAAAATGCTGGAGCAGGGGTATGGATACGTAACACAGAGAGTAACCACACGGAGAGCCATGCTATCAATCTGCATTTCAAATGTACAAATAGCATTGCAGAATATGAGGCTCTCATCTTGGGCTTAAATCTGTTGAAAAAATTAGGAGCCCATAGGATAGCTGTGAGAGGAGACTCAGAGTTAGTGATCAAACAGGTGAATGGTGAGTATTCAGCAAAAAACCCCAGGCTTAGGGCATACAGGAATGATACTCTAGATTTGCTGAAAACGTTTGTTGAATATGAGTTAGTATTCATTCTTAGGGGGCAAAACGCAGTTGCAAATGGATTAGCTTATCTAGCTAGCTCATATCCTAAGGCCCCAGTTGACCAACAGATCATCATCCAGACTAAATTCAGACCTGCGGTGCCGGACAATGAAAAATACTGGCAGGTTTTCGAAGGAGACAAACAGATTGAGGATTTCCTGATAGGCAGAAATGAGTTTGAATTTTCTGATTCAGACTCCAAATCTGATAGCTTCTACCTAGATGAAGATTCCTCAGATGAGGAAGAAACACCCTGTAACGTAGAAACTCCCTGTAACATAGCAATAAATCTTTTTTCTGATAAAACTGGAAATTTTAACGAAAATAGTGAAAACGCAGAAAACGAAGAGGTTGAGGTATTGCAGGCCAAAGACAAGAATATACCCAGAGGCATGGCACCCTTAGAGGACCTTTTTGACTTTGACGATGTAGCTAAAAGGCCTACTATTGAACATGCAGGTTCAGATGTCGAAGAATGCAACATTGGCACTGAAGACATACCCAAAATGATTAAACTGGCTAAGTCTATACCTGTAGACATGAAGAAGAAATACATTGAACTGTTTAAGGAATTCATTGATGTGTTTTCATGGAGCTATGAAGACTTAAAGGCCTATGACACCAACATCATACAACACAAGATACCACTAAAGGAAAATCAGAAGCCTTTCAGACAAAAACTCCGTAGAATAAATCCAAAACAATTGCCTGCAGTAGAAAAAGTAATTAAAAAGATGTATGAAGCAGGCATAATAGTCCCTGTAAGGTTTTCTGATTGGGTGTCAAACTTAGTGGTTGTAAGGAAGAAGACAGGGGAGATCAGGCTATGCATAGACTTCAGAAACCTAAATAGAGCCTCCCTGAAAGACAACTACCCTTTTCCTAGAATGGAGCATATCCTGCAAAGGGTAGTAGGCTCTAAGAGAATCTCCCTGCTTGATGGTTTTTCAGGATACAACCAAGTTCTGGTACTCCCAGAAGATCAACTCAAAACAGCTTTTACCACTCCATGGGGCACCTTCATGTATGTGAAAATGCCCTTTGGATTGATGAATGCTGGAGCTACCTTCCATAGAGCGATGGACATTGCTTTCTCAGATGATATTGGACACTTTATAGTTATCTAATTGGATGACTTGACTGTCTTTTCTAAAAATGAAGAAGAACACTTGAAACATCCGAGGAAATTCTTTGAAAAGTGTAGAAGGTATGGTTTGTCCCTAAATCCTAAGAAAACTGTTTTTGGGCTGCAGGAAGGTAAACTTCTAGGCCATATTATTTCTGAGAAAGGGATCAGGATAGACCCTCAGAGAGTTGAGGGAATACTCCAAATCACACACCCAAGAAACATCAAGGAGTTACAGTCCTTCATTGGGAAGATCAACTTCCTTAGGAGGTTCATTCCAAACCTTGCTGAGCACCTTAGAAAAATGACTGAAATGCTGAAGAAAGGTGCAGGAATTAAGTGGACTATTGAAGCCAAGAAATATTTTAAGTCAGTAAAACTTGCACTCACTCAGGCCCCTGTCCTTATCAGCCCTGACTTCTCAAAATATTTTCTGATCTTTTCATTTGCTTCCCAACACACCATAGCTGCAGTTTTGCTACAGAAAAATTCAGAAGGTAATGAAAAGCCTATAGCTTTCTTCAGTAAAGCCTTAAGAGATGCACCCTTAAAGTAAAACATCATGGAAAAGTAGGCCTATGCCCTGATTAAGGCCTTAAAAGACTTTAGGGTGTACATTTTGCATTCTCACACCATTGCCTATGTGCCAAACATAGTGGTTAAGGATATTTTGTCCCAAGACCCTGATGGGAAAAGGGGCAAATGGATTGCTACCATCTTATAGTATGACCTTGAAATTAAACCTACCAAGCTGATCAAAGGTCAAGGCCTGGCCCAATTAATGGCTGAATCTAATCTGCAGGCCCTTGACATTAACATGATGAATGCCTTGGATGAGTAGGGAAGCCTGCCTGATCCCACTATAGAAGAGAAATTCCAGAACTCCCCATGGTATTCTGACATCCTTTATGTCCTCACCAACCTAAATGCTCCCCCAGAACTGTCAAAAACAAAAGCTAGATTCACAAAGCTCAAAGCCAGAAATTACTACATCTTAAATAAAAAACTGTACTGGAAAAATCCAAATGGCCTGTTGCTGAAATGTCTGTCTGAAACTGAAACTTAAAACATCAAACAAGAGTTTCATGCTGGAGAATGCGGAGGCCACCTGAGTTGGGAAGCCACAACGAATAAAATACTCAGGGCTGGTTATTATTGGCCTACGCTGTTTAATGATGTCCATAAAATGGTAACCACTTGCCACCAATGTCAGATCTTTGAAGGTAAAAGAAAACTCCTGCCCCTCCCCCTACAACCTATCACCATAGAAGGTCCTTTCATGCAATGGGGCCTAGACTTTATAGGGGAAATTCACCCTCCTTCTTCTGGGCAACACAAATGGATCCTGACTGCTACAGATTACTTCACTAAATGGATAGAAGTTATACCCACTAGGAATGCCACTGACTCTGTCATCATTAGGTTCCTAGAAGACTTCATCTTATCTCGTTTTGGTTGTCTAAGGAAAATAATCACTGATAATGCTGCTTCTTTTGGATCCAAAAGAATGGTTGATTTATGTCACAGGTACGGAATAGCACTCGGACATTCAACTGCCTATTACCCCCAGGGTAATGGCCTAGCTGAATCATCAAATAAGAGCTTAGTGACAATCATCAAAAAGCTATTAGAGGAGAACAAGAAATCTTGGCACAACAAGTTGGTACATGCCTTATGGGCTGATAGGCTCACCACAAAGAAATCTATTGGCATGTCACCCTTTCAGCTGGTTTATGGGACAGAAGCAGTTTTTCCTACTAGTCTTGGAGTTCCAGTGATCAAACTTGTCCAGGAGACCCAATCAGAGGAAAACAACATGATAAGGAGAATTAATGAAACAATCCATCTTCAGAAAACAAGGGAGCAGGTTTATAACAGAGCTATCAGAGTCCAAGAAAACATAAAAAGGCAGTTTGACAAAAGAACCAAAGCTTCAAATTTCAAAATTGGTGACAAGGTTCTAAAATGGGATTTGAGAAGAGAGGACAAAGGCAAACATTGTAAGTTTGACAGTTTGTGGCAAGGTCCATATATCGTACAAGCCACTGTGGGTCCTAATGCGTTTTTTCTACAAGAACTTGATGGCACAAAATTTTTTGGGGGTCTTGTCAATGGCAGGATGCTCAAACATTACTTCTATTGATTTTCCATTTCCAGTTTCATCTCCATTGTACATACCATTGCAAGTTTTCATTTTTAGAAAAAGAGAAAATGTTCCAAAAACAGAATGAAAAGAGAGGTTCAAACATGATCAAAACATGAACCTTTGAAGTAAAAATCATGGCTCAAACCTGATCAAAATCCGAACCAAAGGAAGCAGAATAGCTGGTCCTAATAAGCTCAAAATCTGGATCAGCAGCGAAAGAAGAACCAGCTCTAATATGCCCAAAACCAGAGCTGAAGCAAAGAAAATAGGTGACTCAAATATGCTCAAAACCTGAGTCACAAGAAAGAAAGAAGAATGTTTCAAAGTTGCAGAATTCCATGCCTTCACAGTTTTGTCTTCTACAGGTTTCTGTCCAGCAAGTCAGACAGTCTAATCCTGGCTTGGCTGTGTTTAAATTTCCTGTCTTAGAATGTAGGTGAAGAAACCTGTTGGACAGTTTAATCCCAACAGGTAGTAGATTAGGTAGGGAATTGTATGAGGCCAACAGTCTAATCTGGCCTCATGGAGCAATAAGGGTAGATTTAGAATAGGTTTGTTTTTGTTTTGAAAAATAAAATGTAAAGGGTCTGCAAGCTCAATTGCACCCGAAGGGAACAGTTAGGACTACAGTTGGGTAGGTAGTTTGGTTGGGAAAATGTTTTTGATGATGTTTCTATCATACTGTGGCAGCTAAAATTGAAGAGGAAAGATGGCTTATGACAGTAGGCATCTGGCCTACTCCAAAGATCATCTCTGGTTTCTTGAATCCTCCAAGGAGCAGCCATCCCCATGTGGAGCCACTGTTAGCCCCCTATGGAATTCTTGACAAGCAAGCTGGGGGCTGAATGATTGTTGAGCCTTCAAGGGATGCCCTTCCCTGAAAAACCATTCTCCTTGAAGTCTCTAAGTGCTTTGCCTTGTATAAATCCTATCTGCTGATCCATTTCTCAAAAGGCCCACTATTGCCCCTTTATACCCCTGCAAATACCCTCATTTTACCCTCCCCTTTCCTTTGTCAAAATCCCTTTTCTTCCTTTTATCCCCCCCATCACCCTCTTAAATTCCCCAAAATCCCCTTAAACTCCCCCATCACCCTCTATTTCCCTAATTCTCCACCTCGCCTCCCTATCGTTCCCTCCCTTGGGCCTAAAATTGCTTTAAAATGTGCAAAAATCATATTTTGGGTCCTGGCCCCTTTGGCCATAGCCCCACGCTCCTTTATCTTCCACGTGACCCGATGCTATGACCATAGCCCAGTTTTGAAAGGCGCTTATCACAGATCCATTTCGGGTGCAACCTCAGCCCTAGATCTCACCCGATCGAACGACTGTTATTCACTACAGGGGGTCACTCCAGAATCTCATGGCTGTACACCTTGGCCCCCCCGTAGTTGATCTCCACCGTCCAAATTAATGTATGATCCGACGGTGCGGAGCCCTTCTGATCAATGGTCCCCACTCACATCCCTGCGCACTGTTCCAAATCCACCGGTATTTTCCACACCACCATTTGTGAGCTGGCGGTTTTCTTCCATCGCCCAGCGATTCCACTGAGCGCCCGCCGTGTGTCCTCTGTACGAACCTGAAACCGCTTTCATTTCGCAAGATATTTTTCGGGTGATAGACGGGTAGCGGAATAAATGACGGCCATCAGATCTTGGAGCCCTCATCCAACGCCGCTCATTCATCGAACCTGCGCACTGCTTAACGCCCGACCATCGTGCCTGCTGGTCCACCATCTGTCACCCTCGCCGTTGATCTCCGCCCGATCGACGGTCCGAATCTGGCCATGCATTGTTGACCATTCCACGGTCTCCCGCCTCTCCCCGTCACCCCGTCTCGCCACGTAATTGCCACAAGTACCCTCCGTACATATTCCTAGTCCATTACATAAACTGGTTTATTTACATGTTTTTCATTCATTTTTCGCATTTATTCTCTGCGTGCTCCGCCAACCATATACCAGAGTGATTTTCACCATTTCTTCCGCAATTTTCTCCTCCAGCTCGTCAGCATAGCCATGATTGTAGTCCTCGTCACCTTCACCATTCATAACCATGTTTTCTCTTCACAGTTCGTTGCTTTGCAGGGTTTCCAAAGGTGAAAGACCACCATGATTCTACATGGAAAAGCTGTGCAGAAAGTATTAAATCCAAGAGTTGGTACTGCCATAGGATAGTCAAAGAAAGCGGCTGATAGGATTTTCTTTAAAGAAGAGGATCCAAAACTCTATGGAAAACCTTTTAGCACTATTAAAAGTCCGAGCTACCCTGTCAGAAGCAAAATGAAAAGGCAGAGTCATTCAGTACAAGCAAGAAGATCAAGGCAAGCTAGTGAAGATCTTGAGCCCTAAGTCAATGTTTTCAGAGACAAAGCAGCAGATTACAGACCTGAGGATCGATCAAAGGATCCCGAGCACAGGAAAAAGGTAATATCAGGGTTTTTCATCAACAGAATGTTTGTTCTTCATCAAGTACATGGTGTCCATACAACTTTTATTATGCACCATGTCCCTGAAGTGTTTTCCACCAGACAACAGACCTAAAAATGCCAGAACATTTATGAGACAGACCTTCCTAGCAGTTTATTTTATTTTTTGTTCAAATCACTTGGGGTACAACAAGCCAAAAGGTCAAGATCATATCCAAAGCAGATCATTCTTTCACAAGGAAGGTGACAGAGATTAAATGCATAGCAGGTCAAGCAGAATGGGTTTCGGCCCTGCATTCATTGTTATGTTTAATGATACATTTAATTTTCACCTACTCCTTCAGTCGATCTTAGGTTCATCCTTTGCTATAAAGCACAGAAGGAAACATTGTAATGGTTGTTGATGAGATATCAGTGAAACACAAGCATTGTTCCTCTTGAGACAAGTTCTCTGTGTAATATTGTAAGATAGACTGAGACTAGATGTATTCAGACTGAATGTTCAAGCTATGGGATATGTTGTACCTGATTGGTTTTGTTTTTAATACGACAAGCATGTTTCTTTGGATTCTGATCTAAAGCAGCTGGTGATGTTTCCTCTTTCTATGTATTTGTGATTGACTTGCTCTTATGTTATGTTTCATTTCATTTCATTTCTGCTGGTAGTCAACAGAAGTATAACATAGGATTCACCCTTGTTAGGTGCCCTATGTTTCCTGCTCTCCCTATCTCAATGTTTTCTGCTTATATGTGTATCTGAATGTCGATTTCAATTGATTTAACCAGTGTAGTGGATGATATTTCTTGCTCTCTGATGTATGAATTGATGAAGTCCATGTTTATATGTTCTTGGTAGGATTTATCTGGAAGGTTTGGGAACACTGGGGATTAGTGTTATCCCTGTCCACTAGGATCTTTGCACGACCAGCTAGCCTTTCTAAGATCCCTTGTAATTTCCTCTGATTTTGTCCAAGCAGGCCTAGAGTTAAATGACCTCTGGTCTGATCTATAGACAGAGTTGGTTGGTTCTCCTCCTTTCATTTTCTGTCCTAAATGGCCCATTCCAAATATCTCCTTCAAGATCCAAATGCTCTAGATGACTAGCCCAATTGAAAGCTTGCACATTGACTACAAGTAAACCATTTCTTGACTCCATAGCCCAATGGCTTTGATGTTCTCTGAGTTATATACCTTTGCCTAGCTTCCCTTTTGCTCATCCTTGTCTTCTATTGGACCTTCTTTTCCTGATTCCCTCCAACCAAACCTAAACAATCAAACAAACAACCCTGAGCCATATAACTAGCCTAAAATCATAACTTAGAGCTTCAAAGACATATCCTTTGACTTGTATAGAGAGATCCCTCTCTGGACCTAGGAGGGCTAGATCCTAAGGTCCCAAAGTGGTTCTATGTTGTCTCATCTTTTGGTCTTGCCAACCTGGCCAAAACATGGGAACCCCAACACATTAGACTCTTGGTGAGAAATTGGTTCAAATGATTATAAACTCGACATAATTCTAACACCATAAAAAATAGGCCCCTCAGGGAATCTTAAATATGCCTCATAGATTATTCCTTGGAGTATTCCCTAACATATGCCCTGACAATATTCCTAGAATCTTCTTGAGATTCATGACTTTATTTGCATGCTTACACCCTCATCTGTCATGTATTATCCATGGTTCCCTTTGAACCATTTGAATGGCATTTTATAACAGAGTGTGAGGGTGAATAAGACAAAATTTGTGGTTGGCACAATGGTTGTATAGTCATATTAAGTTACTAGTTGTTGGGGAGGTTTTGGGTTCAAAACCCATGAAATCCTAATTTTTCTTTAATATGGTTTTAAAGCCCAATTTTTGTTTCAATATGGTTTTCAAACCATATAATATATGGAAATCATAGGTCCATATTGTAACGACTCCCAAACCATGAGAATAATAAAAAAATGGAGGTTGCACCATGCCAAAGACACTTGGGCCTAATTTGTGGCACCATGTGATTGGGCCATGTGGCAGGATCTCAATGGTCCACATCATATTCCACCTAATTTCCATGTGTCTACTTGTGGAGTTGCCACATCACCTTCTTGTGGGTCCACTGGTTTATTGACTGGGCTGCTAAATTAGCTTTGTGGGTCCCACTATTCCTGTCGACTTCGCTGCCACATGTAATTTGTGTGACCTTCCATATGGTAGAAGGTTGTAACAC
The DNA here is from genome assembly GCA_034641835.2 of Pinus albicaulis. Lineage (NCBI taxonomy): Eukaryota > Viridiplantae > Streptophyta > Pinopsida > Pinales > Pinaceae > Pinus > Pinus albicaulis. Next base: position 1,294,731,378 of record CM076579.1, read on the forward strand.
CCTCCTCCCACATCTACCCAAGTAACCGAACAACTGGGGTAAACATGTGACAAATATTTAATATGATATGATTCAACTCCCTATGTGTTACTTAAAGAAGTGGAATCAATGGAAAACAACAACACAAACCTTCTGCACCTACTACTGGACACCCAAGATCCATCTCAACCTTCCAAGAGGCTAGCCCTTGAATCAATATGACCTTTTAATGCATCAATCACCTATTCGCTCCCTTAAAATGGGCAAGAGTGTGTTTGGAATCCTCCTATCGCACACACAACATGGGTATGCATGCGACTGGAGATTTTTCCCAGTAGTTCTAAGCATGCGACCCCCATTTCCATGCCACTTTTTCAAGCCCAAGGCTAAAGTCTCTTCCCAGAACTCCATGGAACTTGCAGGAATGAAAGATAAAATGAAATAACAATGTCAATGCAATCACTTGAACAAGGAATTGACTGGAACCCTACTAGCCATGATAGGAATTTCTTCAAACATGTCACAAATATGTAATCTATAGTTTTAAACAACATATCTGAGCATAGGGGTCTCATAATTATCTGAGAATTACTAAGAAGCATTTTTTCCTCATCATATTAACAACATTATCATCTATTTGGTCATAGATACATTGTTAATTCATTTAAAAATCAAAACATGATGAGAGCCATACATCATTACTAACATAGAACACATTCATAACCAACATATAAGCAATATAAATTACAGGCATAAAACAACCATATAATCCACACTATAACAAGCATATTTACCCATCAATACAAGAGGAAAATATCTCTTATTTCCACAAGAAAAACGAAACAAAGTCTGGGACTTCCACATTCCACCCAACCATAGACATGGCTAAGACAAATCTCTCTTCATCCAGTCACCCTCATGCCATATTCCAAGCATGAATGTGGGATCTCATAAAACTCATCAATTAAAATCAAACCAGGGATTCCAACTACCAAAAAAACTCAACCCTCATCTATATATTCCACCTCGAGGTCGGAAATCACTAACCATCACCAGTTTGGCCTCTGTTACACAGTAATTTGTCACCGTCCCTACCATTCCCCGTCCCGCACAATGGAGGACCCATTATGTGACCAATAAGCAGTGTCATGCCTTGCAAATACCATCATTGCATCCCTTTCCATGAGGACAACATTCCTTCTGTTGATCATTTCCTGAACAGACCCCTAAAAACACCTGTTTTTGCATTGGCGCTAGTAGCCCGTTATGTACTCGCGCCAATGGGGGAAAATTAACACTGAGCCCGCGCCAATTGGCGCTCTGTCCCAGTGTTGCACCCGCGCCACTCTGTTTATGGAAAGTTTTTTAAAAAACGAGGCGAAGTTTCGATTACAACAACTTCGTGGATGAGTCATCAGGAGTGGTTTCGACTGAATAACCACGGCCTTCCTCCTTTGGCCTCTTGTTTCCACCATATGGGGAACCTCCCAAAGGATAAGGCCTCCCTTCCACTATTGTAGGGATCCCAACCTCCTCCTCTCCTTTATAAATATAGCCTTCATCCATTGATGAAGGGGCTGAAAGGCTGAAAGGCTGAAGGGCTGATAGTCTTGAAGTGCCTAAGCTCTGAATCTCCATATTCCCAAGAGCCTTTGTGTTGTAAAGCACCCTCTCTTTCCCTTAAGGCTGACTCAAGTAAGGAGACCATTGTCACGAGACTCTGGAGAGGTTTTCCCTTTCCTTGGCGAGCTTTGTGAGACGTGGACTACTAGAAACCCGTCCGAAGGAGACCGCGACGTCAGAACTTGGTTGTAATATTTCTTCGCTGGTTATTTAATAGATGATTATGATTATGGTTCCACTCCGTTTTCCATCATGTTAATGCGAGTAATGTCCTTTCTGACTGATGTTTAGTTACGTATGCCGGTTTCTATGCTTGTATCTGTTCGTTTCTTCCATGTGCAGGTGTTCATCCGCGGAGATCGTGGAGGGATTGTGATCTGCCGAGGCTGAGGAACGGGGACGCTTCTTCTTCAGATCCTAGCGTTGGAATCCAGGTAGGCTTCTATCTCTAGCCTTTTCATTCGTAATTAGGAACCTGCGTCATGACATTGTTTGTTTGTTGCTAGACCCCTGCTGGGCTAGTAGGGATCGCCTCTGTCCGCAGAGGGGATTTACCTTCTCAACAGCCTCTACCAAAGCTATCCTAGGCTCCAAAGAGTTTGTTCCAACTAGGGTTTCAAGGACTAATAACTCAACGCACAACTGCCGCCAAGCTTCTAGAGCATTTTTACAACTAGGGCTTCTAGGACTAGTAACTCAACCCACCAAGGGCTTCTAGAGTGATTTTCCAACCAAGGCTTCTAGGACTAGTAACTCAACCCAAGCTATTATAGGTATTCCAAATAATTTGTCCAACCAAGGCTTCTAGGAACTAATAACTCAACCCACAAACAAAGGCACATGAAAACCAACTAGAAAAAAAATGTAAAACCCACAACACCATGGCTAACCAGGAAATGCAAAGGCCAGGAAAAACAACTTTAAATCCAGAAAATCCTCCGTGCCAATGACATATCATGAAAAAATAACCACATGCATATTCCATGCATGCCAAAACTAGTGAGAAAATCATACATACAACTCGGTACCTGCAAGAAAAACCCGTTGTAGCTCCTGATCCTGATGTCCTCTTCTACTTTCCTGCTCTTCCTTTTCCTTCTTTCTCCAAAACTCCAAGTATGCTACACTCTCCAAGAGTTCTCAAAGAAACTCTAAGTTTCCAAGAGTATGAGAGAGAGCAAATAGAATGAGATCTCCAAAACCGAACTTACAAAACCCTGTTTTTCAAAAGCCATGAATTGTTCCTCAAATGCCTTTTTATTAACCGTGGCCTCTAATTTCTTCAATTTCCCATTATTTTCCTTAATTTTCCTCCTCACATGAAACATGTGACCTTTCACCTCCCTTTTCTCCTAATTTCCATTATTTTCATAAATAAAATGCCAATAAATGTTTTTCCTTTCCAAAGCCTTAGGCATTTCCTTTGCCAATTTCCATAGCCATAATAAACCATATGAACACCCACACTATGATGTTTTTCCCAACATTCAACTTGGAATACATGTCCCATGACCTTGGTTATTATTTTTCCTTTATTAACTTTTACATGGATTTTCAACCAAGGTTGTTACAGAACCCTCCCCCTTGGGGGAATATCGTTGTCGGTTTTCAACGATACCTACAACCAACAAGAGTGTTGTAAGAACAACATACTGCCCATGGAGATTTATAACTTATCTCGTTGTAGTATTTACAAGGATCAAGTGGTTGAGAAGCAAAACAACATGACAACATGAAAAATATAACATCATAATGACATGAAACCGATACCACTTATCAGAGCTTTATAACATAGCTCATGGTGGTATTTACATCCATATACATATGTACATATACCAAAACACCATACCAAGCATATTACAAAATAATATACCAAAAATCATGCCAAAACATTCGCTCAACCATCAAATAAGGAAGGATACATAACACACATTTGATTCACCATCTCCCATGTAGCTTCATCAGGCCCAAACTGCTTCCGTTGCACTTTAACTTGGTTGATTGCTTGGTTCCATAGAATGAGCATCTTTCTCTACAAATGCACTGAGGTTCCGGCTCGAATTATCTTTCTGGCTCCACTTGCAATATAGACCATTCAATCACATGATCAACATCTTTAAAATACTTCTTAAGCAATGACAAATGGAAAACATTATGGAATTTCACTGTCAGAGGCAGTGCAAGTCAATAGTCTACTGGCCCAATCCTCACAAGTATCCTAAAAGGGCCACAAAACTAAGGATCCAACTTGGTACATGATCCAATTCGCAAGGAGCTCTTCCCGGGCTTGATGCGCAAGTACACATGTGCCCCAAACTGAAAATCCTTAAACAACATGTTCCAATCTACATAAATATTTTTCCTATCCTATGCTACTTTCAGATTATTCTTGATTACCTACATTTCCTATTTCATTTCCACCAACATGTCCAGTCCAATAAACACCCTATTAACTAGATCACTCCAACTGTGGGGTATTGGAACTCCGCCCATACAATGCCTCAAACAGACTCATCCTCAAATATTCATGATACCCATTGTTGTAAGTCAACTCTACCAGTGGAAGATAATATTCCCACTTTCACTGCTAATGCATCACATACATCCTCAACATGTCCTCCAATATCTTGTTGACCCTCTCTATCTGTCCATATGTCTGTGGATGATAAGTTGTATTGAAGGCCAACTCTATGCCCAAACCTACAAACAAATCCTTCCAAAACTTGGAAGTGAACTTCGCATCCCTGTCTGACAAAATCTGGAACACCATGAAATATGACCACATCCCTTATAAAGAACTATGCTACATCACTCCCTAAGTATCTAGACTTCACTGGAATGAAGTGTGCTACCTTCATCAACATGCCCACCAAAACCATGATGGAATCATGCTATTTATATTTCCTCGGTAAACTAATGATAAATTCCATGGAAATGAACTCCCATTTCCACTCTGGAATCAGAATCGTCTATAGTAGTCCACCAAGATGCTTACACTTTGCCTTAACCTGTTGAAAATCAAAGCACCTAGCGACAAACACTGTTCCATCTCTCTTTAAATTCAACTAATAATAAAAATTATTTACTGTTGTCAACGTCTTCTGATATCTTGGGTTACCTGAATATGGTTTCACCTGAAACTCCCTCAATATCACCTTCTTGAGTTCACTTTTGTCTGGAACATATATCCTGTCTCTAAACCTGATCAAGCCATCTGCTATGAGACAATAGTCCAAATCCCGTGCTCCTGCACTTGTACCTGTGCCTGTACTTGTACTCTGCTACAATCTATGCCTAAGCTCCATATACCCGACATCCCGCTGATGTGACTGTAAGATATTGTCCTGTAGATATGTCCCATAGGAACTCATAGCTGCCATATGATTCACCTTTATCTGCCTGCTAAGAGAATTTGCAACCCCTTTCTCTTTACCTTTGATGTAGCTAATATCAAAGTCAAACTCACTGATCGTGGCCAAGCATCTAGCTTTCCTAGCGTTCAGATTTGGTTAGTCAAATAGATACCACAATCCATTGTGATCACTCATCAAAACAAATTGTCTACCCAGAATATAGTGCCTCCACATCTTTAATACATGAATGATCACTGCCAACTCAAGGTCATGTGTCATATAGTTATGCTCATGCTCATTTAGTTTCCATGACTCATAACATACCACCTATCCTTCTTGCATAAGGACTCCACCAAGCCCTCTCTTGCAATCATCTGTACATACCACAAACTCCTTGTCTGGATCTGTGATATTTAACACTAGAGCATGTGTCAACAATTGATTTAACTGCTCAAAACTGGTTGTACATTCCTATGTCCATTTAAATTATTATCTTTCCTTTGAAATGATGTTATATGATAAGAAATCTGTGAGAAGTTTTTGATGAAACTCCTTTAATAACCTACTAACCCCATGAATGATCTTACCTCATCCACATTCATAGGAGCTTCCCATTCCATGATAACCCTTATTTTGTCTGGATCCACTGCTATACCTTCCTTGGAGACAACATGTCCTAGGTAGTGTACCTCTCTCTGAAAGAAACCACATTTGATAAGCTTAGCATACAACTTATTCTCTCTTAGTAATATCCACACTGCTGCAAAATTTTTGGCATGTTCTTATTCATTTTTAGAATATACAACTTGTCTAAATACGGAAAAAGCACACTATTCATAAAGCACGTAAAATTAGTTGGAGCATTAGTAAAACCAAATGGAACTACAAAAAACTCATAATTTTCATACCCGGTCTAGAGAGATGTATTGTGAATGTCATATTCTTTAATTCGTACCTGATCTTACCGTCCATCTTGGTAATAGACTCCTAGTGATATTCCTTCCTGTTATCTAGTGTTTCATATATCATGGGAATACTATGTCCAAAATTTCCCATTGTATGTGCCTCCTGAGCACTGTAGATCTACGGTATACCACCCTAATGCTATGGATAGTATCTGTTGCGATGCTTTCCTCCACAAGTCCAAAATTGTATAGCCTTCTAGCCTTCATCCTTATTCTACTCGTTAGATCGAAGTCCCTGTCCTCTTCCAAATGTATTGAACTTCTTAGGTGGTACAACATTCTCTTTGTTACCTGTAACCCGAGGTCTTGCTCGCTTCTTGTCCCATTTTCCTTTGTTCTTTGCATTACCTTTATAGTTCAGCTTAGTCTCAGATCTGTACTTTGATTACTCGTAACAATCCTTTAGCTTTTGGATGTTTTCCTCCAATGATCTAGGTTCATCTAACTTAATTTTGTCCATGAATGCTATTGACAACCCACTGATGAATCTCTGAATCTTGGCCTTCTCCTCCTTGAGGTAAGGCATATATCTCAACAAATCCAGAAATCTACTAGTATACTCATCGGTTATAGATCCCATATTTAGCTCATAAAACCCTTTTTCCCTGTCATCATAGTATCAATCCGATAGATACTTATTACGGAATAGTCTTTCAAATTTACATCAAGTCAACCGCTCATAAATATATCTGAAATTGTTTACATATTCCCACCAGATATCTGATTTACTTTTAAGGCTAAATGTAGTTATTCTGGCCTTCATGTTCTCTGAGTAATCATGTAACCTAAAGAAATTATTCATTCCAAGAAACCATGCTTATGCATCCCATGTTTTATTCATTTCCCCATTAAATGTAGGTGGTGTTTGTTTCTTAAACTCATTCGAAAAATATCCCCTGTCAATCCTCCTGTATGGATGATAATGATGATGATCACAGTGCCTGTCAGAATTAGAACTAGAATAGTACTTGTGTTTGTCACCTCTCCTATCCAGAGTGTCTAAGAACTTGCCATATCTAATTGTGTCATCTCTATCTATCCCATTTTCACCATGAGATCTACTATCATATGCCTCATTAGTCCCATCCTCCTATCCATAACTGATTCACAGTGGTCCTTGTCACTGAAACTCTGACAAAATCTGAAGGATTTTTGATTAACTTCTGCTTTCATCTCCTACGCCTGTATGATTCTATCATTATCTGCTTTACAAATCCTTATTTATTCCTTCAAAATTCTCAGTGTATTTTCTAAGTCATAAGAGTTCCCAACACCATGTTTATCATCTGATTCATAGCGAGAATATATCTATTCTACCATATTTCTAGTCATCTTTGATTTCTTCCTAAAATCATCTCATATCAGCTAAACCAAATCACAATAAACCAACGTACCTTAGCATAATTCGGAAAGCATATCTCATATAAAAATTTCAACCAATCAACATAATAAATGTACAAACATAATCGTAACAACATATAGATATTTAAAACATAGGTATATCAACACATAAACGTCATTCGAACTAGAGTCCAATCATCAATGCATGACCATATTAACCACATACCATTCCCTCATGCATGACCGCTGTTAACACTGGAAAATCGTACAGAAGAAGACGACATCAATTAATGTTGAGCCCAAGGATTTACAGGATAGGAATACATTATGGAATCAAGAAGTATTTAAAATCTCTAAGGTTTTGAGAAAATCCGATTTGAACTAGTCATAAATGCTCAAATGCACACTTTATCCTTTGAGAAGAGCGCCTTCTGTGCACCTTTTTGCCTGATAAGCGCGCATTCCTGGAAATGGAAAAAAGTCACTTTCCGAGACCACAACAAGCAAAGGACAGTTACTCCTTATGTGAAAGTTGCCTAAGGACAACCATCAGTGCCTCCTTAGACATTATGTGAGCACACAAAAGAATATTTGAGCACACAATGGAATCACACCTCTCCCTTGGGTCACCATCCATCATGTACCAAGGGAGGGAAGGAGGATTTGAAGCTCACCAATATAAACCCTCCAAGAGATGAAAAAATGGTGATCACAGTGTTATGCTGGCTAGAGTTGCCCAAGCAACACCAGCATTGTGTGTGACTCGGAGTTGGAGCTAAAGAGGACTCGATAGTTGGCCACCCAACATCTTAGTCCACCACAGTAGAGAGAGAGTGAGGCTGCATCAGAGGTAGAGCTTGGAAGGCAACATCCTTGCATCGGGACCTAGAGCCATTGCCTAGGGGCCCTTTGGCAAGTGGGTAAATTTTTTTCTCCATTTCAAACGTTTAATAAGAAGAGGCCATCAAGCCATCATTTGCATTATTATTGTTTGGAACTCTCTATATAGCTTCTATATATTTGTGTTTCTTTTTAGTTTTAGTTTAACCAAAGCATACTTTAGCATATTATTTCCATTAAGTTTTATGATTTTGAGCTCCCCCCACTTTCTACCTATTACTAATAGTTTAGAGAGTAGACCACACTCTCCAAGCTCATGTGATTTCGTACACTCGTGCAACTAATCCACAACAACAGGATTGTCGACTCCACTGATGCGTTTCAAGTTTATGTGGTTGTGCCATCTTTTGCAGGAGACCCTTTGTCTATTATGGAGTGGAGCTGATAGTCCTTTGAACCATCTTGCAGTCCCTAGACTCACTGAGGTGACAGACTGAAGAAGGCAGATCCTAATCTTTTTACTTGCAGGATTTTTGCGCACAATTTTTCCTCACAGAGGCGTATTGCAGCATTCAGGACTAACCTGCGTACAGGAAGGCGCAGCTGTCAAGGGATTTTGCGCGCAAATTGCAGAGAGATTTTTTCTCCCTATTTTATGCATTTTTTCTGCTTGTAAGTGTGTTGGGAAGCCCCTAATTTATCTGCCAACACCTGTGTTGATACCCTACAACTTTTGAGAACTCATTTTTTGCTAATTTCTGTAGGCATTTAGTTAGTTTTCATTTAAGTTGGTTTTTGCAAAAAGTGTTCACATAGTTTAAGTAGGGGGTGAATTAACCATTGCTTTCCAAACAATTTATGTTTTTTGCACATTCTGGTATGCACACTTAGTTTAACTAGTCCAAGTAAGTGGCTCGTGACCACACATGTATAAGCTAGTGTAGAAATTGTTTAGTTTAAATTCAATTTTTGCATCTAGGAAATTGCGGGACTAGGATTGAATCGCCAATTAGAGAAAGTAATCTCTGTTGTCTTTGCACCATTCAGTGACCCTAGACACGCATATGAATGATCTACATTTTTTATTCACCATCTCCCTTTAGTCACTCACATAGACTAATTAGGAAGATTTGGAAGTGGCCCATTATCCGCAAATGCTTTCCGTTTGAGCAAGGAACAACGTCACATAGTTTAAATAGGGGATTTTTGTAAAGGATCATTGATATCCATCTGTTCAAATTATGAGATTTTTCACCATACGCTCACACACATTCACCCACTAAGAAAAGAAAGCCACCTAAAAATAACTTAAACCAACTCACTAAATTCTCCCCACAGGGGCCACAAGAGAATTTATAGATTAAGTTAGGATCAAGGGGGTAGGAATCCAATAAGCCACCTTGATCACACTTCACATTGAAACATAGAAGTTGTGTATTTAGGGAGCTTTAAAATCCACCTATCAGCCCACGGAAAAGAAAACCCGAGCACTATAGAGACCCGATTCAAAGGGGGTTAGGCTTAGGTGCAATTCTTGTGGTATCATTTGGGGCTACCTGACCCTGCTGATACTTAGTACTATTAGCTAACTACCAAGAAGCCCAAGACTCGAATGCTCACGTGGGATGGTGGTTCTTAGTGGCAAAAAATAGGGCATACTTTACCCTATAGGTGACGGTGCAGGAAAGTGCCAGACCCTCTACCCTTACCTTAGTTGATTCTCTTCAGCTGACTGGGGGCGTCACCAGCTCTTACAGGACGTTGTGCCAGCACTCGCAAGAAATCATGTCAAGGCCCAGTTACTTTTGAGTGTGTGAGGATGTATTAGGTCTTCTAGGATTTTGAGTATCACGCGGAAACAAACAAAACCATTTTTTTCTTGATTGATCATAGAGATTAAGTTAAAGGAAAATTCATTTCATTTTCGCTTTGTTTTATGAATGTGGTCATAAATTTGTCATGATAAAAGAATCGATCCCCTCAAAATTTTTCCAAAACCTAACCTGGCCAACACTCAAATGGTTCCAACAGAACCTCATCGGTCCAGGCGTCAATTGGACCTCCCCCCATTACCGGGAGGGGTTCCAGGTCTTTCACCATTTAGGCGTCAAAGACGGAACATTGCCACAGTGGTTGGTTCCTCCTTTCTTGGCACAACCTTAGTTGGAAACCCTAATCGGTATCCCAACACCACACCACACACCACTCCCCCCTCCTCCCCTGGGGGGCAGAGGAGCACATCCCATACGGGAAGCCAGCTGAATTCACAATAGGGTACGTCACAGACTAACCCTCGTTCTAACCAAAACTTCGTGTCTTCACATGTTTCCATGGCGTTAACCTCCCAGTCACCCTTTGTAATATTCCTAATTAGTCCTAAGCTAATAGGAATATTCATTTTGTTTTGCTTTCTTTGTTTAAAGAATAAATGTGTAAAGGAGGTTCATAAAACTCCTAATAAAAGAATAAATCAATGCCCAATGTGAATAAGGCTAAATCTGGGCCATTTGTATAAAGCACACTTGAGTGTGAAAGAGACTGAATCAATTGACCAAGTCAACCAGGACCAAATCAACAATGTTGTCTAGATGCAATGAATCTCCTAGAGTGATAACATAGTTCAAGAAGAGGCTACACATGTGAATGGAGCTAAATCATTGAAAGTGGTTTAGGGTTTACAAGCTCTTGATCTTATAAAAGGAAGAGGAGGGCAGCATAATGAGTTTGTTCATGATATGTTATTTTGATATATTGTCTATTTAGAGATATATCTTTCTTGGATGTTTAGCCTAGATTGCAAATGCTGTTTAGCATTGGAATTTCCTGTTTAGGAGTTCCACCTCTTTCCATTGAGTAGCTCTTGGAAGAGTTTGTACTACATAGTCCACTATATGGTTTGAGACCAAGCTTCTCCTTTCAACTACAATTCATGTCCTGTTTAGGTTGTGATTGTCTTTGCAAGCTGCAGCAAGTGGAGGCTAGATCTATTCAGATCTAGGCCATACTAGTGCCTATTTTCAGTGGGAAAGTCATATATTCCATTGGCAAGAGTGTATTAGCTGATTGGAGCTTCAGATCAACATCTTGGCATCAGGCCAAACTCTAAATCAAGCCTATAGCGCAGTTTATTTCCTTGGACTGCGTTATTTTCAAGTGAGAAGTTGCAGGGTGTTTTGGCAACTATTTGGAGGAGAGATCTCTGGTGTAAAGGAGCCTTCCTTACACTGTGGTGATCCATGGATTAGCCATCTAATCCATGTATGTTTCAGATCTGATCTATTCATGGATGTATTTACTTCAGAATTTCTGAATTATTCTGCAGTAGATCTCAGATCTACTCCATGTACTTCATTTTCTGTTGAAAACCCCAAGGGGATCTGAAAGAGGAGCCTTTCTAGTGTACAGATCTGTATGGATCTAAATTTTTGTACAAATATCCTCTCTATATCTGATATGTAATCATCAGTAGTTTTCATCCTAATAAAATAACGCTTTCAAGGCAGTTTCAGTCATTCATGTGGTTGCAACATCTCTTTTGAGGGCATTTCTTCTGTATATGTCTTGTATTTTTAGCTATACATCTCATGGGTTTCACTACACATCTATTTTGTTGCTGTAAATACTATTGAAGAATATTTTATTGGCCTTATACTCTTGCTCTATTAAAACTGCATTATTTTCTGAGCAGTCTTGCTGCAGTCCCTTATTGGGAATTTTCTACCCATACTAGGTGTGGGGAGATATGTTTAACCCACCTAGAAAGATTTGTTCTTGATCACCTCTTGGATTTTGGTCTTAGATTGTCAGATATAAAGGATCCAAGTGTTGGATTCAATTTCTATAGCATCCATTCCTGGAAAATACGTTTTCCAGTCATGCCTTGCTGACAGTTCCCATTTGGGATATTCCAGTGGTATCAAAGCGTGATCTTTAGCTCAGCTTATGAGCTTCAAGCCAATATGTCTTTTCAAGGAGAGAAGAGACAGAAGAAGAAGATTTATTACATTTAAGACACAAAAGGAAAGGGTAAAACCCATTTATTTAGAAGAATGAAAGGGAAAGAGTTCTCAAAAACTCTGTTCCAAACTCTGCATGAGCTTAAAGGAGAAATCAAAGAAATAAAGACGGCAAGACATGAAGGTCCCTCAAGAAGATATTTACATGAAGAAAACCCCAGTTCTTCATTTTATATGTGCAAGTGCTCAACTACATCAGATCTACAACATTATTCTATGCCCAGATCTACTACAAGAGAAATGAGGGAAGAAGATGCACCAAAGGAGGAGACTTTGAGTGATTATCTTCAGGAGTATGAATCTAAATCTTGGAAAATCAAGGAGCACGCAAGCTTCCAAGAATTCTTACAGCTCAAGGAGGAGAGAAGATCCAATAATAGAAGGAGAAGAGGTAGATTCTTTCTACCTAACTTTGATGGATCCTCCACATGCACAACCGAAGAATGGATAGATCAGCTAGACTCATATTTGGATCTACATCAAGTTTCAGAAAAAGAAGCCCTTAAGGTAGAAATGCTACATCTTAAAGGTAAAGCTTATGCTTGGTGTTTATTTGAATCCTTTTCATTGAAGAATGCAAATATATCTACTTATGCTAAGTTCACTAGGAGATTGGGGAAGAGGTTTGATGAGAAACAAGCTAAAACTGCTTTGAAAAAGCTAGCAAAGCATGAGCATGAAAAACCATTGCATGAGTTGGAAAGATCTGTTATGAAAAATCCACTTCAGATCTCTGTTGAAGGGGATAAGAACTTGTGTGATACCTTTCCAATGGAAAGATCCCCATTCCATGAAGATATTTCTTCTCAAATGGAAGTCATGGAGATTCCTCTTTCAAAAGAAGACCAAGATCCAAGGTCTCTTGTTGATAATGAGGTGTTCTCAAATATTGACGAGAAGGAAGAACAAGAAGATAGTAGCAACACTGTTACTTCAAAATAATACCCATTACCACATGGGGATGGAGATGAAGTTATTGTTTCAAGGGAAAGAGCTTGTGTATCTTTGCAAGTGATTCCCAAGGAGCATTATGTGATAGCATTATTGGGCAGTGATACCTTACTCCAAGCAAGAGGATGAAGGGTGGATCAACATCCTATGATGAGGATCATGCACCCTTGTTTATTTCAAGGGGTTTCTATTCATGAGAAGGATATTGAACTATGCAGCATGGGAAGGGACACATCAGTCCAACCATCCATACAGTCTACTTCAGATCTAGATGTGTCTTTACATGGAGGCATTCCACCAGAGAGACCCCCTGATGAAAAGAAGAATAAAGTGTTCTCTCAACTTTGTGCATCGGTGACAAATTTGGCTAAGGAGGGAGCCTTGAGGGGAGCTACCATAGCATTGATATCTATTGATGGATTCCAAGGAGAGCTGAACAATTTTCTGAAATTGATTTTTCTATTTCTCACTCATCTATTTGCATTGGTAAAGAAGAAGTCAGAGATCCATGATGACATTATCATGATGTCAAATGGCCACTCCATAGATTTTGGGGCAGCAAATGATATCTCTCCATACAAAGGATATTTCTAAAGAAAGCAAGAGGGTGCCAACACTCTTGTGTGCATGGGCTAAATTATGGAGATTTTGGAAGAGAGATATCTTTCAGAAAAAGATTGATCTTCCTATTCGTCAATATTGTATTTCACAAGATCAGCTGCAAGGGAGGCAACAAGGATGGAGCTTCAATACTCCCACATGTGACTTTGACATTAAGCATGCCAAAGAGGAAAGAGATGATGTGATAGCTACTCCATTTCATAACTATACAACGTTGTCTTTATTGAGGAGCCTAGATCCATATTGGGAGTCTCGACTCTTGGTAGAATATTCCAAGAACCTCTTCACATGTAAGGTTATTGATGGGAAAATGTAAGATATGAGGTATAAGGTGGTTGATGGAGTCATTTAATTTCATGATCAAATCTATTTGGCTAAAGAATCAAAACTCAAAGACCAACTACTATGTGCAACCTATGATATCTTGCTTTCTACCCCCACTGTTTTCATTAGAACACACCATATTATCTCAAATGGATTCATGTGGTAAGGCTTTGAAGAAGAATTATATCATCATTATAAAAGATACATGTATCACATGAAGACGGAGCAGCAATATAACTCTATGGAAGAGTTAGTTTAGCCCTCTCCTCCTCTTGAGGAAGAAGATAGATCTGTGCACCTCTCCACTTGTTGGAGGAGGACTATTGGTGAAGAGCATACTTATGCAAATCATGTTTTATTTTTTGATTGTATGCACTCTTTTACATTATATATGCAAGCCATGACTCCAAAGAGGAGTGTCATACCTTATAAACTTCATGGCCAAATTTGGGCCAAAACTATTTCAGAACATGGCCACTCCCTTGATGGACTAAGGGAGATTTTGTAGCATGATGGATGCTTTCCTAAGGCACCAAATATATCTTCCACTTTCAGCCATGGAGATATGTCATGGGTAGCAAGTAAGTGGTGGGAAAACCACTTACCACATTTAGACCTGATGCAGGTAGGAGATGCATTGCGCTGGTTACTATTGGGTGAGTATGGGTACTACCTAAGGTTTCATATTTTCTTGTCTCATGCCTTGTATCTCAATGAAAGGATGCATAAGAAGAAGACATGGTTGCTTTGGTTGAAAATAAGAGAGTTTGGACATCCCATGTTAAATTTCATGTCCATGTATTTGCTTGTTGTTAGTATGAATCCTTTGTCGAAGTGTACGAAAAAGGACCACTTTAGCTACGCATAACTAATAGCCCTAACAACAAAAGTGGCTGCCAATATCTTCAGATCTGCGGTTAGTTGAACAAGAAAAGAGCTGCAAAAAACCAGATCTATGCATGGAAAGACATTAAGCAGTAAAAACAAGGGTTTGCTCCATATACCAATAGACAAGACAAGAACAATTTTTGAAAGAATTTTTGTATTCATTGGGCACCTGGGAGGAAAACAAGAAGGCGTATCCAATTCTCCTCAGTGGGATGGGTTCTTGGAAGTCCTCAGCACTTCAGATCTAATATTTCTCTCTCTTGTTGGTGTAGAAAACCCACACAAAGAATGGAACTCAAAGGGAGCTCACACAATAAATGGTAGAAAAGAGTGACCAAGTATATAGATCCAGAGTGATCTAATAGGCAACAAAAGGTCAAGAATGGTAGGAAAAACCCTCCTATTTATAACAAAATATTGGGTCATTCTAGATCTTGGTGCATGGGTTAACCAGATCTAGATCCACTTTTTATGGAATATTTTATTATATTTGTTTGAGGGAAAAGGTATTTGACTTGGGTCAAATCCCTTAATTTGTCAAAAATAAATAAATAAATGATTTATTTATCTTTTTAAGGAAGCGGTTAGAAGATAATCAAATAAATAATGATTTATTTAATTATTTACGGAAGTGGTTGAAAGATAATTAAATAAATAGTGATTTATTTAATTATTTGTGGGTGATTTGGTCATATTTAACAAGGAATATTATCTAAATAAGGTTTAAATAATTATTCCTAGAAAATAATAAGATAAATAAAGGTTTATCTAATTAATTTTTTTGTTTTTGGGTTAAACATGACTGGGAATAATAATTAAATTATGGTTTAATTAATTATTCCATGAGGAAAATCAAACAAATATAGGTTTGTTTAATATTTCCTTTTGGAGTTTCCTGTTTTAACATAGTGAAAGCAGTTTTACTTAGGGTAAAACTGGTCTTACATGGTGTACTTGGGTCCATCTAACGATAATAGGTTAGATGACCAAAAAATGGTGTAACAGATTTTCCCCCAACGTGTGAGTGTCAGGAGCAAATCGTATGACCGAAGTACATTGTAAGAACACAATCACTAGACAACAAAAGGGATGTCAGAGAGAGAAATGTGAGGTAGATAGTGTGCTGAAGGACTAGACCCTGAGGAGACGAGACTCGCAGGTGCAACAAGTCTCTTTTTATGAGAGGGTACCTGTGCTGAAGGCGGCGGGGGAGGCATACCTATGCCCGCTGAGACAAAGTACAAAAGAATAGTGTGTCCAGTAAACAAGGGACCGAACCATAAAGTACAGCTGGCGTAATCATTAGCCAGATAAAAATACAATGAGGAATCCCACATACATGATGTGCCTGGGATAATAGCCATGACTTGTACAATAATATCTCAGTACATGAGATACAAATACAACCCAAATGCCCCCTGTAAATGGGGAAGGGCTCACAAAATCTGACTGATACATGCAAGTTGAAGAGGCGCTGCAAGTGGCTACGGCCAACATCATCAAATATCTGGAGCTGCATCGAAGGCTACAAAGAAGAGGTCATCCGGGCATGTGGGGGGCTACCTGCAGGGCCACCCCCTCATGAGGGTTGAGACATCTCACACACACCCGGGAATCATCAAGAGCTGCTGCTGGATCACTGGACCATCAAGTATACGAATCTCGATCATGCTGAAAGGAGCTGGAGAAACAATCAAGTCAAAGGGAAATGAGAGATCCCTTGGCCTGATCCGAGGTACCGAACAAGAGTGGAAGTTGGAACCAAGGTACACCGCCCTCTAGACCTGGCTTCTGGAATGAAAGTGCTGATGTCGACAGAAGGAGGTTCGCCATAGTTGAGGGAGTGAGATGTCCCCAACTAAGGCACGAGAGAAAACAATAGAGCGACGGACAGACTGACACTAATGATGATGGTGAAATGGAAAGGACTGAGTAGCGAATGGATGACTTCCCTTGTTAGAGCATAAAGGGCATGAATGACATGGCAGCGACTGACACAATATCGTAAGGGATTGGGGACAGTGGGACTGAAGGTCATAATATGCGACACAAGAGAGAGATCAAGCAATGAAGGATGGAGGGCTATAGTAGGGTACAAAGGTACTCGGGATAGACTCCATGAATGCGATGATGACTCAACTTGGATGCTCTAACAAGGGCGACTCTATGGTGCTGCCACACAGTAAAAAGGCCCAATGGGGGACCATAAAAACATGAGTACAAGGTGGGGACTCATGACTAAAATCGTCACGAACATGGACAAGTAAGTGGGCAAGATGGTGCCCCAAGTACAAGTGTTGTAAGTGAGGAAGTTCGATTTGAAGGAGAGGTGAAGTGATCCTTCTTGGACAAAATAGCTCCTGGCGAAGGATGAAAGTACAAAAAATATGTTGGCTATCTAATAGAACATAAAACACACATCTCAGAAGGGAAATGCTAAGGGTAATATTTCTTAAGATAGAGTGCATTGCGAGGATTAGGAAGAGGATTGCCTTCAAAGTCCTCTAAAAGGTATGCCCCCTTACCAAGATCCTTACTGATAACGTAAAGGCCTAGCCATAATGAGTCGAACTTCCCGTGACCAAGGACATCATGGGCTTGGTCACATACTAGAACAAGGTCGCCTTTGTGAAAAGGAGGAGGCTGGACTTTTCGGTCATATTGAGCTTTGGTGCGTTTCTTGGCCGCTTCCATGGTTTGCAATGCAACACGGCGGTCTTCAGAGGCACGCTCAGGCATGATAAGTCGTTGTTCTAGAGGTTGGGTGTTAGGGAGAAGTTCAACAGCCGGATGTAGGGAAGGGATTTCACACTCGATTGGTAAGACAACCTCCTCTCCAAAAAATGAGGTGAGGAGGGTTATGGTTGAGGGGCATAG
Organism: Pinus albicaulis; assembly: GCA_034641835.2. Taxonomy (NCBI): domain Eukaryota; kingdom Viridiplantae; phylum Streptophyta; class Pinopsida; order Pinales; family Pinaceae; genus Pinus; species Pinus albicaulis. Next base: position 1,294,749,156 of record CM076579.1, read on the forward strand.
GTGCCCCCGAGCATGGTGTGGTCATGCCAAAATGTATTTAGAAAAAGGGGAATCTAAACACATTTAAATGATGTGGTGTGCCATTTGTTCTCGTTATGGTTATGCAGTTTGAGAAAGGAAATGGAGGGTTACCAATCTCTTTTGGTACTACATATAGGGATCAAATGGACTTTAAGTTTTCGAGTTGGCGTACCTGGTGTCACTATCCCAAAAAGAGGATTTGGAGATAATGAATTGATGCTCTCATAGAAAAGATATAGGTTGGTCAAAAATAATGTTTAAGAGACTGGGTTGCTGATGTAAGATGAGGGAACGATAAGGGGTATCATCCCTAGAGTGATCTGAAGTGATATGGGACTCTAGAGGTTCTTCTAAATGAGGAAGAATACTGGGAATAAAGTCAACACGACCAGATACACTAGGAGAGTTGTGGAGAATTGCTTCTCTTGGTCTCTCAAATGTGGGTGCCCCCTTACCCAAACATTGGGTTTCAATGTAATGGCCACAAGGTGGATGTGGTGTGAACGCATGGGTTCGATGTAAGGGGGAATAGATAAAGTCATGGGTGGGAATTTTTTCCATAATGTCGTCATCGTGATAAAAGATGGGGTGACTGGTGGAAGAAAGACCGCCTGACGTGGTGAAGCGACTTGAATCATCATCATGAGAAGAGAGGTTCACATGCGCATCGTCATAAGGGGTGACCGAAGAGTAAGTAGATAGAGGATCTACCGATGTTGAGCCCAAGATGATCGCGGAAGGCAGGTCAAGCGAAAAAACAGGGGAGGATTCAGATGGAATGTTCCCCAAGGGTCTCATGGATGATGATAGGTAGAAAATGCTGGACGAAGGCTCCGTCATCTCAACATCAGGAGGGGGAATGTCAATGGGAGCAGTCATATCTGGTAGTTCTGCTGAAGCAGAATGCGCAAATAGGGGAGAGGTGGACTCATTGCGCTTGGCCTCGAATTGGTGGACCGCGGCAATAGAGGTGCGGAAGTCCTCGAGGCGGGGACAAAGATGGGTGTAATGGCCATGGAGATCACACAAAGCACAGGGGTGGTTGGTGTGAATAGTCTTGGGGTTCTTGGCCGCGGTCGCGGAAGGAACAGAGGCTTCTGGGACCGCGGACTCAGGGAACGTGACATTAACCATGGGCTTGAGATGAAGCAATTCAGGACATGTATGGGAGGCGTGACCGACAACATCACACAAAGCACACTGGATGGTATGATTTGGAGGCTAAGGAGGAGCAGGGTTTGTCGGGGCAGCCTTGTCCTTTGATGCCCCCTTGCGAGCTTTGCCCTTCTTACCCGAAGCGGTCGCAACAGGAGGTGGTTCCTGTTGAGGTGACTGAGGCACTGATGCAGCGGGAGAAGGCATGGGGGCCGGTTGAACCAGGGTCAAAGCAATATAAGGTTTGGGTTGACCAGGCAAGGTGGGGGCTGGAGGATCAAGGTACCAAACGGGAATCCCAAGGGTCAAGTTAGGAAGAGAGAGGGTGGCCATGACCGGTACCGTGTACACTCCTGGTGGGGGAGCTAGGAACGGTATCTGACTAGAGGGGTAATGGCCAGGTGGGACGGCTCCTAAATGGCTAAGGCTTGGAGGAACCATGCCAGGAGGATAAAGAGGCTCATGAATACCAACTGCAGGTGAAGGGCTAGGAGCAGGTTGCGGAGGGCAAGGTTGCTGACTAGCCGAAGCAGGTTGCTTGAGAGCAGCCAGAGACGATTGCATCATGCAAACATTCGATGAGCTGGGGTCAGAGATAGGAGGAGGACGAAGACCAGGGAAGGTTCCTAGCAAAGAGGAGTCTTTCTAGACGCCAGGAGAGACACTGGTCAAGGAATCGACGGTTTGCTTGTTGGCTACAGAAGAGATGGTCGTCTCAGGTGAGGTCTGAGATTTTGGCTCATGATACGTCAACTGGTCAATGGTGACTATCTTTCCATTATGGGGGAAAGACATCTTGCAGAAAACCGCGGATGGGACAGCGGACATAGCATAGGTGTAGCTTCGCCCCAATAGAATGTTGTAGTCTAGCGGGGCGTCGATGACTTCGACGTCAACGCAAACAGTCTTACCGGCGAGGGTGATAGGACAATTACGAAAAAGGCCAATGGGCTGGGAGGCATGGCCGTCCCACGCTCGAAGGGTGATCGTGGAAGGGGCCAACTCAGGGGATCCGAGTTGCTTCCAAACCGAAGCGGACATCACGCAGGTGGATGCCCCCTCATCAATTATGCATCGAGAAACGTTGGCATTCCGGATTTTGACTGGGATTTGGAAGGCGACGGAAGGAGGGAGAGGAGGATGGTCCGATTGAGTGGCATCGAAAACAATCATTTGGTCATCAGCAGGATCTACAGCGCCCACGGCAGATAGTAGAGCCTTCTTTTGGGAAGGGCACGACTGGAGGAGTTCCAGTGTGGAAATGGCGGCAGGAGATTGCGCCAAATCATCTACTATGCTATACGAATGAGCAACTCGACCAGAAGCAGCATTTCGACGTAACGGTCCTTTAGGAATCTTGGTATGGACCTCAACTGGGGGTTGAGGGATATGTAAGGGACCATTGGTTGTCGAAAGAGGCTCTGTAGAACTGGAAGAAGGGGACTCGGGGGTAGACTGAGCAGGAGGCTTGGGGTACTGGTGAGACCGAGTTTGAAGGTGAAGATCGACGGACGGGTTAGGATCGGAGTGCATCATAAGGATCTGGTAATCAGAGGAACCAGAAAGGGAAGGGGGGGCGGCTACCTGGCTGTCGGGCGGTTGGGTAGCCACGAATCCTTGCTGAGGGAAAGGATCAGTAAACACAGCCGGTTGGGTAGTGTCCATATTAGGAGGAGCATGAGGGGAGGCGTGCTGTTCGCGCAATGTGGCTTGAGACTCCCACATCTGCCACATCTGGGGTAAGAGGGGACAATCGTGGGTGTAATGACCATAAACACCGCAACACGAACAAGGCTTATTTGTGCGAAGCAGCCTGTCCGGCTTGGGCTGAGTGCCCTGTTGCTGGTTGGTAGTGTTAGGGTCCACACCAGGATTGGGTCCACGGGTACCAGGGGTAGATTGGTTTGGATTGCCTCTCCGCCTTCTATGAGAAGAAGGGGGATTAGTCGCGCCCTGCTATGTAAATACTTGCCCTGTAGGGGGCTGTAGGTGCTAGTGCTGGGTTTGAGGAGGCAAGGGAGGAGGAAGCGCATATGCTGGAGGAGCTGGCGCACCGGGCTGTGGATAAGGGTAATGGGTAGGTTGGGAAACATTGAGGTAAGCAGGAGGTTGGGCAAAAGGAGGAGGCGTGCCGTATCTTGGATACATGCTATCGGGAGGGGGAAGAGTGCTGGAGGAGCTGGCCCCTCCCTGAGGGAGACCATAGCCCATAGGAGGTTGAGCGTATGGATGGGAAAGGGCTCCAACGATACCGTCGGCGGAATGAGATGCCCCCGGGGCATTAGCGCCACCGGGCCTGGGGAGGTCAGGAAGAACGGTATAAACATAACCAGATTGAGCGTAGATCAGGTCATATTTCAAGGCTATTTGGAGGGCGGCTTCTTCGGTTTGAGGAAAATGGGAGGCGACATCCTTGCCGATGGGGGCCGGAAGGGTGCGAAGGAACCAGTCCATGTAAACCCGATCTTCAAAGGGAGGGGCTCGACATAAGCTCCGTCTTCTTCGCCATTCCTGAACATGGGTAGAAAGGCGGGTTGAAGAGGATTGCTTGAAGGAAGTCAAGAGCTCCGTGCCAGTGTCGTATCGGAGAGGGAGCTGGAAATAGGACAAAAAGGCCTGAGCAAGGGTCGCAAAGGTGGTATGGGAAGAGGTGGCTTGTTAAACATACCATTTGGAAGCTTCGCCGGTAAGCGTGCGTTGGAACAAACAAAGACGGATGGAGTCATCGGTAATAGAATTGGAGGAACACCACATGTGGAAAGATCAGACATGATTGGTTGGATCTTCACCAACTTGGCTTTCGAATTTAGGGATGTTGGAAGGGAGCTTGGTTGGCATGGCAGGCCAACCAACATTGTGGTGGATGGGGTCGTTGATCAACTGATTGAAATCGGGGAGGCTGAGGCCTGCAATGTACGGCAGCAATGGGGTGGCCGGAGTCGTTCCTGTGGCAGTTCCGCTAGTAGTCGGGCCAGCATTAGGGCCGGGAGAACCGCTAGCGTTAGGCCCTGGACCAGACATGGTGGTAGGGGGAGAACCAGGAGGAGAAGGGGAACCCGATGAATCAGGAGAGGAGTCAGAGTGCGGACTCGGAGGAGGAATGGCTCGACGACGGCGGGTCGGAGCAGGTTGATCGACCGGAAACTGAGGGTGAAGGCCAAGAAGTCTCCGGGAAAGGTGCCTTGGGGGCGCAATGACGACAGGAAGAAGGAAACCGATAGGGGCAGAAAGGGACAGAATCAATTAAGGTCAAGGGCAGAAAAATGCAGTGACAATTGATTTTAGAGTCTTTGCCAGGCGGTGTTAACCAGGCGCTTCTTCGCTTAGGGTCAGTGTGTGGCATGCATTAATTTTAATTTTTAAACCCTTTCCATTTTGAGAGCAAGAAAAAAGTGTGTTGTGTAGCTGAAAATAAACCTACAGAGAACAGTATATAATGTTGAAATAACAGAAAAATAACAGCTACTTGTGCATCTATCTAACCCAAGAAGGCGGGTCTCTCAAAACTAAACTTGAAAAGAAAGGGAAAAATCTAGGCAAAACACACGGAAAAGAGGCCAATAGATCTAAGGTCAAAAGGGACAGGGATCTAAAGGATTAAGCTGCTGAAAAGAGGTGCAGGTCACAGCCAAAAGACAGAGGCAAGGTGGCTGGAAAAAGGAAGGAAATCAGCAAAAAATGGAGGGGGCAAGGTGGAGGCCCTAAAGAGAGGTCCAAACAAAACAACAAGAGGTGATTTGAAAGGAAGGAAGGCGGATTTAAAGGGATCAGAGGATGAGGTATCAGATCTGAAAAAGGGAAGGTTGAAACTCTGAAAATTTAGACACTTACAGTAGCTAAAACTCTTCCACAAAAAGTGGAGGGTACTGAAACCCTAGGGGGATAGATTCCCACTTAGTTGAGTAAAAAAGAGCAATAATAGGTCTAAATGGGCGGAGACGAAGGTCAGACAACCCTGACAGAGGTTCAGACAACCCTGACAGAGGTTCAGACAAAACCCATAAAAATTTCAGAAAAATTCCAAAAAAAAATTTTTTGACCTGTTTTTCGCTCAGGTAGCAATTTTTGGGCTGTTTTCTGCTACCCAGGTCGCAGTTTGTGGGCCAAAAAGTGCGACCTGGACCCCCAGGTCGCAGTTTAGGGGCTGAAAAGTGCGACCCCCAACTCCGGTTGTCTCGGCGGCATATTTTCGCAAAAGTTGTCGTCTCAGTTGCGGCTGATGTCTGTCACCTGCGCAATAGGGCCAGAAACACACGGAAGTTAGAAATTTGAAGGTTTTAGGGTTTTATGTGAGAAAAACAACATAAAAATAGGAAAAATAAACAGCTGAAAAGAAACCCTAGGGTCTGAAGTAGCTGGATATGCAGGAATATGAAAAACGACAACGGTCGTAATTTAAAACCCGTGTGGAGTCGCCATTTGTTAGTATGAATCCTTTGTTGAAGTGTACGAAAAAGGACCACTTTAGCTATGCATAACTAATAGCCCTAAAAACAAAAGTGGCTGCCAATATCTTCAGATCTGCGGTTAGTTAGACAGAAAAGAGCTGCAAAAAACCAGATCTATGCATGGAAAGACATGAAGCAGAAAAAGTAAGGGTTTGCTCCATATACCAATAGACAAGACAGGAACAATTTTTGAAAGAATTTTTTATATTAATGGGGCACCTGGGAGGAAAACAAGAAGGTGTATCCAATTCCCCTCAGTGGGATGGGTTCTTGGAAGTCCTCAGCACTTCAGATCTAATATTTCTCTCTCTTGTTGGTGTAGAAGACCCACACAAAGAATGGAACTCAAAGGGAGCTCTTGCAGCAAATGGCAGAAAATGGTGACCAAGTGTATAGATCCGGAGTGATCTAATAGGCAACAAAAGGTGAAGAATGGTAGGAAAAACCCTCCTATTTATAAAAAAATATTGGGTCATTCTAGATCTTGGTGCATGGGTTAACTAGATCTAGATCCACTTTTTATGGAATATTTTATTATATTTGTTGGAGGGAAAAGGTATTTGACTTGGGTCAAATCCCTTAATTTGTCAAAAATAAATAAATAAATGATTTATTTATATTTTTAAGGAAGCGGTTAGAAGATAATCAAATAAATAATGATTTATTTAATTATTTAAGGAAGTGGTTGAAATATAATTAAATAAATAGTGATTTATTTAATTATTTTTGGGTGATTTGGTCATATTTAACAAGGAATATCATCTAAATAAGGTTTAAATATTTATTCCTAGAAAATAATAAGATAAATAAAGGTTTATCTAATTAATTTCTTTGATTTTGGGTTAAACATGACTGGGAATAATAATTAAATTATGGTTTAATTAATTATTCCATGAGGAAAATCAAACAAATATGGGTTTGTTTAATATTTCCTTTTTGGGTTTCCTGTTTTAACATAGTGAAAGCAGTTTTACTTAGGGTAAAACTGGTCTTACATGGTGTACTTGGGTCCATCTAATGATAATAGGTTAGATGACCAAAAAATGGTGTAACACTTGTGATTGGGATGTGTCTCATGTATGTACATGTATTTTTGTTTGGAATGTATCTCATGATCATGTATGTACTTGGGTTTGGGAGAAAATGTAAATCTCTCATGAGGTGGCATAAGAGAGCTTGTTTATATCATGATGATGATGATGCTTTGATATTTGTTTGGAGCATGAGAGGATGGATGACACATTGGTTGAGTGTGTCCTTTGGGAATGAAATCTCCCATATTCATTCATGCTTCAAGAGGAGGATAGAACATTGTATGGCTGCTACATTATATCATTTTTTTTCTTATACAAGGAGCCATATGTTGGGCTTATGTCATTGGAAGAAGTCTCTCACTTGGGAGAATTTGGAGCAATACATGTGTTGCTTGAATCATATTCAGCCAACACCTATTATCCTCTACTATTTCCAAGATTTGAAGAAGCTTATTGCAACAAGAAGGTGGTGGGATGGCCACTTATTGTATGATAATTTGAGGCAGAAAGATGAAGGAAAACGCTGGTCTCAAGGGAGGGACTATTTTCACCATTCAATATATCATATGATAATTAGTCCATGTTTCTTTTGAAGCACATATGGTGAAGATACTTTATTCACTATATGCATGGAAGATTGGCAAGAAGGCTCACTAGAATCAATGAAGAGAATCATGAAGTTCCAAGTCTCTTTTGGCTTCATGAGGACTATATTATTATAGCCTAGGATCATCAACTCCATAGTTATCATAAATGGAGGGAGAGACAGCGTGAGTTGAGTATTCTTATCTCTCATTTCCAACCATGGAGCCCCTACACATTGCATATGGTAGGGATTGGTGACTATTTCTTTGAGCTACCAAGGATGGCTCACTTTGTTTGGATGATAGCATGGAGATTGAAGTTTCTCATGGGGGTTGGAGTACCCAATATTTACCATATTTCATGCCTTGAGAAGACCAATGGACATCATATGATTCTTTCTATGTATCTCCCACTACTTCATGATGACAACTATTTGGTTCACTCACCAAAGGCAAACTTGTATTCTTGAGAGGAGACAATTCCATTGGACATTTTGCGAAGTCCTTGTGAGTTGCTTGAGGACAAGAAACCTTTTTGGAGGGGAGGATTGTAATATTCCTAATTATTCCTAAGCTAATATGAATATTCATTTTGTTTTGCTTTCTTTGTTTAAAGAATAAATGTGTAAAGGAGGTTCATAAAACTCCTAATAAAAGAATAAATCAATGCCCAATGTGAACAAGGCTAAATCTGGGCCATTTGTATAAAGTACACTTGAGTGTGAAAGAGACTGAATCAATTGACCAAGTCAACCAGGACCAAATCAACAATGTTGTCTACATGCAATGAATCTCCTAGAGTGATAACACAGTTCAAGAAGAGGCTACACATGTGAATGGAGCTAAATAATTGAAAGTGGTTTAGGGTTTACAAGCTCTTGATCTTATAAAAGGAAGAGGAGGGAAGCATAATGAGGTTGTTCATGATATGATATTTTGATATACTTTATGTTTAGACATATAGCTTTCTTGGCTGTTTAGCCTAGATTGCAAATTTTGTTTAGCATTGGAATTTCCTGTTTAGGAGTTCCACCTCTTTCCATTGAGTAGCTCTTGGAAGAGTTTGTAATACATAGTCCACTATCTGGTTTGAGACCAAGCTTCTCCTTTCAACTACAATTCATGTCCTATTTAGGGTGTGATTGTCTTTGCAAGCTACAACAAGTGGAGGCTAGATCTATTCAGATCTAGGCCATACTAGTGCCTCTTTCCAGTGGGAAAGTCATCTATTCCATTGGCAAGAGTGTATTAGCTAATTGGAGCTTCAATTCTACATCTTGGCATCAGGAAAAACTCTACATCAAGCCTACAGTGCATTTTAATTCCCCGGACTGCGTTATTTGCAAGTGAGAAGTTGCAGGGTGTTTTGGCAACTATTTGGAGGAGAGATCTTTGGTGTAAAGGAGCTTCCTTACACTGTGGTGATCCATGGATTATCCATATAATCCATGTATGTTTCAGATCTGATCTATTCATGGATGTATTTAATTCATAATTTATGAATCATTCTGCAGATTTTCTATAGTAGTTCTCAGATCTACTCCATGTACTTCATTTTCTGCTGAAAACCCTAAGGGGATCTGAAAGAGGAGCCTTTCTAGTGTACAGATTTGATATGGACCTAAATTTTTGTACACATATCTGCTCTATATTTGATATGTAATCATCATCAGTTTTCAGCCTAATAAAATAACACTGTCAAGGCAGTTTCAATCATTCATGTGGTTGCAGCATCTCTTTTGAGGGCATTTCTTCTGTATATGTCTTGTATTTTCAGCTATACATCTCATGGGCTTCACTACACATCTATTTTTCTACTGTAAATACTATTGCAGGTTATTTTACTGGCCTCCTACTCTTGCTCTATTAAAACTATGTTATTTTCTGAGCAGTTTTGCTACAGTCCCTTATTAGGCATTTTCTAGCCATACTAGGTGTGGGGAGATTTGTTTAACCCGCCTAGAAAGATTTTTTCTTGATCTCCTCTTGGATTTTGTTCTTATATTTTCAAATCTAAGGGATCCAATTTTTGGTTTCCATTTATGTAGCATCCATTCCTGGAAAATGTGTTTTCCAGTCATGCCTTGTTGACAGTTCCCATTTGGGATATTACACCCTTCTTAGCGGTGTTAAATCTACCGGATTTGACCAAGCTCACCAATGACCCCATCGCACATGAACCCAATTTTCCTCCCATTCCCATGAAGCTCCCTTTAGACATACCAAATTTTGAAGGAAAGCAAGTGGAATACCCAGGAAATCATATAATGACCTTTCACATGTGGTGCTCATCGAATAGCATCATTGACGATACTATTTGGTTGAGGCTATTTCAACACTCTCTTACAGGAGTGGCCATGAAATGGTACATGGAGCAACCTCCTGCTTCACATGGAACCTTTAGAACCCTCGCTACCGCGTTCCTCACATACTTTCAGTTGCCCATTCACCACGATTCGGGAATGGAGTTACTGACTCATTTCAGACAATCCCCCTCTACCCATATTTCAGAGCATCTCCATGAGTGGAGGTGGCGTCATAGTTTATACAAAGCACAAATCAATGACTGAGTCCTTTTAGATTTATTCTTGAAAACTCTGACGGGAGAGATTTCAAATGATGTGGCGAAATGTAACCCCACATCCGAAGATGACGCAATCAGTAAAGCCCAGCAGCTTGAACTGATCTACAAGCAGTCATGATATATATACAATATCCTGCCCAACGCCCTGCGCCTGCAATCTTATCAAGAATTTCCAGGTGCATCTAACTCTGTAGATAGACATATTGGGTCAATGACCCAAGGGTACTTAGGCAAAAACAGTTAGAATCCCGGTTACACACATGGGTCTACCTAGAACATGTCTCAACCTAGATTTCAAATTCATCATATGCAGCAACAAAATTTGACTAATAGGGTGCCAGTGTATCACCAAGGAGGACCTTATCCTCTAACTGAGGGGAACCAGTATGCAGGAAGAAAAACTGATAGAAGAACTCCCCCCCCAATGGCCAGGTGCAAACATGGGACAACAATATGCTCAGTCCCAAGCACATAACCCACCTATGCAAAACAATGCACAGGTGAACTTTGTGCAGCCGTCCCAAAATCAACCACACCAGTATGATCAGGATAATTACCATCCTAACGTGGTTAAGAAAAAAGCAAAAAAAAAGCCCAAAGGGAACCCTGAACAGGGGGGTAGCAACCAACAACGCCCACCGCGATCCCAGGCTAAAGGTAACTCCAACCGGATTCAGAACTAGGAGCCAAGCAATGCCCAAAGACAAGGCAAATGGCCACCTCTACAAACAAACCATTCTTGTTCAATATGTGGTGAGTACGGGCACTATACTCACCACTGTCCCGAACTCCCTGAGCTTAAAAAACTTTAGAGTAACCGAGGACAAGGAGGATCTTCCCAAAAAACTGTGGTTATGCAAGAACCCTTTCCCCATCAAGGAACAGTCAGCACTCAACAGAAAAACCCTGATGATTCTGGGAAAAACAACCATGAAATTGACATGGCTGGGGAAGAAATGTTTTTCCAAACTCGGAATCGTAGCTAGGACACCCCACCAGACACCAGTATGCCAGGGGCTAGTACTAGTGCACCGACTGCACCTTTAACCATTCCAAATATTCCTTTGGAACCATTTCCAAAAATGGTAAAAGGGCCTAATAGGCGAGTAGGTAATTACTCCAAAGCGGCCCACAATTATAGAATCGTAGATGATTAAGCTCAATCACCTACTACTATGTCCACATTGGAAGTACTGTAGTCGTGCCCAAAGTAGCGGAAAGTCCTACTTTCTACATTAGACACTGTCGACCCTGCCGACATGCGCATGATGGCTTTTGACTTAGACAAAGCCACCCTTAGGCTTCCCTCCATGGTTGCCTTCCAGATACTAGTATCGGTACAGAATATTGCTATTCACCGATGTGTCATTGACGAGGGTGCATCCACATGCATCATGTCAAAGAATGTATGGCAAAAGTTAGGATCCCCCGAACTCAAACCTTTTGTCATCACACTCAGAGCATACAATGGTCGTCCCTCGACCCCCGTCAGTCTCTTCCAAAATGTACCAGTTTGTTTAGCCAGCAAGATGGTCCACATAGACATCGAAGTCTTGGATGCTCGCTTGGATTACAATATACTCCTTGGGTGGAGTTACATGTACGCCATGTTTGCCATAACATCCTCCGTCTTCCGCATCATGATGTTCCCCCATGAGGATTGAATCATCACAGTAGACCAGCTGACGCACAATGAAAAGTTTCCCTTGAACAACACAGATATGGTTCTACCCTAGGTAGATATAACCATAGATGGTGTTTCATGGTATCAAGAATATGGCCCTGGCCAATTCAAACGGTCATCCGTCCTAGGGTCATTCCTAGGAGATCCTCCTATCACCCTTGAGGTATCGCCCGATGCCATAGGGGCCTCGGTATGCATGATGTCCACATCAAGCACCGAGGTTATTCAAGATGCGGAATCAAGCAGTAACAACACCGAGGCATCAACCACTGCAGCCTCCCTAGTCTATGCTGCCTCCCAAACTCCTTTCCTCTACCCACCTCCTGGCTTCACCTCCCAACAGGTCTTGGCAACACTGGTGTTACCCAATATATTGTTGGCATTCCCAGTGTAGTATCTCGTTCCCCCTCCAGGAACAACAACTACCAACGTTACTGCATTTGGGTTAAAGCCCCCTGGTCTCGAGGAGCCCCAACCTACCCAAGTAGCAGTCGAAACCGCCCCCGCAAGGGAAATTCCCACTGTGAAACCGGTGACCACGACCAAGAAAATCACCAAGAAATGAAAGAAAGTGGTGACCCCCACCATGCAAAGGGAGTCATCAGCCTACGTTATATGTGATGTCACAGGATACCCTACCCACATATGCCCTAATTTGGACGAATTAAAACCACTCCTCGGCTGCGAAGCAGGAACCTCGAAATGACATTCCCACAAAAAGGAACTTGCCACCAAAAGCACAAGAAAACCGCTGCGTACCAATCACGCATGCGCTATCTATGACACCTATGGGCATTATACCCACCATTGTACAGAAATACCACGGTATAGGGACACCTAACATGCAATCGAGCGATCCTTTCAAGAGGATCCCTCCATCTAGTCTATCAATGACAAGCCTCGTATCCTCTTTTTCCTGTAGGAAGAGCGACGATCACCTAAACGACCCCCTGCCATACCACCTCCCCCAGTTGAAAGGTGCGTACTTTGCGATGAATGTGATCATTTCATCATTGACTACCCAGCCTTTGAAATGTTCCAACGATGGTACCAATTCCATTTAGTGTACCACGCTAACATGGATGTCCAATATTCATGCCAAATATGTGGGGACAACCACCCTGTATGTCATTGTCACTACATGCCGAGATTCCGCACACCTTTAGATTGTATGCGATCAACCATCATTCGCCTCTTCAAAGAAGACGGTGTGGACTGGGATTCCATGGACAGTTTGACAGCCCAAGAGGGTGTGACAAATACATCCACTCGTCGTGGCCATTCGGAAGACAGCTAATTGGGGAAATTCGTCCCCTGCCAAACGCCGACGACGTGACCCACCACATACAGTTCATGACATCATGCATTGGAACCATGACTCGAGCTATCTGCTCATCTACCCTAGGTGTCGAGACAGTTGCAAATACAAGAGTATCTATCCCTATGACAGTACATACTCAATCTGTCCGCACCCTATCTACGGCGTCTAGTTCCACCACATCCACAATGGAATATTTGTCGTGTTTCTCAACTAGCTCCACCAAGATCACCCCCATTCAGAATAAACCTACGAAGGAATAATCCCCCTTCGGGACCTTGTTTCATTCGGATGAGGATATCTTAGAAACCATGATGGAGCCTGATTACCCATGGGATGCAATGCATCATCGCTCACTGTTTCTTCCCAGGAAAACAGTCAGTCCTGAAAAGACAATCGAACCAGAGATCTATGCGATCGAATCAAAAGACTTTATGCAATCAGGATAGGTCGACTGGTTTCAAAACCCCATCCCAATGCCCGATGCATTTGAGGAAGGCAATATGTCGCATATTTCACCTACCATCAAGGTGAACATATCTCAAAATCCATCAAAGGTTGAAGAAATCTCGCTTGGGGCAGCATGTTCTCCAGAAGAGGTAACCTCTTACACTGAATTATTACAAGAGTATTGAGATATCTTCGCTTGGGACTACTCAGAAATGCCTGGGCTTAGTACTATGATTGTAGAGCACCATATTGACACTTGGCCGGACGTCACCCCAGTCCACCAGAAACAACGTCAATTGCACCCATCAAAGGCAGAAGCAATAAAACGAGAAATCGACAAGCTTCACAAAGCCGGGTTTATCTACCCCATCGCCTATACATCTTGGGTTTCTAACCCTATTCCCGTCATGAAAAAACAGGGCACCATATGCATCTGCACCAATTTTTTGGATTTGAACAAAGCTTGTCCTAAAGAAAATTATCCCACCCCATTCATCGACCAAGTTATCGATGCTTGCGCTGGACACGAGGCTCTATCCTTCATGGATGGGTTCTCCGGATATAATCAAATCCAGATCCGCCATACAGATCGATACAATACTGCGTTCACCACCCCCTGGGGCACATTCACATACAAGGTAATCCCATTTGGCCTAAAAAATGCCAGAGCCACCTTCCAAAGGGCCATGAATTGCATATTTCATGACTTGGCACACCTTATCCTCGCCTACTTGGATGACCTTACGGTACGCTCCAAGAAACGCTTCAACCATATCGAGGATCTGCGATTGGTATTCCAACGATGCCGTCAATATAACCTATGCTTGAACCCTCTTAAGTGCATCTTCTGCCTCAACGCAGGAAGACTATTAGGTTTTATTGTGTCCCAGCAAGGTATTTGACTTGAACCTTTAAAAGTTCAAGCCATTAAAGAAGTCCCTCTACCTCAAACCCTCCAGAAACTCCAAAGCCTACAAGGAAAGGCCAATTTTCTGAGACGCTTTGTCCCAGATTATGCCACCTGTGCTCAAGGGTTCCTATGCCTCCTCCACTAGGACATCCCCTTTAAATGGGATGACCATGCCCAACAAGCATTCGACGTGCTGAAATAAACATTATCTTCAACACCACTTATCAGTCCCCCAGACTATAACAAGGATTATATCCTGTACCTGTCAGCCTCCGACTCCATGTTGGACAGAGTATTGGTCCAGGAGGGCCCAGATGGGAGGGAGCACGTAATCTATTATGTCAGTAAAACCCTATCAGGCCTTGCATTAAGATATAAGCCTGAAGAAAGAACTGTCCTATCATTAATCCATGCAGTATAGAAAATTCGCCACTACATCATCTTAAAAACTACCACGGTCATGGTAGATACTAATCCCATCAAGTACCTGCTCACGTGCCGGCTAATGAACCACAAGTACGCCTGCTGGATAGTCATTCTCCAAGAATACGACTTACAGTTTCGCTCTCCCAAAAGAAAAAAGGCACTTGCCCTAGCAGAGTTCATTACCGACCTCCCAGAAGACTCCAAAGGATTACCAGTAAACGATTGACTACTGGATGAACACTTGTTCTTTGTAGCAACCAATGATCCTTGGTATGGGGATATTCTCCTATTCTTGCGAACCCAGAAATTCAAACCTCACCTCACGGGAGAATACCATTGGCGCATATGCCAACAATCCCCTCGATACCTCCTCATGGGAGATGTCTTATATAGAAGAGGCATCAATACAATCTTGCGGCAATGCCTCACTGATAATCAAGTGGAGAAAGCCCTGAACGACTGCCACACAGGTGCGTGTGGTGGCCACCTATCTGGAATGGATACTACCCAAAAAGTCCTACGAGTAAGGTATTTTTGGCCGTCCCTGTTTCGTGACTGTATCACGACAGTCAAAAGATGCGAGCAGTGCCATCGCTTTTCCCGCAAGGCAAGAGCACCACCCATCCGTCTGCATCCTGTCATAGTAGCCGGCCCCTTCTGTAAGTGGGGAATCAACTTCATGACTTATAACCCAGCCTCATCAGGCAACCATAAATACATCATTGTGGTTGTCAACTATTTCACCAAGTGGGCTGAGGCCATGCCCACATACGACAACACAGCAGAAACCGTCGCTCAATTTCTGTTCAACTACGTGATTGCCTGATTTGGCATCCCTAAGGAGTTAGTTTCCGGCCACAGAAAGCACTTCGAAAATGAAGTCTTCGAGGAGCTATCTCATCGTCTCAGATTTACCCATGAATTCACTTCACCATATTACCCCCAGTTCAATGAAAAGGTAGAAGCCATTAATAAAGTACTCAAAACTATGTTACAGCGCATGGTGAATAACCACAAAACCAACTGGCAACACATCCTCTTCTCCGCCCTGTGGGCATACCGCATGACGGTTAAGACTTCCACTGGTTTTACTCCCTTCCACTTAGTATATGGGATCAAATCTGTGATCCCCATAGAACGCAAGATCCCAAAATTAATGCTGCCATCGAACTCCTTGATGACACCTAGCCTCTAGAACAATGCCTAGTACAACTAGAGCTAGTTGATGAAAGTAGGGGACAATCGCTGCAACACAATGAGGCCCATAAGAAAAGGGTAAAAGAATCATCCGACCGCCACATCACCCCTCACTCATTTACCGAGGGAGAATTATTCCTTCGTTATGATGTCGCAAAAGAGGCCTTAGGGCCAGGAAAGTTCAAAACCTTGTGGAAATGGCCCTATATCAACAAACATTGTCTCCGGCAGGGGGCATAAATCTTGACAGAACCGGACAGGACCTACCTCACTAACCCCATCAATGAACTTTACCTCAAGAAGTTCTACCCATAAGGGCTCCAGTAGCCCTTATCCGCTAGAGTTAGAGTACACAAAAATCCCAACACCTAAATAATTTTGACCCAAGGACCTAAAACACGCTCAAAGTGCCACCATAGATCACCTACTTGAACCCTATTTCAGATTTGCTGATGGAGCATCGCGATGGTCTAAAAACTTAGCTGCAACCGCCTGGGTCATCTACCACCCTGACTGATCACTGCTATGTTCAAATGGTGTGTGCATCAGATCAACAACCAAAAATTAGGCAAAATATGACGCCGTTATCAGACTTATGTGCGAGGCCCTCCATCAGAACATCTACCATATAAATATCTACCTCGATTCCCATTTAGTGGTTTCACAGTTAAACCAAAGATTTGAGACCAGAGATGCAAACCTGTTTAAAAAATATTTGCATGCCAAAAGATTAAGCAGACAATTTGATTACATTACATTCTCACATGTATCAAGGAATCAAAACCAAGCAGCTAATCGCATAGCTAACAATATCCTAGGTTGGAATGCATCCCGAATAAACCACCATACATAAAAAACCAAAAACATAGATATCCATTAGCATAACATAAAATACATAAACCAAAATAGGTAGCACATCATGTAGGGCTGCAAAAAGATCTCTCATATATATATATATATATATAATATGTGTATCTGAGTAAAAAAATAGTATCACTGGCCCATTGGCCAGCCCAAAAATTCAAGGCTCTTCAAAAATAAGAGAAGCATCCCCATAACGGGTGCTTTCCCTGTGTACAAAACTACTCTTGGGGGGTGCCCCCTCAAAAGGAGCACTTGGGCCCACCACTGCTCCTGGTGCCACCACCGAAGCTGTTCTCGCCACTGCAATAGCTACCTGTCGTAGAGTGGGTAGATAATCCCTCTCGCGGGCCATCACCATCTCTAGCCAAGCCTCCTTGAAGTCGTCCATGAAACCACGAGCAGGAATCCCCTCGGTCAAGCAGTCCACTCGACCCCAGAAGTCATCTAGAGCGGCCACCTGAGTTGTAAGTACTGCGATGCGTGCCTCAGCTGCATTGGCATGAGCTCGCTCGACCACTACCTCAGCTATAGCCAAGCTGCTGCCCTCACCAGAAGGGCTAGCACCATCCCCGCCAGATCCACTGGCACCACCACTTGGTCCACCTATGGCACCTCCTCCCCGACCACCCGGCGGTCATGGAAAAGGATCATGACCCACCAGTTGGGACATTGGGCATCCCACCTTGCCAACATCTGCACGAGTAACCAAAAGAATGTCAGTGTCAATAAAAAACACTCAAGTACATAAAAACTCGAACATATGAAAAAATATAACACATACTTGCAGGACCCCAAACATAACCAAAAGGGAGACCGATATCTAGATCATCCTGAAAGTCCATCCCTACGTATGGGTATGGCAAAAACATCTGCAGATTTGCCTCGAACCAGGCCTCCGTCGTGTCATTCCAATAACAACCCACCATGCCACCATCGCCATGTGGCATCACCGGAGCCCACCTCCTCATGCGTGGCTCCCTCGGCCCCCCAATAGGCACTACCACAATGGGCCTCAGCAGCACCACCCTCTCATACATAATGCTACACAAGATGCTAGCGTACGCAAATGATTTGGATCCACGTTGGACCCCGTTCAGTTGCAACACCATACCATCAAAACAGAAGCAAGAAAAATTAAAAAAATGCCTGTTCCTCAAGCGACGTAAAACTCCCACCTCTGGGCCTCATGCTCGATGTGGAGCAAATGACCCTGCCAGTCACACAATAATGGCCAGAGCACACCGCTCAACCACATCTGTCACTGATGCAATATTGATGCACCCCTCAGTAAGAGACGCACCATCACAATGTCTCCTCCAGAACCTGTCCATGTTCACTCTACTTGTAGGGAGTGGATACCTCAGTGCCTCACCCTGAGGTAGTAATCTGGTCACAAAGTATATATCCGCCTCTGGATGGATAATCAAGTTCGTCCCCCTCAGAACAAACTTATTCCGCCTCCTGCACCAATGTTGTATGATATAACGTAACAATCGGTCCTGCGACCGAATGAAATTGTTCTCAACAAATTTCAAAAGACCAAATGTGGCCAACTGACGGCGCGCCCTAGCATCAGCAGCCAGAGCGGTCCAGATCTTGGGCCAATATCGCTCTCTCCACACCAACCTACCAAGCAATAGGCACCCGTCAGTACAGAGAAGAAACATCAAAAGGGACAACAAAAACCTAAGTTAAAAAAAAAAAAAAAACCCTGCCCTTACGCGCCTGTCTCTTAGACAGGCACACCCTTGCACGCCTGTTTTTTTCACAGGCACGCCCTTGCGTGCAAAAATGAGGGAAAAACATGCCTTCACGCAGTTGTTCCTCAAAAATAAGCACAAGGGGGGCGCCTCTTTGCCTATATCTCCCGCACAATCTAGGACAAAAAGCCCCTTTGAGGTCGTACAAACCCAATTTGTATGGCCCCCGGCATCACCAAACTAAAAAAATTGAAATGCAGGACGTCGTGGAAGTTACCTTGGCATAATATCGCTAATCCCCGATACACAGGCTGACCGTAACAACAAGAAAGGCTCTGCAATCACCTCTTGTTGGCAATATGATGCAGAGTGTTGTCCTTGATGGCAACCCACTTGATGAAGATGATGGCAACCTACTTAATGAAGTTTTTCTTGATGCTTGATGAGTTTATTAATGATGTAAATCTGATGTTCTACAAGTAGCTCAGAAGTACCAGAGAAAGAAATATCAGTGAGGGCCAAAAAAATGATGAAAAGTGTGTGACACAAAGCATACGCGGGTTTGTTTAGAAGAAGTAGAGTATGCACGCGGAAAAGTACGTGCCAAGTCGCGTATGCTCAATTGCGCTCTAAAAGAATAAAACCAGGGGTTACTACCATGGTATTGACCCATTATATTGAGCGCTGGATTGTCTATTTGATCCCGTTCAGGAATACCATCGGAAGGGATGTGGTTTTGGCTCATGGTATTGAAAAAGGCTAGATCTATTTAAGGAGAAGAAATTCATTGTGCAAAGTGGGTGTATGAGTCAGGGTTTGAATGGATACTTCACTCTGAAGTATGTCTGAATGGAAAGGGTAACATTTGAATGATAGATCTGAATTCATAATGCACCTATGAAGAGAATGATGAAGAAGGGTATCTAGATCTGAAATGTATATGTATTTTCTAGATCTGTTTATGGAATGATTAGATCTGTGATTTGGCGAACATCTGTCTGAAGTGAAGGGTAAAATCTGAGATATATATATGTTCTGAAGAATTGTGCTGCCCCATAATCTTTGAAGATCTATACGCTTGTTTGCAGCAGAGGAAGCACGTATATACGCGGGTTTAATTCAGCGAAAGCGCGTATGGAATGTGAAATATGTGAAGATGTATATGCGGGTTGATATGCATGGAAGCACGTATATACGTGGGATTAGTGAAAGGAAAGCGCGTATTAAAACTAGGGGTTGATGAAGTTTGTGGTATGAGATGTCTGATTTTTTCTAATGTTTTACTGCTATCTTTTATTGATGTATTCATACAGATCTGGGTTGTTTGAATGATGATTATGCTGCTGGTTATGTTAATTGAAGATCAAGTTGTTGTTTGATTGGTTGATGATTCAATGAATGAATTGATGGGGTTATAAGTTTCAGTTTGATGAATGTTGAGCTTAAATGTGTGGAGTGGGTCCAGTCTGAAAATATGATGAAAAGTGGCCTGCAAGTTGTGTTCTATGGAAGCTATTGGATCCAGTATGAAAATTGATGAAACGTGGTCCATGGTAGAGCTGAGGGTCGTAGCCTTCAGTCAGGGGGTCGTAGCTCCCTTCCAGGTGAGGCTGGTAAACGAGAGCAGGGGGTCGTAGCTCCCTTCCAGGAGAGGCTGGTAAACGAGAGCAGGGGGTTGTAGCTCCCTTCCAGGAGAGGCTGGTAAACGAGAGTAGGGGGTTGTAGCTCCCTTCTAGGAGAGGCTGGTAAATGAGAGAAGGTTTTAGCCTTCTGCAGGTGGGTGCCTGCATGCTGGTATGAGTCTGCGCCAGTACATGGTTGTAAGATGTTTTCTCTATAATAAGATGTTTTCCACCTAAAATCCTCGTGTTCATGTGTGATGCTTATGTGTGATGGTTTATTCTGTTATTACTGCATATGCTTACTATTAACTTAACATCAGATGAATGAATGTTGCAAAGAACTAAGTTAAGAATTATCTGTATAATTAGATCTCTGTTCATACGCGAGTTTTATGAAGGATATCCGCGTGTATACGCTAGTTGGCTTCAGCAAAGTAGCGTATGGGTTTTAGTGAATGGAAAAGTAAAAAGATTTGAGTAAGTCCAAAATACTGATTCACCCCCCCCCCCCCTCTCAGTATTTTTCCCAACAATTGGTATCAGAGCAGGTCCTTCTGCAGAAGCTTGATCGCTTGAAGGAGATCCGTCACAATGGGAAGTCATGAAGGGATAATGTCTATAAGGCCACCTCTATTCAATGGAAATAACTTATTATTCTGGAAGATACGAACAAAAGCATATCTGCAAAGTCTTGGTGCATAAGTATGGGAAATCGTGGAAGGAGGTTATCAGTATCCGGCAAGTATTCCTACTAATGTAGCAGAAAGGAAGAAATATGAAATCAATGCCAAAGCAGTCAATGTCTTATTAGGAAGCATGTATGAACCAGAATTTGCTAAAGTGATGCAGCTAAATTCAGCAAAAGAAATATGGGACAAAATCATTCTAAGCTATGAAGGAGATACAAAGGTAAAAAGTGCAAAACTCCAAACTCTTAGAATTGAATATGAAAATTTAAGGATGCATAGTGATGAGAGTATTTCCAGTTTCTTTTTACGTCTAGATGATATTGTAAATCGTATGAGAAGTTTGGGTGAAACCATAACCGATACTACTATGGTGGAAAAAGTCTTAAGATCTTTGACTTCAAAATTTGAGTCAAAAGTATCAGCTATTGAAGAAAGGCAAGATCTGCAAACTCTTACTATTGTTCAACTACATGGTATTCTGACTGCTTATGAAATGAGACAAGGAGGTCCCCCTCAAATCAAAGAAGTTGCTTTTAAGGCGTGTGCAAAAGGAAAATAAAAGGAAGTTGTCAAGGAATCAAGTTATATATCAGAAGAAGAAGAAGAAAATTTTGTAAGGAGACTCCAACCAGGTACTGGAAGATTCAAAGGTAAGCTACCCTTCAAGTGTTTTACTTGTGGGAGAGTTGGTCATTATGCTGCTAAATGTCCTTATGAAGAAAATCATGAAAAAGGGAAACAATTTGAAAAGATAAAGAGTTATTATACAAATGAAAAGAATGATGAGGATGAAGAAGATTCTGACCAAGATCTACAAGTGCTCATGGCAAAGAAGCAAAAGAAGAAGGCTACTCAAGGAAAGGAAATATCTCAAAAAACATGTGCATCAGAAAATGGAGAAGATGAAACAGGTATTGATTGTTGTTCTTGTGATTCACTTTCGTGTGCATTCAATGGTGAAGATAGTGAAAGTAACAGTATAAGTCTAGAAGCAAATCTCAAGATCAATGATGAAAGCAATGATTGGAATCAATTTCATAAGAAAGAATCTATCTACAAAGATATGATCTCTAGAATGAATGAACAGAAAGAAATACTGAATGGATAGATAGACAAGTATCAAAAGTTGTATGTTTATGCAACCAATTGAAGTGAAAGACTTGAAGCAGAAATCATCTCTCTCAAAGAAGATCTGGAAAAATAAAATAAGAAGAATGAAGAACCCATACCAATTGAAAAGGAAGGACTTGAAGCAGAAATCATCTCTCTCAAAGAAGATCTGGAAAAATCAAATAAGAAGAATGAAGAACTACTACAAACATGTGAAGAACAAGAAAATTGGTTGAAGGAATAAATTTTAAAATTGAATGATCAAGTAGAAGAAGGAAAAAGGGTCGAAGAAAGCATGAAGAAGCAATGCCAAAAATTGGAGGTTGAGGTAAACATTCTCAAAGGTAAATTAGAAGAAAAGGATAAACTCTTGAGGTTTAAAGATAGTACTAAGATTCTGGACAATATTATTAGTAATCAAAGATCTCCTGCTATTAAACTTGGTCTTGGTTTTCATGAAACTGTTAAAGGAGAATCTAGTTCACAAGGAAGTGCTAAAGACTCAAAGGATGTCAATGCAAAACCTGAAGAGTTGAAAGAAACAAGAAGTCAACCAACAATCATGAACACTCAAAGGAAATCATTCAATAATGTTGAATTCTTTAAATGTCATAATTATGGGCATGTTGCAGCAAATTTCAGAAGCAGATTGTTTCAGTCACAAAAAAATAGATTCTATACAGAAAGGTACTATGGTTTCTTTAAAGGATATTGTTTTTCATGCATCAAGTTTGGTCATAAAGTAGCTGATTCCAATAGAAGAAAGAATAGAAGAACACAGTATGATCCTTATGCTTACTTTTCTATTCACATAAGATGTTATGCTTGTAACAAGTATGGACATGTGGAAAAATAATGCGGATGAATAGATAAATTGACTTCCGGCTTCCACAATAAGAAAGTTCAAGCAAAGTTGGAAAAATGAGGAGGACCGGTCAGAAACGTAGGGAATATTGACCCTACTGCAGTCATCCGCTTCTAAAGCTTACTTCTCTTAATGACTGTAGGGGTGATGTGAGATACATTATAGGGATTAGTAATGTATCATCACAGGGGGAGCGATGTATGGTGATTCCCATGATGGTTTTGGTTATTCTGGTTATGTTTATTTCTGACAGAGCATCTGATGTGAAGAAGACAGGTACAGGTGGTACAAACTCAGGGGGAGATGAAGGAATGTGAATTTTTCAATGTTTCACTTTCCATACACGGGTTCTGTGAACTAAAGCTGCGTATACACGCGAGTTATAGTGGAGATAGTTGCATATATACTTATGATAAGAAAATTATTATGACAGCTGAAGATCAGGAGCACAGGTTCAGGGGGAGCATCAGTCCAACTGCTAATGATTGTACTGTTGACATTGTATCTGGTTATACTCATGCTGATGCAATGAAACATGGTTTCTTGTAATGAGATTATGGATGAGCCCTGTTTTATTTTTGCTAAAGAGTATTCTTTGCTTTCACACATGGATGAGATGGAAGTCTTATGATTTAGAGATAAGGACATATCATGCAGAGATTGTTGCTGATAACTTGCTGTTGAAAAAGTTTCAGGTTGCACAAGCTAAGGAGGAGCCTTGGTCATATGAAAAGGATGCTTGGATGCACATTTTTCAGGGGTAGCATTAGCCTTGCTGAGCGTAATGCATTGTTGGCATTATGATGATTCTGAAATAAGATCTCTCTCTCTTGAGGTCTTTCTGGTACTGGTCATAAAAAGTCATATTTGTAATTTGATGAAAAGGTCATGTTGAGACCTATGATGTAAAATTGTAATATTCAGTCATGTAAGGACTTGATCAAATTTGTAAACCCACTTGGTTGGGTAGTTGAGTCAAAATGTGTAAACCCACTTGGTTGGGTACTTGAGTGACATATGTAAATCCACTTGGTTGGATCATTGATGTAAGTATGAGTCCTTGGTGATAGGAAAGGTCATAGAGTCATGTACTTCATTGAAAAATATGTTTGAAAATTCAGCATGAACTCAGGGGAAGCATGGAAACTTCAGTGCACATCAGATCTACAACGCTCTTCTATCTACATGAGGAGAAAACAACCTTGTGTTGGTTTTGATCCACCCTTTGCCCTTGATGTCAAAGGGGGAGAGTGACATGGTGTTTGAATAGGGGAGAATATCATTATGCTTAATGTATCTATCTGTTGTGGTGATCAAACACCATCATGGTTGCCATCAAGTCCAAAGGGGGAGATTGTTGGCAATATGATGCAGAGTGTTGTCCTTGATGGCAACCTACTTAATGAAGTTTTTCTTGATGCTTGATGAGTTTATTAATGATGTAAATATGATGTTCTACAAGTAGCTCAGAAGTACCAGAGAAAGAAATATCAGTGAGGGCCAAAAAAATGATGAAAAGTGTGTGACACAAAGCATACGCGGGTTTGTTTAGAAGAAGTAGAGTATGCACGCAGAAATGTACGTGCCAAGTCGCGTATGCTCAATTGCGCTCTAAAAGAATAAAACCAGGGGTTACTACCATGGTATTGACCCATTATATTGAGCGCTGGATTGTCTATTTGATCCCGTTCAGGAATACCATCGGAAGGGATGTGGTTTTGGCTCATGGTATTGAAAAAGGCTAGATCTATTTAAGGAGAAGAAATTCATTGTGCAAAGTGGGTGTATGAGTCAGGGTTTGAATGGATACTTCACTCTGAAGTATGTCTGAATGGAAAGGGTAACATTTGAATGATAGATCTGAATTCATAATGCACCTATGAAGAGAATGATGAAGAAGGGTATCTAGATCTGAAATGTATATGTATTTTCTAGATATGTTTATGGAATGATTAGATCTGTGATTTGGCGAACATCTGTCTGAAGTGAAGGGTAAAATCTGAGATATCTATCTGTTCTGAAGAATTGTGCTGCCCCATAATCTTTGAAGATCTATACGCTTGTTTGCAGCAGAGGAAGCGCATATATACACGGGTTTAATTTATCGAAAGCGCGTATGGAATGTGAAATATGTGAAGATGTATATGCGGGTTGATATGCATGGAAGCGCGTATATACGAAGGATAAGTGAAAGGAAAGCGTATATTAAAACTATGGCTTGATGAAGTTTGTGGTATGAGATGTTTGATTTGTTCTGATGTTTTACTGCTATCTGTTAGTGATGTATTCATACAGATCTGGGTTGTTTGAATGATGATTATGCTGCTGGTTATGTTAATTGAAGATCAAGTCATTGGTTGATTGGTTGATGATTCAATGAATGAATTGATGGGGTTATAAGTTTCAGTTTGATGAATGTTGAGCTTAAATGTGTGGAGTGGGTCCAGTCTGAAAATATGATGAAACGTGGCCTGCAAGTGTTGTTCTATTGAAGTTATTGGATCCAGTGTGAAAATTGATGAAACGTGGTCCATAGAGGTGCTGAGGGTTGTAGCCTTCAGTCAGGGGGTCGTAGCTCCCTTCCAGGTGAGGCTGGTAAACGAGAGCAGGGGGTTGTAGCTCCCTTCCAGGTGAGGCTGGTAAATGAGAGCAGGGGGTTGTAGCTCCCTTCTAGGAGAGGCTCGTAAACGAGAGCAGGGGGTTGTAGCTCCCTTCTAGGAGAGGCTGGTAAACAAGAGAAGGTTGTAGCCTTCTGCAGGTGGGTGCCTACATGCTGGTGTTGGGGCCCTTGTTTTTTTTTAGTTTTGAAATATTGGCTAAGACATTTTGAACTTTGACCCTTTTTGAGTTGCGGTATGAATACACATGGCAACCGCGATCGCGCCACAACTACCAGGAGTCGCGGAGCTACCAAGGTGGCATGGAAGCACTCGATAGCTGGAGATAGAACAGGGACAAGTGCAGATGAAGGAAACATAGCAGAAGACAGGAAGTGGAACACGCAGATAACAGGAGAGAAGCCAGGAAAAGCCGAAGTAAAGCCACAGAGGAACTGATAGTCGCAAGAGCGGGTGAATAAATAACAGTCACCCGGCTGAAACAAGGAGGAGGCTGAAGAGGTTGCGAGGCTCGAGATAGGGAAAGATGCACAGAGCAGCTGTGGAGGAATCATGCATGTTCTTCATATGGTTTCTTATCTTCTCTATTCTACCTTTCTGTTCCGAAATTCATCTGTATCAGATTTGTGAGCTATCAGTGAGAATGCCATGTAATCATCTATTTGGCCAAGAGATTAATACAATGGAAGGTTGCTGTCTCAATAAGATTGTTCATGTGCTTGTAATGTGTTTATGCTGGTTTAAAATTTTATTTGCGAATGTCTGAATGCTTATTAAGTGATCTTGCGTATATAGCTTTGTATATGTAATGGATGCACTGTCCTTCTTTAGTTGTGGGTTTGTTCCCTGCCATTGATCTCATCCCCTTATGCATGTGGTTGCGGCACACCTCGGGTGAGACGCACTGCTCTCCAGAGCAGGGTGAAAATGCCGGCGTGTTCCTAGACTACACCGGACCCCTTTGTTGGCCACAACTCTTGAACCTGGGTCTTGTCCGCGAGACCTGACTTCTTGCCAACAAATGGTTCCGTTGCCGGGACCTGCATGTTCTGAGGGGATCTAGATCATGGTATCGAGGATTTTTGAAGGAGCGATACGGCGATGGTGGGATGATCATCTTGACCAGTTCATTGCTCAGCAAGCAGAGCTGACCAAGAAAAAGGAGGCGGCGATCAAGGAGCTTGTTCTTTTCTCTGACTCAGCCAGCGATACGTACGGAATTTTCTGGGGAAGGTTCCCTACGGACCTTTACAATTGGTTGCGGAGGTTACGAGCGACGCTGCCCCAAGAAGGTTTGCGGAAGATAAACCGCAGGTGGGCGCACGAAGACCTAGTGGCACTACATCGGGTAGACACTGAACTAACCCATGCAGTGGATTTTTGGGTAAGGACCACGTTGGAAGGATACGCTGTGGATTTTGCTGCTGAGTGCTACCAATCCTTCTCGAAGGCCAAGGCTGTTTTCCACTCAGGGTTGAGAGGGAAGCTGTTGAAGGAGATTTTGCTGTGGATCAAAGCCCTGATGGTGGACGAAGGGTTGATTGAATTCCACAAAATGGGTATGGAAGCGTAAACCACCCGTACTGGGGGAAGGGTTGAGGGGACCGATGCTATGTAGATGGTGAGAGTGGGGAGTGGGGAATGGATGCTGAGGCCGCATGCAAGTTGCGGGAGCTACGTGCACATCGGCGGGCACAGATCGCCGATAGGTGGCGAAGAAGGGTAATGCGAGATTTGAAGAGAAGAGAGATCGAGAGGAAAAATCAGAAGGAGGCGCCTCAGAGGACGGGAGTTATGGGTTTGGATACCCGGAAAGAAGACGGGACAGCAGTGGAAGTGCAATGGGTGCATGGGAGCCCAACGACGCGAGAAAGAGAAGTAACGACTAGCGAAGATAATGGAAAGATGCAGCCCGAAGAGAGCTTCGATGATGAATGGCACGGCGTGATGCAACAGATGTTTCAAGATCAGACGGCACCCACCCCTCCAGGCAGCCCTACTTCTCACCCTCTGCATGGCCAGGATCCCGACCTTCCCCTGGTACTGTATCAACCTTTAAGTAATATTTTTATTTAGTTACAAGCATTGAGTCGGTCATACAATAGTGCATCAGTGTCAGTAACGTCCGGTAACAGCAGCGTTACTAGTAGTGGTATTTTTCCTAGTGGAACCGTTGCGCAACCAAGACCAGGAGGCTTTATCCTAGTCAATTCTCCGCAAGTACACATGGCTGGATCTTTCACCCGGTATCCAGAGTTCTCTGGCCGGGGCAATGACGATGTAGAACAACACTGGTATCTGTGCGAAGCCATCTGGAGGGCTCGCCAGACGCCAGATGCAGGGAAGTTAATAGAATTCCAAACCATGCTCAGAGAGAGGGCTCTGCGATGGTTTATCAAGTGGTCCGAGGCTCATCCTAACCCCGTCATAGCGGACGTGAAGCGGGATTTTGTCCACGAATTCAAGCTTCCCCAGACAGACCAGCAGGGCCTGTCGGAGCTGTGGGAAATTAAGCAGAAGGAAGGTGAGACCGCGTGGGAGTTGATGCGGCGATTCAAGGACGCGATCGGGAAACTCAGCTACCCGATCGATCCAAACCACCAGAGGGACTGGTTCATCAAGGCTCTGCTCCCCTTGACATGAACCCCTCTTACTCAGCAGAAGATTGATAATCTGCAGGATGCTTTGGAGCAAGCCATGAAGATTGAAGCCATGGTGGGCTACCCCCAGGAATATCGGGGGGTGGTGGCCCCGCAAGACCCTTCTTTGGTAGGGTTGCAACACCAGATCGCCAGCTTGACCGAAAATCTCAAGGAACTTCAGCCGGTGAGGCCAGCGCGACCGAATGTTTGGTGTACACATTGTCTGGTCGAGGGCCACGTCGCAACCGAATGTCCTCGGTTGCGCGGCGCAGGAGCAGGACCCTCGGTCGCAGCTATCCAGGGAGGTCCACCACTAGGGGGTGGTGCGGGGATGAACCCGCAGGGAGTCTACCAGCCGCAACAGACCTTTGCGGCGTTCCAACCGCAACCGGGGTCCTCCACCACAGAGTACTGTGAGATTTTCCGGACGATGGGGCATCCACCTCGGATGCGCCCGATATTGCAGAAGTACTCCACGGTCCCGAATAATGTATACTGCGAATTCTGTGTGTCTACAACCCACAACACTGAGCAGTGCAGGGCGCTTGACGCACTTGCGGATCGATTGGATCGTCCCTCGTACAGGGTGAACGAGGCTCCAAGGGGAAGAGGTGGCGGCATGCGGGGAGGCCGAACAGGCGGACGCGGTCCGGTAAAATGCTACAACTGTGACCAGGAGGGTCATGTGGCTCGAGAATGTCCCCTTCCGCGACGACCCTGGTGTTCCCAGTGTCGGGTCAACGCCCATGCTACAGAAGACTGTCCGGAGCTCATCAAGAAGTGGGAAGAACGGGTGAGGCAGAGGGGAGCGAATCTAATAAACTCAGAACCGAAATGTGCCACAACCCCCGACATGCAGAACGTCGCGATAGTAACAAGGGGCAGAAAGAAGACAGGCGAGGATGCCCACGAGAAGGAGCCAGCACGAGTGGTTCGGCCGGCATCCCCAAAGAAGTTGATCAGGCCCGAAGTCCAGAAGAAGCATTTCCAGGAGGCGGTTGAGGCATTCGCCCAGTTGCGGGACGAGGGAGGGTTGGAGGAGCCCAGGCGGCCGGAATCCGGTGCGCAGAACGTCGCAGATACTGTGGTCGAGGATTGGCTCCGGCTATTCCTCAGGATTGTTGATAACGCTGTGCTACGACAGCAGCTCAAGCATGCTTTGGACGGAGCGCTGTAGGGGCGCGCAGAACCTAGAAATCCGGCGGACGCTAGCCCTCAATACGTGCAACGTGTCAAGCGGAACAAGCAACGAACAGGCAAAGAATTCCGGCTTAACACGCAGGTCGCAGGGTTCCAAATCAGCGACACCATGTTGGACTTGGGGTCCGACGTCAACATTCTGCCATGAAAGACATGGGAGGCTCTTGGAAGGCCACAGTTGGCCTACTCACCTATCCAAATCTGGATGGAAAACCAGTATTGCATTTTGCCAATCGGCCGGCTCGAGGGCGTTGAGGTCGACGTTGCGGGGGTGAAGACATACACCGATTTTGAGGTTATTGATATCATGGGTGACAAGGATCCCTATCCTGCCTTACTCGGCATTGATTGGGCTTTTGAGAATTACGCCATCATCGACCTTAAGAAGGAGCTGATGATCTTTGAGGATGGGGAGGTATGGGTCACCCAGCCTCTCGACCCGTATCAAGGCCCGCGATATACGGAAACAGTGGACAATCGGGAGGATGCTCAGATGATGGACCATCTCTATCAGATGACTACAGGAAAGTGGGACGATTATATTAACCCGACCGCGACTGGCTCCGTCAGTTGGCGGAGTGTGCAGAGCTCGGAGCTCGGATCCGAACTCGCTTGGGAAGACTGGCAGCAAGGGGGGTATGAGACCACCACGTGGAGATGTGCCTCCATTGCTCAAGTCCGGTGGGTAGGGACTGAGATCCGCGGATATCCCACATTGTCGAACATGCAAGCAGTCAATACTTTTATTGCCAAGGTGGAAGACCGGGTCCCAGCTGAAAGCCGGATGCCACTTTTGGATGTGGCCTTGCAGTCAACGTCGGCACGGTGGTGGAAAAATCACCGCAACACTCTGTTGCGATGGGAGTGCGTGGCGGATGCTCTGCGGGCACGCTTTAAAGAGGATGAAGGACCCTCGAGTACGCTTAAGTATCATGGAACTTCAGACCCGCGACACCATTTGCGGGCCTGCGAAGAACAATGGCGGAGCACACGGTACCCTGAGGAGCTGTGGGTCCACAGGTTTATCCACTCCCTAGGCACCATTCCCCAGGCCTGGTACCTAGAGGAAGAAAGGAAACGGGAAACCCGCTCTTGGCAGGCAGTTGCGGACAAGTTCGTTTGGTGCTTCTCGTTCGAAGGGGAGACGACGCAGGAGTCTCAGGCCCTACAGGTAATCAAGGGGGTCTTGTTTTTCCGCCAGCCCAAGCCCGACGAGGGCCCGGCTGTGTCATGACCTGAGGTCAGGCACGAGTTGGTTTGTCACCGGATTGATGGCGATCCGGAGGACGATAGTTTGGAGGACCTTAGGCATATCTATTTTGACGAAAAGGAAGGCAAGCAGAGCATCAGTGAAGAGCCGACGACTGAAGGAGTCCATTTACAGCCGCTAAAGACAAAAAAACTGAACATTGGAACGGACGAGAAACCTAATCTCGCAACGGTGGGAGACTACTAGGACGAGGAGACAACAAAAGAAATTTTCAGCCTCCTCCAGGAATACGAAGATTTGTTTCCTTCCTCAGTTGCGGACCTGAAGGGGATCAAGGGGGATCTGGGCGAAATGCGCATCGCGCTGAAACCGGGGGCAAGGCCGGTGAAGCACTGACCCTACCGGTTGAACCCACGTATCAAAGAGAAGGTCAAGATGGAGATCGATAAGATGCTGTCTGCAGGTCTTATTTTCCCGGTAGAAGAAGTAGAATGGGTGAGTCCCATTGTCATCCAGAACAAGAAGGACAAAGCGGAGATCCGGGTCTGTGTCGACTACCGAAGCCTGAATAATGCTTGCATCCACGATCCGTTTCCCACTCCTTTCAGCGATGAAGTTCTAGATCATGTCGCGGGGAATGAAGCTTATTCCTTCACTGATGGGTTCTCGGGCTACCATCAGGTGCGCATCACCGAGGAAGACAAAGCAAAGACGACATTCACCACTGAGTGGGGATCATTCGCATACCACGTTATGCCGTTTGTTCTGAAGAACGCACCGGTTGTGTTTTCTCGGATTGTCATTGCTCCCTTCTGGGAGTACATTCACAAGTTCCTGGAGGTCTACATGGACGACTGGACTGCCTACAGTCTGTTGAAGAAACACGCCTCTCTGTTGCGTGTTATGTTTGACCGGTGTCGCCAGCTGCAGATTTCCTTGAACTTGAAGAAATGTATTTTTGCAGTTCCATTCGGCACACTTTTGGGCCATGTGGTGTGCAAGCAAGGGGTCTGCGTTGATCCTGCCAAGGTCGCGGTCATCGTCCACATGGAGGCCCCCGAGACCGTGAAGCAGTTGCGGGCATTGCTCGGGCACACAGGATATTACAGGCGGTTTATTCGCAACTACGCAAAGATTACGGCCCCTCTGGAGAAACTGTTGTGGAAGTCAGAAGTGTTCCAGTGGACGGTGGAATGTAGGAAGGCACTTGACACATTGAAGGAGAAGTTGGCGACGGCACCCATACTTGTTCACCCCGACTGGGATAAGCAGTTCCATGTGCATATTGATGCGTCTGGTATTGCACTTGGAGCTGTATTGGCGCAACCCGGGGAGACGACAGTTGATCACCCTGTGTACTTCGCCAGCCGTCGGTTATCGAATGCGGAGAAGAATTATACCACGACCGAGCGGGAGGCGTTGGCGATGGTGTACTCCCTCCAGAAGTTCCGCCACTATCTTCTGGGCGGCAAATTTACATTCTTCACGGACCATTCTGCATTGAAATATCTGGTGAATAAGCCTGTGTTGGAAGGAAGAATCTGTCGTTGGCTACTACTTTTCTAGGAATTTACGTTTGAGGTGATTTTCAAGCCTGGCAGGTTGAATGTTGGTCCCGATCATTTATCCAGGTTGGAGACGGGAGAGAATGAAGGCTCGTTGGACGATCAGCTACCGGATGCTGACCTCTTCCGAGTTGAAGCAGTACCAGATTACCTGGCTGACATTGCCACTTACCTGACCACGGGACAGTGTCCTCAGGATTACACCCCGCTTCAGAAATGCCACCTGGTTGTCCGGGCGGCCGACTACCAATTGATCGTGGGGCAGCTGTACAAACTGGGCCTTGATGAGGTGTTGCGCAGGTGTGTTCTCGACCATGAATGGGAAGCAGTGATGTGGGAATGTCACAGTGGTGTTGCAGGAGGGCATGTGGGTGCGAAACCCACCGCAAGGAAGGTGCTCCAAGCTGGCCTGTGGTGGCCGACGGTACATGCTGACTGTAAGGCCTATGTGAAGCATTGCAATGTTTGCCAGCGGACGGGAAGGCCTTTGCACCGGGATGAGCTCCCGCTACACCCAGTGCATGTGTTGCGGCCGTTTGAAAAGTGGGCTGTTGATTTCGTAGGTCCCATCGTACCAATCGCTCGACATTCCAAGGCCCGGTACATCATTACCGCCACGGACTACCTCACACGGTGGGCTGAGGCAGCAGCGGTACGCGACTGCTTGGCAGAGACCGCTGCCCGGTTCATTTTTGAACACATCATCAGCCGCTTTGGCTACCCATGGAGCTTGACCAGCGATCAGGGTACGCATTTCATTAATGCCATGGTCAAGTCACTACTGGACACATTTATTATTCAGCATCATAAAAGTAGGCCATACCACC
Organism: Pinus albicaulis; assembly: GCA_034641835.2. NCBI lineage: Eukaryota > Viridiplantae > Streptophyta > Pinopsida > Pinales > Pinaceae > Pinus > Pinus albicaulis. The sequence goes on from CM076579.1 coordinate 1,294,781,879, forward strand.
CACAGGCCAATGGTACTGTGGAAGCTTTCAACAATATTCTTGAGAAGGGCTTGACTAAAATTTGCAATGCTCAGCGCGACGATTGGGACGAGCGCCTCCCAGTGGCACTATGGGCCTACCGGACCACAGTGAAACGTTTGACCAACCAGACACCATTCCAGTTGGTGTACGGCCAGGAAGCTATGATTCCCGCTGAGTTCACTGTACCCAGTCTTTTGATCGCAACGTCCCTCCAATTCTCAGAAGAGGAGTCACTTCGGGAACGCCTCTAGGAGCTACAGGAGCTGGATGAGGCCCGATTCCTCGCGGAATTCCACCAGAAGGTTCAGAAGGCCAGGCAGAAAGCGTGGCACGACCACCACATCAAAACCAAAGCCTTCCAAGTTGGCGGCAAAGTTCTCTTATATGACAGCCGGTTCCAGAAGTTTCCAAGCAAGCTCCAGATGCACTGGTTGGGACCCTACTTTGTCATTGAGATCCGTGACTCAGGAGCCGTTCGGTTGGCACAGATGGATGGTACAGTTCTTCCCGGGTGGGTGAATGGTGCACGCCTGAAACCCTACCAGGAGTAGGTACCTTTCACTTTTCATCAATAACTCTCCCAACCGAGAGAACCCGTAGAGTAGCTTAGTCGAATAACTCTCCCGCAACCGGGATGAGTGTAGGGAGTCTTTTTCGTTCATAGGCAGTCTGTCAAATAATTGATCAGTTGCGGGTACCTCACCGCAACCGACTGTGGTCGGGGTAGACCAGTCCAGCGTGTCACAGCGCCAGTCCAGCGTGTCGTTCGTGTAGGATCCATCCCCGTGCCAGTGTCAGTCCAGGTCATTTCCATCAGTCCTCTTGTCAGTCCGTAGGATCGCTCAGATCTGCATCATAAATTACCATTAGTAGACAGTAATCGTACCGTAATCATTTTCCATCACCCGCAGTTCCCTCAGCCGTCGCGCCCGCCCATCTCCCCATGACGCCGTCAGCAACTGTCAGACTACACACAGGCAAGCGATTGATCGCACGATTATCGCAGGAAAGAAAGATAGCAAGAATTAATTGTTGTTATGGAGTCTCATCAACTCCACGCGTGCCAGTAGATAACATAACTTGCATGAAGGCTACCAGCCCGAGAATGACGGACCAGTTCAATTTGGAAGTTGCAGCGACTCCAGAGCAATTACAGCCTTCAAGCGCACCGCACTCAGAAGGAAACTCCAGAAGAATCCTCCAAGTCTACCAGCGCTGCACCAAGATGCCGAGGGCTCTCCTCTCCGTCCTCGAACCAGTGTTGGACAGCCGAATTCACCGCGTAGAGTCGCTAGTGGGCAAGTATGACAATGCAGCATGTATGGACGCCAACCTGTCCGACCCAGCTGAATTCCCCCACCTCCATTGGCAGACCTACATGGAGCACCATTACACGCTAGGCAGCAGCTCCAACAGCCGGATGCGACCAGAATTCAGGGCCTACAGCAGTCGTCCTTGATGAATTTGAGGACTCTTCCAGTTTTTGGCACCACGGGACCGGCCCTGCAATGCACCCGGTTCCTCCTCAGTCGGATACAGAACGAGTCCCTGTGGCTCAATGAGGAAATTACAATTCATGCCGAAGACATTCATCGGCTTACAGGGCTATCTCGGAATGGTGCGGATGTCTCCGCTGCCGGCCAAACATCCTCCAAGCGCACCCGAAAGTCGGGTGACTCAAACCTGTACACCAAGTATGGCACTCGCCGAGGGGGAAAAGGTGCCAAAATTGATTTGATCAATAAACTAGAAATTCGGTTTTCTTGCTACCTTATCGCTAGCAAGATGATGCGGCACTACACAAAGGGAAAGTGCACTCTGGACACAATCTCCATTGTAGAGCACTGCATCCAGGGTGCCAAGTTGAATTGGTGCTCGTTTGTGCTAAAAGAAATCTTCGCGGCTTGCGAAGAAAACTACAAGCGTACCACCAGTTTCATTTACGGGTACTTGATCTTAGCTTTCGCCATGTGGAAATGGCACCTTCCTCCTGTCCAGATGCCGGCGGAGACGACCGCGAGCCAGCCTCTTGCGATGAAATACACCCCCTGGCAGGTTTTCACAGACCCCATCACCAAACAGGTGAACGCGGAAGCGTTTCGGGCGTGGTATGGGATGATGACAGATGTGGTGACCAACCAGCAACGGGTGCCCAGGCACCTGTTGGATGAGTACAGTGAGCAGGTGTGGTTTGGGGTCAGCCACAGGCACACCTTCCTCCAGCCAACTTGCGTGTCGGACACCACCTTTCACATGGCGCCCCTCAGATTCCAGTTGAATGACGACACCTTTCACCGGGAGGTCTCTGCGTGGCCGGGGGTCATCAAGCACGTCCGCGACGGGATCACCCGCTATAAATTTGAGCGGATGTTGCCGGCACAGCGGCCTGCCGCGACCAGCGCAGCGGGGTCCTCACAGGTTGCGGCGGAACCTCCACAGGATGCAGCTGAGACCGCACCGGACCTGCCCGAATCGCTGGTCCCCATCGTCTAGCACCTCAATGACCAGGTACGATGACTTAACATGGCAACCCAAGTTGCTTCAAGTGGTGCCCCTATATTTCCCTCCTTTGCTGAATTTCATATCGGTCGGTCTCGTGCTCCCTCCAATACCACCCCCCTCATTTCTCCCATCCCCACTAACCTGTTCACCTCTGCCACCCCTATCATCACACCGATGGGCGAACCGGGCCCCGAACCCGATTCATCAGACCCCCCTCCATCCAAGAGGGCCCGCATTGCTGTCACAGATCCAGTGGTGGATCTTACTGATGGTGATCCACCAGCCACTCCACCCACAGTGACTTTGATTTAGGAGGAACCTCTGAACGATCCGTCAGAGTTCCTCAACCTTCACCTCCCTCACACTTCTTTCACTTCGTCCACCGCTCCCTCCACCGGCCGACCACCTGCCACCTCCTCCAATCCATCCAATTCATCAGCCACTGTGTCAGATTCTCTCATCCGGGAACTTTTCAGAGGCGACCACGGGGTGGAAGTCACCTCCAGTACTACAGCCGTGGTACCGCCGGTTGACCCCGTGGTCACAGCCTAGGATCCTCCCTCTACTATATCTACCAGGCTAACAAATGGTGGGGTTGATTTGGCTGCCCCTCCCCCAGAGCAAACCACGCAGCAAGACCGGCCGGAGTCTGATATGGCCACTTCAGTGCAGCAGCAGACGCCGGTCCATCCTCCTGAGACCTCAAACCGATCAGTGGCCAGTGGCCAACCTTCGCAGGAGCGGGTGCCGAAGCAGGGCGCACCCAACACGACCAATGCAGAACCATGGAGTACAGCACAACTGTACCTACTCATTCAGCAGGCGGCCCTAAAGGTTGAACAGATTCACATAGAGTTGGAGCAGCGGTGTACCGAGCAGCATAATCAGATCACGGCGCTTACTGAACAGCGCAATCAGCTGACTAGGGGGAAGACCTACCTACAGGATCAGGTCAACATTGCTGCTCAGGAATTCTCCAACTTATGGCCCACTGCAAGGGCTCATTATGCCCCACTTCCTGCCAATATAGCGGAGGACAGTATCGCACTCCAGGCTCACCACCTCAGGTTTGTTTTCAATGTTGTTTGCAGGGAGAACCAGGAACTCCAAGCGGCGTTAGCCGCACGGCCTACCCTTCCAGATCCATCGAGTGTCCATTCAGAACAGGTGACTGCCAAGCAGACTCAGGCAGTTAATATGCAGGCAACCCTCCATTCCACTGTGGCCGCGGCTTCTGCCCTTCTGCGAAGTCTGCAGGAGTGCTCACTCGCTCTAACTGTCAAGACGCAGCCTATCTCTTCCCAGCTGCAACAAATTTCCCGTGACATTCAGGCGACCGCGGACCCAGCACAGTTAGATCAGCTCTACGCCCGGGCGGACGAGCTTGAAATTCAAATGCAACAGAATGAGGCCGACACGGCAGCGGCCAAATAGGTCATTCGGGAGATTCATCCGCCCATTCGCGCCAATGCTGACTCCATGCAACAGCTGGATGCCAAGGCCGAAGCCCAGCTTGCCATGCTGTTCGGGGCTGCCCCGACGACTATAGACGAGGCCGCCGCCACCCGGATCTCTGAAGAAGCCGACTTGCTTATGCAGGAATGGCAGCAAGCAGTGGCGGACTTCACCGGGCTTAGAGATGGAGCGCTCCGCAGGGTCCCGGAGTTGGGGCCCTTGTTTGAACAACAACTTGGCGAAGCACAGCAGGGAAGGGCGTAGGGTGAAGGCACAGTAGAACAGAGCACGGGAGCCAGCGGGGAAATGGAAGTAGAAACTGTTATTTGTGATTGACTCGTGGACGAGTCAAGGAATTGTGGTCGGGGCCTGTTGGGGCCCTTGTTTTTGTTTAGTTTTGAAATATTGGCTAAGACATTTTGAACTTTGACCCTTTTTGAGTTGCGGTATGAATACACATGGCAACCGTGACCGCACCGCAACTACCAGGAGTCACAGAGCTACCAAGGTGGCGCGGAAGCACTTGATAGCTGGAGATAGAACAGGGACAAGTGCAGATGAAGGAAACACAGCAGAAGATAGGAAGTGGAACACGCAGATAACAGGAGAGAAGCCAGGAAAAGCCGAAGTAAAGCCACAGAGGAACTAATAGTCGCAAGAGCGGGTGAATAAATAACAGTCACCCGGCTGAAACAAGGAGGAGGCTGAAGAGGTTGCGAGGCTCGAGACAGGGAAAGACGCACAGAGCAGTTGCAGAGGAATCATGCATGTTCTTCATATGGTTTCTTATCTTCTCTATTCTACCTTTCTGTTCCGAAATTCATCTGTATCAGATTTGTGAGCTATCAGTGAGAATGCCATGTAATCATCTGTTTGGCCAAGAGATTAATACAATGGAAGGTTGTTGTCTCAATAAGATGTTCATGTGCTTGTAATGTGTTTATGCTGGTTTAAAATTTTATTTGTGAATGTCTGAATGCTTATTAAGTGATCTTGCATATATAGCTTTGTATATGTAATGGATGCACTGTCCTTCTTTAGTTGTGGGTTTGTTCCCTGCCATTGATCTCATCCCCTTATGCATGTGGTTGTGGCACGCCTCGGGTGAGACGCACTGCTCTCCAGAGCAGGGTGAAAATGTCGGCGTGTTCCTAGACTACACTGGACCCCTTTGTTGGTCACAACTCTTGAACCTGGGTCTTGTCTGCGAGACCTGACTCCTCGCCAACAGCTGGTATGAGTCTGCGCCAGTACATGGTTGTAACATGTTTTCTTTATATAATAAATATTGAATACTGAGACAACGACAGCGGTGGTTTTCTCCCGACTTAGGTTTTGACCTTAAATCCTGGTGTTCATGTGTGATGCTTATGTGTGATGGTTTATTCTGTTATTACTGCACATGCATACTATTAACTTAACATCAGATGAATGAATGTTGCAAATAACTAAGTTAAGAATTATCCGTATAATTAGATCTCTGTTCATACGCGAGTTTTATGAAGGATATCCACATGTATACGCTAGTTGGCTTCATCAAAGTAGCGTATGGGTTTTAGTGAATGGAAAAGTAAAAAGTTTTGAGTAAGTCCTAAATACTGATTCACCCCCCCCCCCTCTCAGTATTTTTCCCAACACCTCTGATCTTCCAAAACTTGACAAGTACAAATGAATAGGATTAGGGCGATAATCCCATATTTATCGCCCTTTTCCAGAACTTCAGACATCCATAACAGGAGATCAAAAGGTTCGTTCTGCAAATCATAAGTTGCACCATCATCATTATGCCATGACGAACGAAAGAGTTTCCCCACATTCAATTTCTGGAAAAATATTTTTTCAAGCATTGGAAGGTATGCACCCTCCCATCTTCCTTTCCAAAATTCATGTTTTCCAATAATATTGGATGAAAAGAAGATGCTTTCACTTGAGGTAGTTGTTTTTTTAGGAAGAACCTGCAAACCGTTCACAGCATCATTCACTGAAAGTTCCAGAGCAGGTATCATTCTACCCTTAGCATGATAGAGTCCCAGAGAGATTTGCATATCCTAACATCATTTCTCCATTAGAAATAAACCATAGGGTCCTCATACCCAACCATATTTATCATCACCTCACCCTGCATATGATAAACGCCCACGTTGGTCGGTAGAGCCTCCCCACCATGGTGATCGTCATCCAAAGTAGACCATACATCACCCCACAAGTGATGCCATGGCCATACCATTTTAGCCCGGGAAGCACCTCATGCCCATCCACATATCATGCATAAGGTCAAGTTCACCATTCAAACTCAACCCCCTTCCCGGACGGTCAGGTTGTACAAGTAGATTGAAAGCGCACCTCCGCGCACCGCATTTGTCCCGCCATACCTCCATAAGCATAATCTCATCTGCGACATCTTCTGCTTCATCAACCCCACACATGAGACCAACCAATGGGACCCCTACCCCCAGCAAAACATTGTCCCCACACCTTCTGTGAGCGACCCTCTTTCATGTCTTGGGGTACCCGTCTCTGTGTTTTGTACAAACCAAACCCCATTATTTTATTCTTTTGGTAAGTGTACAAAGACCGCAAACAATGCCCTTCGCCACTTCACCCTCATATTTCATCTTTTCCCCCATGGCAGTAGTCCCCCATTTCCCATGGTCGAATTATTTTACCCCCATGCACGAACCACCATGACATTCATAGCTGGTTCACACCCACCCTGAAAGTCCTACCGACTCCAGGGATTTTCCCTCTAGAAATAACTATGATTGCCACCAAGCTGCTACAGTATACTTCAACCTTGGACCACTGAATCCCCATCATCCATTTTCAGTCTTCGCTCCGCAACATGCCTATGTTAAACCAATCACATCTCGATCCCCGACCCCTCAGGTCAGTGACTCATGGTTCGGTGAAGGCTTCCCTTTTTGTCGACCTCAACACCTCTTTTCCAAAGAAGAAGCGGTACCTTGGATAATCCCTCCCCATGCAAAGGGGTATCCTCAAGTGGCACTGTGGGATACATCATTTTCTACAGATGTCATCGATCCTCATGAAATTCGACAATAGCAAAATCTTTCATGTCATGATGGTATCGTACCTTACAACCATTGCACTTTGATTAGAACTGTCGAAGACCCGTGCCTCCATAAGTGTCTCTGACAAACAATGCTTACACGGGAAGGTCCCAGCCAGTACATATGCATACATTGCGCAATGATATTCCATACCAAGAATACGCATATGGGTATCACATTCCACCTATCGTCAAAGAAAAAATGCCCCTGAGGGCGTCAGTAGTCGTCATCAACAACCACCAGCATCACTACCACAGTAGTGGCATAGATAGCACATGTATCTATCAATTTTGTTTAACTAGCCATAGCATCACGAGCATGGGACATGCCAGCCTCGTTGAAATTTTGTAAATATGTTGTATATTTTGTCTGCTTGCAGGGGGTCCCTTAGGTCATGGTTATCTCGGAAATGGTGCAAGGTATTGTCAATTCCAGAATACACGCATACCTCCCTCTCTCTCTCTCTCTCTCTCTCTCTCTACATACGATACAGAAAAGAAACTATAATGTATTTTGGCTATACAGTTCTTCCTACATTAGGGGGAAACTATTAACACTGGAAAGTACAGCAGAAGACGACATCAATTAATGTCGAGCCCAAGGATTTATAGGACAAGAATACATTATGGAATCAAGAATTATTTAAAATCTCTAAGGTTTTGAGAAAATCAGATTTGAACTAGTCATAAATGCTCAAATGCGCGATTTATCCTTTGAGAAGAGCACTTTCTGCATGCCTTTTTGTCCGATAAGCGTGCGTTCCTGGAAATGGAAAAAGGTCACTTTCCGGGACAGCAACAAGAAAAGGACAGTTACTCCTTATGTGAAAGCCACCTAAGGATAGCCACCAGTGCCTCCTTAGACATTATGTGAGCACACAAAAGAATATTTGAGCACACAATGGAATCACACCTCTCCCTTGGGTCACCATCCATCATGTACCAAGGGAGGGAAGGAGGATTTGAAGCTCACCTATATAAACCCACCAATAGATGAACAAATGGTGATCACAGTGTTATGCTGGCCAAATTTTCCCAAGCAACACCAACATTTTGTGTGACCTGGAGCTGGAGCTAAAGAGGACCCGATAGTTGGCCACTCAACATCTTAGTCCGCCACAACAGAGAGAGAGAGTGAGACTGCATCAGAGGCAGAGCCTGGAAGGCAAAATCCTTGCATCGGGACCTAGAGCGAGTGCCTAGGGGCCCTTTGGAAAGTGGGTAAAATTTCTTCTCCATTTCAAACGTTTAATAAGAAGAGGCCATCGAGCCATGATTTGCATTATTATTGTTTGGAACTCTCTATATAGCTTATGTATATTTGTGTTTATTTTTAGTTTTAGTTTAACCAGAGCATACTTCAGCATATTATTTCCATTAAGTTTTATGCTTTTGAGCTCCCCCCACTTTCTGCCTGTTACCAATAGTTTAGAGAATAGACCACACTTTCTAAGCTCGTGCAATTTCGTACACCCATGCGACTAATCCACAACAACAACCACAACAACCATACCAATGTTGACTTACAATGTGTAAGCACTTGGCATGTATAAACAACACATAACCAATCATACACTCATGAAAACACATTTCACAACCACAGCATCAACTCTCCCATGGCAATATCATTTCCACCATGAAAAACACCATGGATATGTAACAAGTACATAAACCACAAGTATTAGAAACACATATGCAACCGATATAAATTAACGAACAACACATCACCCATCCAGTATGAGGGGTGATCCATGCTCTGATATGACACTATAACACCCTCCTACCACATCTACCCGATTAACCGGCCAACTAGGGTAAACATGTGAAAAAGAGTTACTAAGATATGATTTAACTCCCTATGTGTCAGATAAGAAAGTGGAATTGGAGGAAAACGACAACATAGAACTTCTGCACCTGCTACATGACACCTAGGAGCCATCCCAAATTTCTAGTAGGCTAGCCCCTGAATCAATCTAACCTTTTAATGCATTAATCCCTCATTTTCTCCATTGACATGGGCAAGAGTACGACTGAAAACCTCCAGTCACATGCACAACACGGGTATGCATGCGTCTGAGGACTTTTCCTAGTGGTTCTGAGCCCGTGACCCTGATGTTTGTAGCAATTTTTGTAGAAATTACACCAATGGATTCAATCTAATCATGTAATGTACTAAAACAAGATACTTAATCCTTCTACAGTATTTTTGGAATATAAATCAAGACCTCTCAATCACATGCAAGTAAGAGAAAGAAGTAAATCAATCATGCAACACAAGATTTTATTAGGGAACGCAGTTGCTAAAAACCCCTCTATTTCTATTGTATAATAAGCCAAGGAATCATGAAACAACACAATGCATGTGTGCTCACAAGAACCCATATAATCTACCAATCATGTCACATTGATCTAGGAAGAAACGGGCAAAACCATAGCCAATTTTCATCCCACCTTCAATCTGCCTTGCTCATGCAATTCCTAGGAAAATTAAATCCCTATTAAATAGGAATTCCAACCTTCCTTGACTTCGCAATCCATCATGGACTTCCAATGGCTTTATAATTGCACCTGGGCAGTTCGCTAATAATACAACTGATAGTTATCTTCCCTTTAACCTTTGTCTCAACCGTGTCTTCATTAGATTTGACATGCATGCAACTAATAATAGAAAATCATCAGTTACTTGATAGATGATTACTTGTGAATTAAATATAATTTAATTCACTTGATCTCTCACTATCTCATCACTTTTTTAGAACTAGTTAAATTGATTTTAACTCAACTAATTTGAGTTAACTGATTAAACACACACTACACTAGTGCATTAACTGCAACTCAACCCCCAAAATAATAGAATCACTCTACATGCCTCACCTTTGACCCTCAACTCGAAATTCTTGAGCTAACTAGGTATATCTCACTTAGTTAACTAATACAAGTTGTTATGAGATAAGACTAGAATTTATTGTCTAATTTATTTAAGGAAAAAATAAATTAGATACACATTTTCTTGCTGATTTTCAACACTCCCTCTCAACAAGAAATGGATTATCAGCTACCCTGATCTTGCCTCTGTGGTATTCAAATTTTCTCGTTGCAAGCGACTTCGTCAAGATATTTGCATCGTGATCCTCCTTGGGAATGTACTGCAACAATACAATGCACCTCTGAACACAATCTCTGAGATGGTGGTACCAAATGTCAATATGCTTGGACATGTCATGGAATACTGGATTAACCAAGATTTTTATGCAACTCTGGTTATCACAATGTATCACCGTCAAATCCATCTGATGACCAAACAAACCAAAAAGTATCTTCCTCATCTATATGGCCTCACATGCAACTTGACTAGCTGCCATGTACTCTGCCTCGGCTGAACTGAATGCAACTGATCTCTGCTTCCTGATGTACCAAGAAACTACTGCTGATCCTATGCTGAATTTTCCCCTTGATGTGTTCTTCTTGTCTGATGGACTTCATGTCTAATATACATAGGTGAAGCCTTGAAGCTTCACTCCCTCTTCCATTCTGTACCATAATCCATACTCTGTAGTGCCCCTAAGATATCTCAAAACATGCTTCCCCACCTTCCAAAAGAGCTTGGTAGGATTAACCATAGCTTGACTAAGTTGGTTAACTGTGTAGCATATGCCTGGTTGTGTGTTAACAAAATACCTAAGTGAAACCACAAGCTTCTTGTAAATAGTGGTCTCCACTACCTCACCTAAAGTAGCATCCTCCTTCCTCCAGTTTCCTGCAAGAGGAGTCTCCATGGGTTCACTGCCCTCCATGTGGAACTTCCTCAGAATCTCCTTGGCATACTTTCCCTGAGATATAAGTAGCTGCCCATCTCTTTTCCATATTTCCAAGCCAAGGAAATAGTGCAAGAGCCCCATGTCCTTAATCTCAAATTCTCTTACAAGATCCTCTTTGGAGGGTGTTATGAGCTAACCATCACCTGTCAGTATAATATCATCAACATAAAGTAAAATAATAAAAATCTTACCATCAAACACAATATGATATAGATTCGCATCTGCTTCACTCTTTGTGAAGCCCAACCCAGTGAAATAATTTTCGATCCTGGTGTACCAAACACAAGGTGCTTGCTTCATCCCATACAGTGCTCTCTTGAGTCTGCACACATGTGACTCCCTGTCAAAGGTCTCAAAACCTTCTGGCTGCTCAATGTACACTTGTTCCTCAATAAATCCATTGAGAAAGGTTTTATTTACATCCATATGATGTATCTACCACCCCATATGTGCTGAGAGTGCAAGGATGGATCTAATCGATGAGTACCTTGCAACCAGTGCAAAAATCTCCTCGTAGTCAATCCCCTCATCTCGTGAGAATCCTCTGGCCACAAATCTAGAATTGTATTTCTCCACACTCTCGTATGTTTCTTGCTTCACCTTGTAGATCCAACTGGATCCAACCACTGACTTCCCCACTACTCTTGGGACCACTTCCCATGCATTTATTCTAATAATGGAGTCATACTCCTCAACCATGGAATCAACCCATGTTGGCTGCTGCACTGCTTCCTCAAAAGAGGATGGTTATGTCACAATACACTCACTCATAAGAGCCATGTATCCAGTATACTTGTTTGGGGACTTTCTCTACCTGCGTTGTGATGTAGGTGCACCTGCATTCTCTATTGCATCTAGCATCAATCTTTCAACCTCTCTGGCGTGCTTCCTACCTGTAATATTCCTACTTAGCCTGAGCTAAGAGGAATATACATTTTTGTCTCATTTTCTATTGCATGAATAAATGAATAAAGGAGGACATGTAAAACTCCTGAAAAGAATGAATAAATCAATGCCCATATGAACAAGGATAAATCTGGGCCATGTAACCAAATCATTTGCAGGTGTGAAAGGGGTTTGAGCTATGAGACTGGGTCAACCTTGACCAAATCTATAGTGCTGTCTAGATACAATGTACCTCATGAAGGGACAACGCAATTCTAGATGGAGGCCCCTCATGTGAAAGGAGCTAACTCATCAAGGTGGTTCAAGGTTTGCCAAGGCTTTCATCTTATAAAAGTAAGGGGAAGGCAACAAGAGAAGGTTGTTGATTGTGCATATTTTCGGAGTATCTTGTCTGTTTAGACAAATACCATTCTCTGCTGTTTAGATGAGAATAGTGCTGCTTAGCACTTGGGATTGACTATGCAGGTATTCCACCTCTTCCATTAAGGATTTCTTGGAGGAGTCTTGCTTATTTCATCCACTATTAGGCACTTTTCCAAGCTCCACTTCCAACTGCAACGCAGATCCAGTGAGGGTTTGGTTGCTTTTGTAAGATGCAGCAAGTGGAGTTTAGATCTAGTCAGATCTAGACCATATTAGTGCCTCTTCTCAGTGAGTGAGTCTTTTATCCTCCTGGAAGAGTGCATTGGTTGATTGAGCTTCAAATTTTTATCTTGGCATCAGGCCAACTCAGTTATTGAAGCTACAACACAATTTCCCTTCAGGGACTGCGTTATTTTCAGTGGAGGTTTTGCGGTGTGTTTTGATCCCCTTTTTGATGAGAGATCTTTGGTGCTGGGCTTTGCCTTTCACTTTGGTGATCCATTGATTAGCTTGTTGATCCATGTTATTTATAGATCTGATATATTTATAATGTAAAATAATCTTCAGAAATTTCTGAATAATATTGCAGATCTGCTACTTTAAACTCAGATCTACTCTTTGTAATTCATGATTTGATCAAAACCGCAAGGGGATCTTGTAATAGAGCCTTTCTAGTGTACAGATCTGAAATGGATCTGATATTTTGTACACATATCTGCTCTAGATCTGAAGTGTAACATTCAGCTACTGAAACTCCATTAAATAATGCTTTTAAGCCATTTTTCAGTATATACATGTGTTGCAGCCTTCTTTTCTGAAGATTTCTTTCTCTCTTGTCTTCTATATTCTGTTGTATAATGTAAGAGCTTCAACGTAAATATGATTTGTTGCTTTATATTTAAAATTTTATCTTATTTTATGGCCTCCTACTCATGCTTTCCAAAACTACATTATTTCTGAAGCAGTTTGTGTACATAGCTACAGCCCCTCTCTTTGTGGGTTTTCCAGCTAGACTAGGTGGTGGGAGATCTATTTACCACACCTAGTTTGATTTTTTTTTTCTCTCCTTTTGGATCTAGACCCTAGATCTACTGATATAAGGGATCCAGGAACTGCAAACTTATTTCTGTGCATAGATATCCCAGAAGTGCGTTATTTCAGCAGGCATTGTTGTGCAGTCCCTTTTTGGGATATTACAGTGGTATTAGAGCTCCTTTCTTGGCACAATCTTTTCTTTCATTGAAGGACCATAGCCATGTTGCAGTCAGAAGAAGATGACCCTCTTACTAAGAGGGAGAAGAGGTATCAGAATAGAAGCCGCAAGAAATTTGATTACACCACTAAGGATCAAGACAAGGGTAAAGCCCCTGAAACTGGAAGTGATAAAGAAGGAGAAGAGTTTGCAAGAAATATTTTGGTAGCCATGCAAGATCTTGATAAAGATATAAAAGAGATGATAATGGACAGGATGAAGGAATCTCCTGGGAGATTTCATCCTAGGGAAAGCTCTGGCATGTCTCACCACTGGAATGGTCAACCAGTGAACCAACCACAATCTCCACAAGCTCCACAATGCTCTACTATGCCTAAATTTTATGCTGTGGAGAATGAAGGGCCACAAGAGCAAGCATCCCTTGAAGAATACTTTGAGGTATATGAATATCAGAATCAGAGGTTCAAGGCCCACTTGAGTTTTCAAGAGTTTTGTCACCTCAAGGACAAAAGAAGACCAAGGCATCAGTATAGAGATGGTGGATTCTTTCAGAATCATGATAGGCATCACTCTATGGGCAGATTATTTTTTCCCAAGTTTGATGGGTCATCCACTAGTTCTACCAAGGCATGGGTAGAAAAGCTAGACATCTACTTTCTGTTGAACAAAGTCCCTGAGATTGAAGCCATCAAGATTGCAGCGCTGCACTTTGAAGGTGAAGGACACACTTGGTGGTTCCATGGGTTGTCTACATTGGGCCATGCCAATGCGACTGCCTATTCTGAATTCACTAGAAGATTGGTGGAGAGGTTTGAGAGAAAGGATCCAGAAGCACCTTTCATGAGCCTTGCAAAGTTAAAGCAATCAGGAAATGCAGAAACTTATATCTCTGAGTTTCTGAGATTATCTGTTATGGTTCCTGATCTATCTGCAGCAAGTAGGGTGTACATGTTCGTCGATGGCTTGGATGAACCTTTGCATGAGTTGGTCAAATCTACCAAGCCCATCACTTTGCATGATGCGATTGATAGGGCTAGAGACCTCCAAGATGCCTTTCCAAAAGTAAAGGAAACTTTCCAGAGCAAGGCCCCTTACCTTTCTAAAGGGAAGGAAGAGAAAGCTGCTCCTTCCAAGGAGAGCTCATTCAAGAAGCCTCTTGATATTGAAGTCAAGAGGGAGCTGAGAAATAAGAGACCATGTTTCACTTGCCAAAAGTCACGGGCATCGGGACATAGATGTGCTACTGGGAAAGCACACTACATAGAAGTCTTCTCAGATGTTGAGGAGGAAGAAGAAGATGATGAACCAAGAAGAGGTCACAACGCTAACAAGGTTGAGGGAGATCCAACACCATTTGGAGATGGGAATGGAGCCTTTGCTCCAATAGGAGGAACTCTTGCATCTTTGAGAGGAGTACCTAAGTACTTGACCTTAAGAGTACAAGGTTCAATCATGAATCAGAGGGTATCTATACTGATTGACAGTGGGGCAACCCACAACTTTATTGATGCTCATCTTGTGCAGAGGAGGGTAATCCCCACTGATACTTTTGAGGGATTCTCTATTTTGGTCCTAGGAGATAAGACAATGCAATGCATGCACTATGTCCCATCACTTTCAGTTACTATGGGATCCTACACTTTGGTGGATCACTTTTTTGTAGTTGACATACCAGAAACCAATATCATTTTGGGTGTCCAATGGTTGATTACATTAGGGAAAGTCACTATTGATTGGAAGGCTTTGAAAATGGAATGGGTGGACATGAAGAGTGGTAAACCTCAAATGATCCAAGACATGCATACTTACCCCTCACCTAGCACTTCCACCTAAACAATAGAGATGGATTTGCACAGTGGAATTAAGGATCTCAGAGTCCTTTCTCTTATGTTCATGAGGATTCTGCATGGGACATTCCTATCTAGTGGAAAACCACCTGGGAGGCCACCATATTCAAATTTTGTGGAGGAGACCTCACAAAGTGCTGCTCAAAACTTAGATCCAGGAGGGATTGGAGCAATGGAAGACCAAGTTACAACTCTGTGAGGCTTGGGACAACTCAAGAGTAAGGGGGATCTTCTCCCTTCACCACTATCACCCTCTTTCATTTCCATATCTGCGCTGTGGGAGGAGGAGAATGGGAGGATCAACCTTCCAACACACATCTTTGGCATGAGAAATGTTAGAGGAGATATTAGCAACATGACAGACACTCCAATGGATGTATCATCAGTGCTGTCATTGTTGAACAGTGTGGATCTGTACTGGAAATCTCAACTGCTTGTAGAGTATTCCAAAGATCTCCACACATGTATGATACTAGATGACATGCAGCAAGAAGAGGGCTATTTAGTCCAAGGGGGAGTCATCTATCATCATGGTAGGGTATTCTTGGCTATAGCTTCCAAGCTCAAGCAGAAGATACTACAAGGGGCACACAAATAATTCTTTGTCAGCCATATGTAGTCCATGAAGATCTATACCCAGATCATGAGGAGATTTGATTTGGAAGGCTTGAGAGAGGAACTACATCAGCATTTTCAAAAGTGCATGAGCTATGTGGAGTTGGGGCAGCCAATGGACTCTATGAAAGAGTCATTTCAGCCAGTTCTTCCTTCTTTTGAGAGAAGGGGAATACCCATGCACAACTCCATGTGTATGAGGAACTATGATGGTAAAGGATTTGATCATGCAAAGCAAGTTTTATTTTCTGATTTATCACAATATTTTACCATGTTTTTGCAGGCTATGACTCCTAAAGGGAGTGAGAGATCATGTGGATCTCATGGCTTTGGGTGGGCCAATAGAAATTTTGAACTTGGCCACTCCCTTGTTGTGCAAAGGGAGATTTATTTTCATGATGGGTGCTTCCTGAAGGCACCAAACATATATGACATCTTAAGATATGTTAAAATGACTCTTGCAGAAAATGTGTGGTAGGAATTCCACTTGCCACACCTTGATCTAATGCAGGCAGGAGATGCACTGCACTGGCATCACATGTGGGATTTTGACCCACCTCCTCAAGCTCAAATTTCTGTTTGCATATATGTAGTTTTTCTTTCATACTTGGATGACATAGTTGTACTATTTATGGGATTGTATGGAGGGAGGATGGGAAGTTTGTATGTACCACATGGAATGTAACTTCTCTATGTACCTCATGCTACATGTTTTAGAGAAGGAATTGCTCCAGCCATGTTTATTTCTGTTGATTTTTTCACTCCTTGTGGGATGGACTATGCACATCTTATGATAACCTTGGAGGAACAATTGATGATGGTTGGCTTGGTGAACACTTGGCTTATGAGGAGGACTTGATCTTTGATGGTGTCACCAATGGAGGAGGGGAAGTACTGAAACACTCACCCTATCAGTTTCTTGAGGACAAGCAACATTTTGGAGGGGAGGACTGTAATATTCCTACTTAGCCTGAGCTAAGAGGAATATACATTTTTGTCTCATTTTCTGTTGCATGAATAAATGAATAAATGAGGACATGTAAAACTCCTTAAAAGAATGAATAAATCAATGCCCATATGAACAAAGATAAATTTGGGCCATGTAAACAAATCATTTGCAGGTGTGAAAGGGGTTTGAGCTATGAGACTGGGTCAACCTTGACCAAATCTACAACGTTGTCTAGATACAATGTACCTCATGAAGGGACATTGTAGTTCTAGATGGAGGCCCCTCATGTGAAAGGAGCTAACTCATCAAGGTGGTTTAGGGTTTTCCAAGGCTTTCATCTTATAAAAGGAAGAGGAAGGCAACAAGAGAAGGTTGTTGATTGTGCATATTTTCTGAGTATCTTGTCTGTTTAGAAAAATACCATTTTCTGTTGTTTAGCTGAGAATAGTGCTGCTTAGCACTTGGGATTGCCTATGCAGGGATTCCACCTCTTCCATTAAGGATTTATTGGAGGAGTCTTGCTGATTTCATCCACTATCAGGCATTTTTCCAAGCTCTACTTCCAAATGCAACGCAGATCCAATGAGGGTTTGGTTGCTTTTGTAAGATGCAGCAAGTGGAGTTTAGATCTAGTCAGATCTAGACCATATTAGTGCCTCTTCTTAGTGAGTGAGTCTTTTATCCTCCTGTAAGAGTGCATTGGTTGATTGAGCTTCAGATTTGTATCTTGGCATCAGGCCAACTCAGTTATTCAAGCTACAATGCAGTTTCCCTTCAGGGACTGCGTTATTTTCAGTGGAGGTTTTGCAGGGTGTTTTGATCCCATTTTTTATGAGAGATCTCTGGTGTTGGGCTTTGCCTTTCACTTTGGTGATCCATGGATTAGATTGATAATCCATATTTTGTATAGATATGATCTATTTCTAATGTAAAATAATCATTAGAAATTTTTGAATAATATTGCAGATCTGCTACTTTAAACTCAGATCTACTCTTTGTAATGCATGATTTGATCAAAACCCAAAGGGGATCTTGTAGTAGAGCCTTTCTAGTGTACAGATCTGAAATGGATCTGATCTTTTGTACATAGATATACTCTAAATCTGAAGTGTAACATTCAGCTGCTACATCTCCATTAAATAATGTTGTTAAGCCATTTTGCAGTATATACATGTGTTGCAGCCTTCTTTTCTGAAGATTTCCTTCTCTCTTGTATTCTATATTTTGCTGTATAATGTAAGAGCTTCAATGTAAATCTGATTTGCTGCTGTATATTTAAAATTTGATCTTATTTGATGGCCTATTTCTCATGCTTTCCAAAACTGCTTTATTTCTGAAGCAGTTTGTGTACATAGCTACAAACCCTCTCTTAGGGGGTTTTCCAGCTAGACTAGGTGGTGGGAGATTTGTTTACCACACCTAGTTTGATTTTTTTTTGCTCTCCTTTTGGATCTAGACCCTAGATCTACTGATCTAAGGGATCTAGGAGCTTCAAAATAATTTCTATGCATAGATCTCCCAGAAGTGCATTATTTCAGCAAGCACTATTGTGCATTCCCTTTTTGGGATATTGCACTACCATTTCTAGTGGATGGATTTGCATGAGTGGTTTCTTCCACTCCGTGATCCTCTGCTCATGGATGATCCACATCTTGAGGTTCATCATTTGTAACTAAGAGTTCATATGCATGCAAGTCAAACTTCCTCTCAAGGGAAAATCACATGGCTTTCTCCTCATCAAATTTAACATCTCTCCTGACAACTGTCATCCTGTTAGCCAGAAAATACACCCGACAGTTGTGGGGAGAATAAATATACCCCACAAATATCCTGACTTATGCCGTTGGTTCTAGCTTCTTCCTGGAATCTTTGGTCACATGGAAATAGATAGATGAGCCAAAAATTTTAAAATATGAAACCTCTGATTTCTTACCTGAAAAATCCTCCTCTGGTGTACTCATGCTAGGTATCTGATGAGGACTACAATTCTGCAGAAATACCACTGTGTTGCATGCCTCTGCCCACAGATGAAATGGTAGGATATGATCATGTAACATAGCTTGTGCTGCTTCGAAAATTTTTCTGTTGTTCCTTTCTACAACCCCATTCTATTGTGGGTTATGAGGTGAAATTAATTTTCTTTGAATTCCTTCTTTGGCATAGAAGTTCTTGAATTCATTAGAGATATACTCACCACCATTGTCACTCCTTAGAGCCTTCACCTTATTCCTTTTCTATTTCTCTACCAGTGCTTTGAACTCACAAAACTTGGAGAACGTCTGATCTTTTTTCTGCAGAAAGAAGATCCAACACTTTCTAGAAAAATCATCAACAAAAATCACATAATACCTGTTCTTTGCTGTGGAAGCTATTGAGAATGGTACACACACGTCTAAGTGAAATCTATCAAGGATTGTCGCTGCTCGGTTCTCCTTCTCATGAAAGGTGGCCTTTGTATACTTCCCCATGGTACATCCCTTGCATGTGTCTATCTGCGCAAGTGTACCCTTTGGAAGACCTGTATAAATATTTTGCATGATCCTCAAAGCACTGTGGTGTAGATGACCCAACCTCCTATACCATAACTCACCGGTATCCCAACTCACCACCTCATTTGACTTGCTTCTAAATTTTGCACAACCATCTACATAAAGTTTGTATAGGTTATTCACATGAACCCCAATATTCTTTACTTGTCTTGTGGTTTTGTGACAAAGGAACGCCTTTCCTTCACTAAAAACCACATCACATCCAAGATCCTCCAACATAGCAATTAAAACTAAATTATTTTTCAAACCTGGTACATGCATGACATATTTTAATATGAAAGGCTAGCTATACCAATCCTAGTAGCGCTAAACCTCCCATCATCACCCATATTGATGTGCATATGAATATCCTTCTCCTCCAAGTTACTAAATATTTATTTTTTGCCAGTGATGTGGAAAGATGCTCCACTATCCAAGTACCACATAAATCCCATCACAATTGATACCATGCATGCTATGAGAGAGAATTCAAACTCAAACTATGAGGCCCAAGCTTCACCCACTCCAGCTCCCTAAGCCTTCTTGTTGTTCTTCTTCTTTTGTGGACAATTTGTGGCATAGTTTCCATGATCATGACAGTTGAAACATTTCACCTTTAACATGTCTCGCTTCTTTCCTTCTTTTCCGGTCTCAAATTTGGAATAAGAATTATTTCCTTTCCCCTTCTTTACCTTACCAACCAAGGCACAATTTTCCTCACCATTAGTCTTGGATGAGGATCCATCCCTGGTATTCTACCAAAACTCTTCTTGTACCAAATCAAACCACAAACACTCCCAGTCTGGTAACTTCTCTCTCCCATTCACAAAGTCTTGGTAACTATGCCAGCTCTTGGGAAGGCCTAGAAGTGCTAGGCTCACCAAGTCATCATCATCTACAGTAATCCAAATACTTCCAAGCTCATCTCGACATTGAGTGAACTTGGTCAAGTATTTATGGATTATGTCACCCTTTTCCATTTTTATTTTCCTAAGCTTTTCCTTGAGTGCCAATTTTTTGTGGTCACTGCTGCTTTGAAACAGATTTGTCAAGGCCTTCCACATAGCATATGGAGGTGCCTTGCCATGGAGACTTGAGACAATATGATCTCGAACTCCCTCTAATAATATCCTCCTCGCCTTTGCGACATTCTTCCTCCATGCTTCATGTTGCACAACATATGCCTAATTGGGTTCAGGAATATCAGTGTCAATGAACTCGTTAAACCCATTATCCTCCAATATTTCCTTCATCCTATCCTTCAATGCAATATAGTTCAAATTTCCCTCGAGTGCATATTCGAGTCTCAAGGTAGTGAAAGACATCTTGGTTAGCTATTAGCTCCAAAGAATGTATCTGCAAATTTGAATACTGTTAAAAAAAAACTCAATTTATTCTTCACTATTGTGATTCCTAGTGCTCCGATACCATGTATAAATTAAACCAATGGATTCAATCCGATCATTTAATTGTAATATTCCCATTTTAGCACACAACTAAATGGAATATTAAATTTTGTTTTTATCACCTAGAAGCTAAATAAATGGGTAAGGAATCCCATGCATATTAATAACATGAATAAAGTCCCTTGTAATGTGAAAGGGGATAGTCATAAGAGCTGGATTTCACACCCTTATGTGTGAAAGAGGATATTTTCATGGAGACAAGGTCAAGTTTGACCAAGTCAACAACGCTGGGATAGGAGGTGGAGAACACTTTGAGCGACAGTGCAGTATGAATGGGAAGAGGGTTATTTGGTGAAAGAAACCCTAATGAGTGGGACCCATGGAGAGAAGGCTTCCACTTTTTTAAAAGGAGGGCAAGGTATCCTTTTTTATTCATGTTATGTATTATTGATTTCTTGGTCTTTTCAGACTTTGTGCATTCTCTTGCTGTTTAGCAAAGTTGCAGTGCTACTTAGCACAAGGATTTCCTATTTAGGAATTCCTTCTCCTTTCAAGAGAGCCTCTTGAAGGAGCTTGCACTTCATTTCTCCACATCCAGGCTTGAGACCAAGCTACCTCCTTCAGCTACATCGCAGTTTCTGTTGAGAGCTAGGTTGTGTTGCAGGATGTTGCAGTGGAGGGTTGACAACACCAATTCCGGGGCTTATTTTTCAAAGGAGAAAGCTTTATTTCTTTTGGAACACCAGTGAGGAATATTATGGAGCTTATTTTAGATTTTTGCACTTGGCCAACACATTCCCTTTCACCTACAGCGCAGTCCCTTCTCTAGACTGCGTTATTTTCAATGTGCAATTGCAGTAAGGGCTTGCAGGATTATTGTAGGGTGAGATATTTAGTGATAGGATCAGCCTTTCACTTGAGAGATCCATTGGATGAGGTATATTCATCTGATGCAACATCTTCAGTCATCTCCATCCAGTTCTAGTTCTTGAGTTGCAACTGCTACCCTGCAACTTCGGCATTTCTACAGTTTTGCATATTTCAGCCAATCCTTCCAAGATTGACTTGAAATAGTCTTTTGGAGCTTAGATCTTCTCTCCCATTATTGTATGAGCAATATATATGCAGATATGTGATGTTTTTTATTTCCCGTAGCAGTGCTTTATCTATGACTGCACAGTTTTGATCCATAGACATTCTGCTATGTAGCAACATTCCACCTTTTGTACATGTATTCATGAGAGGCTCGTTTGCCTTGTTCATTTGAGTTGTATTGTACATGTTCATTGATAATTTACATAATAAAATGGCTCCATGGTTTCCATACATTTTGGTATGATTTTTTTCACTACTATTTCCAGTTTTTGTTTACATATTGTTGGATCTCCAATTTAGGAATACTATAACATATTCCTAACATTGTAGATTTTCCATATTTTGGGATATTACAGTGGTATCAAAGCATATTTTTGTCAGAGCATGTGGATCTCAACCACTATGCTATTCAGAATACAAGAAGAAGAAGAGACGAAGAAAAAGAAGACTCCATTCTTTGGAGAAAGAAAGGAGGAGAAACTTCCAAAGTTTCTGTCTCAAACTTTGCAAAACATTCATGTAGATCTCAAGAAGATGAGGGAGGAGATGTGTAAATAATATACAAGAGGGTTTAAATTTGAGTCAAACTCTAGATTTTTTTATAGGGAGTGTGAGAATGCAGCCACACCCTATGATTCATAGCGCAGTCACATGTCCAGTTTGGCCATGAGGGAGAGAGAAGAAGAAGGAATGCCTAAGAGGGTAACTCTTAGTGGTTTCTTGCATGAGTATGAATCTCAAACTTAGAAGTTTAGAGATCGTATCACTTTTATGGATTTTTGCAAGATCAAGGTGAGGAGGAGAAACCAACATAATTTGGGTATATTTCTTCATCTACCTTTGATGGTTCACCTACTTGTTCAGCTAGGAGTTGGGTGGAGGAGCTAGGCACCTTTTTGCAGCAGCATCAAATTTCTGAAGATGAAGCCATCAGAGTTAGCAGCGCTGCATTTTGGAGGCAAGGCCTATGCATGGTTGATATTGTAGTCTTTTACTTTAAATAATGCAAATACTTCTTCATATGCAAGGTTCCTTAAAACAATGGTGGAAAAGTTTGATAAGGAAATTTCTGAAACACATGTGGTAAAGCAAAACAAATCTAAACAAACAAAGACCTTACATGTGATGGAGGAAACCATAAAACAAAAACCACTTCAGAAAACCATGGAAGAGGCTAATAACTTGCATCATACTTTGCTGGAGGCAAGACCTTTATCTTGTATGTTGACACAAGAAGGCATGGAGATCCCTTTTTCAAAAGAGGATCCAATCATTGGGAGGTTGCCCATTCATGTTGAGGAGGCTAAAGGCAATAGCGCTGCCATTTCTAGAGTTGATCTAGCACCTCATGTAGAGGAAGGAGGAGCTCTTGCTCCAACTAGAGGTATTCTTGCATCTTTGCAAGGAAGTCCCCAGGATCTCATGTGTGGATATCAAGGCACAAATCATGTTTTACATGTGCCAAGGATGATGAGGTGTGGACCTAGGGAGATACAAGGAGGAGATAGGGAGGATGTCTAGCATCATGTGATGAGGATCACACACCCTTGTCCATTTCATGAGGTTGATACACCTAATAGGAAGACTGGATTGCGTAGTGATAGTAGGAACAAGTCTCTCCATTCATGTATGCAGTCTACTCTTAATGATGATGTCTCATTGCATGGAGACATTTCACCAAGGAGACCACCAGATCAGCAGGTGATGAGAGGTGCTTTACATTTTGAGGCACCATTCATTGATTTTAGAGGAGTGGAGACCTTGGGGAGGTCATTGTACAGCACTGAGAGTCTTGGGTACACTCAAGGAGGAGAGAGGAATTCTCTCAACATCATCTTTACCCACTGTCATTTCAGAATCTGCGCTGTGGCAGAAGCAGCAAGGGAAGGATAGCAGCCTTCCAACTTGCATCTTTGGCATGGGAGATGTCAAAGAGGAGGATGACCATATGATAGATGTTCTTCATGAGAGATCATCAGTGCTGTCACTATGGAGGATAGATCCATATTGGAACTCCCAGTTGTTGGTGGAGTATTCCAAGGATATTTTCACTTGCATGATATTGGATGACCAGTTGCATGAGGAGGGATATTCAGTCAGAGATGGGGTCATCTACTATCATGGTAGGATCTTCTTATCTGGAGCTTCCAAGCTCAAGGAGAAGTTACTACAAGCAGCTCATTAGGATTTCCTTTTCAGCCACACTTGTTCTATGAGAGCATACCACACCATCATGGAGGGGTATTCTTGGAAGGGTTTTGAGGAGGAGATATATCAGCATATGAGGAGATTCATGGATCATATGGATATGGAGGAGATACATAACTCTTTGGAGGAGTTAGCACAACCATCTCTTTTCTCTTTAAGGATGAGAGGAGACTCATCTATGAACCACTCCATTTATATGAGCAAGACATATGGTAAGGGTATTTTTGTTTTTCATAATAATTTTTATATATGTATGCATCTCTTAACCATATATGTGCAGGAATTTTCTCAAAGGAGGAATATTCTTCCTTCTAGATTTCATGGTATACTTAAGGCCACTATAGATGATCACTCCCTAGGAGGATTTGGGGAGGGGATTTATTGTCGAGAACATACTCACCTCGCACAATACATCACTCACTTTCTCCAAACACATGAGGGGAATGGGGCTACAAGCAAGTGGTTGAGAAACCACACTCTTTGTCATTCTCTATTGCAGTTGAGGGTCAAGCTGCGTTGGTTGCATTTGAGCGACCATTTTTCTTCTCCATTACTACATATGGCAGCAAGCATGATTCTCATTATGGTTCCCTTTATTGCTATTGTTATTTCTTTTCTTGGGAGCATGATTGGGAGAGAGACACATTGGGTGGATGTGTCCTTTGAGGGAGAAACTCCCCACACTTTTTGCACGACATGTTCCAAGGGGAGCATGGGAGATGGTATGGCCACCATAGAAAAACATCTATTTCCTTATGAGGTGAGCCATATGATTGATGTGATGCCATATGATGATGATTTCCAACTCACCATATATGGGGATATTTGGCCCAACATGATTCATAACGTTGGAAAGGAGATCTTTGAGGATCCAATCTTCTTCTTGCCACTTGAGGGCAACATTATTGCAGCCCAGGATTAGAAGACACTCTACACTCATCTTAAGTGGAGAGGAGGACAACGTGGGGTAGACTAATTTTTCTACCAAGATTATATTTTCAGCCCACCTACATTGGGTAGACTATTTTGTCTACCAAGATCAGATTTTCAGCCCACCTACATTGTAGGAACTCAAGGTGGAGGATGATTTGTATGAGTTGCCATGTTGGGAGGTAACTTATTTTGTATGGATGATTTCTTGGGGATGGGAGCTTCATATGGGGATGGTAGATCCCAATTCCTATCAGACCTCATGCCTCAAGAAGGCCCCTCAGTTTTATCTTTGCAGTTGCTTGAGGACAAGCAAAATTTGGGAGGGGAGGACTGTAATATTCCCATTTTAGAACACAGATAAATGGAATATTAAATTTTGTTTTTATCACCTAGCAGCTAAATAAATGGGTAAGGAAGCCCATGCATATTAAAAACATGAATAAATTCCCTCATAATGTGAAAGGGGATAGTCATAAGAGCTGGATTTCACACCCTTATGTGTGAAAGAGGACATTTGCATGGAGACAAGGTCAAGTTTGACCAAGTCAATAGTGCTGGGATAGGAGGTGGAGAACACTTTGAGAGACAGCGCAGTATGAATTTGAAGAGGGTTATTTGTTGGAGGAAACCCTAATGAGTGGGACCCATGGAGATAAGGCTTCCACTTGTTTAAAAGGAGGGCAAGTCAACCATTTTTATTCATGTTATGTATTATTGATTTCTTGGTTTGTTCAGAATTTGTGCATTCTCCTGCCATTTAGCAGAGTTGTAGTGCTGCTTAGCACAAGGATTTCCTGTTTAGGAATTCCTTCTCCTTTCAAGAGAGGCCTCTTGAAGGAGCTTGCACTTCATTTCTCCACATCTAGGCTTGAAGCCAAGCTACCTCCTTCAGCTACAACGTAGTTTCTGTTGAGAGTCAGGTTGTGTTGTAGGGTGTTGCAGTGGAGGGTTGACAACACAACTTTCAGGGCTTGTTTTTCAAAGGAGAAAGCTTTCTTTCCTTTGGAACACTATTGAGGAATATTCTGGAGCTTATTACATATTTTGGAACTTGGCCAACACATTCCCTTTCACCTACAGCACAGTCCTTTCTCTAGACTCCATTATTTTCAGTGTGCAATTGTAGTAAGGGCTTGCAGGATTATTGGAGGGTGAGATATTCAGTGATAGGATCAGCCTTTAACTTGAGAGATACATTGGAGGAGGTCTATTCATCTGATGCAGCATCTTCAGTCATCTCCATACAGTTCTAGTTCTTGAGTTGCAGCTGCTACCCTGCAACTCCGACATTTATGCAGTTTTGCATATTTCAGCTAATCCTTCTAGGATTGACTTGAAAAAGTCTTTGGGAGATTAGATCTTCTCTCCCATTATTGTATGAGAAATATATATGCAGATCTATGATTTTTTTTATTCCCTGTAGCAGTTCTCTATCTATGACTGCGCAGTTTTGATCCATAGACATTTTGCTATGTAGCAACATTCCACCTTTTGTACATGTATTCATGAGAGGCTTGTTTTCCTTGTTCATTTGAGTTGTATTGTACATGTTCGCTACTGATTTACATAATAAAATGGCTCCAAGGTTTCCATACATTTTGGTATGTTTTTATTCACTGCTATTTCCAGTTTGTGTTTACATATTGTTGGATCTCCAATTTAGGAATACTATAACATATTCCTAACATTGTAGATTTTCCCTATTTTGGGATATTATAGTAATGTACTAAAATAAGATACTGAATCCTTCTACAATATTTGTGGAATATAAATCATGATCTCTCAATCACATGCAAGTAAGAGAAATAAGTAAATGAATCTCACAACACAATATTTCTTGGGGAAAGCAACTGCTAAAAACCCCTCTATCTATATTGTATAATAACTAATAAGCCAAGGAATCATGAAACAATACAATGCATGTGTGCTCACAAGAACCTCATACACTCTACCAATCATCTCACACTGATCTAGGCAAAATTTAACAAATACATAGCCAATTTTCAGCCCACCTTTAGCCTTCCTTGCTCTCACAATACCTAGGAAAAGTAAATCCCTATTTAATGGGAATTCTAACCTTCCTTGACCGTGCAATCCATCATGGGGTTCCTGTGGCTTTATAACTGCACTTGGGTAGTTCGCTTATAATATAAATGATAGTTATCTTCCCTTTAACCTTTGTCTCAAATGGGTCTTCATCAGATTTGACATGCATGCAACTAATAATAGAAAATAATCAGTTACTTGATAGATCACTACTTGTGAATTAAATCTAATTTAATTCACTTGACCTCTTAGTAGCTCATCACTCAGTTATAACTAGTTAAACTGATTTTAACTCAATTAATTTGAGTTAACTAATTAAACTCACACTACACTAGTGCATTAACTACAACTGGACCCCAAAAATAATAGAATCACTCTACAAGCCTCACCTTTGACCCTCAACTCGAAATTATTGAGCCAAATAAGTCTATCTCACTTAGTTAACAAATACAAGTTGTTATGAGATAATATTACAATTTATTGTCTAATTTATTTAAGGGGAAAATAAATTAGACACACATTTTCTTGTTGATTTTCAACAATTCTTGAGGCCCGAGGCTCAAGTGTCTTCCCAGAAGTCCATGACGCTTTCAGGAATGAAATATATAAACGAAATAATGATGTAAATGAAATCACTAGAATAATTACTTGACCAGACCCCTATTAGCCATGGCAAATATTTAGTCAAACATGTCACAAATATGTAATCTACAGGTTTAAACAACATATATGATCATAGGGGTCTCATACTTATCTTAGAATCACTAAGAAGCATTGTTGCCTCATCATATTAACTGCATTACCATCTATTTGGTCACAGATACATCGTTCATTCATTTAAAATTCAAAAGATAATGAGATCCATACATCATTATTGATATAAAACACATTCATAACCATCATATAAAAAATAGAAATGACAAGCATAGAAAAACCATATAAGCCACATAATAAAAAATATATTTACCCATTAATACAAGAGGAAAATAGATCTTATTTACATAAGAAAAATAACCAAGTCTGGGACTTCCACACTCCACCCAAAAATAGACATGGCTGAGCCAAATCTCTCCTCAACCAGTCAACCTCGTGCCATATTCCAAGCATGAACATGGGGTCTCATAAAACTCATCAATGAAAACCAAAACAAGGCTTCACGAGCCCAAACTACCTCAACCCTCTTCCAGTGATTCCACCTCACAGTTGGACATCACTAAATGTCACCATATTGGTCTCTACCCAAGCTATCTAGGGCTCTAGAGTGTTTGTAACAACCATGGCTTCCAAGACTAGTAACTTAACCCACAACTGTCATCGAGCTTCCAAAGAGTTTTTCCAACCAGGGCTTCTAAGACTAGTAACTACACCCACCAAGGGCTTCTAGAGCGTTTGCCCAACCAAGGCTTCCAGGAACTATTAACTCAAACCACAACCAAAGGTACATGAAAACCAACCAGATGTAATATTCCTAATTAGCTTTTAGCTAGTTGGGATATTAGTTTTTTCTTTTGATAATAAGATAGGTGAATAAGTGGGTAGAGAGACCCATAAATCTCTTTAGTAAGAATAAAACCACTTCTCATGTGAATGTGGATCATTGTATCAGTTTTATAAAGCACATTGAGGTGTGAACAGGGGCTAAAGCATGTGGATAGGGTAAAAGTTGACCAAATCAACAACACTGTTATGGAGATAGTGGAGAGTTGATGGAGGATAGCGCAGTCATAGAGGAGGAGTGTATGCATGAGAGTAGCTTCTTTAATAAGTGGGGCCTGGTGTGAGAAATATCACCAAGAATATAAGGAAGGGGATGGCATCCATAGAGGGCATTCAGAATATTGATATTGTATGGTCTTTTAAGAATTTTTGCATGCTTCAACTGTTTAGCTAAGTCTGCTGTGTTGTTTAGCACAAGGGTGTTTCCGAGCGGAAATCCCACCCCCATCCTCGGGGGACTTTGAGTGCCTACTCAGAAGAGGTTTATTGAGCATCATTTCCACATTTCGGGATCAGGCCAAGCTTCAACCATCATCCACAACGTAGTCTCCTTAAGGATTGTGTTGTTTTGCAGGGAAATAGCAATGGAGGGTTGATAGACCCAATTTCTGAGCTTGTTTTCCAGTGAGGGGAGCAACCCTTCATCCAAGAGGCTAGTAAGGAAACTCCTTGAGCTTTATTCCACCATCCGGCATCAAGCCAAGCAGCAACATTCACCCATAGTGCAGTCTCCTTCAGAAACTACATTATTTTATTGAGCAGTTGTAATGGAGGGCTTAGTGCCCCAGTTTGTGAGATAGATTTCCAGTGAGGGGGAGCCTCCCTTCATCCGGGAGATCTATTGGAGGAGTATCAGCCATTTCCATATCAGATCATACACCTCCTATCAGTTGTCTAGTTTCAAATATTATTTAGCCCTAGGGATGCATTTGATCATTTTTGTATTGTGTGTATTTACGGAAACCCTTTCTGGTTTGTCTTGGAAATGTGTCTGGGAGCTTAGATCTCGATTCTTAGCACTTTTTGAGCATTATATCAGCATATTTATCTATTTCTATTTTCCATGCTGCAATTACACTCACTAGGACTGCACTTTCTTGTTTCTTAGACATTTTGTGTAGCAGTAACATTTCATATTTGGTTGTATTTGAGCATGGGAGGCTTGTCTTGCCTAGTTTGAGTGACTTTTTCCTCAATATATTGTACTCATTTGCTGTTGTTATACATAATAAAATGGTTTTATAATCTTCTCATGTTTGATGTATTGATATTTGCTAGAAATTCTAGTTTTATGTTAAATATTGTTGCTTTTCCTATTTTGGAATATTACAGTGGTATCAGAGCATGATCTCTTGCTCACCTTGTGGGAAATACATCTTATGACACCTGAAGAAGAAGAAGAGATCCATGGTGATGGAGGGCTTAAGTTTTGCCTCATTTCTTTATAGATCTATGGAGGACCTCTCCAAGGAGGTCAAACAAATGAGAAATGAAAGGAAAAAAGAGACCTCAAGAAGGTTTCAAAATGAGGAAAGCCCAAGCACTTCCTATCAGCAGCAGAAGAAACCAACAATGCATAGAGCTCCACAACAATATACTATGTCCAATTTATTTGAAGAGGAAGGTGAATGGCATGGAGATGCATGAGACTTAGATCATGAGACTCTAAGTGATTATCTTGTAGAGTACAAATCTCAATTAAGGGCTTTTAAGGAGAATCTAAATCTCTAGAAGTTTATCCAAATCAAAGAAGAACAAAGACCTGAAAACAGCAGTAGGAGAAAAAGACATAATAGATTCCTATTGTCTACATTTGATGGGTCATCCACAAGCACATAAAACGCTTGGAGGAAGATGTTATATGCATTCTTCCTACTACATCCAATAGCAGAAAGAGAATATTTTGATATTGCAGCGCTGCACCTTGAGGGTGAAGCCAAGGATTGGTGGTTAAACCATTTGAAACATGCAAGAGTGACTGCTTATGCAGATTTTACTCAAAGGCTGATAAAGAAGTTTGAAAGGAGAAAACCGGAGGCAATTCCCATTGAGACATTTATTGACATTGATGAGAAAGCACATGAGGAGACAAAGGAAGATGTCAGCACTATCACTCCGGAAGAGGAGCAACTTCCACCACCACTAGCTGTAGGAGTACTTGCATCAGGAGAAGGAAAACTTGCATCTTTGCAATATGGTCTTGATATCTTGACATTGGGAGTCCAATGCATGATTTAGGAGATGCATGAGGAAGAGGAGGCATATAATAGCGCTGGTGCAGTAGTAGAGGATCACCCATCACCATCACCA
The DNA here is from genome assembly GCA_034641835.2 of Pinus albicaulis. Lineage (NCBI taxonomy): Eukaryota > Viridiplantae > Streptophyta > Pinopsida > Pinales > Pinaceae > Pinus > Pinus albicaulis. The sequence continues at coordinate 1,294,812,661 of CM076579.1, forward strand.
GCAGTTGGAGAAGTCATTACACCGGTAGGAGTAACCCTTGCAGCTATACAAGATGTTCCCAAATATCAGCTTATCCAAGGTATGCTAAAATTTCCACCCCATATTATTTCAGCACATCAGATGAAGAGTTGTGGGGATAGGCTATCAGGGCAATTGCATGACCAAGGTTTAAAGCACATTTATGATTTGGAGTAGCAGACTATTATTGCGCAGAGGACCCTTGACTAGTTCAATGAGGAGATGCATATCCATCATGGTTTTTCATTATTGAGCTACACACAACACTTGAGGTTGGAGTGTATAGTTTTAGAGGATAGGATGAGCATAATCCTAACCAGCCCAATGCAGAAATTTGGGTTCAACATTGTATATGACCATGAGATAGTAGATGCACCATCATGGAGACTAGCAACGTTGTCACTCGGGAGTAGTGATGAGTTGGGGGCCCAACTATTATTGGAGAATTTTGATGACTGTTTCACTTATGAAGCATTGGATAGGCAGATGGTAGATGATAAAACTCTTAGGATGGATGGAAACTTCCATTATTATGATATACTCTTCTTGATGAGCACATAATAGCTCAAAGAGAAGCTTTTTCCTATAGCATATTTCGAACCTTATGAGTTCTACTCGGTCATTGGTGAGAGGCTCTCATGTAGAGATTTCTAGGAGGTTACACTTCAACATATCATGGAGTACAAATATAGTCATCATATTTGGGGGGAAGTTATTCTCCATTGGATGGATACCAAATTGGAGCATGATAGGAGTCACCCACAGTTGGATGGATGGGTGAGGATTATGAGCAAGGGGTTGGTGAGCCACTTGAAAATCTATGACACAAGGAATCAGGAGGCATGGCTGCATTGGCTACTCTTGAGAGAGTTTGTCCATCACATGAAATATCCTATATCCAATGGTGTGTTATTTTTTGGGCATGGCATGGCACTCACATTATGTGGTAGCAGATAGTTTGGATATATGGGACAATTTACATGTCAATCATCATGTCCTTACTCCATGGCTTGTATGATGATGATATGAGGAGGCAACAAGAGTCATTGTTTCTTTGGTTACTCTTGAGAGAGTATGGGATAACTCTTTCCCATACCTTTCATGATGTTTCAGGAGTAGATGGTGGCATAATCATGGTGTAAAGGGCATACCCCATAGACTTTGAGGATCAGAAGATACTTCCACATATGAAGGAGTCTTCCATATATAAAGAGTTGTTGGCACTCATGCATACTTTGGCCTCCATAAACTTCAATAATTTTCTAAGCATAAGAAATTGCAAGGGAGGCAAAAACAATGGGATAGCAACATTCCAGCATGTGACTTTGGAATTGAGCATGTCAAAGAGGGGAGCTATGAGATGATAGGTACCTTATCACAAAGGCTAGAAACATTGTCATTAAGGAGTATAGGTCCATATAGGGAGTCCCAACTATTTTTGGAGTATTCCAAGGATCACTTCACACATGAGGTGCTTGATGGGAAAGTAGAAGATGAGAGGTATAGAGTGGTGGATGGAGTTCTCTACTACCAGGATGGGATTCTATTTACAAGAGATTCCAAGCTCAAGAAGAAGGCTCTACATACATCACATGATTCATTCCTTCCTGGTCACCAAGGTCTCATGGAGACATATCAGACCATTATGGAGAGGTTCTCATGGGAGAGCTCACCTATGGACCTCATCACCAGTTTTCGAATAGTTCATGGTAAGGGTTGTATCTTTGTACTTATTGATCATCTAAAAAAGTATTTTCATTCTCTTTCCATTTATATACAATGCATTTCCCCACAAGAGGGCAAGCCTTTCTTTGGAATTCATGGTATTTTTAAGACCAACACCAGTGATGGAGATAACCATTTCTTGGATGGATTTGGGAAAGTATTGTTCTATTCTTGGTATGCTTAGTTGACCCACAACCATTTACTACTTCCAAGTAGATGAGCATACATGCACAACTAGGAAGTGGTTGGGAGACAAATTGCCACATTATGTTCAGAGGCAGCAGGTAGCAAAACTGTGTTGTTTCCACTTGGGGAACTATTGTCACCATCCAACATTTCATAGGACACTTAATGTACTTCTCAATTGGATTCTATATTGTGATGATGTTTTATTCACCATATGTGGGATGAATTGGGAAAGCAAGGTTCATAGAACCAAAGAGTGGATCTTTGAGAGTCCAGTTGCCTTCTGGCCTCTTGAGGGCAACATTATTGTAGCCCAAGGTCAACAACAGTTCTATACAATTGATAGATGGGGGAGAGAGATAGTGTGGGGTGAAAAACTTGGTCTATCATGTTTAGCCACACAACCCATCTACATTGTAGGAGCAAGGGATGGAAGAGTTTTTCTATGAGCTACCTAGGATGATCCATATTGTTTGGATGATAGCATGGGGATTTGAGTTTCTCATTGGGGTTAAGATCCCAAAATTTTTTCATCTATCATGCCTTAAGAATGCCTCTATACAACATGTAGTTTCCTCCCTACATATCCCACTTCTTCATGATGAGAGCCATTTTGTTTGATCACCAAAGGCTAACTCGCACACTTGGGAGGAGCAGCTAGGGGATAGATTGATTGGAGAACATCTGGTTCAGTGGAGTATTTTATCAGATGTGGATGCTATAAGAGAGGGATAGGATATTTTGCAGTATCTATCCTTGCAGTTGCTTATGGAAAAGAAACATTTGGGAGGGGAGGACTGTAAAATTCCTAATTAGCTTTAAGCTAGTTGGAATATTAATTTTTTATTTTGATAATAAGATAGGTGAATAAGTGGGTAGACAGACCCATAAATATCTTTAGTAGGAATAAAATCACTTCTCATGTGAATGTGGATCATTGTATCAGCTGTATAAAGGACCTTGAGGTGTGAACAGGGGCTAAAGCATGTGGAAAGGGTCAAAGTTGACCAAATCAACAACGATGTTATGGAGATAGTGGAGAGTTAATGGAGGACATCACAGTCATAGAGGAGGAGTGTATGAATGAGAGTATCTTCTTTAATAAGTGGGGCTTGGGGTGAGGAAGCTCACCAAGAATATATGGAAGAGGATGGAAGCCATAGAGGTCATTCAGAATATTGATATTGTACTGGTCTTTTATGACTTTTTGAACGCTTCAGTTGTTTAGCTAAGTCTGTTGTGTTGTTTAGCACAAAGGTGTTTCCGAGCGGAAATACCACCCTCATCCTCGGGGGACTTCGAGTGCCTACTCAGGAGAGGTTTATTGAGCATCATTTCCACGTTCTGACATCAGGCCAAGCTTCAGCCATCATCCATAGTGGAGTCTCCTTAAGGATTGTGTTGTTTTGTAGGGAAGTAGCAGTGGAGGGTTGATAGACCCAATTTCTGAGCTTGTTTTCCAGTGAGGGGAGAAAACCTTCATCCAGGAGGCTAGTGAGGAAATTCCTTGAGATTTATTCCACCATTTGGCATCATGAAAAGCAAGAACATTCACCCATAATGTAGTCTCCTTCAAAAACTATGTTGTTTTATTGAGAAGTTGCAGTGGAGGGCTTAGTGCCCTAGTTTGTGTGATAGATTTCCAGTGAGGGGGAGAATAGCTTCATTCGGGAGATCTATTGGATGAGTATCAACCATTTCTATATTATATCAGCCACCTCATATAATTTTTCCAGTTGTAGAGCTTATTCAGCCCTAGGGCTGCATTTCATCATTTTTGTATTGTGTGTATTTCCAGAAACCCTTTCTGGGTTGTCTTGGAAATGTGCATGGGATCTTAGATATCTATTCCTGGTACTTTTTGAGCATTATATCAGCAGATTTATCTATTTCTATTTTCCATGCTGTAGTTACACTCATAGGGACTGCACTTTCTTGTTTCTCCGACATTTTGTGTAGCAATAACATTTCATATTTGGGTGTATTTGAGCATGGGAGGCTTGTCTTGCCTAGTTTGAGTGACTTGTTCCTCAATATATTGTACTCATTTGCTTCTATTATACATAATAAAATGGATCTATGATATGATCATGTTTGATGTATTGATATTTTCTACAAATTCCAGTTTTATGTTCAATATTGATGCTTTTCTTGTTTTGGAATATTACACCAGAAAAAAAAAGTAAAACCCACAACATCATGACTAACCAGGAAATGGAAAGGCTATGGAAAACCAATTTCAATCCAAGAAATCCTCCATGCCAATGAAAAATCATGAAAAAGTAACCACATGCATATGCCATGCATGCCAAAACTAGTGAGGAAATAATACATGCAACTCGTTACCTATAAGAAAAACCTGCTGTAACTGTTGATCCCAATGTCCTCTTGCACTTTTCTACTCTTCCTTTTCCTTCTTGCTCCAAAACTCCAAGTATGCCACACTCTCCAAGATTTCTCCAAGAAACTCTAAGTGTCCAAGAGTATGAGAGAGAGCGAGAATAGAATGAGAGCTCCAAAACTGAACTGACAAAAGTCTGACTTTCAAAAGCCATGAACTGATCCTCATAAGCCTTTTTATTAACAAGACCTCTAATTTCTTCAATTTTCCATTATTTTCCTTCATATTCCTCCTCACATGAAACCTGTGACCTTTCACCTCCCTTTTCTCATAATTTCCATTATTTTCATAAATAAAATGCCAAAAAATGCCACTTTTCCTTTCCAAAGCCTTAGCCATTGCCTTTGCCAATTTCCATAGCCATAATATACCATATGAACACCCACGCTAGGATGTTTTTTTCCCAATATTCAGCTTGGAATGCATGTCCCATGAACTTGATTATTATTTTTCCTTTATTGACTTTTACATGGATTTTTGACGAGAGCTGTTACAAAGGTTGACTTTTGACTTTGAATTTTTGTTGTTGTTTGGTACAAACTTCAAACTATAATAAATTTTTCATACATACTCAGAATGGGATGCCATTTGCACTGTTGGAAATCTATTGATGAGATCTAAAACTTGGTCTTAGCTTCATAAAATTTTGAACAGTTTGATTTTTGAGGTTTCCTGGAACCACCTGGATCACAATGTGGGAGATAAATATTGTATAAAAGTATTATAAGAATAATTGAGAATAGGGAACAATGCGTAAAATAAATATTGACATTATAAATATAACTCAAAATATGACACATGCATAAGAGAGGTATTTCAGAAAAGAATTAAAAACAAACTAAAATATTTATTGAATCGATAATATCCAGTGGGACTATATATTTATTGAATTGATAATATCCCTTGAGACAAAATTATGAGAAAAACATGATTTTCTCCGAGTGAATTCACATATTTATAGTTCTTATGAGTGTCTTTCCACTGAGAGTTATCACCTTTTACATTTCAAAATTCCATGTGTAAATACCATGGTTTACAAAATCCATGGGTGAATACTGAATACCATGGGAAAATATTGTAAATTACAACACCATGGGTAAATATAATAATTATGATACCATGGATAAATACCATAGGTTACAAAATCCATGGGTTAATACCATTGGTGAGTATCATAATTACGATTGTAAAATTGAAATCATTATATTAGATTCTCACTTTAATATTATGATTTATTTTATTTATTATCATGCATTATCCATGGTTTTGACAACCATTTGTATTAAATAATTATTAATTGCGATAATTATTTCCACTTGGATCAATCCTCCCCCCTTAAGAATCAATGGTCCCCATTGCATAAAGTTCCTCTAGGGAAGCCTTTGTTAAATAGGAGCATAACTATGGGATTTTGGATGACCCAAAACCAAGTGTTGTTGAAGACAAGGGTTTTTCGTGGTTGACCCATAATCATGGGTGTTGTGCAGGAAATCCTTTCTACGAATAGAAACAATCCCTCTAGTCATATGGGAGGATCTAGCAACAAACGAGAAAAATTACATGCAATATATCCTAACTCATACTAGAAAATACGACATTTGTGGCATTGACGACACAAAGGGTGACACTTTAGGATACAATATTAGGAGTGTGACAAAATAATGTTTAACATATGCGCCCTAAAGCATGAACTCAGAATGGGAGGTAATCTCTGAAATTATTTACAAGTAAAGGCAAGGAATTAAGAAACCACCGCCAGGAGACCTTCAAATCAAACATAATACAATATATATGAGATATATGAATTATGTATTATTAAAGTGTAAGCATTTAATGATACATGGATACATGAAATGGATGCAACCATCCATATAGAAAGGATCATGTTTATAATCATGAATAATTAATAACTTCGTGCAGCCCATATTTATCAAATGAAACCCAAGGTCTTCATCATCATATCGATCCAACCAAAGTACAAATCTTACCATGTGAATAGATGGGTTGAATTCGAACATGGTAGAAACCACCTGATTATCGGTTGATGATGTAAACTGTTAATAGGTACGAGAGAAAACACCAATGATGACTATGGATCTCAAGGTACATCATCACAATCCACAAGTGTGAACAATGAAGCTGAATTCAAACACTTGTAGAATCATTTGATCGAAGGCAAATGATGTGAACCTATATTCAAATGACAAGAACCTGCCATTGAGGCATGCAAGCTCCAAGATACTGAAAGGGATTTTTTAGACCATATTCTTGGATAATGAGTTAGAGTCAACAAGAATTGATATGTTGAAGGAGGGCTATAATGTTTCCCACATCATCGACATGAAACATAGGTTTTTTCAAAGTTGGTAAGAGTGACTCAGGATTGATGCAGAGAAATTAAAATGGGGTATAAGAAGTTTGAATTTGCAGATAGGGAATTCTCTTGAACATATCAGTGACATGACTCCAAAATTTGGGAGCATTTGAATCAAAATAGGATCAAAGGTCGTGATGAAAAATTATATAATTGAATGAAAGGAAAATGTATTTCCCAAACCCAATAAGACAAGTGACAAAGTGAGGATGTCCCAAACCCGACACAAGATGCAGATAAGTTTCATGTTCAAGAACAACATGTTGCCTTTCATAGAAAATACATGATATATGTTTCCTTACATTCCCCCAAACTATTTATAGCAAGTAACTCTTTATTTTTAATATCAAGCTTGAAGAGGATACCATATGCATTTCATATAAGTTCATCCTTTGGATAAATCCATCCCACTATATTTAATGAGCCCTAAGAAGGAGTAAATAAATATCATTATGATGACAATTCCTTCATCATTTTAGTTTTATGAGACTGACTGAGGGGTAACTCGACATATTTTTCATGTTTAGGGAGTTTGAAAAAGAGGTGGAAAAGAAAACTCCAAATGTCCCTTTTTGTAAATAGTCTCTTGAATATGAAAAGGTAGAAAACAATACTCAAGAGAACCTCTTAGCCATGTTTGACTAAGGTATTCCTTTTTCGTAACTAGTCTATCTCAGTCCAGAAAAGTGTTAAGCTTATATTGAGTAGACGTCTTTTAATTTACTTTTATGAGTTGGAAGACACAATTACTCAAATCTTTTCATATTTCGAGAGTCAGAAAAGAGCTGAAAGATGACTCTAGGGGGGTTCCTTTTTTTGTTTATTTTTACGAGTTTGAAAAAATAATAAAATGAAACTCGTTAGTTCACCAAAATTAATTACCTTCACCAATCAGTAATAACCTATCATTGCACATGTGAAAAAGGTTACCTAGTTCGAGAAAAATATGCAAATATAGGTAAAAATATGCTCTAAATGGTAAAAATACTTAAAATTTTTTATATAAACTCCAAAAGTAAAAATAAAATTACTATTTTTCATTTGTGAATTTGGAGAGCACATTTTTCCCTAAATTCCCCTGACCTTTAGGCGAGGAGTGTGATCGATCTAGGGCACCATTCGACAAACCGTATGTCACAAGTAAGAGCCTTATCCTTCCTTTGCAATTTAATACTAATTTTAAGTGTTTTATCATATAGAATAGGTAGTTGGGGGGTGCTTGAAGAAAAATGGGGTCGTGGGTTGTAGGTTTTAACCCTCTACAGAAATCTTCTGCAAACGAATAGTTAAAAAAGAAAAGAAAATAGACAATAGCGAGAGCATAAAACATAAAATAGATATACACAAATATTTTTTCCCTAGTTCCCAAATCGGGACTACCAAATTGATTTTTCATTATCTTCCTTTTAGTGTTACAACACATATATACATGTCAAAGAATTCATAAACCCTAATCCATTAACCCTGGATTATAACATAACTGTAGTTCCCTTGATCGGATCTAAAAAATACCAGGGGTAGAAATCCATCATTCCCCAAAACCATGTGCAAACCCATGCACAAAACCATAGGTGGGTCCAACCACCTGTGGAGTACTAAAAAGGTATGCTTTTGATGATTATTTCAGTGGCTTTTTAGTAGAATTTGTAAACCTTTTTGCATCATGAATTTGGAAAATAATAAAGAATTATAACAAAACATGTGAGAATTGATATGCAAGACTTAACCGCTGATAATGGTTATTTTCTGTGCAGGAAAAGGAGAAAACGAGGAGTTTTCGTTCCAAAGGAAAGGACAAAGTCGAGATAACTGTTGTCCCTCTGAAGGAGAACCGAATGCAAACAAGGCTAAACAGATCAAAGCAAATCGGCCCGGAAAAGGAGGAGAAGACACCAGCTCGGCGCAAAAGAAAAGAAAAGACGAAGGATTAACAGTTTGGCGAATCCCTCAGGATCTTTGATCCTGAGGGATCGCTACTTTATTTATCTTATTACTTGGACATCTCCGCCGTCACCTTTATATAAAGGGACAGCACTGTTAGCTTAAGATATAGAATTTTTATGTAATTTTCTGTTAAACATCAGCTCTGATTATTGAGTCTCGTTGAGAACTGGTTCATTGTACTTTTGTCCGATGCATTAATATAAGCTTGGTGATTCTCTCATTTCTGCGTCTGGATTAACTTAAGGCGGTGTATCCTTGGAGGCTAAGGGCCCGGCCCCGGAGGACACTTGCTTCTGTATCACTACGATTTGATTTCTGCGTGGTTTGTTTATCGTTGTTATTTGGTAATCTGATATGCTTTATAAGTTGATATTACATGCTCTGTTAAGATTAAATCATTGAGGTTTTTACAGATAGAATCGTGTATTGACTCTGCATCAAGTTATTAATCCTTTCAGAGTTAATTGCATGTTATTAGTCTTAACTGAATATTCTTATTGTTCTGTTACAGAGCTTTTATACTGAACATTCATGTCATAGATTCGTTTGAAGTAGTGTTCTTCATGATTATTGGATTCAGAGATAATGCTGTTCTATTTGGGAGCACAGTCGTATCCCTGTTAATTAAGATTACTATTTCAACGTGTTGTGTGCGTATATGATTTACTAGAGCTGTTCCATAATTTATTAATAGTTATTGCTGTTCCATTAGTGTGTTTTGCTTGATTTGCCTTAAAAGTGAAAGATTGATTGATTGTGAAGAGTGCATTTGGGTTAATAGAGTAAGACTCTCGAGACTTAGTTGTTCGATTGCTGTTCCATTTTAGAATTACTGTTCCATTCCAGATTTGCTGTTCAATTCTTTATTTGCTGTTCCATTTACTCGCATTTGTTGTTTTGGTGTGAGAGATGATCTAAGGCTGTAGTGAGCTTTGGCATTCACTTTATAGCTCCCAGACCCATGGTCTATGCTCTAATTTCCTTTCCATCAGTTTCCCAAGGGATGGGTTATCGCCGCCGAACCCTTGACTGATAAGCTGCCTAGTTTTCTGAATGTGTGATTTATTCTTTTGAAGTAATTTAGTTACAGACAAGCATCCGTTTACTCTTGTATTTATTAAACACTGTACTACTAGCATTACTCTGACAAGTGATAGCCTCAGACTGAGACACTCTTTGGAATAACAAAACGCTCCCGGATTGACATATTAATGTGAGGTAATTAGAGGTGAAAGAGACCCTTTTTATAGCTCTACATTTTGGCACCGTTGCCGGGGAAAGAGTGTAGCCATTTGTCTTTTTCAGAGTAGTGTACGAGCCTGCTAGGGAGGAGTTGGATCCTAAAAACGGAAGGTAAGAACCTACGTGCGGAGCATGTAAAAACCCTGCTCCACTATCCGCTTTCCTAACATATTTGTTTTTGCTTTGTTTGAATAAAAGTTGGTAGTTCATTTTTGAGTGCATGACTAAGCAGAAAAGACCAGAAAAGAATATCAAACCCCCATCCAAGCCTGAAAAAGCTAAGGGGCCGGTGACCCTTGGCCGAACGACCTTCACAGACGAAATCTATAAGAAAACAGAATCTCAGCCATCAGTAGGCCTCAAGAAAAACATTTCTAAACCGCCTACTAGTTCCCTTCAGGCCACAGGATCACCATCTGTAGCCTGTGCTGAGGTGCATAGTCAAACTGAAGAGCAGGACTTTCAAGAAATCGAAAATTCTACTCCAGAACTATTGCAGGAAGGGAATTCTAGCAACTTTTGTGAAGGAGAAGGAGAAACAGGGGAAACCAAGGAACCAAAATCTCCTATTGGAACAAATCAGCCATTAGATAGCCCAGATAAGGGGAGTGCTGTGAAAATCATTGTTGAAGGAATCCAATCTCCTCAGACATCTGGTATTCTCATTATTCCAGATAAGGGGAGCACTATTAAAACGATCCCTGTCAAAACCATTCCCTCTCAACCTAGGAATACCCTCCTAGATATCCCAGAAGGTTATTGGCATATTTTCGATCCCATGGCTAAGAACCAGCCAAATGCTCAAACCTCTACATTACAATATCCCATAGTGGATTCTGCAGCAAATGCACCCATGAAAGCTATCCCTCTTCAGCATATCCCTACATTTCACGGTCTCACATCAGAAGATCCGGATGCATTTTTATTCGAATTCAATGTGTTATGCAGGGGGTATGATTACACCATCGATCCCTAGAAATTGAAATTATTCCCCTCTACATTAAAAGGGGCTACTTTAAGATGGTTTATGGGACTAGGTGGCGGGGTTATCAACAATTGGGATCAAATGAAAGAATCCTTCTTAAAAAAATATCAGGATTATTGTAGGTCTATAGAATTAAAAGACGAAATATTTCAAATGACAGCCAGACCGAATGAAACACTGGAGGAGTATGTGGAACGTTTTCAGTACAATCTACAAAGATCTCCTTATGCATCGCTACCTTTACCTGATAATGTGTTAAAAACTGCATTAATAAGGGGCATGAAGGAACAATGGATTGAAACATTAAACATCATGGGAAAAGGGGATATTTATCATGAGAATTTTGCTGACATCATTGATTTATGTATCAGGAGTTCGAGAGGCAGCACAAGAATAAAACCGACAGAATATGATCGGTTTGCAAGAGATAACAAAGTATCAACAGAAGGAGTAACACGTGCAGAAATTGGAAATTTATTAGAAAATTTTAAAACCGATATTCTGGGGACACTAACTACACAACTTGATATTGTGCAGGCTAAACAGAAGCAGATGGAGGCAGAACAGAATTTGGCAATCTTCTGTCCCCGATGCAGAAAAAAACATAGCCACAAGGAATGTCCACTGGATAAAGTCCAAACGTGCGCCATCTGTACAAAAGATCACCTTACGGAGAGCTGCCCCTCACTTCCTGGATTGAAAGCGGGATATAAGGAAGCAGAAGAAGAACCAGAATCGGTGAACTCGATCAACCAGCGTCGCCAGTGGCAGCCGAGACAATCTGGTATGTTTCCGGACTCAACCTCTTTTTTTCAACCCCCACAGTATAATGCTCAACAATATGGTATGTGGAAAAATCAATCTCAACCCCCATTTTCAAACTGGTCACCACAATCGTTTCCTTCTTCAAATCCATGGCTGAATCAAACAAGCCAATCTGGTTGGCCGAATTTTCCTTACACTCCACCATATTGGAAAAATGGCCCATATCCTTCACAATGGACTCCCCTACTTCACAAAGTTCACCCTGGCAGACAAGCTGGCAAAGACCGATGTACCAGCCAGCTAGAACTATTCCGCTCCCTCAACCTACTCTGCCAGCCTTACAACAAAATCCCCAGTCTAACCTGAGACCGCAACTCCCAGCCCAACCCGATCCCAATCCAAATAACAGACAGGTCCAATCTATCCAAATCATAGAATCACCAGAAATAGGACCCGACCTAAGGGAGTGCAATGATCTTCAGTTAAGATCTGGACGCATAATTGAAACTGAGGGAGATAAAACAGTTCATATTGAAGATCAGTTACCAAGAGAACATCAGCTGCAACAAGAGGATGTAAATAAGCAGCAGACTCATAATCAAGCAACCACATCCTCTCCTCCGTTCCCAGAACGATTAGTCATACCTCGACCCATACAATATCCCGACTTTGACATTCTGGGAGAATTACAAAATCTGTACATAAAAATTCCATTCCTCCAAGCCATTCAAGACATTCCTATATACGCAAAAACTATCAAAGAGTTGTGCATAAAGAAACCAAGGAGGAATATAACAAATAATCCAAGAGTCCAAGTAGTCGGTACTTTATCTGACCTATTATCCGGGAGAGAAACACCCATTAAATATGAAGACCCAGGGAATCCAATTATAACTGTTCAAATTTATGGTCAAACCCTGTCTAATGCCTTAGTTGATCTAGGAGCTGCAATTAATATTTTAACAACCACTACTTGCCAAAAGCTCGGCATTACATCAGTAGAACCCACCTCTACTTTGTTAGAATTGGCTGACCGATCTGTGGTTAGACCAAAGGGTATTCTACAGGATGTCATGGTCTCTGTTGATTCCTGGGAGTATCCAATCGATTTCCTGATAATTAATCCAAAAACCCGACTTGATGGACACCCGCTAATTTTAGGTAGACCTTGGCTTGCCACTGCCGACGCCTACATTGGCTGCCGGCAGGGAAATATGACCATAACCAGAGGACCGAAAAGCAAAAATTTAGTTCTATATCCTCCAGTGCAACCAAGTGTCACAATAATCAAAACTAATAAGCACCCTGTCTCATACCTTACTGATAACATCAGATCTCCATTAACTATACAAGAGGCACTTGATTTTAAAGACCAAACAGAAGATGATGCCATTAATAATTTCATTAGTCAAACTGAACCTCGCACATAGTGTCACATGATAGAAGCAGCATTTGATAATGAATTAGAGGAAGATCCTCTGAAAGATACGCATGACCAAACGATACCTATTACTTCTGTTGCAAATAGTAAAACTGTGGAAATTGCACCGGGAAAAACTTTAAACATCAATGCTAATCTCACACCTGAACAAGAAACTAAGCTCATCCATATGTTAACGAAATATCAAGAAGCATTTGCATGGGATTACCCTGATATGAAAGGAATCGATCCCCAGTTATGTACACACCACATTTATATAGAAAAATATGCCAGACCTGTTCGTCAGCCGCAAAGGAGACTTAATCCTCATCTAAAGGATGTGGTAAAAGCTGAACCACAGAAACTTTTAGATGTCAATTTTATCTATCCTATTTCTGATAGTAAATGGGTCTCTCCGCTTGTGGTGGTACCAAAAAAGAATGGAAAATGGAGAATCTGTGTGGATTATAGGAAACTAAATAAGGCAACACAAAAAGATCATTTTCCTCTCCCATTCATAGACCAAGTATTAGATACTTTAGCAGGAAAGAAATTCTTTTCTTTCCTGGATGGCTTCAGTGGATACAATCAGATTCAGATTGCCCCTGAAGACCAGGATAAAACTACTTTTACTTGTCCCCGGGGAACATTTGCCTATCGAGTTCTACCTTTTGGCCTATGTAATGCTCCTGCCACATTCCAAAGGGCTATCCTTAGCATTTTTGCAGATTTAATAAATGATGGACTTGAAGTTTACATGGATGACTTTACACCATATGGAGATGATTTTGATCAAGCACTAGACACCCTAGAAAAGTCCTACAACGCTGCATTACTACCAGGCTTTGCTTAAGCCACGAAAAATGTTTCATGATGATGACTGAAGGACTTATCCTAGGACATTATGTTTCAGTAGCCGGCATTCAGGTAGACCCGGCCAAAATCCAAATACTTTTGCTCATTCCCACTCCTACTACTCAAACAGAGGTACGCAGCTTTCTTGGATTTTCTGGTTATTATAGACGATTTATAGAACATTATTCGCACATTGCTACTCCTTTATATGCACTAACTGGTAACGTTGATTTTCTTTGGACAAAAAAATGTGACCGTGCTTTCGAGGATCTAAAGAAGCTCGTATCCACAGCCCCAGTCCTTCGAGGACCAAACTGGGACCTACCGTTCCAGATATCATCTGATGCCTCAGATACAGCTATTGGCACAGTCCTTGGGCAGGAAGAGGATAAAAAACCATATGCTATCTATTACATCAGCAAAAATTTATCCCCTGCTGAATTAAATTACATTGTTACTGAAAAAGAATTCCTAGCTGTAATACATGCTGTCAATAAGTTTAGACATTATATTACAGGCTATCATGTTATCTTGTATACAGACCATTCTGCCATAAAATATTTAGCAAATAAGCCTGTCACAAATGCCAGAGTAACGAGATGGTTGATTTTATTGCAGGAATTCGATATCACAATCAAGGATCGGCCTGGCAAAGAAAACCCTGTAGCCGATTTTCTTTCAAGAATACCAAAACCAAACGATGCAGCAGCAGTTGAAGATCAATTTCCGGATGAGCACCTGTTTGTTATTGCCGTTCAAACACCCTGGTATGCTGATGTTGCCAACTACCTCGTAGTAGGTAAACTACCAAAACATTTAACCCCTAACGAGCGCAAGCAGATTGTTCAGAAGAGTGCTCGATTCTCGTGGATTGGGGGCTATTTGTTTCACACAGGAGCAGACATGCATATCAGGCGATGTGTTCGAGAGGATGAAATCTTTGACATCCTAAAAGCCTGTCACGATGGACCATGTGGTGGACACTTCGCTGAGCGAAGAACTGGACACAAAGTATTGCAGACAGGATATTACTGGCCTACGATTTTTAAAGATGCAAAGAAATTTGTCCAAGCCTGTGATAGCTGCCAGCGAGCAGGACGACCCGGTCAAGCTGATGAGATGCCTCTGAAACCATAGTTAGTCATCGAACCATTCGAGCGATGGGCTCTTGATTTCGTTGGACCCATCAACCCCTCGTCAAATCAGAAAACATATATCTTGGTGGCAACAGAATATGTCACCAAATGGGTTGAGGCGGAAGCATTGCCAAGAGCCACAGAGGACTCTGTCATACAGTTACTGTTCCATCTATTTGTACGTTATGGCCTTCCCAGGGAAATAATTACAGATGGAGGACCACAATTTGCTGGGCATAAATTAGCTGCAACACTCAACAATTATCACGTCCAGCATAAAATCACTACTCCATATCACCCACAGGTGAATGGGCAGGTAGAAAGTAGCAATAAGATAATAGAATCAATCCTAACAAAAACCATTGCGTCACATAGGCGTGATTGGGCTACCCGACTACCTGAAGCACTCTGGGCCTATAGAACCAAATGGAGGAGCACCACCGGTTACTCACCTTATCAATTAGTGTTTGGAAAACAACCCATTTTTCCCATAGAATTCGAAATCCAAACATTACGGACAGCACAGGAAGTTGGCCTAGATCTAAGCGAGGCACAACTCAATCGACTACAGCAGATCAATGAATTAGACGAAATTAGGCTCTCTGCACTACAAAATACAACATTGATTCAACAGCAGCGAGCTAAATGGCATGATGCGCTCATCAAGAACAAAGTCTTCCACGAGGGAGACTGGGCTCTGTTATACGACTCTCGGTTTCAGGACTTCCCTGGAAAACTTCAAACTCGATGGTTGGGACCATACGAAATCCAAAAGGTGCATGACAACGGAACCCTTACTCTAATTACCATTGACGGTTCTGGATATGCATTCAAAGTAAATGGCCACCGAGTTCGTCTCTATCGCAAACCACTCACTCGGGAATCCTTCTGCCAGCAGCTACGACGAGACACTGATATGGAGATTTTAGGGGAGGAAGAGAAATCTTCCTCACCTGTAATTCATTAAGGAATTCATTTCTTTTTACAATTTGTACATAAGTTCTTGTCTTTGAGTCGTTCTTGTACATATGTTTGAATTAAATGTTTTCTTGTCATTTTTTTGCTGTTCCTTTTCTTTCTCAAAGTTTCGATTTTTGCCGTTCTAAAAAATGGCATTTGCGTGTTTTTTATGCTGTTGGCTTTGCTTGTTTTGCTGTTCCTTTTCCAAAGGAACCGCATTCTGGATCTCTGCTGTTCCTTTTCCAAAGGAACGGCATTTTTACGTCTTTTGCTGTTCCTTTTCCAAAGGAACAGCATTTTTGGTTACCACTGTTCCTTTTTTTTTCAAAAAAACAGCATTCTTTTGTTGTTGTTGTTCCTTTTTCAAAGGAACGGCATTTTGAGTGTTTTTATAGTATTTTTATTTTTGCTGTTCCTTTTTCAAAGGAACGGAATTTTCATTTTTGCTGTTCCTTTTTCTATCATCCGTCGTTGTTTCTTTTTCCAAAGGAACACCACTAGCATACTTTTGCTCTCCTTGTGAAACAGCTTATTCCTTTTGCTGATCTAAATTGAGGATGCTTCTTGCCCGTATTCTTTCAAGTCTTTAAGATACAGCTATGTACTTGTGAAATGAATATAAAATCACAACATACCGAAATCCGCAAACCATAAATCGCTATATCTATAAGGCTCTGCATTAGTAAGAGGACAAAAGGAAGGACATACTTATTTCTTATCTTTTGTTGTCATTGTTTTACTAATTTTGCCCTGATTGGTTATCTTTATCATGCTGATCCATTTAACCCTCTTTGATTATTATTTAGGAATAAGAGCAAAGGGCTTATATCTTCCTATTGAGATGATAAGACTTCTTCCACCATTCCTACTCTTAAGGAGTGTTCAACCACCCTTTGTGTATAAATAAGGAAAAGTACTCTATGAAAAAGAAAAAATATCTGAACATGACATGTGAGATGTCAAATGCAGGATAGGGGGTCTCATCAAGAGCCAACCTACCATGATCATGAGGATGGAAGTGAAGTGGCATTCCCATTATGGCCACCACACCAGGGATATGGTCCAAAAGGTATATCAAATAAACGAACCTTGGAACAGGAGGTCTCATCACGAGCCGGCCTGCCCACGTTTCGCTCCTTCCCCGTGAATGGCATTATGGTTAACTGGTCACCAAGCCAGCATAATGGTCTACATTTTGACATAACAACATTCCTAAGTATACACAAAGGATCATGGTTCCGAGGGTGAAAAAAAACAACTTTGCCAAGGTTATGGACACCTGTCGGCAGCAGAGCACTGTTAATGGTATTGAAGTCACCTTGGTGACACCAATGGGTAAGATACTAATACTCTTTTGTTTCTTATATCCTAGGAACTAATCATATATTATTTCCCGATTTATACATCGCATGAACATTTATCATCACCAATCATGGCAAAGGAAGTGACCATGACCACTTGAGATTTGGCAAGTACGATAGACGTCCTACCCACCAGCCTCATATCATAACACAACAGCCTCTTACATAATACGCGATCAACTCTCCGCCTCGATTTCGGTAATTCGTTGTCCTTCTAAACATGGCATAATTCCATATGCTGTTCCTTTCTGACTCGGTTGCAGATCGGGTGCTGCTCCTTTATTTGCCGGCTGGGACAGCCTATCACATTGCGGGGGGGGAGGAGGTTAACCTCATTATTCCCTGAATTACGTGTCATCTCACCATTCAGGAAAGATAGTGTACGACGGTATGGCATGGTTTAACGGCATGGCATTTCTATTTTTACACAAGTTGCTGTTCATAATCCATTTCTGTTGCATTGTTGCATACTCTGTGTTGTTTTTTTTCTCGAAATCTTGCGATTATCACCCTCTCTGTGTTTCAAACAGCACAAGTAGTTGCTGTTCCATTGAGAATCCACAGTGAAACCATGGGAGGAAGGGTAATTCGAAGCGAACCTCAGAAGTTGACAATCTCCGCTGCTGCCCGAGAGATCCTGGAAAGAGCAGGATGGTTGAATTATCTCAGTCGCCTGCAGGAGTCTAATGAAACAGTAGCGATGGAATTTTTGCAGAACCTGCAGGATGATCACTCCACAGTAAGGGGGAAGCGGATAGCGGTCACCGACGATATAATTGCAGAAGTTTTGGGACTACCAGCCACTGGACCAGTATGGACATTAAAGAAGGAAAGATTACAGAAGATCATGGAAATTTTCCAGGACGAAGGTCAGAGCTTGACAATTAAGGGGAAGGGCATTCTGCCAGCAACGCTAGGAGAACCCTGGACGGAATTAGCAAGGACAATGCAGAACTACATCACCTGCGAGGGGAGGAAAGACGTGGTAAGACCACGACATCTTAAACTCTTAGCTGTTTTAAAGCAGAAATGCTCTGTAAATCTACCTGCACTTCTGAATTCATTACTGCATGATGCTGCATGAAGCATAAAAAAGGCACAGCATGTAGAGTTAGTCGTCAGTCACCATGGGTTAATATGATTAATAGTTAGTCATAGTCTCACCCAGCAGCAGAGCAGCTGGGAAGAGCTGATTGTAATGATTAAGGGGGGATTGGCAGCACCATCCCCAAAACGTAAACATTCTACAAGCACACCAGAACGTCTGGCAAAACGCAGAGAATTAGTAAAACAAAAACATGTTGTTAGTGCATCAGAATGACCAGAGATACACCAGGAATCGGCAAAGCGCAAGCATGCCATCGATCCACCCGAATAGCCAGAGGAGCCCAGAAAATCAGCCCGGTTAGCTCGGATGCGAGGAAGGCTAGAGAAGCCTAGAAAAACAGCCCGGTTACCTAGGATGCGAGGAAGGATAGAGAAGCCCAGAAAATCAGCCCGGTTAGCTCGGATGCGAGGAAGGCTGGAAAAGCTCCAGGAAAGCACCAGCCAACCAGTGGTAATTGAGGACGAGCAATCCGAAGAGGAAAAAGAGGAAGCAGCTGAGAATTCGGAAACAGAAATAGAAGCAGAAGCTGAACAGGAGGAGGAAATGGGACAGCAGGGAGGTAGCCCATTACAAGACCCAATGGGAGAAGATGAATTGGCCGCAGTCCTGGCCAATATGGGTAAGTATGGCCAACCTTCTAGTCCAGTAGACCTCCACGACAAACCCCAAGAAGAAAACGCATCTGAAAAATCACATGCAGTAGAGGCAGAAAAAGGAAATCTGCCTATTCATGATGAAGAGGAGATAAGAGATACTGAACGGGAACAATCTGTTCCCAAGACACCAGAGGAAATTCCAGAGGGAATAGGAGCAGAAAAAGCAGTTGCCCAGGAGGAGATAGAACCAGTCAAGGTTCCTACCCCAGAATAGCCAGAGCAGAACAGCGAGGAAGCACCCCAACAGAAAGATCCAGAAACTAGTCATGGTCCAAACCGCAGCAGACAGCCTGCTGTTCCTTCTAATGAAACGCTGGAAATTAAGAAATTTCGAATAGAACGACAGAAATTATTGAATACAATAACCCAGCTCAGACAGCAAATTAGAATTCTGAAAGCAAACCAGAGGGTAAGAAGGACCGGAGGGAAGAAAAAGAGGGCCAACAATCGCCCTGCTGTTCAAAACCCTACTGAAAATCCAGCTGCCGTTCCAAATGATGTTGAGGAACAGCAACAGACTGATATTCACGTTAAAATAGAAAGGGATGATATAAGGACCAGTGACAAGAAAATCCAGACAGAGGCACCACCCTCAGGGGTAATAAGGGTTCTGAACTCCAAACAGCATAATAAGAAAGTTCAGGTAAAACTCCCGGCCTCCACTGACCTATGGAAAAAATATTCGAAGACAAAAACCTTGCATAAGATGATGAAGCAAGCCCAGCAAGAAGCTGAACAACTTGGAGAGCAAACGGTCCCCCGAGAAAAATATGAAGAGTTACAGCAGCAACTAAGGGACGTCAATCAATCCAAAAGCCAGGCCTTTGAAGGGTGGCGAAAGGAACAAGAGGAAGTTGCACAGGTAACCCGTAGACTAGATACTGTTATCAAGCAGATGAATACCTTGTGTTATTTATACAATGAAGTTTTAGCATGTAGGGCCCTTGCTAAAAACTATGCTCTGTTTGTATTAGAACAATATTTACAATTAAAAATAAAATCTGTTAAAGCAGGCGCCCCTATACAAATCAACACTGTCAATGACTTTATAGACTGCTGTAAACATTATGGAGTGAAGGTCCAGAGATTGCTGTGTGAGCTTTATTTGCATGACCTTGTGCTAGATCAGGAGACTGAGTTGAACCCTGGCCCTTTTGTTGGAGACATCCAATTACAAGCATTCATTTCATTCGGGGTTAATCAGATTAAGTGGCTCAAAGCCTATAATACTTTCCAGAGTCAGGAATATGGCCTAGATTTACGGGTAAGGGCTGAGCCTAGGAACCCAGTGCAGTTGTGGAAAGCTCATAGAAACCTCATAAGGACTCCGGGTGTCATTGAAACGTTAGGACCCATGCATTAGGCACTCATTCGACAGAGTTTAGAATATTTTCTTTCCATCAAAGACCTTGCCATTGATGCAGCCAAATTTCGGTACCGACTCTCTAATCCAAACATCCAGCTCAGGGAACCATTTAAGTATGAGAATTTTGAATTAGCTGCCAGCTGTTTGAACCTCTATGGCGAGAGCATTTTGAAAGCAGGGCCATCCTGGTTAGGATATAGATTTCGCACTCCAATTATTTGGCACCCTGCACCCAGATACCAGGCCCTGTATGAGATGCCTGAGGGACAAACAGGTCAGTTCTTTGACTATCTAATCACTCATCATGGCTGTAGGCCTCCGCATGAGATTCCTTCTCCAGCATATTCTCTCACTGCCTTGCATGTCAACTACAATGTTTTCATGAGGACATGAAACAAGGTAAGTAGGGGGGTGTGTGGAGTACTAAAAAGGTATGCTTTTGATGATTATTTCAGTGGCTTTTTAGTAGAATTTGTAAACCTTTTTGCATCATGAATTTGGAAAATAATAAAGAATTATAACAAAACATGTGAGAATTGATATGTAAGAATTAACCGCTGATAATGGTTATTTTCTGTGCAGGAAAAGGAGAAAACGAGGAGTTGTCGTTCCAAAGGAAAGGACAAAGTCGAGATAACTGCTGTCCCTCTGAAGGAGAACCGAATGCAAACAAGGCTAAACAGATCAAAGCAAATCGGCCCGGAAAAGGAGGAGAAGACACCAGCTCGGTGCAAAAGAAAAGAAAAGATGAAGGATTAACAGTTTGGCGAATCCCTCAGGATCTTTGATCCTGAGGGATCGCTGCTTTATTTATCTTGTTACTTGGACATCTCCGCCATCACCTTTATATAAAGGGACAACACTGTTAGCTTGGGAAGATACTTTTTATGTAATTTTCTGTTAAAAATCAACTTTGATCATCGAGTCTCGTTGAGAACTGGTTCATTGTACTTTTGTCTTATGCATTAATATAAACTTGGTGATTATCTCATTTCTGCGTCTGGATTAACTTAAGGCGGTGTACCCTTGGAGGCTAAGGGCCCGGCCCCGGAGGACACTTGCTTTTGTATCACTACGATTTGATTTCTGCGTGGTTTGTTTATCGTTGTTATTTGGTAATCTGATATGCTTTATAAGTTGATATTACATGCTCTGTTAAGATTAAACCATTGAGGTTTTTACAGATAGAATCGTGTATTGACTCTGCATCAAGTTATTAATCCTTTCAGAGTTAATTGCATGTTATTAGTCTTAACCGAATATTCTTATTGTTCTGTTACAGAGCTTTTATATTGAACATTCATGTCATAGATTCGTTTGAAGTAGTGTTATTTATGATTATTGGATTCAGAGATAATGCTGTTCTATTTAGGAGCACAGTCGTATCCCTGTTAAATAAGATTACTATTTCAGCGTGTTGTGTGCGTATATGATTTACTAGAGCTGTTCCAGAATTTATCAATAGTTATTGCTGTTCCATTAGTGTGTTTTGCTTGATTTGCCTTAAAAGTGAAATATTGATTGATTGCGAAGAGTGCATTTGGGTTAATAGAGTAAGACTCTCGAGACTTAGTTGTTCGATTGCTGTTCCATTTTAGAATTATTGTTCCATTCTAGATTTGCTGTTCAAATTCTTTATTTGCTGTTCCATTTACTCGCATTTGTTGTTTTGGTGTGAGAGATGATTTAAGGTTGTAGTGAGCTTTGGCATTCACTGTCTAGCTCCCAGACCCGTGGTCTATGCTCTAATTTCCTTTACATCAGTTTCCCAAGGGATGGGTTATCGCTGCCGAACCCTTGACTGATAAGCTGCCTAGTTTTCTGAATGTGTGATTTATTCTTTTGAAGTAATTTAGTTATAGACAAGCATCCGTTTACTCTTGTATTTCTTAAACACTGTACTACTAGCATTACTCTGACAAGTGATAGCCTCAGACTGAGACACTCTTTGGAATAACAAAACGCTCCCGGATTGACATATTAATGTGAGGTAATTAGAGGTGAAAGAGACCCTTTTTATAGCTCTACACAACCTAAAATGGTGTCCAATTTTTTTTTCTCGGGGCGTTGCCCAAGACCCCGTGCAGGGGGCTACCCACCCCTTGCAAACCCCTTGATAGGAGGGGATGCCATCCCATCGCTGTGCTCGACGCAATGAACATGAAGGTGTTATTACTGCTCCCCGCTGCATCCAACACGTGCGACTTTTTGTGGAAAGAATATAACACACACCCAACATGGCTACCCAGTGCAGGATTTATCCATCGGGTCCACACTACCTGCCTTGAGTGAAAAATGGAAAGCATGATGGTAGCACATAAAAATTTGGAAATAGACACCCTAGCACAACCGAGCTAATTTTTTCAACAAACACACAAATTACTAGCTCTTTTGCAAATTTTCCTCCATGAAAGCTAATTAAATCATTGTTCAATGATGTTTTTTAGGATATTTATTGGAGAAAATGGCTATTAAGTGGAAAGAAAGAGGTCATGAAGAAAAATATCAAAGGGAATCACAGGACCTGAATTGCACAAGGTCTCTCAGTGAATGCAAATTGCTTAAGTTCTTCCATACTCTTGGGATTAGGCCCAAGTGGATTTACTACAATATTTGGTGGGCTGGTGGGATGTAGGCCATATTATGTTTGTGATAGGAGACCACGAACTGGATATAGAGGTGGTGGACATATATTTCATCACTAGCTTTTCCAGGAGACAATAACAAGTACAACTGTCAAGTGCTCTTGTAAGAGGGGAAAGCACATATATGCTAATTTCCAGGCATTGTTACCATGGTTCTCGCAAAAAAAAAAGTGGGAAGATAGATATCAAAGATGTTATAAATATTCCTTTGAGAATATTCCTCTACACTATAGTTCGAGTGGTCAGATTTTAAGCTCTCCATGAGGTGAGAAAATCCTACTTTTAGTATACATTGGATTGCCTCAATCCTACCATGTTAACTGGTGTGAAGGATTTCTAGTTAATATCAAAGACCAACACACCAAGTGCAGTACAAGTAAACTAAAACAATTCGACTACAAATCAATTTTGGTGGCATTCTTCCTAAAGCAGGTTCCATTGTTCATATATCAATAGGTAGAGGTAGGACCTCCTGCGCGCAAGAGATCCACATTTTTTGTGGTGGGGAGAGGTGATGCCTTGTCATGGAGGTGGGAAATAAATGTCCTTTCCACCAGCATTTTTTTCATGGCTACGTCAACAAATCATCATGGTACATGATTGGGCTTATGCTGGGAGTGATTTTTGAGCAGATCCCAATTTCCCACTGCCTCTTGGATCGCAGTGGAATGACTCAGGTAAAGGACTATTTTTTTTAAGTTTTAAAAAAAAAAAAAATTTTTTTTAATCATGTGAAATGAGGTTGAAACTTGTGATATTTTGTAGATGTGGGAGAAGATAGGCCTCCAAGTGTTTCTCCGATAGTGAGGAGGGTGATACGACAACTCGAGAATGCACCATATGTCAAGGGAGTAGATTTTATGGTGGAGGTGGAGTGAAATCTGAAGACCTTGATTAGAGGCATTCTAGATTATTCTACTATTGATGATGTGCCACTTCGGTATCAGAGGCATAACAGGGGGTATCAGCTAGACTATGTCGGTTGTTGGGACGAGTTGTTAGGGATGTATCATGTTATCATGAGCATCATGTTACTAGATAGACGTCTCTGGTATTATTTTTTCACTTATGTAGCCTCGAGAAGCCATGTGTCTCAGAACACATTTTTGATTTTTAATGTAACAAAAATTTCACACACTTTATATATATACATGTTTTACCTTATGTACCTAATGTTCCTATTATGTGATGGTTTTCTTTTACATGTTTTCCAGATGTCGATATAGAACATTATTAGCTAAAGGATCTGTCAATGTATTTAGATGTCTTGGAATATGTTGATATGTTATGTAATCAAAATTTCTTTGCAAGAGATGAACATGAAAATACATTCTTAAAATTTGAGGGTTTATAATGGAATACTGCGTGTTTAACTGTGATACAATGAGTTGTGAATCAATGTTAACAACCAATTCCCTAATACCAAGAGAAATAAATTTTGACAATAGTTCGATAACCACACTATATTCTGCTATATTGTTAGTTATACATCATAAAAATATTCCTTGTAAACTCACTAACTCATCATTGGGAGAAAAAAAATCCCATGCAGCAGAATATAGATTTCGTGTACTAGAACAAGCGCCATCAGTGAAACTGACATAAGGAAGAGGGTTCGTCAGCATCTGAAAACCAAGTGGAACATAGGGTAATCACGGAAAACATGTTTGTAAACATGCAAACAATCACACCAAAAGGCTGTACACTGATGAAAAAAAAACCAATGTACAAAGTATCTATGAAATACTGAGTTCACAATTGGGAATATTGGTCCGAAGGAAAATGATGGTGACTAGAGGAAAAGATAGGGTTTTCAGGATTAGTTTCCAAGCTCGGGTGATGGGGGCCTCTCATGGTGGCACAACAGACTGGAAACGGATCTACAAACACACTCCATTTTCATTTGGGGTGGTAGGGATCAAAGATAGGCCTTGGGGCATTACAGTCCTTAATGCAGCCGCCCCTTGAGATCCCATCGCCTTCCTCGATTCTGCGTCATGGACTGCTTCGACGACACCTTACCTTCATCTGTCTACCATGCGAAGGTATCACTCCAGATCTTAGGTACCACTGTTCAGTGGATGGGACGTAATTCCGAAAATGGGCTTAAAATATCTTAAGACCAGATCACAGCTTATGCTAGCAGCTACAAGGTGGGGCAGGGGAAAATGTTTCCCTCGTTTCTCTATGCTCGCACAGGGGCATATCGGAGGCAGAGTGCCTATCACACTGCTATTCACATGATAGTGCTTCCCTGTCTCCCATATCTGTTCTCCTTCAAGTTACGAAACCAGGCTCCCATTGGCCCCTATCTATGCAGACATAACATACCCCCATAAGAGTCGACACAAGTGTCACAAACAAGGAGAAACATGTAAGTTCGAGCCACTTTCATATTTTCATAAAACCCCCTATGGGGAATAGTTTTTTAATTTGGCACATGGTATTGACGGGGTTACAAACCTGAAGCATAACATCATGTTATCCTCAAGGTACCCTTTCCATGTGAAATCCTTAATCTATAGTGGGAGACATTTACAAGACTCCAACACTATCCCAGATTACTCCATTTTCCTGGGATCCACCATTTTTCTCAATTTGTGACTGAGAGGTGGCTCAGTTGAGTAGAACAGATCCCATGGTCTCAAGGGAACCAACACTTCCAAAATATACTTCCCAAAAGGTCCCTCATACAGGAACATATTACAGGGGAAAAAAAACAACAACTCCAACAGTACCAGCTGGGAGTGCCCCAAAACCATATATAGTGGAGCAACTAAATTATGTGACAGATTTTCAAATAGATATTCCATAGATTGATGAATATCAATCCAATTTTGAATCCAAAGCACTAATTTTCATATTTAATTACTTCTGGCCCAAACCAATGGAGCTCTTTCATTGGATTTTCACCAACTGGACCATGGATCGTGAGATTCATCTCTATTCAAAGGGGTTTTTCATTATCAAGTTTCCATCCTCGGAAGCCAGAGACATCATTCTTAGGGCTGGATCGTGGTTCTGGGGATCCACTGGGCTATTTCTCACACCATGGTTTCCAGATTTTGACGCAAACAGTATGGAGGTCACCAAAATTTCGGTTTGTGTCCGGCTTTACAATCGCCCATTTCATTTCTGGAATGAATGTGTTCTAGCAGGCATAGGGAACATCATTGGGAGATACATAAAAAATGACACTCAACGCTTGGAGGAGAGGATCTACACCTTCACACGAATTTTTGTGGAAGTGGATCTCAGCAAAGGGATACCAGAGAGCATTCAACTGATACAGAAAAAAAAAATGGACTCAACATATTGACTATGAAAATACTTCATTCAGATGCAGAATATACAAGAACGCCAGTCATCTGAAAAACACATGCCTGGAAGCAAAAAGAGATAACAGAAAAATAAAAATATAGGAAAAGCAACCAAAGAATGGAAATTTCCTTCTGAAGAACCAGAATAGAAGACTAAAGAAGAAGAGGATGCCCCCACCCCAAAAGAGCAAGACATAGAAGAAGAAGGGGATTTTCCCACCCAAAGCAAGAGTAAGCAACATACAATCGATTTAGAGATGCAAGAATATGAAACAAAAGAACAATTTAAACCCAAAATGATGATACAAGAGTCACACCCTAAGATGGATATGGCGCCACCTGAAGCTATATCTGTTGAAATATCAGGTGAAAATAAGAGAGTGCATATTTTTGAAAGTTTAGAT
Organism: Pinus albicaulis; assembly: GCA_034641835.2. Lineage (NCBI taxonomy): Eukaryota > Viridiplantae > Streptophyta > Pinopsida > Pinales > Pinaceae > Pinus > Pinus albicaulis. The sequence continues at coordinate 1,294,839,532 of CM076579.1, forward strand.
TTCGACAAAGAGAACACTGCAAGGAACAATGAGCTGACCTTGGTTCCTTCCTCCCTGCATTCAAGGAATTGGCAGATTGTCCAAAAGAGAAAAGGAAAGCGCGAAAATCCCATCCCTACTAGAAATATGTAATTTTTTTGGGTAGCCTCACTACGATGTGTGCCTGAGCACATGATCCCTTTGGGCGTCTTGAATGCTTAATTGCATCTACACAATCTAACTCTCCATTAATATTTAATAGAAAGTTGCAGATTTTTTCCGTGGAAAAAATAAAGTATCTACGCAAGATTAAGCATGATAATTTTTTAGATAGAGCCAACTGTGGGGCTCATACAACTGATTTCCATCATAATCTAATACCTCATATGAACCAGTTTGTAATACAAGTTTAAAAATATAGGGTCCATGCCACATGGGTTTGAAATCTCTGGCACCAAATTTATTGTTTTCTTGATCGTAAAATAAGACAAAGTTTCCTTCCACATATGCATGAAGTGTCATAGCCTTATCATATTTCACTTTGAATCATCTTTTTTGAGTCTTAGTTACCAATGTGGAAATTTGGTGAGTCTCGTGAAGACGTTCTAAGTAGAGAAACTGATCTTCCTCAAGTGAAGTACGAGGAAGTAGCTTGACAACTAGCTTTAATGATGGGACTCACACTCAATAGGTAGAGTGGCTTCTAGACCATACATCAACTGGAAAGGTGTGAATCAAGTTTTCGTTTAAGCAGCGATTCGATATTCCCATAAGGCCAAAAAAAGTATAAGATGCCAGTTCTTTTTATGCATCCCAATGGTTTGTTGAAGCATAAGGACCAAAACTTTATTAACTGCTTTAGCTTGGCCATTGGCCTGTGGGTAATAAGGAGTTGAGATATCGTGACGTAAACCCAACTGAGCTATAATTTATGTCATCATGTATTACAAAAATAGGAGCCATGGTCGGTGACTATGGCTTGCAGAACATCAAACCGAGATATGACATGATTAAATAGGAATAAAGCTGCAATTGTTTTGTCGACATGGTATGTAGGTATCATCTCAACCCATTTTGTGAAATAATCCATGACAATGATGATGTATCCATGCCTCCCAACCGAGTGAGGCTTACAAGTAATGAAATCAATGCCCCGTTTTGCAAAGGGACCAACAATAATAATTGGGTGTAAGTGAGTGGACGGGGTTCGTTGCTTCCAGTTATAGATTTGGAAAGCGTGACATTTATAGATTGCAAGAATGAAATATTTGAAAATGGAAGGCCAAAAATAACCGACGCACAAGATATTTTGAGCTGTTGCGTACCTGACATATGAAAACCATAGGATCCAGAGTGGAAATCATTTAAAGTTTTCTCAGCTTCCTCATGAGTCAAACACCGTCGAAGGACTGAATCCACACCATGTTGGTATAAAGTATCCCCAATAATACGATAAGGTTGGGATTGGTACCGGATTAGACATCCCTCAGAGCGAGATAACTCTATTATAAAGGTTCTAGTTTGGATATATATGATGATGTCTCCATACCATGGATATAGAGTACTGATGTGGAAGAGGGATTCAGTAGGAATCAATTCATCAAATATGGTGGTTGTGTCTTCAGAGGGAAGATCAAAGATCAATTCAGCAAAAACCAAGGACTTTTTGACTTAGCTTTAGTAAAATCCAAGTAAAACTCCTGCAAGATAACAATCCATTTATATTACTTTCCCCCAAGAAACTGGAGAGTTAGAATATAAATAATGGGGTTGCAATTAGATATCATCGTGGTTTTGCATAAAAGGATGTAATGGCAGAAACAATGGACAACTTAGACCGATGCCAAGGCCAGTTTATCCACACGGGTATAAAAAATATAAGTGCCAAGGAGATTATGGATGAGGTAGTATACCACATGTTCATTACTGTCATCATCATATTGAAATAGCACCATAGCAATGGTACCATCAGCAGTGGCCAAGTATAGGAATTAGTCACGAAGATAGTTAGGGGGGTGCAGCAAAGGTGCGTTGATGAGTGTGTTAGACTCCTATACCAATAGGTGTCATATTTTATGATTGACTTGATGAGTTATGTAATATGTTCATACCTTTTCTTGTTGCAAAGTTTTCCATATTATCAAAAAACAAAAAAATTTAAAAAATGTAAAGAGGGTATACCCTAAAAGAAAAATCAAAGGGTAAAAAGAATAAAAATGGCCAAAACAGTAAAAGAAAATGAACCCCACCAAAAGAAAGGCCACGGAAAGTGTGCAAGTCTAAATGCCACTACTTTTTGCTTTGATGTAATAAACAAAATTGTGTGCAACTTGTATCCTATGCCACAATTTATGGACAGTCAAACAGTTTAAGCTTGGCTAGTTCATCTTTCAATTTCATGTTGTAGAATAGAGAATAAATATCTGGCCAAACAGTTTAATCTTGGAAGATAAGTAGATAGGTAGAGTAAATAAAATGAGCTCAACAATTTAATCTGAGCCCTTGGATGTAATAAGTGTAGAGTTAGATAGGTTCTCCATGTAAAAGAAAAAAAAAAGATTGATAAGGGTTTTCCAGTCTAAGTGCACCCTAATAAAGGAGAGAAATGGTAGGGTAAAGTAAGTAGGGTAGGTAGATGTTGTTGCAGAATTACATGTGATGATTGATGGTTATGAATGTGTTCAATTTTACTTTCATCACAAGTGCAAAGGTAGATACTATATTGGAAAAATTCACAGCAAAGCAAAGTCAATATTATTAACTTCCCCTTCATTCTTCCCTAAAGATTTCACTAATTTCCCCTAAGTGCTAAGGTATTTGAAGATTAAAGGGTCTCAAGGCATTTCCTTGACTTTTGGAGGGATCGGACCCTCGGCCCAATAATTGAAAAAACCTAAGTACTTGAAATCATCCATTATCACATTCATTCATCTCTCAAAAATCTTTTTCTAATTAAAATTCCATTTTACTTAGGAAAATCCTTCAATATTTCATGAAAAGCCCTCAAAATCACTTTTATTCTAAGTCTAAGTGATGAAAGTATAATAATGCCATTTACTTTTGAAACTTCACTTTCTTGGTTATATTTAAGTAGTTTGAGTTCACATTGTTCCCTTGTCATATTAACTCTAATTTTATTTATTAACTTCTTATTGAAATAACCTTGCCCTATTGTATATAAATTCTTTTATATAAATATCCCAAAAACCCATGTATTATAAACTTTAGCGAAAAGTATTTAATTCCCATTTATTCAAATAAAAAACCCACTTTATACCCCCTTTTGGCTAGAATATAACTTTAATAATATCCCCACCCCTTATGGTAAACGAATCGCGTTGGTTTAATTACCATATAAATAAAAAATATGAATAAATGTTTAAACATATGTTATATATGTTTTAAAACAAAAAAATAAAACTAAAAGTTTAATTGAAACCAAACTTTGATTTAACCCATCCCTGTGCATTTTCCATTCCCAACCTTCGTCGTACAAAAGAGATTAATTAATCCTCACGATTAATTAATAATCTAAACCGCCAATTAAATCACCCTCGACACGATTAATTAACCAATAAATCGCGTCGGTCCCGCCCGTTAAAACTCTGTCATCTTCGCGCCCCGACCACCATCCAATCAACTGACTCTAGATCAACAACTATTATCAATTTCGCTGACCATCCGCGTACGAAAGATAATGCGCGATGGCCAAGTGGTTTTCAAACAGTGTCGTGCTACGTGTCAGTCATTGTATCGCATCGCTGCCCTCCCACCTAAAACTGCCTTCCCTCATAAGCAGTGCGATAAAAACCACTTACCACTTTTCTGCTCGTGACATGACCACTGTACCATGCTGACGTCATCGAATAAAATAATAAAAATTCCGCCACCCATTGACTTTGCCAATAAAACAAAAAATTCACGTCTTTTTCATCATTTCTTCCACAGTAAACAACTACACTCCCATGCATAAATTTTCGAATTTCAACTGTTGAAGCCTGCCAACCTTTATCCTATCGAAGAGAATTGCAGTCAAAACCTCTCAAAAGATTGTCTACCTTAACTAGTACCTGTTCAAATCACTATTCATTCAAAGCTTACCTGCCAATATCAATTGTTTACCCGTTTAAACACAAACACCATAGGGTTGCTCATTTTCACCTGATTGTGCAGTAAAACCCTTTGTAACCCAGCTGCGCCACCTGAAGCCTCTGTTAACCAATTCGAGCATGGTTTACCTCCGAAAAATCATTCTAGATTCACTCCACAGACCTCTCAAAATCAAATGAAACCTTTTCGACCTCCCCTGCAAACCAATGATTTCTTAACAATTTGTTTTGTTTTACAGGTGATCAGAAGACCACATCCTTGGATAAACTATCTTAATACTAGTCATAAGACTTGTTTACTCCAAGAATGTTATCAAAACTATTCAAACAAAAATGGAAGATAAAACATACAGTTGAAAGACAAGAAAAGGAAACAGGATATTAAACGATTTACTGTTGAAACAGACAGTAAAAACCTAAACTACACATTGAAGGTAAAAGGACACTGTAAAGAACAGTTAAAGAGTATCAGCGGTTAAAGTGTATCAGGTAAAAGTTAGAGTGAAAGTTAAAATTAAGTTACAGAGCGGTCAAAGGTAAACAGTAAAATTAATTACAGAGGCAGTAAAATGGTAAAAAGAAATAAAAATACTTTCACCAACATTGAAGTTTGTTTAAAGTGAAAGTAAAACAGTGAAAAGAACAAAAAAGTGAAAAGATAAAAAATACAACAAGAAGGAACATTTTTGAAGAAACTATTGTGATCAATCCAAGATGAATTTTTCAAAACTGAAGGATTTTTATGTTCTTAATAGGACCATCTACAAAAACCTCTCTCACTTTTCTAACAGCTATTATGGTTTTGGAAATATTAAACAATGTTGGAAAGCACTTTTTGCAGAAAATTCCAGTTAAGTCATCATTTTGCAGAGAGGATTGTGGCCAATAAAAAATACATAATACAAAACTTAAGGAGTTTTTTGTTCCTAAGAGACTCATATACAAAAACCTATCTCACTTTATGCACAATGATTTCAGAAAGAGAGATACATGTACATCTTTACAGGCTATTTGTCAGACTCTGTAAAACTATGTTTTACACATATTTTTACAGAGCCTATTGTGCACAGCTGGAGAGGAATTTTAGGAAACTGAAAGAGGTTTATCTCACAAAAATATTAATACACAATAACCTCTTTTATGTTTGACATATATATTACGGATTGAGAAATAAAAAGATATCATTGGACCCCAAGTTTGCAGAATTGTTGGAGCAGAATGCACAAAGAAAGGAAGCAGTTAGTGACTTGGATGCCTCATCATCAACTAAGAGTTGGATCAAATTCGAATTCTCCTCTTTTTCATCACCTATCCATACAAAATAGTGCCAAATAGATGCATTAGTTTGAGTGTCCTTTACTTAAGTTCTATTTATGTAAAATAGTTGGAGAGATTTGTGAACCAATTTTGATATTTTTTTCAAGATATTTTAGTTTAGAATTTGTATAAATACTCCCTCAATTGGAGTATTGATGGTGGATTCTTCTACTTTGCTGTAACATTGACTTTTGGAATAAATTTCTTTTGGAGAAATTTCCTCGTGGCTTGCTGGATGATGAATTGAAGCTCAAGATGTTTTGCAGGATTCATGTGTCAGACTACAGTTCAATAAGTCATTTCTATCCTGTGTTTTAAGTGTTATATATGTTTACTATATCACTGTGTTTCATTTCTTAATAATCAACAAAAAAGGATTAAATCAGAAATTTCTTAAGTGTACTCTGATTTCAATTGTTATTATTCTATATGTTTTCTTCTAAACTGGTCATAAACAATGAATTCTTAATTTCTCTTGTTTCTCTGGTTTAAGCATTTGATTACTTAGTAAAGAATTCTTAATTGATATTTATTGGTAATCACTTATTTTCCCTCGTTTAAACATGTTGAAATATTCTTAATTTCCTTTCATCCATTTAAAAATCCATTCCATTCACTTTAATATCTGAAATTGTTCTTTGTTTTGGCTATCTTGCCCTGCAAAGCCATCTTTTGTGTAAAAAATTAATCCAGTAAAGCCATCTTTTCAAATCCATAGCCCAATGGCCTGAAAAACTCAATGTTTCCCTCAGTTGGTGGATTCCACCATTCAAATTCAAACAAAACCCCTGAACTTATAACTAGCCTAATATTTTCTACAAACAAAGCTAAATCATAAAGAGAGAGCCCTCTCTGGATACAGATTGGCTAGATTCTGTATCTAAATGTTGGTTTGTGGTTAACTCGGACCCCTTTCCCCTTCCAAAAACTTCAAGGAAAATCTGAGTGATAACAGAGTGCAGTCTTTAATGCACCGAAGTATTTTTGGGAAATTTCATCCCAGATAAATGGGACACCTTGCTTCAAAAGGCGAGTAAAAACCTTGGAAATATCAACATGTTTTGGGATGAAACGAAGAAGAAAGTTTTCCTTCCCTTGAAAACTCTACAGTTGTTGTAATGTAGAGGGAGGGGGTAAATTAACAATAGCCTCCACCTTAAGAGGGTCAATTCGGATACCTTCTTAGGAAACTACGAATCATAGGAGACAACCAAATTCAACGCAAAAGACACATTTGTGAGGATTTAACCAGATATTATAGTGTCGATATCGAAGGAAATCACTCGAAGGTTTGCTGGATGGTTTTGAAATTTAGTGAAATGTGTGGGTAAATCATCAAGATATGGTTGAACGATGTTTTTAATATCATGGAATGCATAAGACATTGCCCGTTGGAAGGTTGCACCGAAATTTTTAAGGCCAAAAGGAAGTTTTTTATAGGAAAAAGTTCCCCAAGGACAGATAAATTTAGTTATGTTGGTTAGTAGGAGGGATATTGATTTCATTGTACCTAGAAAACCCATCCATAAAGGAAAATATTTCATTTCCAACACACTCGTCAATGATCTGGTCGATAAAAGGAGTAGGAAAATTTTCCTTAGGACAAGCTTGATCAATATCTCTATAATCGACATAGACACATATGGTTCCTTGATTTTTAGTCACTAGAACGATATTAGAAACCCAATTTGTTAGTGGTATGGGGTAGATGAAGCCAACCTTAAGAAGTTTTTGACTTCAACCTTGACAGTAGCTGCCTTCCTTGGGTGGCCCAGACGAAATCGTTGTTGAACATGTTTTGCATTTGGGTAATTTGGGATCTCATGCAATAGAATTCTTAGATCAATGTTGGCTTGAGGGGTCCTGACCCAGGTTCAGTAAGCAAGGTCAAACCCCTATACTACTGGCCCTTTCAGCAGTGACATGCTTTCGCAGGTCAAAGTCTCACCCGAAGTAGTATGGGTGGGTGCTGGAACCAGGTTTCCGCACCCTGAGGAAGGATGGGTAAAGCAAGCAAAGCAGCGCTAGGTCCTGTAATCCCCGATTACCTTATACTATGTAGAGTTAATCAAGTCTTTATTCGCTTCCACGTGCACTATATCTATAGTTATATGCTTGTTATAACATCAACACAACAGTACATAAACAAAACATAATAGATCTAGATCCAAGAATGCAGTATACAGATCTTTCACAGCTTAAGGACAGAAAACACATAATACATAAATTATTAGTAATTCACATAAAAGTAATCATATATTCAGTTCTCTAACAACCTTCCGCATTCATTCATTCATCAATTCTTACTTACAATTCCAATTCCCTTCCCAACCTGTGCACACAGCAGTAGGGTCCGCACACAGTTGGACTTGGATCTCCGCGCACACAGCTAGCAGGAGTCCGTTCCCCAAAACCTAAATAGATTTCTTGAACCACAATTCGCATCAATAGCTCATCATTTCTTATCCTTTACAATACAAAATGCATCTCTATTTATAACAATCTAGCCTCGACTTTCCTATGGTCTGCAACCCATGGTTTTCGAACCCCTAGTTTACCCTTTGACCCATTACAATGTGTTCGAGGCTTTGACCCACCACAAAACCCCTCTGCTAGGCTAAATATTATAAAAAATATTCAAAATGGACCAGTTTCGTAGCTTGTTAGGAGACCCCGTTCCAACAATCAATACCAAGCATTTCTTCATAGGTCCAGGTGAAGACATCGCGAAATTATTTGAATAGGGTTGTATCGGTTGTAATCTCATCAAGAGAACAATATTCCCCTATGTGAATGTTCTCAATTATACATGGTTTCATAGAGATATCCATAGGCATGGTTTCCAAAATGTTTCCCATATTCCCTTCAAAAAACACATCATGGATCGAAATGGTAGTTTGAAGGGTAGCAGTTGTTATAGGGGAAACCAAGTTATCTAGATAGGTAGGGATTTCTCCAAGGATAGGGAAAAAATGGGAATGATCATGGATATCATTCCAAAGGGTTTATTGGAGAGACATAACTTTAGGAATGCTTTTGTTAGTAGGGAAAGTCTAATTCAAAGTGTTAGGGTCCAATGATTTATAAGATTTGTATACCAAATGCACAGGGTAACATCAAACCAGTATTTGGAGTCCTAGGACCTATCCTTCCTGCACTCAGAGATGGCTCTCTCTATTATGTGTGAAGGATATAAACTTGTTCGCTTTAGATGGTTGATTTTAGGCTAGTTGTTAAGTGTAGGGTTTGTTTGTTTGTTTGGTTGAGGTAAGATGATTGAGTAGGATAAGTGGAATGAGAGGTTTTCAAACATTGGGCTATGGAGTCTATGAAGTTATTGATATCTCAATAGTGAATCGGGGTACATCACAGGGCCAATCTAGTGTAGTCAATGGATCTTTAAGTTTATGTGTGAGGTCATATGGACATTAAGTTTCAGGAAACAAGGTAGGGCAAAGGGCAGTTAATAATCCTTTGTCAAATACCTATGAAAAATAAGGTCTTGAATACTAATAAGGAAAAGATACTAGTCATGAGATAGGGCACACCATTTACTCGATGGAAATACTTTTGAAGAAATAAACATTCAAGATAAACAATCCAGTGGAACAAAGGAAGCAAGAAAACTTATCTAACTTCAATGATTCTACTTTCAAGGCTTGAAAACATATAAGAGACAAATAGCATCAATAAATGAAGATGGAACTCCTAAACATCATTCATTAAACTATAAGGAACTTTGAGGCAAACTGATAAGCATATACAAAGGGAAAGATCGAAACAAGACCTCTTTGGCTTAACCTAACAATCAATACATCAAAGAGAGATTTCAAGACAGAGTTTAGATAGCATCAAACAAGCAGGGCTTATCATGAATCATATTTTTAAACTAGCATATTAATCTAATAATGAAATAGACAAGCTTAGGTGGGCCTAAGGAGCAACTAAAAATTCCTTAAACTAACCCAGCAGAAGCAGGAGGAGTGAGGTGCCTCAAATAACATTTCTCATCCTATATTCTTCTGAGATATTGAAATATAGAAAGATGGAAATATGATTAACTAGAAAATATGAACAAATAAGAGATACATCACCATTAACTAAACTCATGGATCCTACAAGAAAGCCTTCATCAACATCAATCAAGGCAAATCATCCACAAGCTCCACAACACCAAATTTCTCTTCAACTTCCAAAAACCATGTATTTCTCTCAAACACATCAAAGGCCCTCTCTTACAATGAATCCTCATGCTCTATATAACAAGAAAGTAGGAGGAAAACCTAAAAAATCATCTAGAAATCTATTGGCTAATCAGAAGTATCTCTATTGTCCTTGAGGCCTTGCAAGGCCCAAGGCACAAAAATATCTAAAATAAATATATTTTCGGCCATTTGTAGCAAAGAAATTGACCTTTAGGCTCTGAAGAGCCTCCTAAAACTTTCCAAATGCACATTTTGAATTTTGAACCACAGGAGCGCAGCACTGTGTTTTGAAATGAAATTTTATGCGAGGAGCGCAACACAAGAACAAGAAAAATGGGTCTTCTTACAACAGTGTTTTGAAGGCCTTCCCGATGTTGGAAAAGGCTCTGTGATGGCTCATTGGAAATCCCTTGAATTCTACTTTCCATATCTACCCTTTTGTCTCCAATATGACCTCTGAAACCTATCCAAAAAGTGAAAAATCCAAGATTGGTAGGAGTGCAGCACATGTCCTGAAAAGTAGGCAGAATGATAAAAAAATTGAGTCTTTTTTACCCTTTTGAGGGACCAAGACAACTCCAATTAAGCTGAAACTTTTTGATCATGTTATATGAGTGACGAGGAAACCAAAAATTCAAGCCTTTCCTCCTGAAGATGCCCTGAAAAAGAGCGTAGCACTAGGTGTGTTGTGCACCTAGCCTCAAAATTTGCAAAAAAAATAAATCTTGTCAAAAATCTCCCAAATTAGGTGGAAGTATGCCTCATGGGTCTCAGGAGAGCTGTAGAGAAGCTTGAGCCAAAACACTAAGGTTAGCTTGGCTCTTTTCCATTTTTAGTGCTTGGATCTCAATTTGGGCCTTTTTGAGTTTTGCCCTTGCAAATTGGTTTCTTTGGGCATAATGCTTGGTCATTCTTCTTTGTAAATCCAAGTCTTTATTTGCCTTCTCTAGCTTGGCCTCAAGTTGTATGCTAGCTCTCTCAATCCATGGTTCCCTATCATGTTCAATTTCTAGTGCAAGAAGTTCTTGGAGAGAAAGTTGTTCTACTTGGGTTGATTCTTCTTCTCACTGCTTTGCCAATGCTTTCCTTAGACCCATAGTTCTAGGTCTCCTTCTAGTTTGACCTCCCTCATCAGTACTCTCCTCATAAGTGCCCATGAATTCTGCCAACTTCACTTGTGCCCTTTGAGCCTCTTTTCGGTACCTGAGTGTTCTAGTTTCATGGATGGCCTGTTGGGCACTCATTTGCTTGTTTTGCATCTGATAGAAGTGAATGGAATCCTTTTCCCTTTCTAATTCAGCTTCCAATTCCTTGATTTGTGCATTCCTGTCTTGGAGGAGGGAGTTTGAAATTATTTTTTCATTCTCATCATCACTGTTTATGTGAATAAGTTCAAACTCTATCTTTTTCATTATCTTCCTCTTCTTCTTCCACTTTTTTCTTACCTTTGACCAGTGGTTGAGCTTAAGTATATGGCAAGGTCCCTTGCCTCTTAGAGGCATGAAAAAATTGCCTTGATCTTCTTTGGTAAGTGAGAATACAAGTTTTAACATGTTTCACTTCATCTTCGGTGATATCAAGACTGCTTTCTTGAGAGGCATTTTCACTTTCTCCCATGCTAGTATCACTACCTTGATATTCACCATTGTCATCTTCTTCCATGTCCTCTAAATTTTCATCCTCCATGTTTACAACATCATAATTTTCATTTTCATTTTCTTTGTTGTCATGGTTAGAGGAGTCTGCATCACTGCTTGGTGCATTTTCATCCTCTTGGCTTCCCTTTGAGGTCATGGGATCACAACTGTCACTTTTGTTATGGTTGTCAGTCATAAGGTTTTCTTCATTATGATTGTCATCAAATCCTTCACTATTTGTCCCAATGTCTTCATTATTTGGCCCCCTGTCTTTACTTTCAAACTCTGCCTCTGTCTCTGCATGTTCAGTGTTTTCATACTTGGACTCCTCATTATCATTGCTTTCATTCTTTGTATTATTGCTTTCATTTTCTATGGGGTAACTGTCAGAGGCATATTCATTAGTTTCTCCTTCACTTTGACTGTCACTTTCTTCCTCATTATGTGTGTCTATACCCACACTAATTTTCCCATTGTATTCATTGTTTTTCCCATTGCAATTTTCTTCAAACTTTGTCTCTTCTTAACTACTATTTTCATCTTTGTCGCTGCTCCTTTTATCACTGCTATTGTGCTCACTATTTTCTTCTTTACCTTCATTATTTGGCTCATCAAAATCTGCCTCTATCCTTGGGCTATCATTGATTTCCTCATCTTCATCTAGCTCACTGCCTTGGACTTCTTGTTCACTTTTTGATTCACTGCCTTTGTCACTACTTTCTTCTTCATCAACACTTTCTTCTTTGTCTTCTTCCTCATCACTTTCTTCACTTTCATCTTCCTCTCCCTCATTATTTGTTTCTTCCTCTTGACTGTCATTTTATTCTTGAATGCCATGTTCATTTTGGTCACTGTTTTCTTCCTATTTGTCACTGCTTTCTTCATGTTCTGATTTTTTAGGAAAAGGTGAAAGAGGGAAGTTTGTTTGGGGAGAGGATTCATGTGAAGGGGATGAATCACGGTCAGTGGAGGGTGATGGAGGAGTGCAGGAAGGTTGATGGGATGACGAGAGTAAAATTTGCAGAGGAAGAGGCTGTGGATTTGTGAAAACACCATGGGTGATGAAAACTTCCCATGGGATGCCTTGTTTCTCTTGTTAGTCATCAGTATTTTTTCACTTGTTGGTGATGACTAGTTGTAATAGCCAATTTTTCTAGCAGCTGATCTAAAAAATTGTCAAATTTTCCAGCTGGAAAACACCCATAAACATTTTTTCCCTCCTACCTTTTCAATATTCCCATGACGAGATGAAACCTCATTTTCAAGCCCTATCTAGCCTCAGCCATACTAGCTTGTCCATCAGATCTAAGGAAAACAATCCAAATCTATCCAAGAAGTCTCCCCTAAGTTAGGTAGTTCCACTTTAGGTTTTTTCTCCCTTGGAAAACTATCCTAAAGCCAAAGAAACTCTATCTATTATCAACCAGTCCTAACAGACCTTCCTATTCTGCAAATAAAGTTGGTTACACCCTTAGGTCGCGCCACTAACAAGCCCTGAAGTCTCAGCAATGCATGTGCCATAGGTCAAACTGATATTAGGTAGTTTTATATTGTTTCAATGGATCTTTCAAGAGCAGAAGTATACCAGTATTCCAGAAGACAGTATTTAACTCAACATGAGAAGATAATTGCTTCTCATGTGGTTTTAAGCCTGAGATGCAGCTACAGGGCAGAAAGTTGTTTCATCAAGTTCCTGCAATCACAGTCAAAGGTTAATGAAAAGAAATGCTTTTCAGATACTGGCCAAATTGCTTGTGATGTCTAAAGAGGCGCAAAGGTATTTGGAAAGCAGAATTACATATCCCAGAGAAATGCCCATCATGAATGATTGACAGTTTTTCATCTTCATTTTCTCAAGTATGAATAGGCATTGAAAGGAAAGATACCACTATTTTAAAAGCTGATGAAATGGCATAAATGAGAAAACCTCCTCCATACACGAGCAGAGGGTTGAACACTGAGAAACCCTCCTTCATTTTACAAGCAGAGGGTTGAAGGCACTGTGATAAAGGCCTCCTTCATTTATAAGCAGAGGGCTAGGGATAGAGTTTGATTTTAAGGTTTTTCACTGTTTGAAAGGAAATTTTTAAGTGCAGTGGGAAAGAAACTAAAGGTTTATGGATATAGAAATGGTGTTAAAAACAAAGAGAAAGAATGAGTACTATAATGATCAAAGAATTTGACTTATCTCCTATCAGAGATTTCTTTCAAAAGTAGTCTGGAGCCAGAATGAACAAACATTGCTGAGGTATGTAATTTCCTTAAGGGTTTCCAAAGATCCATCTCCTTGATAAACAGGCATGACATTTAGTCATTGTTCCTTTAACAAAACAAAGTTGAAAGTAGTTAAAATCAAGCTGGCTTTTAACAGATGCCCAAGAGTGATGATGATATTCAAAAAGGTTTTTCTTTTCCTATTCATGAAGATCTTTTTCAAAACTTGTCAAAAGTGACAAAGAGGTAACCTAAGCTTTGTTTTCTCAAGGGGATTTTGCAAATGAACAACACAGAGACAGGAGGTGGGAAAAAGGATATGGCAAGTGTTTCAATTTCAAGAGGCACAAAGGTATTTGGAAAGCAAAATTACATATCCCAGAGAAATGCCCATCATGAATTATTGACAGTTTTTCATCTTCATTTTCTCAAGTATGAATAGGCATTGAAAGGAAAGATACCATTGTTTTAAAAGTTGATGAAATGGCATGACTAAGAAAACAAACTCCATACACGAGTAGAGGGTTGAACAGTGAGAAAACCTCCTTCATTTTACAAGCAGAGGGTTGAAGGCACTGTGATAAAGGCCTCCATATATAAGCAGAGGGCCAGGGATAGAGTTTGATTTTAAGGTTTTTCACTATTTTAAAGGAAATTTTTAGGTGCAGTGGGAAAGAAACTAAAGGTTTATGGATATAGAAATGGTGTTAAGAACAAAGAGAAATAATGAGTACTATAATGATAAAAGAAGCTGACTTATCTCCTATCAGAGATTTCTTTCAAAATAAGTCTATAGCCAAAATGAACAAACATTGCTGAGGTATGTAATTTCCTTAAGGGTTTCCAAAGATCCATCTCCTTGATAAACAGGCATGACATTTAGTCACTATTCCTTTAACAAAACAGAGTTGAAAGGAGTTAAAATCAAGCTGGGTTTTAACAGAGGCCCAAGAGTGATGCTGATATTCAAAAAGGTTTTTCTTTTCCTATTCATGAAGATCTTTTTCAAAACCTTTCAATAGTGACAAAGAGGTAACCTAAGATTTGTTTTCTCAAGGGGATTTTGCAAATGAACAACACAGAGACAGGAGGTGGCAAAAAGGATATGGAAAGTGTTTCAATTGCAAGAGCAATACTAGAAGAAATGAAACATGATGCTGTCACAAACAAAGGACTTTTGAGACATATGAAGATACTTAGCTGTTGCATATAAATGTAGGAGAAGCCTTTAGAGGATCTTATTTTTGATGAGCATATGTTTGTAAAAGCCAGGAAAATGCAGCTAAGTTTTTCCCCCAGTCAAAAAGCAGTATCATTCAAAAGGCACATCTACAATAATTCACATGGCTCAGAGCAGAGTTTTCTTCTACAATACAGATATCAACAAAGAAAACAAAGTTTCATTCCTTAATGAGAAACAGTGGAAAGTTTTTGACTCTTAAAAATAATTCTTTACTTCAAAAAGAAGTCATGCCTGTAAAAGAAGTGGTTCTTGCCACTGTGTCATTTATTTGAGAAAAAATGAGTCTCGTTTATGTCTTAAAAGGACACGTGCTTCATGTTTTGTTTAAACCCAAAAGCCTTTTCAAAGGTTTTCAAAACCCTCACCAAGCAAATATAAAAAGGACTTTGACTTTTTCGCTTTCAAAAGGGAGTTAAAGACCATTGCAGGGCCTATTGGCAATTCAAAAAACACGAGAAACACATCTCCCTGGCTGCTCTCTGATCGAAACGAGAAATTTCAAGCGAAGTTGCAAATTTTTGGAGGTTTTAGACTGCGCTGCGTGCCTGGAAAAACTTGCGGCGCGTTCAGGAGAAAATTTACAAAGGCGTTTTATTGCTGTGCGGTGCGCCTGTAGGCGCCGTTCACAACCACCCGAAGGCCAACTCGACACCCCTGTTTCTGCACGACGCTTATCCTTTTGAACATGTCACGCATGTTTGAACAATCAAAACACCTCCAAAAGGGTCTTGAAGCTACTCAACTCTTCAAGCAAGGGCCAGAAACCATCTTCGAGGTATTTTTATTTGCCTCCTTGGTGTGTTCGATTTTCTAAAAGGGTGATTGATGTCGAGTTTTGCAAGACTAAACAATGATTGAATAGAGAAGGTCTTGGTATAAAGCAAGGTGGTTGTTACGATATTGACAAAGAGTGTTACCATGGGAAGCTAGTGGAGTGTTTATATTGTTTTCAAAAGGC
This sequence comes from Pinus albicaulis, assembly GCA_034641835.2. NCBI lineage: Eukaryota > Viridiplantae > Streptophyta > Pinopsida > Pinales > Pinaceae > Pinus > Pinus albicaulis. The sequence continues at coordinate 1,294,855,194 of CM076579.1, forward strand.
CTAAATTGTTTTCAAAGCAAAGTAATCAAACATATGCTAGTGACTCAAAGAAAACACAGTGTTATAGGTTTTCAAATGGTTGAAGGTGTCCTGACGGTGGTAGGAAAAAACTAACCTCTGTCAGCAAAATTCTAAAGTGACAAACAATGTTATAAGGTGGAAACATTCTTTGAAAGGAAAACACAGTGTTTGAAAGGTGACATCAGTGATCCTATTTTGAAAATATTGGTCTTAGTACGAATGCCTTGTCCCTTCAAAAAATATCTCCTTTGAATGAGTGAAACAGTGAAACTAGTGCTGCCTCCTTTGTCCCATAAAACAAAGTGTGGTGAGAGATTCTTTAAAGTCATTTGAAGGTATTTTTTGCCTACCTGGGCATAAGAAACAAGTGTTCCTAAGGTGAAACAGTGAGCCTAATTTAACAACAGTGATCATGTATGAATGCTTTATCACTTTCAAAAGTCCTCTCTGTGTGGTAAGAAGCGAAACCAGTGCTGCTTCCTTTGATCCATGAAACAGAATATGTTATGAAAATCTTTTAAATCAATTTAAAAGTGTTCTTGTCTACCTGTGTATGTGAAACAGTGAAATACAAGAGGAGTGTTTTTTATTGGGAAGGGTGTTTTGTTTTTTACAAGGTTGTCTTTCTTGTACCAAAACACAAAGGATCCTTGTAACCTTACCCAAACACAATAACAATTTGACTGTGTGCTTGTTATTTTGATAACTATTTGTTGTTTGGCACAAAAAAGACAAAACAATGATTTGTAAGGAGCAGAAGGTTGGTGTTGGGAGGATATTTCACAAAGCATTTGAAAGTAGTTGTCTTGGTCAAACAATGACTGATAGGCAGGACAAAGGTGTGTGCTTGAGAAAAAATTTCCAAAGGCCATTTGAGATAGCTTGGTGTTGTAGAGAGAATTCAAAACAAGATTCCTCCCAGGCAAGACAGTAGGAGTGGACCGCAGAAGATATTTGAGCCTGTTTCCACAGAAGAAGTGAATGCGCACCCATCAGTCTTGTTCAATTTCCATGAGGTTGGGTGTCTATATTTTTTCCAAAGAGTGCAAGAGGTGAAGAGCCTTTCCCCTTTAACTCGCCTTTGTGATTTGAGGTTTCGAGAGAAGAATTTTCAGCTGGCAAGCCTAGATTTCAAATTATCTCCAAGGTCCATCTCCAAGGACACTAAAATCCCTTATATCGGGGAGAATTGATTTAAGCAAAGCCACCTGGAATCAGAAGAATACAAGCCCTTTCTGAAGCCTGAGCACAGAGATTCATGTCCATCCATTTTCCCCTTCTCATATCTTTTGACTAGCTACGCCCCCCTTATGAAGATCATCATGAAATACTTCACTTGTGAGGGAAGATTCTCCCGAGTCTATGCCTATCACATTCGATTTCTCATGCATTTCACGAGGGCCAAATTGCTAAATCTCCCTTTCTTCCTACATAGAACATTGAGAAAATGGCCTCCACTGTTCAGAAAAAGCCTCCTTCATAGCAAACAGCCTGCCTCTTCCATCACTCCCTCATCAAAGTCATCATTCTTCATCAGCTTGAGAAGAGGGAGGTCTCTTGGGATACTTTCATCACCCATCCGGATTTCTCCACTTTCCCTCTAGTTCATATATCTCCTACACCTCCTACTCACCATCCTTCGCCTTCTTCTAGCAAACCTATTCCCAATAAGCTCAAGTTTACCATAGAACAAAAAAAAGAGAAGGAAGAGGGAGAAGAGCATGAGCAGGAAGAGGGAGAAGAGCACGAGCATGATGAGGAAGAAGAGCATGAGCAAGAAGAAGAAAGTGATGATGAGCAGCAACATGATGAGGCAGAACAACAAGGGGATGATGAGGAAGATAATGATGAGCAACATCATAGTGAGGCAGAACAGTAAGGGAAAGAAGGGCATGATGATGAGTAGCATCATAGTGGGGCCGAACAACAGACTCCTGAAAATGATGAAGGGCAGCAGCATGAAGATGTGCAGCACAGTGAGGGTGAGCAGTCTCATGATGAACAAGGACAACCATAGCATGATGAACAACAGCCTCAAAATGATGAACAACAACCTCATAAAAAGGAATAGAAGCCTCATGAAGAAGAGGAGCAATAAGATGAACAGGTGCAACAAAGTGAGGAGGAAAACCCTCACAAGAAAATGCAAAAGGACAACCAAGGCATCCATGAAGAAATCCAAGATAGTGGCAAAAAATGAGGAGCAAAGTGACAAGGGTAAAGATCCCATGGAGCATGTGCTAGCTGCCTATCCTAGGCAAGGGGCCATGCTCTCTTCTCCGAAAGTGACCAAGCCCCGCACATCAAGGAAAAGGGTGCCTAGAGTTGTAACTCCAAATGTGACTAGGGCCCTCCGAAGCAAGGGAAAATTTCCCAAGAAGCCCATGGTCGAATTTCCCAAGAGGAAGAAAACTAAAAGAGCCACCCAAAGCAAAGGGAAGGACAAGGAAGAAAGCAGTCATGAACAGGAAAGGGAATTCGACATCATCCAAATCCAAAGTGATGATAGTGATAATGAAGCCCAGATCCTAGAAAATCTCTTGATCCATAGAGAAAGCCAAATTTATGCTTTGAGGACTGATCTTGATAGGGCTAGGAACTTCAATCACTTTTTGCAAGTTCAAAACAAGTAGATGAGTGTCCATATGGCTGTATATGAGACACAGACCATAAAATAAAAAAAGGAGGCCTCCAAAGCACAAGTGAGATTGGAAGAACTCACGGGTGAGTTCGATGAAAGCGAAGGCGAAGATCATCCAAGGTGAAAGAGGCCAAGAACCATGGGAGCTCAAAAAGGCCCTTGGGAAATAAAAGGAAGAAGAAGATGCCCTTCTCCAATCTACTCCTCTCACTGCATTGTTTGAACAAGAGATAGAGAAAAATTGGGAAGCATGGCTTGAGAGAGTTAATGATCACTTGGAGAAGGCAAATAGGGACTTGGACCTTCAACGGAGGATGACCAGACATTATAAAAAGCTCAATCAGTTTGCCCGACGGAAGTTGAAGGTTGCCCAAGAAAAACTCAAGGAGGCTAAAGGGAAGCGCCCAGCATCAAAATTGAGAAAAGACACCTCAATGCTCCAAATTTTGGCCTCCGCTTCACAACCTGTTGCTTAAAACCCTTGAGGTTCATGCTCGCCAAGTTTGGGCGAAATTCGACATGTTTTGGCTTTTTGTCATTTTTGGGTTTTTGGCCAAAACTCATGGGCATCACCATTTCAGTTTGGCGCATCATCAAAGGATGAAAATGGTATCATTGGATGCCATAATTTCAAGGTCACATACTCAGTGATTTTCAGAACAATTGAAGATCTTTTGCTCCTCCAAAGAGGCGAAAAACACTCGTTTTTTCTACACTCTGCCCCATTTATCAGCAAGGCCTATTTTCTGGTTTTTTACACACAAGTCTATTTTTGGAGGACTTCCAGTGGTTAGTTTGGAGAAAAATAAAAATTTTCAGAAAGTAGACACTCATAGATTTCCAACGAGCCATCATGAGCCTCGTTTCGACATCAGGAAGGCCTCCAAAAGTTTCCGGAAAGTCAGGGGACCTTTTGCTGATGTATTTATTGAGTATTTTTGTAAAAATTGAACCTTTCAAAAGTGACTTTTCTTCATTTGTGTTTAGCTATTTTTGTACATGATAAGTTATGAAAAGTCAATATATTTCCTTTTTTATCATTTTTTAGATATTTTAATAGATATTTTGTGCCTTGGGCTTTGCAAAGCCTCAAGGAAAAAATCAGATATTTTGGATAGGCCAATGAGATTGCAAGTTGAACTAAGAGGTTTTCCTCACTTTGGCCTATATATTCCAAAGGCTTTCATTGTAAACAAGGCTGAAATTGATGAATAGAAGAAATATATGGTCATATAAGCTTTGGAAGAAATACTTGTCTCATGCTTTTGGATAGTTTCTTGGATGTTCTTGGATGATGAAAGAGGATTGTTGTTGGATTCCATGACTTGGTAGAATGGTATAGTGTCTCTATCTCTGTTTTGTTTCTTAGTTTTCATTCATAAATACATGTTCTTGCTTGCTATAGGACAGTAGAGAACAAATTTGAGACATGCCCTTGGAGGCACCTCAAATTTCCTGTTTCTTCATAGCCTCCATGTTTTCTTCATTCTTAGTCACATTAAAGAATTCTTGATTGCTCTTTAATAACTTAAGAATATTGTTTGCTTGTTTTATTCATGGTTTTATGCATGCTAAGTATGATTTACGGTATGCCTTGCTTAGTCATGGCTAGCCATAGCTCCATCTATGAAACTTCTCTTTCACTGATTAGATTGTCATTTGTTGAACCAAGGAGGTCTTTTTCTAATCTTGCCCTTTGCCTAAGACTATGAAATATTGTTTTCAAAGTGCCCAATAGCTTGAAGTACTGTGTTTAGGCGTTCCGACATAGTGATTTGAGTTTTTTATATGTCTTAAATGTATTTCCCCAAAGTATGATAGCTATTTCCTAAAGTTAGAGAGTTATATATCTCTATGCATGGCTTGAATGTTTATTTCTATGCATTGATTACCTTAAAGTTACATTTCTCATGATTAATGGTTTTCCATACCATGTTTATGTCGGCTATTAAACTATTTGTGCTTGAAATCCTTTGTTATTCACAAACTTGATGTCCATCTTACTCCATTTTTCCCAAAGATCCATTTTACCTTGAATCAAATCAGCCCTTCAACAACCTTGTATCACCATCTGAAAGCTTTCTTGACCTTTTCGACCCCATAGCCCAGTTGTGCTGACATATTTTTACCTATCTTATGTCTTTGATCAGTTCATCCCTCACAACCTAAAAACCAAAAACCTACTTCATAACTATCCTAAAATCAGAACACAATAAGAAAACACAAATATATCCCTTACACAAGTAGAGAGAGCCCTCTTTGAGTCTAGGAAGGCTAGGTCCTTGGGCTCCAAAGATTGGTTTGATGTTACACTGTCATTTGGCTTGCCAATCAGCCAAATTACGGGACACTAACATAATGGCGATCACGGTGGGACTCTAAGTGATAAACAAACTTAGATTCCCTAAATTTTCTAGTAGCCTTATGAATATTAACAGATTGACTTATCCCATCACTCACTAACATAATGGCGATCACGGTGGGAACTTCTGAGTTAGTGAAAATCTAAGCACTCCTTAGTAACTCTCAAAGTCTCAATCAAACTTAGAAAACTTAAGTGTTGTTTGAAGAGTCGAAGCTAGATTTTTCACCATCTTAGCAAAATGATGATTCAGTTATAGGAAACTCTTCCAAACCTTAGAGGCTACATAAAACTCAAAAAACCCCAAAATATTCCCAGATTGGTTTTTCCGTAGTTACTGGTGGTGGACCATAGCTACATCCTTACAAGAACAACCAAGTTCCACCTGGCGACTCCACTAGCCTCCAGTAGGCCTAAAACTCCATAAAAAAACCAAAAATTCATAAACCATACCTTTCTGCTAAGTCATCCTTCCAAAAACTTAAAACTTAGGGTGGAAACTCTGTAATCAATGCCAAATTAAGTATAACTTAGTGATTCAAAAGACCTCACCTAAACATAGGAGATAAGCAGAATACTTCTTGCCAAAAGAACCATTAGCTTGTCCATACAGCCTAGCTAACTGTTAAAACCAAGTGAATCACTCTTCTTTGCAAGTTTACATCTCAAAGTTTGCTATAAAAACTTTTTCCCATAAGCATCTTTGATAGTGTTGGTGGTGGACCATAGTTCTCATAGAAATCCACCTAGCGACTCCATTAGTCAAATTTTTTTTTTTTTACCATCCTTCACATTAGTAAAACCCTAGAGAGGCCATTCATCTGAAACAATCACAAATACCATCCTCTCTAAACTCTAGACTCAAAATATGGCTTCATGAAGAATCAACACTAGATCTCATCCAGACCCAAATCCCCCTATCATAGTAGATGACCCAGAGAAGATTATGTGGAAGGCTTCCGAAACTAGCAATTTAGCTACTGATAGGTCCATCTGTAAAGCAAGATCAGTACCTGAACATCTCACAGCCTTGCAGGATTCCCCCTTTGACTTAAAATCAGCAAAAACCCTTTTTATAAGCAAGTCACAAAGTAAGTTAGACTTTGACAATATTGAGCCCCTAGATCTGCCACATGGTCCTAGTAGAGAAGCCTCGCCTGCTACACCTCTTGAATTTCAGCTTCTCCATCACTTTGGCTCCTACCATCCTAGATCTGCTCAAAATCAGATCACTATTCCAAGTACATCCACCACACCCATCCAAACCATTACTATTCAAACCACCTCGGCTCATCCCACAAGCCCTCATTTTGTACATCATCCATTAGCTCCCGTCATGGTAGCATGGTATGCACCCTTGGTGTTGCCACAACCTTTGGCTCCCTTACAAAATGACTATCAATCCAAAATCCTGCACTTTACCAGAGTTTAGACTACCATAGCTCAACAACATGTAGATAGGATTAGCGATGCCTTTGAATACATGGAAATAGAAGACGAGACCATCAGAATGAGGATGTTCGCCCAAAGCCTGGGTGGAGAACCAAAAAAATGGTTTAAGAGCTTAACTCCAAACAACATCCACAATCTCCCAGAACTCTACCAAACCTTCATAAATAAGTGGGAAATCCGAAAGAACCCCATTCAAATCCTGTCAGAGTATAACAATCTAAAACGGAAAAATGGGGAAAGTGTCCAAGGATACTGCACTAGGTTCAACAGTGTGTGTAACACCCTCCCACCTCACTTCAAACCTCCACTTGGCTTAGCCTTGGAAAATTTCCCCGAGGGATTTGACCCAGACATGACTTATCAACTAAGAGACAAGGACCCCCCTACCTTAGAGGAAATGCAAAAAGTGGCCATAAGTGCAGAATCCAACTTAGTAGAAAAAAGAGCTAGGACTATATCAGAAAGGAAAGTCACATACTGGGATGAGGTCTCCACTTCAGCCCCTTCCTTAGATCCTAGAATAGATGACTTGGTTAGGTCCATGGCCAAAATGTGGGAAAAGATAAGTGAAAATACCCCTCTTAGGGACAACCAGCAAAACCTTCCAAACAGAAATCGAAACCAAAATTTTAGGAGGGAACAACCTCAAAAAAAACCAAGGGAAAATGACCAACAAATTAGGCCACCTTTTAATGAAAATTGTGTGGAAGAAGATGATAGGGATACAGAAACCATTGATGAAAATCATTTGAACCTCATAGGGTCTGATAATGAGAGTGAGGTTTACCTCACAGAAGAAGAACAAGCATTCTTCTCTCCGAATCAGGATGAAACCATCTATGAAGATCCCGAGGATCCTGCCATAGATTTTTAGAATGCCATAGTATAAGCTCAGAGGTAGTATGACCTTAGAAGCAGAAAAAACCAAGACAACTCCAAGAAAGACAACTCATACACTGCTAAAACCCATGATACCATCCTTAAAAAAGCAGTGGACAGCAACAAAATCATGGTCAGGAAAACTGACCAAAACAAAGATAAAGCTACTCAAACAAGTCGTGGCTTAGATGCTCCTAGTACTTCCACAAAGATTCCTGAGGTGGCTGTGTCAAACTAAATCCCCAAAAAAAGCCAACAAACTCAGAACATAGAGAAAGTCATGGCTGAAAAAGCTGAAGCAAAGTTGTCTAAACTACAAGTACCTTTTACTTTTGAGGGAGAAATTGCCAAAATAAAGATTACCATGCCTCTCACTGAGATTATCACCCAAGGCTCTTATAAATCCCAAGTATTAAAGGTCCTGAATATAGGAAATGATGCGAACACCCTTAATCTAGCTAATGACACTCCTGAAGTGTTGTTTGGTCCGAAAATAGAAGGGAAATTCCAAGAAGGAACCACTCTTCTTTTTTACATCAGTCTGAATATCCATGACCAAATCCTTCAAAATGCCATGCTAGACTCCGGAGCCTTGCATAATCTCATGCCGAAGGTTGTAATGGAAATATTAGGCCTAGAAATCACAAGACCATACAAAGACTTATATTCATTTGATTCGAGTAGAGTCAAATGTCTAGGCTTGATCAAAGATCTTTGTTTCAGTTTGGCCCAAATACCTGCAAAACATCTGATCATGGACATAGTGGTAGTAGACATCCCTCCCAAGTATGGAATGCTTTTATCCAGATCTTGGGGAGCCAAGCTTCAAGGAAATATTCAACTTGATATGTCCTATGCCACTATTCCTGTGTTTGACCAAACTAGAATACTCTATCAAGAATCACACATGAAATACATGATCAGTAGCCAAGAGAGGCCAGATAACATCACGATGTATTCCTTGCATTCCGATCTGAACTCTTTCATTTTACACACTGATGAGGACACTGAAGAATAGTCAGAAGGATTTGAAACAAACTTAGACTCACCCCATCAGCTGCCCCTAGTTCTCTATGATGAACTAGACACTCAAAACTATCATGATCATGAACAGCTATGTCTTCAGGAAAGTGAGTGTGTTCCTTTTGAAACAAGGATAGAGCAAGAAGCACGAGCTATTATGTACTATCAAGCAAATATCTCAAACCTTAGGCAAACATCAGCAGTAACATCAGGAAACTTTTTCAGAATAGAGGCATTAGAAGACTTACATATCACAAACCTCTTTGGAACTCAGGAGCAGGGAAGCTTAATGTTTTTACCATACCTCAAGGATTTACCATCACATAACTCTTCCACTGTAAATGAAATCTTGACTGTAGCCATAACAACTCAAAATTCAGAAAAAATGCCTGATAAACTTCTTATGAGAGGAGATGATGACTGCGGTCCGAATATACCTGAGTTACTTGAACTAGATAACATTTTGTCACTCCACCAAAGACTTAGAACTACTAGAATTGGAAATATCATTCAAAATACTACTTCATACAGAGAAAACAATGAGAAACACTATGCCACTACCATCACTCCAAGAAACAACTTCGACAAAAGAAAATACAAAAATCTGAACCAATCAGTAATAGTCAAAGATAAAATAGTTGGTCATAGGATTTGTTTTGATTTCAGAAACACTAATATATATCCTAGTGACAGAAATTTTATCCTTCCTGCCCAAGACCATGATATACCGATGATAAGTGCTTTTAATCATATGTCTTTGCAAGATGATGTTTCAGAGCATAGCCAATTGATTCCATTGCAAAGTAGACAGCTCAAAGATTTTTTCCAGTATGTTGGGAGTAGTTCTAGTTTCAAATTCAGAACTGAAAAACCACCGGATATCAAAAATATGCTCCTAAAAGCCATGTTTCTAGTCCTAAATTTCTGCATATTGACATACCTTGATGATGTCATTATATATTTCAAGAATGACAAAGAATATATGCATTACTTGAAAAATATGTACAGTAAAGTAAGGAGTGGGAATCAGAGGTATCAAGAGGTACAGCGGGAAGATACGGGTTTATTCAGAGATTCATGCATGAATCCTTATGTCATGCTTGAAAGAGAAAATTTTCCAAATTTCTCTTTTCAAGAGCTGAGTGGACCAAGAGTGGTAGGAGATCCTTATGAGGATAAGATGCTTAAGTTTCGCCATTTCCAAGATTTCTGAGTTTAAAACATTTTCAATCATTGTATATACCATTGTTTGAAAAATAGATAAAAACAGAAAATTCAAAAACAATAGAAAAATAGAAAAAGAGGGTGGTTTGAAAAATAGAAAGAAGGCCCCATGTTCAAAAAATAGTCATTCAGAAAGCGCGCAAGTCTAAATGCCGCTACTAGTGCTCAAATGTCTTGTTCAGTTATCTAGCCTAATCATAGTTGAACATGTTTTAAATTTATTTGCTGATAAGTTAGTGAGTGGAAAAGGTGGTCAACATTGTGTAAGCTTGACTTATCAAAGAGAGTAGATTAGGAAAAGATACTGGTTCCACATGCTCAAAATAGAACCAAAGAGGGAAGCGAGGATGAAAAACAAATTGTGTATGCTAGCCCCATTTTTCTAGATTTCATTTTATGCAAAATAATATTTGTGTGCAGCTTGTCTTTCGTGCAACAAGTACATGACAAAGCAGACTGTCTAATCCTAATTTAGTCATTTTCAATTTCATGTTTTAGATTAGAGAACAAAATCCTGTCTAACAGCTTAACCTTGACAGTTGATCTAGCATAGGTAGAGTAATGAAGGAGTTCATCAGCTTAATTTGAACTCTCAGCAGATATAAGTGTAGAACTAGATAGGTTCATTTTTCAAAAAAAAAAAAAAAATATATATATATATATATATATATATATATATATATATATATTGTCAAAGGGTTGCTAGTCCAAATGCACCCAAGGGAAGAAAAAATGTTAGGAAAGATAGTGGGTAGGTAGAAATATCATTGATGCTAATCATGCTGTCAATTTTCAGAAATAGCATCAAGGAAAAAAGATATTTGTGCCAATGGATAAAGGCACTAGTCTTCATAAGCCAAAGATCTGAAATTCTGGACACCTCCTGAAAAGGAGCTGCCCTCCCCAAATGGAGCCACTGTTAGTCATCAGTATTTTTTCACTTGTTGGTGATGACTAGTTGTAACAACCAAGTTTTCTAGTAGCTGATCTAAAAAATTGTCAAATTTTCCAGCTGGAAAACACCCATAAACATTTTTTCCCTCCTACCTTTTCAATCCGCCCATGACGATATGAAACCTCATTGTCAAGCCCTATCTAGCCTCAGCCATACTGTCTTGTCCATCAGCTCCAAGGAAAAAAATCCAAATCTGTCCAAGAAGTCTACCCTAAGTTAGGTAGTGGCACTTTAGGTTTTTTCTCCCTCGGAAAACTATCCTAAAGCCAAAGAAACTCTATCTATTATCAACCAGTCCTAACAGACCTTCCTATTCTACAAATAAAGTTGGTTACACCCTTAGGTCGTGCCACTAACAAGCCCTGAAGTCTCAGCAATGCATATGCCATAGGTCAAACTGGTATTAGGTAGTTTTACAATGTTTCAATGGATCTTTCAAGAGGAGAAGTATACCAGTATTCCAGAAAATAGTATTTAACTCAACATGAGAAGACAGCTGCTTCTCATGTGGTTTTAAGCCTGGGATGCAGCTACAGGGCAGAAAGTTGTTTCATTAAGTTCCTGAAATCACAGTCAAAGGTTAGTAAATTATGAATGACAAGAAATGCTTTGCAGATACTAGCCAAATTTCTTGTGATGTCTAAAGAGGCGCAAAGGTATTTGGAAAGCAGAATTACATATCCCAGAGAAATGCCCATCATGAATTATTGACAGTTTGTCATCTTCATTTTCTCAAGTATGAATAGACATTGAAAGGAAAGATACCGCTGTTTTAAAAGCTAATGAAATGGCATAACTGAGAAAACCTCCTCCATACACGAGCAGAGGGTTGAACACTGAGAAAACCTCCTTCATTTTACAAGCAGAGGGTTGAAGGAATTGTGATAAAGGCCTCCTTCATCTATAAGTAGAGGGCCAGGGATAGAGTTTGATTTTAAGGTTTTTCACTGTTTTAAAGGCAATTTTTAGGTGCAGTGGGAAAGAAACTAAAGTTTTATGGATATAGAAATGGTGTTAAAAACAAAGAGAAAGCATGAGTACTATAATGATCAAAGAAGCTGACTTATCTCCTATCAGAGATTTCTTTCAAAAGTAGTCTGGAGCCAAAATGAACAAAAAATGTTGAGGTATGTAATTTCCTTAAGGGTTTCCAAATATCCATCTCCTTGATAAACAGGCATGACATTTAGTCACTGTTCCTTTAACAAAACAGAGTTGAAAGTAGTTAAAATCAAGCTAGTTTTTAACAGAGGCCCAAGAGTGATGTTGATATTCAAAAAGGTTTTTCTTTTCCTATTCATGAAGATCTTTTTCAAAACTTGTCAAAAGTGACAAAGAGGTAACCTAAGCTTTTTTTTCTCAAGGGGATTTTGCAAATGAACAACACAGAGACAGGAGGTGGGAAAAAGGATATGGCAAGTGTTTCAATTTCAAGAGAAATACTAGAAGAAATGAAACATGATGTTGTCACAAAAAAAGGACTTTTGAGACATATGAAGATACTTAGCTGTTGCATATAAGTGCAGGAGAAGCCTTTAGAGGATCTTATTTTTGATGAGCATATGTTTGTAAAAGCCAAGAAAATGCAGCTAAGTTTTTCCCCCAGTAAAAAAGTAGTATCATTCAAAAGGCACATTTATAGTCATTCACATGGCTCGGAGCAGATTTTTCTTCTACAATACAGATATCAACAAAGAAAACAAAGTTTCATTCCTTAATGAGAAATAGTGGAAAGTTTTTGACTCTTAAAAATAATTCTTTACTTCAAAAAGAAGTCATGGCTGTAAAAGAAGTGGTTCTTGCTACTGTGTCATTTATTTGAGCAAAAATGAGTCTCGATTATCTTTTAAAAGGACATGTGCTTCATGTTTTGTTTAAACTCGAAAGCATTTTCAAAGTTTTTTGAAACCTTCACCAAGCAAATATAAAAAGGACTTTGAATTTTTCGCTTTCAAAAGGGAGTTAAAGACCGTTGCAGGGCCTATTGGCAATTCAAAAAACATGAGCAACACATCTCCCTGGCTGCTCTCTGATCGAAACGAGAAATTTCAAGCGAATTTACAAATTTTTGGAGGTTTTAGACTGCGTGGCGCGCCTAGAAAAATGCGCAGCGCGTTCAGGAGAAAATTTACAAAGGTGTTGTATTGCTGCGCGGCGTGCCTGTAGGCGCCAGTCACAACCGCCCGAAGGCTGACCCAACACCCCTGTTGCTGCGTGGAACTTATCCTTTTGAACGTGCCACGGATGTTTGAACAATCAAAACACCTCCAAAAGGGTCTTGAAGCTACTCAACTCTTCAAGCAAGGGCCACAAACCATCTTCGAGGTATTTTTATTTGCCTCCTTGGTGTGTTCGATTTTCTAAAAGGGTGATTGATGCCGAGTTTTGCAAAACTAAACAATGATTGAATAGAGAAGGTCTTGGTATAAATCAAGGTGGTTTTTACGATATTGACAAATATTGTTACCATGGGAAGCTAGTGGAGTGTTTATATTGTTTTCAAAAGGCCTAAATTGTTTTCAAAACAAAGTAATCAAACATATGCTAGTGACTCAAATAAAACACATTGTTATAGGTTTTCAAATGGTTGAAGGTGTCCTGACGATGGTAGGACAAAAATAACCTCTGTCAGCAAAAGTCTAAAGTGACAAACAGTGTTATAAGGTGGAAACAGTATTTGAAAGGAAAACACATTGTTTGAAAGGTGACATCAGTGAGCCTATTTTGAAAACAGTGGTCTTAGTCTGAATGCCTTGTCCCTTCAAAAAATATCTCCTTTGAATGAGTGAAATAGTGAAACTAGTGCTGCCTCCTTTGTCCCATAAAACAAAGTGTGGTGAGAGATTCTTTAAATTCATTTGAAGGTATTTTTTGCCTACCTGGGCATAAGAAACAAGTGTTCCTAAGGTGAAACAATGAGCCTAATTTAACAACAGTGATCATGTATGAATGCTTTATCACTTTCAAAAGTCCTCTCTGTGTGGTAGGAAGCAAAACCAATGCTGCCTCCTTTGATCCATGAAATAGAATATGTTATGAAAAGCTTTTAAATAAATTTAAAAGTATTCTTGTCTACATGTGTATGTGAAACAGTGAAATACAAGGGGAGTGTTTTTTATTTGGAGGGGTGTTTTGTTTTTTACATGTCTGTCTTGCTTGTACCAAAACACAAAGGATCCTTGTAACCTTACCCAAACACAGTAACAATTTGACTGTGTGCTTGTTATTTTGATAGCTATTTGTTGTTTGGCACAAAAGAGACAAAACAGTGATTTGTAAGGATCAGAAGGTTGGTGTTGGGAGGATATTTCACAAAGCATTTGAAAACAGTTGTCTTGGTCAAATAGTGACTGACATGCAAGACAAAGGTGTGTGCTTGAGAAAAACTTTCCAAAGGCCATTTGAGATAGCTTGGTGTTGCAGAGAGCATTCAAAACAAGATTCCTCCCAGGCAAGATAGTAGGAGTGGCCCACACAAGAGATTTGAGCCTGTTTCCATTGAAGAAGTGAATGCCCACCCATCAGTCTTGTTCAATTTCCATGAGGTTGGGTGTTTAGATTTTTTGTCAAAGATTGCAAGAGGTGAAGAGCTTTTCCCCTTTGACACATATTTTCACTTTGAGGTTTCAAGAGAAGCATTTCCAGCTAGGAGGCCTAGATTTCAAATTCTCTCCAAGGTCCATCTCCAAGGCCACTAAAAGCCCTTATGTCGGGGAGAAGTGGTTTAAACAAAGCCACCTGGACTTAGAAGAATACAAGCCCTTTCTAAAGCCTGAGCACAGAGATTCATGTCCTTCCATTTTCCCCTTCTCATATCTTTTGACTAGCTACACCCCCCTCATGAAGATCATCATGAAATACTTCACTTGTGAGGGAATATTCTCTCGAGTGTATGCCTATCACATTCGGTTGCTCATGCATTTCATGAGGGTCAAATTGCTAAATCTTCCTTTCTTCTTACATAGAATCATTGAGAAAATGGCCTCCACTGTTCAGAAAAAGCCTCTCTCACAGCAAACAGCCTGCCTCTTCCATCACTTTCTCATCAAAGTAATCATTCTTCATCAGCTTGAGAAGAGGGAGGTCTCTTGGGATACTTTCATCACCCATCCGGATTTCTCCACTGTCCCTCTAGTTCATACATCTCCTACACCTCCTACTCACCATCCTTCGCCTTCTTCTAGCGAACCTGTTCCCAAGAGGCTCAAGTTTACCATAGAACAAACAAAGAGCCTGAAGAGGGAGAACAACAAGGGGAAGAAGAGCATGATGATGAGAAACATCACAGTGAGGAAGAACATCAGACTCCTGGGCATGATGAAAAGGAACACAGTGAAGGTGAGCAGACTCATGAAGATGCTGAATAGGGCAACCACAACATGATACACAACAACTACATCATGATGAACAAAGGCAGACTCATGAAAAAGGTGAGCAGTCCCATGAAGATGATGAACAGAGGCAGCTACAAGATGATGAAAAGTAGCCTCCTAAAAAGGAACAGTAGCCTCATGAAGAAGAGGGGCAGTAGGACAAACAAGTGCAAGATAGTGAGGAGGACAGCCTTCAGAAGGAAATGCAAAAGGATAGCCAAGGCATCCATGAAGAAATCCAAGACAGTGGCAAAAATGAGGAGCAAAGTGACAAGGGTAAAGAGCCCATGTAGCATGTGCTAGCTACCTCTCCTAGGCAAGGGGCCATGATCTCTTCTCTAAAAGTGGCTAAGCCCCAGACATCAAGGAAAATGGTGCCTAGAGTTGTAACTCCAAATGTGACTAGGGCCCTCCGAAGCAAGGGAAAATTGCCCAAAAAGCCCATGGTCGAATTGCCCAAGAGGAAGAAGACTAAAAGAGACACCCAAAGCAAAGGGAAGGACAAGGAAGAAAGCACTCATGAACAGGAAAGGGAATTCAACATCATCCAAATCCAAAGTGATGATAGTGATAATGAAGCCTGGATCCTAGAAAATCTCTTGATCCATAGAGAAAGCCAAATTGATGCTTTGAGGACTGATCTTGATAGGGCTAGGAACTTAAATCACTTTTTGCAAGTTCAAAACAAGAAGATGAGTGTCCATATGGCTGTATATGAGACACGGGCCATAAAATACAAAAAGGAGGCCTCCAAAGCACAAGTAATATTGGAAGAAATCATGGGTGAGTTCGATGAAAGCGAAGGCGAAGATCAGCCCAGGCGGAAGAGGCCAAGAACCATGGGGCTCAAAAATGCCCTTGAGAAACAAAAGGAAGAAGAAGATGCCCTTCTCCAATCTACCCCTCTCACTGCATTGTTCGAACAAGAGATAGATAAAAATCGAGAAGCATGGCTTGAGAGAGTTAATGATCACTTGGAGAAGAAATTGGAGAAGGCAAATAGAGACTTGGACCTTCAACGGAGGATGACCGGGCATTATAAAAAGCTCAATCAGTTTGGCCGACAGAAATTGAAGGTTGCTCAGGAAAAACTCAAGGAGGCTAAAGGGAAGCGCTCGGCACAAAGATTGAGGAAAGACACCTCATGGCTCCAAATTTTGGCCTCTGCTTCACAACATGTTTCTAAAAACCCTTGAGGGTCATGCTCGCCAAGTTTGGGCAAAATTCGACATGTTTTTGTTTTTTGGCCAAAATTCATGGGCATCGCCATTTCAGTTTGGGGCATCATCAAAGGATGAAAATGGTATCATTGGATGCCATAATTTTAGGGGCACATACTCAGCCATTTTCAGAACAATTGAAGGTTTTTTTCTCCCCCAAAATGGTGAAAAACACTCGCTTTTTCTACACTCTGCCCCGTTTATCAGCAAGGCCTATTTTCCGGTTTTTTACACACAGGTATATTTTTAGAGGACTTCCAGTGGTTATTTTGGAGAAAACTAACTGTTTTCATAAATAAGAAACTCAGAGCTTTCCAACGAACCATCATGAGCCTTGTTTCGACATCGGGAAGGCCTCCAAAAGTTGCAAGCAAGTGAGACCTTTTGTTGATGTATTTTTTGAGTATTTTTGTGAAAATTGAACCTTTCAAAAGTAACTTTTCTTCATGTGCGTTTAGCTATTTTTGTACATGATAAGTTATGAAAAGTCAATATATTTCCCTTTTTTAGCATTTTTGAGATATTTTATTAGATATTTTGTGCCTTGGGCTTTGCAAAGCCTCAAGGACAAAATCAGATATTTTGGATAGGCCAATGAGATTACAAGTTGAACTAAGAGGTTTTCCTCACTTTGGCCTATATATTCCAAAGGATTTCATTGTAAACAAGGCTGAACTTGATGAATAGAAGCAATATATGGTCATATAATCTTTGGAAGAAATACTTGTCTCATGCTTTTGGATAGTTTCTTGGATGTTCTTGGATGATGAAAGAGGATTGTTGTTGGATTCCATGACTTGGTAGAATGGTATAGTGTCTCTATATCTATTTTGTTTCTTAGTTTTCATTCATAAATCCATGTTCTTGCTTGCTATAGGACAGTAGAGAACAAATTTGAGAAATGCCCTTGGAGGCACCTCAAATTTCCTGTTTCTTCATAGCTTCCATGTTTTCTTCATTCTTAGTCACATTAAAGAATTCTTGATTGCTCTTTAATAACTTAAGAATATTGTTTGTTCGTTTCATTCATGGTTTTATGCATGCTAAGTATGATTTACGGTATGCCCTGCTTACTCATGGCTATCCATAGCTCCATCTATGAAACTTCTCTTTGACTGATTAGATTTTCATTTGTTGAACCAAGGAGGTTTTGTTCTGATCTTGCCCTTTTCCTAAGACTATGAATTCTTGTTTTCAAAGTGCCCAATAGCTTGAAGTACTGTGTTTAGGCATTCCGACATAGTGATTTGAGTTGTTTGTTTTTCTTAAATGTATTTCCCCAAAGTATGATAGCCATTCCTAAATTTAGAGAGTTCTATATCTCTATGAATGGCTTGAATGTTTATTTCTATGCATTCATTTCTCATGATTAATGTTTTGCCCTACAATGTTTATGTCAGCTATTAAACTATTTTTGCTTGCAATCCTTTGTTATTCACAAACTTGATGTCAATCTTACTCCATTTTTCCCAAAGATCCATTTTACCTCGAATCAAATCGGCCCTTCAACAACCTTGTATCACCATCTGAAAGCTTTCTTGACCTTTTCGACCCCATATCCCAGTTGATCTGACATCTTTTTACCTGTCTTATGTCTTTGATCAGTTCATCCCTCACAACCTAAAAACCAAAAACCTACTTCATAACTAGCCTAAAATCAGAACACAATAAACAAACACACATATATCCCTTACACAAGTAGAGAGAGCCCTCTCTGAGTCCAGGAAGGCTAGGTCCTTGGGCTCCAAAGATTGGTTTGATGTTACACTGTCATTTGGCTTGCCAATCAACCAAATCACAGGACACTAACATCTCTAATTGGTGAAAGACAATCATTTTGAATAGGGAATGGTGGAAAAGACTTGACATCTGTTGTGAGGGAGGCCTATTTTTCACAATGGATGACATTTTATCAATACTTTTACTAAGGTAGTAGGGCAAATGTAGCAGCTTGGCCCTAGTGAAATGCATAAGTAGTCTTATGTGGTAGGAATAGATTCTGGAAAACCTACCCTCACAGGTGAAGTATTTCATAATGATTTTCATTAAAGGAGCATATCTGTCCAACAAATGAGAAAGGGGAAAATGGTTTTGCAATTAGCTTGGCAACTTGGTTTTAAGAAGGGCTAATAATGGCTTAGGTCTAGATACACCTATTTGAATCATTTTTCTTCCATGCAAGGTATCCCAGTGACCATAGAGATTGCATTGGTGGTCAGCTCAAAATTCACTCCAGCTTGATGTACTTGGTGGTCATGGAGATTAAGGACAAAAAGTTTGGTCAACTAAGGGTGATTTTGGACTCTCTACACTTTCTCACAGAACTCATAGCATCCTACTTCTTGGAAATATGAAACTGTACTAGGAGAGGCTGTCAATTATTTAGTGTTTACAGGTTCAAATGTATTTGCTTTCCCACCCTTCCTCTGTTGTTCTCTAGGCCTTTGGCCTCTTTCACCACTATCAACACTGCCTTCTCTAGGCATTTTGTCCTTTACTTTTTCCTTTGAAAAGAAAACCCTAATTTTCTTGGGAGATGATATGGAAAGGGAAAATGAGAGGTTAATGAGAATAAGGTAGGTGGTGACTGCAAATGGAGGAGAAGGATGAGCGAAGAAAACCAATTTGGGCCTTAGTGTGTTCTTAGTAGGTAAATGGATGGGTGCCCTTTGAATCAGCAATGTTTGCAACCATGGGGACCTAACCTTTCTCCCTTTAAGGTTTTTTCAACTTCTCTTTAAGCTCACCCTTCACATTTTTTTTTAAATTTTATTCAAACAGTATGAAAAGGTAGGGGAAAAAAAATAAAATACCTTCAAAACCTTACAGTTGAAGCAGAGAGTCACAGGAACGCAACATGGGGTAGTCGGGAACCTCTTGTACGAGTTGTCGTGTCTTCCTGGGGAACCCTGAATGCACAGGAGCATAGTAGTTTGGGCGGCCTCTACACGAGGTGTCGAGTCCTCTGCACACCCAGGTGCGTAGCAAGGCAGACCTTGCATGCCCAGGTGCGTAGTGCGGCAGACCCTAGACGGGCTACGGGACAAGGTTTGAATGGTTGGGCGCATAGCTGAGGATCTATCAAGCACTCTTGCTCAAGGTGCCAGGCAAGCTTTGAATGGTCGGAAGTGTAGTGCAGAATGTCGGGTCAGGTGGCCTCTGTACGAAGTGTTGGCAGGAGCGTAGCGCGGGAGGTTGTGCACGCCATTGAAGTTATCAGGCAGCTCCTACATGCAAATGAGCGCAATACCCGGGCTATCGTGCACATAGTCGAGTCGGGCTATGGCTCTATGTGCAACACTGTCACACAGGCATGCAACGCCCTGTTCAAAAATGTACAGGCAGCGTGTACAGGCGTGTAGCGCAGCCTTTCATGAGCGCAGCACGGGGGTTTTTTTCCAAAAAACTCTGTCAGAAACCTTGAATTCCTTGAAAACCTTCCACTCTTTTGAATATGAAGAAATGGTGCTGAGTGATGAGAAATTTAGGCTTTTTATACTCTTTGAAAAATTAGAAATGAAAACCCACCTTGACTAATGTTTACTTTTGGTCTTTTTACCCTCGCTGATATTTCTTTTTCTCTTTGTGCAGGAGATGAATTTAAGCAAAAAATGAACTTTGTTGGATGTTTCCAAACACACCTTCTTCCTTTGGCCACTTCTATTTATTGTAGGTGCCATAATACATTGTTTTTGTTTTCCTTGTCATTCTTTGGAATTTTGGCATTTTTAGTCACTTACTTAGCAATCTGATGATTTTCTTGGTTTCTCCATTTTGACACTTTGAACCTATGATCTCTTTCCTTTGAACATTTTGATGGATATTGACTGTACTGGAGAGTTTTGTCTCTTTCACACTGATACTTTTCTCAATCTATTCTTTTGGTGTAGTGAAATAGTGTGCCTAAATAAGACTTATAAATCATTCCCTGACATCATTTTTTAATCTTTGCCTACTGTCATCAAGGAGTTCCCTCACTATGATTTCTTGCTTCAATGAATCTTTAGTCCATGCACAATTGTGCTTATGTACCTCTGTCTTCATGATCCTTTGTATGGGCTCTTTTCTGGGCAACACCTTATGCCAATTAGTCATGAAACCATGATCCTTTTTGCGGACTTAGGCATGTTGCCTTCTCTTCTGCTGTGGGTGTTCTTGAGGAGTTTTAGCTTCTTACCCTGCCTTTCTTCTCCCAATAACCATTATAAAGCATTCCTTCAAAAATGCTTGAAAATAGGCAACTGTATTTTTTGCAGACTTTATGATCTGATCTGGGAGGTCCTTCCTTGAAGATCTTTTGACACTCTTTGGACAATCATGATCTCACCTTCTTTTCATTTGATTTCACCTTTGAGCATATGTAAAAATAGTGAGTTTTGGAAACCAAAACAATGCATAACCTAGGAGACCTTACATGAACTATTGGGATGTCCTTTGGACTAGGTGTTTGACTGAAAACTTGAATCGGGGTTTGGACGTGAAAACAAGGTTTTGACAAACCTTTATGCATTTCCATATGAAATCTTTGATTTATCTAAAGAGCCCAGAAAGGGAGTTTAAAATCACCACTGCTTGAGGCACTTGGTGAATAGGGGAAAATGTTTAGGCTACTTGGCAAAGCAAGGTGTAAAAATAGAAGGCTTAGGCGATCAGAAATAGAGTGGTAAAGTCAGAGGTGGTCAACATAATGAGAATGAGGGATATAAGTCCATGATTTTGGTCTTCTGGGAGTGATATATTGGCCATGACTTGATAAAGTAGTGGAATAGTGAAAATTTAATCCTAAGGATAATGAAGGCAGTGAGATTTCTAGAACTCACGAGATTCATGAATTTTGTTTCTAGAAATCTAGGATAAGCATTTAGTCATCTAAACAGGTAAAATTACTGATGAATAACAGTGGCTCCACTTGGGGAGGGTAGCTCCTTTTCAGGAGGTGTCCAGAACTTCAGATCTCTTGGTTTATGAAGACTAGTGCCTCATCCATTGGGCAGATTTTTCTTCTTTTCTATTGTTGCCGCTTCCCTGAATAGTGATTTTGATAATATGAAAGCATGATTAACTCAAATTCATCTTTACCTACCCAACCTACTTTCCTAACATTTTTTCTTCCTTGGGTGCACTTGAACTGGAAAAACCATTGACATCTTTTTCTTTTTTAAAACAAAAACAAACTATCTACTTCTACACTTATTTCTTCCAAGAGTTCAGATTATGTTAGTGAACTCTCCTTATTCTATACCTAGACTATTTGACTGTCAAGATTAAGCAGTGTGACAGACTTCATTCTCTGAGCTATTGAAAAGAAATTTAAAACATGATTTGAACAAGGATTATACAATTTGATTCATCATGAGTTGTGGCATTGAGACAAGATGCACAAAATCATTATTTTCATAAGAAAACAAAACTAGAAGGTGTGAGGGCTATGTTTCATCATTTTCTAATCATCCCTATCCTTATCCTTGGTTCAGATTTAAGCATGTGGAGCCAGTATCTTTCATTCCTAATCTATTTTCTTTTGACAAGTCAAGCTTAAATGATTTGACCAACATTCTTTCACTAACTTATCAACATTAAATTTAAAACATGTTCAGCCATGATTAGGCTAGATGACTGAAAAAGACATTATTTTCGCACTAGTAGTGGCATTTAGGCTTGCACACTTTCAGTACTACTATTTTTTGGGTATGGGGTTGTACCTTATTTTTGAATCTGCCCTCTTTTCTATTTTTTCTATGTTTTTGTGTTTTTTCTCTTTATGGCCTTTTATCAAACAATGGTATGTACAATGAGTGAAAAAGTTAAAACTAAGGTTTTTTATGGCAATGGTACTTGAGCATCCTGACTTCAAGAGGATATCCTAACATTCTTTGTCCATTCATCTCTTTTAAACCGAAATCATAGCTACCTTCATTTGAAAACATGCTATAAGGATTTTCCCAAGAATTTTCAAACAATCCATGTTCACTTTGGTGTTTCTTCTTTGACTCTTGCTTCCCAAATTTGTTTCTGTCAAAGATCTTCCTTAGGTAGAAAATGTATTCTTTATCATCTTTAAAACAAATGATGATGTCATCAATGTATACCATAGTGAAAAAATTGCAAACAGGAGCCATAGTTCTTCAGAAGGTGTTTGCAGCACCTTTTAGCCTAGGAAGCATTTGGTTAAACATGTAGTTGTTCCAAGGAAACTTGAAAAAACCTTTAAGCTGATTGATCTGAAGTGGTATCATCTGATGGTAACCTGAAACACTATCATGAAATAACATCTATTTAGAAACTCCTTCCCTTTGTAAAGTATGATCTATCTTGGGAAAAAGATATTTTTTCTTTAGGGAGGGTTGATCTAGGTACCTAAAGTCTATACACAGCCTATGTCCCTTTGCCTTCTTTCTACGTGACATCAATTTCTCAAGGTTTTTATGATCTTTCTTGAAAGGAAGGCTTCTTAGAACAATGTCTGTGTTACAAGGTTTTGAACTAGCCTCCCTACACACACAAGCATTCTGAAATCTTTTGCACAGTATTGCATTTTTTTGTTTCATGTGTAGTGATAAAATTATAGACAACTCAATCATTTTAGGCCTCTTGAGGCTACCTATGCTATATCCCTCTATATCGACTTTAGCAGAGACTTCTTTGGGATCCATATCAATATTTGTGGGATTTAAAAACTCTTCTAAAGGGACAAAACTCTTGGATGATAAAGTATCTATGTAAGGTAAAAACATAAGACTATCTTGATCCAGATTCCAAAATATTTTTGTTCTGTGAGGGTATTTTAGCAGTTCGGGAGTGGCAGAAAGAGATAGTTGTGTTTTTTGGGTTTTCCCTTTATTCGAACAACCTCTTTCAGATTCTAAACTGATTTTTTGTTTTGAAATTTCATTTTCAATTTGCAGAAAATCAAGTTTAGTTTTATCATCATGTGGTTGTTTAGTGTCGTGATAGCTCTAACTTTAGAACTCATCATAGAGGGACTGATTTGACTGTGGTAATGTGCCTATATCTATCTCAACTTCACTTACCTGCTCATCAATGTCTTCTTCATTATACAAGATGAAAGAATCAAGATCTGAGTGAATGGATTACATAGGTGTATTGTTCGGCCTATCTAGGCTACTTATCATATATTTCGTGTGGGACTCACAGTATAACTTCCTGGTTTGGCTGAAAATAGGGATAGTGGCATATGACATGTCAACTTGAAGGTTTCCCTGAAGTTTGTCTCCCCAATATCTGGACAAAAGCATGCCATACTTTGGGGGAATGTCAGCAATCACTATATCCATAACTAGACTATTAGCAGGTATTTGTGCCAGATTGACATAAATATCTTTGATTAGGCCCAAACACTTGACTCTGCTCGAATCGAATGAGTACAAGTCCTTGTAAGGCTTAGTTATTTCTAGGCCTAATCTGTCCATTATTACCTTAGGCATGAGGTTTTTGTGAGGCACCAGAGTCTAACATAGCATTGTGTAATATTTAGTCATGTATGTTTAGGCTAACATAGAAAGGAGGGACAACTCCTTCTTGGTATTTTCCCTCAAATTCAAGACCAAATAACATGTATGTATCATTCCCTATGCTCAAAACTTTCAAAACTTGGGACATGTACATATCCTGAGCTACTAGTTCAGTGAGAGGTATGGTTATCTTAATTTTAGCAATATCTCCTTAGAAACTGAAAGGTACTTGGGTTTTAGACATATTTACATCAATTTTATCAACAATAAATTTTTCTACATTTTTAATTTGCTAATTTTGATTTGGGGCTTTGGTCAAAAGAGTTTTCTCAGGGCCACTATTAGAGGTACTATGGCAGTTCGTGTCACCACTTGGTTGGCTAGTTTTGTCTTTATTAGGATCAGTTTTCTTAGCCATTGTGTTGGTATTATCTGTTGTTCATTTAAGAATGTTTTCGGGGATTTTCTTAAAAACAGTGTCTAAGTTGTTCTTCTTGGAGTTGTCTTGGTTTTTCTTACTCCTAAGATCATATTGCCTATGGAATTCCATTATGGCATTTTCCAAATCCCAACTCACAGTCTTCAGAGTCTTCATAGCTTTTTTGATTCAGATTTGAGGAGAAGAAACCTTGTTCTTCTTCTGTGAGAAAAACATCACCCTTGTTATCATAGCCTATTAAGTTTAGGTGATTTTCATCCTGCTGTTCAATATCTCTTTCCCCTTCATCTACATAGTTATCTTGGAAGGGTGGCCTGATTTGTTGATCATTTTCCCTTTGTATGATTTGGGGTGGGTCTCTTCTGAAGTTCTGATTCTGGTTTCTATTTTGGGGATTTGGTTGGTTCTCTCTAGGAGGTTCTCTTTTGTTTATGCTTATTATCTCCATCATTCTTTCCATGGTTCTAAGTAGGTTGTCAAACTTGGAATCAAATGAGGAGGTTGAGGGCATGGTTTCATCTTTGTAGGTTACCCTCTTTTCTAATCTTAGCCTAGCTCTCTTTTCAATTAGGTTGGCCTCTACGCTTATAGCTCCCTTTTGCATGTCTTCTAAAGTTAGGGGCTCTCTTTCTCTTAGCTGATAGGCCATATTTGTGTCAAAACCTTCTGGAAATTTAGCTAAGGCAAGGCCTAGTGGGGGTTTCATATGAGGTGGGAGGGGGTTTTTCTTGATTTCCCACTTGTTTATGAAAGTTTGGTAAAGGGAAGGGAGATCAAGTATGTTGTTGGGAGTCAAGTTCTTAAACCATTTTTTAGCTTCTCCTCCTAGGATTTTGGCAAACATTCTCATTTTCATGGTTTCCTCTTCTAATTCCATGTAGTCAAAAGCATCATTTATTCTATCTACATGATTTTGGGCAGTGATAGATTCAGCCCCAGTAAAGTGAGGAATTCTGGACTGGTAATCATTTGGCGAAGGTACCAAAGGTTGTGGTAAAACTAGGGGAGCATACCAAGCTACCATGATAGGAGCTAATGGTGGATTTACAAGCAGAGGGTTTGTGAGGGGAGGTGTAGGATGAAGTGGGGTGGTTTTCACAATGGTGGTATGGATGAGTGTGGCGGAAGTGCTTGGACAAGCAAACTGATTCTGAGCAGATTTGGTATGGAAAGAGCTGAAGTGGTGGAGAAGCTGAAAATCAGGTGGGGTGGAAGGAGAGGCTTCTCTATTAGAAATCTGCTACAAATCTATGGGCTCATGGTCAGTATGGTCAATATTAGTGAGTGACTTGGTTCTGAAAAGGTTTCTAGTATGGTGCAAGTTAAACTGGGAATATTGCAAAGCTGTGAGCTGTTTAGGGACAAAGCTTGCTTTGTGAATGGTTCCAACAGTTGTTAAGTTTCCAGTTTCAGAATTTTGCCACAAAATCCTTTCTGGGTCATCAACTATAATAGGAGGGTTCGAGTCCAAATGAGATCTGGTATTGATTCTTCATGAAGCTAGATTTCAAACTCAAAATTTGGAAAGGCTGAAAGTTTTTTGAAAATTTTTGAAAATTTTACTAACTCACACAATGTGTGACTAGATTTCTAAACTTCTCGGGGCTGATTTGACACAATCCTAAGGGAGTCTATGGATACTAGTAAAATGAGTAGGCCTACTGGAGGCAAGTGGAGTCGCCAGGTGGATTTTTTTAGTTTGGTTTGAGGATGTATGTCTATGGTCCACCACCAATAACTGATAAAAACACTTCTAGGAATATTTTGGGGTTTTCTGAAATCTCTTAAGTAACTATAATATTTATATGAGTGTACTATAGCTGGGTCATCACTTTTCTAGGATGGTGAAACAACAAGGTTCTACTCTTGGCTATCAGTTGAGTTCTCTATGATTTGGCAAGGGTTTCTGAAGTCCTAAGGAATAATTAGATTATCACTGACATCAAAGGTTACATCATGATCACCATTGTGTTAGTGATATTGACGAGGTGATTACAAATCATAGGATTTCAAAGTTTAACTGAGGGTTAAAAGAGTCTATAAAAGTTCTTAGGCTACTATGTACTCTATCCCACCATGATTGCCATTATGTTAGGGTCCCGTGATTTAGCATATTGGTAGACCAAATTCACAGGGAAACATCAGACCAGTCTTTGGAGTCCTAGGACCTAGCCTTCCTGGAATCAGAGAGGGTTCTCTCTATTATGTGTGAAGGATATAAACTTGTTCGCTTTAGATGGTTGATTTTAGGCTAGTTGTTAAGTGTAGGGTTTGTTTGTTTGTTTGTTTGGTTGAGGTAAGATGATTGAGTAGGATAAGTGGAATGAGAGGTTGTCAAACATTGGGCTATGGAGTCTATGAATTCATTGATATCTCAATAGTGAATCGGGGTACATCACAGGGCCAATCTAGTGTAGTCAATGGATCTTTAAGTTTATGTGTAAGGTGAGATGGACATTAAGTTTTGAGAAACAAGGTAGGGAAAAGGGAAGTTAAGAATCCTTTGCCAAATACATATGAACAAGAAGGTATTGAATACTGATAAGCAAAAGATACTAATCATGAGATGGGGCACACCATTTACTCGATGACAATACTTTTGGACAAATAAGCATTCAAGATAAACAATCCATTGGAACAAAGGAAGCAAGAAAAATTATCTAACTTCAATGATTCTACTTTCAAGGTTTGAAAACATATAAGAGACAAATAGCATCAATAAATTAAGAGGTAACTCCTAAACATCATTCATTAAACTATAAATAACTTTGAGACAAACTGATAAGCATATACAAAGGGCAAGATCGAAACAAAACCTCTTTGGCATAACCTAACAATCAATACATCAAAGAGAGATTTCAAGACAGAGTTTAGATAGCATCAAACAAGTAGGGCTTACCGTGAATCATATTTGTAAACTAGCATATTAATCCAATAATGAAATAGAAAAGCTTATGTGGGCCTAAGGGGCAACTAAGAATTCCTTAAACTAACCCAACAGAAGAAAACATAAAGGCAATAGGCAAACATGAGGAGTGAGGTGCCTCAAATAACATTTCTCATCCTATACCCTTCTGAGCTATTGCAATATAGAAAGATGGACATATGATTAACTAGAAAATGTGAACAAATAAGAGATACATCACCATTAACTAAACTCAGTGATCCTACAAGCAAGCCTTCATCAACATCAATCAAGGCAAATCATCCACAAGCTCCACAACACCAAATTGCTCTTCAACTTCCAAAAACCATGTATTGTTGTCAAACACATCAAAAGCTCTCTCTTACAATGAATCCTTATGCTCTATATAACAAGAAAGGAGGAGGAAAACCTAAAAAAGAATCTAGAAGTCTATTGGCTAATCAGTAGTATCTCTATTGTCCTTGAGGCCTTGCAAGGCCCAAGGCACAAAAAGATATAAAATAAATATCTTTTCTGCCATTTGTAGCAAAGAAATTGACCTTTGGGCTTTGAAAATCCTCCTAAAACTTGCCAAATGCACATTTTTACTTTTCAACCATATGAGCGCAGCACTGTGTTTTGAAATGAAATTTTATGCTAGGAGTGCAGCACAGGAACAAGAAAAATGGGTCTTCTTACAACAGTGTTTTGAAGGCCTTCCCGATGTCGGAAAAGGCTTCATGATGGCTCGTTGGAAATCCCTTGAAGTCTAAATTCCAGATCTACCATTTTTTCTCCAATATTACCTCTACAACCTATCCAAAAGGTTAAATTTCCAAGACTGGTAGGAGCGCAGCACATGTCTTGAAAAGTAGGCAGAATGATGAAAAAGTGAGTGTTTTTGACCCTTTTGAGGGACCAAAACAACTCCAATTGAGCTGAAAATTTTTGAGCATGTTATACAAGTGATGAGGAAACCAAAAATGCAAGCCTTTCCTCCTGAAGATGCCCTGAAAAAGAGCGTAGCACCAGGTGTGCTGCGCTCCTAGCCTCAAAATTTGCAAAAAAACAAAATCTTGTCAAAAATCTCCCAAATTTGGTGGAACTATGCCTCATGAGTCTTGGGAGACCTGTAGAGAAGCTTGAGCCGAAACACTAAGGTTAGCTTGTGTCTTTTCCCATTTTAGTGCTTGGATCTCAATTTGGGCCTTTTTGAGTTTTGCCCATGCAAATTGGTTTCTTTGGGCATAATGCTTGGTCATTCGTCTTTGTAAATCCAAGTCTTTATTTTCTTTCTCTAGCTTGGCTTCAAGGTGTATGTTAGCCCTCTCAAGCCATGATTCCCTATCATGTTCAATTTCTAGTGCAAGGAGTTCTTGGAGAGAAATTTGTTCCGCTTGGGCTGATTATTCTTCTCTCGGTTTTGCCAATGCTTTCCTTAGACCCATAGTTCTAGGTCTTCTTCTAGTTTGACCTCCTCATCACTACTCTCCTCATAAGTGCCCATGAATTCTGCCAACATCACCTGTGCCCTTTGAGCCTCTTTCCGGTACCTGGGTGTTCTAGTTTCATGGATGGACTGTTGGGCACTCATTTGCTTGTTTTGCATCTGATAGAAGTGAATGACATCCTTTGATCTTTCTAATTCAGCTTCCAAGTCCTTGATTTGTGCATTCCTGTCTTGGAGGAGGGAGTTTGAAATTCTTGTTTCATTGTCATCATCACTGTTTATGTGAATAAGTTCAAACTCTCTTTCTTTTTCATGATCTTCCTCTTCTTCTTCCACTTTTTGCTTACCTTTGTCTAGTGGTTGAGCTGACGTAGATGGCAAGGTCCCTTGCCTCTTATAGGTAGCAAACACTTGCCTTGATCCTCTTTGGTAAGTGAGAATACAAGTTTTAACATGTTTCACTTCATCTTTGGTGATATCAAGACTGATTTCTTGAGAGGCATTTTCACTTTCTCCCATGCTAGTATCACTACCTTGATCTTCACCATTGTCATCTTCTTCCATGTCCTCTACATTTTCATCCTCCATGTTTACAACATCATCATTTTCATTGCCATTTTCTTTGTTGTCATGGTTAGAGATGTCCTCATCACTGCTTGGCGCATTTTCATCCTCTTGGCTTCCCTTTGAGGTCATGGGATCACAACTGTCACTTTTTTTAGGGCTATCAGTCATAAGGTTTTCTTCATTATGACTGTCATCAACCCCTTCACTATTTGGCCCAATTTCTTCATTATTTGGTGCACTGTATTTACTTTCAAACTTTGCCTCTGTCTTTGCATCTTCAGTGTTTTCATACTTGGACTCCTCATTATCATTGCTTTCATTCTCTGTATTATTGCTTGCATTTTCTGTGGGGTAACTGTCAGAGGCATCTTCATTATTTTCTCCTTCACTTTGAATGTCACTTTCTTCCTCGTTATGTGTGTCTATACCCACACTGATTTTCCCACTGTATTCACTATTTTTCCTTCTACAATTTTATTCATACTCTGTCTCTTCTTGACTACTATTTTCATCTTTGTCACTGCTCCTTTTATCACTACTATTGTGCTCATTGTTTTCTTCTTTACCTTCATTATTTGACTCATCAAAATCTGCCTCTATCCTTGGGCTGTCATTGATTTCCTCATCTTCATCTAGCTCACTGCCTTTGCCTTCTTGTTCACTTTTTGGTTCACTCCCTTTGTCACTACTTTCTTCTTCATCAACACTTTCTTCTTTGTCTTCTTCCTCATCACTTTCTTCACTTTCATCTTCCTCTCCCTCATTATTTTTTTCTTCCTCTTGACTGTCATTTTCTTCTTGACTGCCATGTTCATCTTGGTCACTGTTTTCTTCCTCTTTGTCATTGCTTTCTTCATGTTCTGATTTTTTAGGAGAAGGTTAAAGAGGGAGGTTTGTTTAGGGAGATGATTCATGTGAAGGGGATGAATCATGGTCAGTGGAGGGTGATGGAGGAGTGGAGGAAGGTGGATGGGATGATGAGGGTAAACTTTGCAGAGGAAGAGGTTGTGGATTTGTGAAAACAACATGGGTGATGAAAACCTCCCATGGGATGCCTTGTTGCTCTAATTGGTGCAAGACAATCAATTTTATGAGGGAATGGTGGAAAAGACTTGAAATCTGTTGTGAGGGAGGCCTCTTTTGCACAATGGATGACATTTTATCAATACTTTTACTAAGGTAGTAGGACAAATGTAGCAGCTTGGCCCTAGTGAAATGCATAAGTAGTCTTATGTGGTAGGAATATATTCTGGAAAACATACCCTCATAGGTGAAGTATTTCATAATGATTTTCATTAAAGGAGCATATCTGTCCAACAAATGAGAAAAGGGGAAAATGGTTTTGCAATCAGCTTGGCAACTTGGTTTTAAGAAGGGCTGATAATGGCTTAGGTCCAGATACACCTGTTTGAACCATTTTTATCCCATTCAAGGTATTCCAGTGGACATAGATATTGCATTGGTGATCAGCTCAAAATTCACTCCAGCTAGATGTACTTGGTGGTCATGGAGATTAAGGACAAAAATTTTGGTCAAATGAGGGTGTCTTTGGACTCTCTACACTTTCTCATAGAACTCATAGCATCCTACTTCTTGGAAATATGAAACTATAGTAGGAGAGGTTGTCAATTCTTTAGTGTTTACAGGCTCAAAACTATTTGCTTTCCCACCCTTCCTCTGTTATTCTCTAGGCCTTTGGCCTCTTTCTCCACTGTCAACACTTCCTTCTCTAGGCATTTTGTCCTTTACTTTTTCCTTTGAAAACAAAAACTTGATCTGCTTGGGAGATGATATGGAGAAGGAAAATGAGAGGTTAATGAGAATGAGACAGGTGGTGACTACAAATGCAGGAGAAGGATGAGTGAAGAAAACCAATTTGGGCCTCAGTGTGTTCTTAGTATGTAAATGGATGGGTGCCCTTTGAATCAACAATGTTTGCAACCATGGGGACCTAACCTTTCTCCCTTTAATGTTTTTTCAAGTTATCTTTAAGCTCACCCTTCACATTTTTTTTAATATTTCTTCTTCAAACAGTATGAAAAGGTAGGGAAAAAAAACTAAAATACCTTAAAAACCTTACAGTTGAAGCAAAGAGTCACAGGAACGCAGCATGGGGCAGTCGGGCGCCTCCTTCACGAGCTGTCATGTCTTCTTGGGCAACCCTGAACGCACAGGAGCGTAGCAGTTTGGGTGGCCTCTGCACAAGGTGTCGGGTCCTTTGCACGCCTAGGTGCATAGTGAGGCAAACCCTGCACGCCCAGGGATGTAGTGCGGCAGACCCTGCATAGGTTGCGGGGCAAGATTTGAACGGTTGCATGAGGTGCCAAGCAAGATTTGAACGATCGGAAGTGTAGTGTCGACTGTCAGGTCAGGTGGCCTTTGCACGAAGTGTTGGCAGGAGCATAGCGCAGGCGGTTTTGCACGTTGTTGAAGCTTTCGGGTAGCTCCTGGACACAAATTAGCGCAGCACCCAGGTTGTTGTGCACGTATTTAGGTCAAGCTATGGCCCTGTGCGCAACGCTGTCACACAAGCGCGTAGCGCCTCATTCAAAAATGTAGAGGCAACGTGCACATGTGCATAACGCAACCTTTCAGGAACGCAATGCGGGGGTTTTTTGCCCGAAAAATCTGTGAGATACCTTTAATTCCTTGAAAACCTTCCACTCTTTTGCATATGAAGAAATGGTGTTTAGTGATGATAGCTTTAGGCTTTTTATACCCTTTGAAAAATTAGAAATGAAAACCCACCTTGACTAATGTTTACTTTTGGTCTTTTTACCCTCATTGATATTTCTTTTTCTCTTTGTGCAGGAGATGAATTTAAGCAAAAAATGACCTTTGTTGGATGTTTCCAAACACACCTTTTTCCTTTGGCCACTTATGTTTATTACAGGTGCCATAATACATTGTTTTTGTTTTCCTTGTCATTCTTTGGAATTTTGGCGGTTTTAGTCACCTACTCAACAAGATGATGATTTGCTTGGTTTCTCCATTTTGACACTTTGAACCTATTATCTCTTTCCTTTGAACATTTTGATGGATATTGACTGTACTGGAGAGTTTTGTCTCTTTCACACTGATACTTTTATCAATCTATTCTTTTGGTGTAGTGAAATAGTGTGCCTAAATAAGACTTATAAGTCATTCCCTGACATCATTTTTTAATATTTTCCTACTGTCATCAAGGAGGTCCCTCACTATGATTTCTTGCTTCAATGAATCTTTAATCCATGCACATTTGTGCTTATGTACCTCTATCTTCATGATCCTTTGTATGGGCTCTTTGCTGGGCAACACCTTATAGCCAATTAGTCATGAAACCATGATCCTTTTTGTGGACTTAGCGATATTGATTTCTCTTCTGCTGTGGGTGCCCTTGAGGAGTTTTAGCTTCTTACCATGCCTTTCTTCTACTGATAACCATTATAAAGCATTCCAGTAGAAATTCTTCAAGATAGGCAATCGTATTTTTTGCAGACTTCATGATTTGATCTAGGAGGTCCTTCCTTGAAGATCTTTTGACACTCTTTGGACAATCATGAGCTCACCTTATTTTCATTTGATTTAAACTTTGAGCATATGTAAAAATAGTGAGTTTAGGAAACCAAAACAATGCATAACCTAGGAGACCTTACATTACTTATTGGGATGTCCTTTGGACTAGGTGTTTGACTGAAAACTTGAATCAGGGTTTGGAGGTGAAAACAGGGTTCTAAAAAACCTTTATGCATTTCCATATGAAATATTTAATTTATCTAAAGAGCCCAGAAAGGGATTTTAAAATCACCACTGCTTGAGGCACTTGGTGAATATGGTAAAAGGTTTAGGCTACTTGGCAAAGCAAGGTGTAAAAATAGAAGGCTTAGGCGATCATAAACAGAGTGGTAAAGTCAGAGGTGGCCAACATAGTGAGAATAAGGGATATAAGTCCATGATTTTGGTCTTCTGGGAGTGATATATTGGCCATGACTTGATAAAGTACTGGAATAGTGAAAATTTAATCCTAAGGATAATGAAGGCAGTGAGATTTCTAGAACTCACGAGATTCATGAATTTTGTTTCTAGAAATCTAGGATAAGCATTTTGTCATATAAATAGGTAAAATTACTAATGACTAACACAAAGGATCCTCAAAATCTAAAGAAATGAGCTAAGGATTTTGTGAATACGAATCTAGGACCATGCTGAGCCGGTCTTGAGTTTCAGTTGCAGCTCTAGAAGACGAAAGGATAACTTGGTAAGTCTGTTAAATGAGGCTGAGCGACATGGTGTCACCAAGATTATAAATCTAATCAGGGCTAGGGATTACCCAAGCATCACCACTATAAGAAATCATATTAACCAAGGCAACATTGTTGGGTAGAGGAAGGGAAAAATTTTCCATCAAGGAAGATTATTTGAAAAGACCCACCCCGATGTTTTCATAAGGTATAATGGTTTTCCCAACATAAGGTACATTACCAGTAGAAATTTCAGAGGAAAAGAAATCCAATTGGTCTACCGTGAAAATTTTCCCTTGATGGGGGAAGTGAAGGACACTAAATAGGGTAGAAACCACATTGAACATCATGTGAGTCTAGCTATGACCAAGTAGAAGGTTACAATAGAGATTTGTGTCAAAAACCTCTACTTCCATATTAACAATCTTTCCTTCTAACTAGATAGGTAAAGCATTGATAATACCATAAGGTCGAGATCCTCTACCATCAAAGGCTTTCAAAGTGTTTGGGGACTGGTTGAGAGGAGGGGAGCTAAGGGATTTCCAATATGACATGGACATAATAAATGTGGAGGCTTCTTCATCAAAATAGTTCTGTGAATAGTTTCCCCCCCTACGACAAATTGTATGAGAAAATAAATCTAATGGAGTAGGCGAGGGACATGATTCTCAAGATAAAAGGTTATCAAGCTGGAATCTGCGGTGTTATCACCAAATTTATCTGGATTGGCTGCTCATCAATCAACTCAATGTAACTCTTTCAAACCACTTCTAACTGAATATTAGCCTCTTTAGTTTGAGAGGGCTTTCTCAAAGGGGGTTTATGATTTTGAATAATGATAGTACTAGATGGCTGACTCTATGGAATTATAACTTTTTTTTCTATGATTGCAGGTTGAAAAATGAAGGCTTGCTACCATTTGGATTATGGAGTCAAAAATCAGTAATCTTAGTGACAGTGATTCTTGACATGGAAGCTAAGGTAGATAGAGGTTTTTAACAAATATAACTCACACACATAACATAGGAAAACACAGTCATTTCACCACTAAAGGAATTCAAAGCATAATATTATGAATTCTGAGTAATTAGAGATGAAAAATAATGAAAGTGATTAAACATAAAGATACAGATCAATAACACATCAAAAACCTCATGAGAATCTCAGGTCTGGAAGCAGAATGTCACTTTGTATTACTGATAATGGTCAAAAACATACAAGAAGCAATTTGGTGCAATATTCTCCAACCCCTTGCTCTTCAATTTTTTGTCTATAAATAGACATTCTTTACAATATAGATGACCCGCCTAGCTGGCTAGATATTCAAATTCTACTTTGACACCTATCATAACTGAAACCACTATCTTAAAACAGAAAAATTACAGCTATCTTTAAAGAAACAAACTCCTAATAGGACTCTATCTCCTATTTATTACATTCCTTTATCCTATTTGTGAAACAGTTACATAATAGTTACATAATTAATGTCACATGATCGAAGAACACATCACCAATTTCACCACCACTTTACATGTTTAAAGCCCCCTATATCTGTGGAACATAACCCTGCTTTTTAGGAATGGATGACCTTCATCTTTAACGTTGTTTTTACTAATGAGTTGGCTGCATGGCACTCCCTATGGGTCATAAATATCTGCTAATCAGGTCCACTGACATGCTTAAGGTCTCCAACTGACAAAATTTTCTGTTTAGATGCTCAAAATCCTTCT
Organism: Pinus albicaulis; assembly: GCA_034641835.2. Taxonomy (NCBI): domain Eukaryota; kingdom Viridiplantae; phylum Streptophyta; class Pinopsida; order Pinales; family Pinaceae; genus Pinus; species Pinus albicaulis. Next base: position 1,294,890,127 of record CM076579.1, read on the forward strand.
AAAAGTACTTGCTACGAAAACATGGCAATTTTAGATAGTTTCGTAGCGAGTTTTAGTAGTGTAGGAAAAATGGATTTTCCTTCTATCTTTTTGACTTCTTTGCTGTTCCAACACCTTCATTATGTCATGAAACCTTGCAAAACATTGATTTCCCTCCACAAAACATGCCAAAACTGAGTTTTAAAGAAAAAATTCACCTACAGGAATTTTCGTAGTGTATTTATGGCTTCAAGCCTAAGGTACGCTACAAAACTGTGCAAAAACTAGAAAATGTTGTTTTCAAGAAAGTCTTCAAAAATTGTTCTCCAACTGCAATATTTTTACTCTCTGCATGTTATGAACCTCCTCAAAAATATTCCATATTAACTTATTACTCCTGTGGTGTTTCCTGCTCATTCACAATCAGTTGACTAATGGGCTCTTCTACCACTATCATCTTCAATCCTTTCTTTTCCAATTCCACATGAATCAAATCCAATTTTTCCTGAAGATATTGCACTTTGTCCTTTAATGCCTTATTCTTGGATTGCAAGTGCAAGTTTATATTTTTGATTTTTTTGACTTCTCCTCTTAGTGGCTGAGTCCACTTTATCAACTTTTCTGTATTGTCCAAGGTCTTTGAAACACTTGTGACTTCATCTTCCCAGATTTTCCTCATTTGTTCAAACTGAACATTCTCAGCTCTATGTTTCTTTACCTCTTTCTTCAAAACTAATATTTCCTTACCTGCCTCCTTCAACTGCTCTTTAAGGGTTTCAATTTATGATTTTTCAATAACTTTCTCTTTACCCTTTCTTTGTTTGATAACTAGTTCTTCTTTTGCAGGTGAATAAAAATCTATGATGATTGGTGGCTGGGCATCAGCTTCATTGTTTTTATCAGTCTCTTTTCTTTCCATGACCTTCCTTGCATGTCTGGTCATTGCTTTCCTAGGTTGAAAAATGAAACGAGCATCATCACCTGCAAACTATAGCTTTCTAGCAGTCTTACCCTTTTTCATCTTTCTTC